>JANHMN010000007.1:67520604-67564964 GCA_030674055.1 Rhabdomys pumilio
AAAAAAAAAAAAAAAAAAAAAAAAAGATTATTGTATGGGTTGTGCAAGGTGCACAGATCAGTTAAGAATGAAATTCTGCTTCTTGTTTGAACACATGAAAGACAGTTGTCTTTTTTTATGAGTTATCATAAAATAACCAATAACCAATTTTATCAATAATCAATTTGATAAGTTTTTATTTATGCCATGTGAAGGATGACATGATGAATCTTTACCTGCCTTGTGTGATTCTTTTTTAACTTTCACAGTTCTTCAGGGGATCTCTCTCCCTGTCATATCTGATCTATATCACTCTGAAAGGGGTCCAGATCTTCCTCTCCTTTCCTGTCAACACAAATGTAGAGCCTTTCTTTTAAAATAGCATGTCCTTGTTTCAGTAACTGCGATTCAATGAATGTTTAGCCATTCCTCTCTTCCACAGGAATTTTAATATAACCACCAAACTCATAACCACACTCATTCTTGATAAAACATTCAAAGCAAATAAAGCAATCTAAGCAAATATTAACCAATGAGACAGTTGCTGTCCCATGCCTTGACCTTCATGAGATCAAGGCCTGAATTATTTATATAATGTAAACTTAAATTCCCTTCTGATTACTATATAAGCCTATTTTCAGGCTCTATTTTTGTCATACCAGGCAAAGAAATCCCAGAAATCCCATAAGTAGATCATGTTTAAAGATCCTGATAAATTACCCTGGCAAGACTTTTGCATCTCTTTAAAGCATTTGTTGATTCAATCTCCCTAACTTTTTTCTTTTGTGGAGCTTACTACTTGCTGTGTCTACCAATGGGCTCTCTGCCTCCCATCTTAAGCTCTCTGTAGCAGTTCTGAACTGCAGGAAGAAATTCCCACATGACTCCAGCAAAATCTGTATTCCCTTCTATCCTTAAAATAATTAAAGCAGCCGGGCGTTGGTGGTGCATGCCTTTAATCCCAGCACTTGGGAGGCAGAGGCAGGAGGATTTCTGAGTTCTAGGCCAGCCTGGCCTACCAAGTGAGTTCCAGGACAGCCAGGGCTACACAGAGAAACCCTGTCTTGAAAAACAACAACAACAAAATAATAATAATTAAATCAAAATTTAAAATTTTAACCTTTGATGACCTGTTTGTAGGAAGCAGGTAGCTTTTATTGTCTCTCACTGCCTTCATCCTGATGGTGGCTTGACTGCACAGCAGGAGTTCCCAGCCTCTCGGCTTAAGCTCTCTCTGGCAGCAGCTTTTCCCTCTTCTTAGACTTATATCATTTGTGTGTGTGTGTGTGTGTGTGTGTGTGTGTGTGTGTGTGTGTGTGTATCATCCGAGAATTGCTAAATTAATAGTGGAGTCTTGCCCCATATTGGGTGCCATCTGTAATGTGCAGTTTTTGCTACCCCACTTTAAGCTCCAGGAGGACTGCACTACCAGCCCTGCCCAGGTTTCTTGGATGTGTGAATGAAAGACACACACTTACATTAACTTATAGTCAATATATTTCAACTCAATTGCCAGGCTCTTCTAAGCCTTCCTAGGTTATCCTGCCCTTCTTTTTACTCCCGGCTCAGCACCCTAAATCAGTCCTCAGATTAATTATGTTTCTAATATCCTGTCTGCTACTCCAGGCCCAGTCAGGGAAGCAGCCAATGGCCACTCTACCCAAGATCTCACTTGGTTGATAGCTGTTTCTCCCTCTGAAGCACAGCAGGGCTTTTCTCTTTCCCTGTGTCTGCTGGCCTGCCTGCAGGAAAACTGAAAGTCCCGCCTACTATTCCACCCAACTCATTGGCTGCTAGCATCTTTATTGATTGATCAAGGACCAATTGGGGAACAGGACCTTCAGTGTTCACATGCAGATTTTACATCAAACAATCCTCTCTCTCTCTCTCTCTCTCTCTCTCTCTCTCTCTCTCTCTCTCACACACACACACACACACACACACACACACTCACACACACACAAAAAAAAAAACCCACCAGCTCAGAGATGGTAGGTGTCTCCCACAGTAGACTGGACCCTCCCCCATGATCATCAATCAAGAAAATGCCATGTAGACATACCTACAGGCCAAACATTTTTCTCAGTTAAGATTTCCTTTTCCAAAATGACTCTAGCTTATGTCAAGCTGGCATAAACAACAACAACAACAACAACAACAACAACAACAACAAAAACCTAGCCAGCCTATTGTGTAAAAGCCACTGGTAAGTCTCAGATATATCCAGAAATGAACTCATGTTGGATTATAGAAGGATTTCTGGTGATTAGATAAAAGCCAGAATTCCTCAAGAACTTGTGAAATAGGTGCCCCACCCCAAAAAAGAATAGTTTCCTTGCCCCTGGCACAAGAGACATGGTTCTTGTGTGGTTTAATAAGGAATGGCACCCATAGGCTCACAGATTTAAATGCTTAGGGGTGGCATTATTGAAAGGATTAGGAGGTGTGGCCTTGTCAGGGTTAAGTGTGGCCTTGTTGGAAGAAGTATGTCACTGGAGCTGGGTTTTAAGGTTCCAAACACCCATTCCTAGCCCAGAGTCTATCTCTTCTTGCTGCCTGTGGATTCAGATGTAGAACTCTCAGCTACTTCTCCAGTAACATGTCTGCCTGCACTCTGCCATGCTTTCTACCGTTATAACAGTGAACCTGTACAGTAGCCCCAGTTAAATGCTTTCCTTTATAAGAGTTGTCATGGTCACGGGGTCTGCTCACAGCAGTTGAACACAAAGATATTGGCACGCACCTGTGGTTACACGTCAAAGCCGGTCAGTTCTCCAGGCTCCCTCAGGCCCTACACACAAGCACGTGTTATACATCTGGAAACTTCCATATTAGTTGTGTCCTGGCTCTCTCTCACCTCCCCAGGGTTCCCTCCCTCTTGATATTTTCTCTCTCATATTCACAACAGAAACCTTCTCTTTAACCATAACATGGGGTCCATTTCATTGGCTTCTTTACTGCACCCTCTCGAATACAGTCATGAACTTGAAGTGACTCAAATTCCCATCAGCTACAAAATAAATAAAACCACTTGACTTTTTTTCTTTTATATTTCAGCCTGGCTGGAAATTTATGAAGCTCAGGCTTCAACGTTTGGGAATCTTCCTGCCTTAGCCTCTCAAGTGATGGGATTATAGGTATGAGTCACCATTCTCACAATGTTGGTGCATTTTGAAATAGAATTAGTTAAAAAAAATTATGTCTTTTTAATTTATGTGTTTGCATCTGTGTATGTACACAGGCATATGGGTATCCCTAGAGGCCAGAAGATGGTTTGGAATCCCTGGAGCTGGGGTTCCAGGCAGGTGTGATCTACTCAATGTAGTTGCTGAGAACCAGACTCGGGTCCTTTGCAAGAATTCCTGTATTAGAGTATGGACTGCTGGGCTGAGAGATGGCTCAGAGGTTGAGAGAGCTTGTTGTAGAGGAAGAGATTTTGATCCTGAGCACTTGTGTTGGGACACCTACTGTTGGCAATTTCTCTAGGCTCTGCCCAACAGCTATCTAGCAATGACTTAAGCCAACCTGGTGTATTAGAAGGACAGCTTGGTTTCTCAATCTCTCTCTGTGTGTCTCTCTATGCCTCTCTGTGTGTCTCTCTCTCTCTGTGTCTCTCTCTCTCTCTCTGTCTCTCTCTCTCTCTGTCTCTGTCTCTCCCTCTCTATCTCTATCTCCTCTCTCAACCTCCTATTCTCTCTCTTCCCCATGTGTTTCCAGCCAGTCTCTTCCTCTCTCTTCTCTCCTTTGGTCCTTCTCTGTCCCCCTCCTTCCTCTGCCTCTACCCCTTTTCCAGGTCCCCTTTCCTTCTTGCCAATAAACCTTCTTCATACTAGATCTGACACATGGCTTGGTTGTTCAGGGGGACACCTTAGCCAGGTCTGCTAAGATACTCCCTCCTGCCACATTATACTATATTTCATAAAACACAATAGCTGCGCTGGAGAGATGGCTCAGCAGTTAAGTGCACTGACTGCTCTTCCAGAGGCCCTGAGTTCAATTCCCAGTCAACCACATGGTGGCTCACAACCTAATGGGATCTGATGCCCTCTTCTGATGTGTCTGAAGACAGCTACAGTGTACTCATATTAATAAAAATAAATCTTAAAACAAAACCCACAGTATTTACAGTGGCTTCTAACTCTAACTCCTGGGGATCTATGCTTTCTGTCCTCCAAGGGCATCTATACATACATGTAAATCTTTTTTTTTTTCCCCCGAGACAGGGTTTCTCTGTGTAGCTCTGGCTGTCCTGGAACTCACTCTGTAGACCAGGCTGGCCTCAAACCCAGAAATCCGCCTGCCTCTGCCTCCCAAGTGCTGGGATTAAAGGCCTGCGCCACCACCGCCCGGCTCCATACATGTAAATCTTAAACAAAGAAAAGTTGGAAAATTTTTAAAGGAATTTATTACAATATACAATTTGGGAGATCACAGAGGTATATGTTAAGCCAAAGAGGCACAGTACAAAAGAGCATTCTGTTGACTCTGTTGATGTGATCGTCAAGAACAGTGTAAGCTCATCTCTGGTGTTAAAAATCAGGATGGTGGCAGCTGGTGGTGACACACTCCTGGAATCCCAGTACTTGAGAGTCTGAGACAGAAGAATTCAGTTCAAAGTCAGACTGGGCTAGTTAATGAACACAAGGCCAACCCGGGGATACACATCGAGAACTTGTCTCAAACAAATACAAACAGCAGTCAGAACAGTGAGTGAGTAGAGAAATAAGAGAGAGGTCTCAAAATTTCTAGAACATTCTGTACTTTAATCTGGTTGGTTTTGTTAGTAATTTGTAATGTTTACACCTTTTCAAAGTGTCATTTAGAGATCATTAAGTTTCTATATTTTGCTACATAATCACTTACTATAATCATTTCACTAAGAAAGCGAGAAAGCAATTTATAGAACAGTTTGTGTTCTCTCAGCTTTCCACGTGGTGCTTTCATTCTCTGGTAACATGAGCTGGCATTACTTACAGAGGCTGCATTAGCTGTGAGAGCATTATTCTGATCCCAAGTCTGACAGAAACATTTCTGAAGAGAAGTGTGATGGTGTGGTGCTTTGGATGAGAGTGGGTCCTGTTTGGACCCACTATTTGGAAAGGATTAGGAGGTGTGGCTTGGTTGGAGGAGGTGTGTCACTGGGAGTAGGCTTTGAGCTTTCAAAAGTCTTCTGTCACTCCTGGTGTGCTCTCTGACTTTTTTTTTTTTCTCGAGACAGGGTTTCTCTGAGTAGCCCTGGCTGTCCTGGAACTCACTCTGTAGACCAGGCTGGCCTCGAACTCAGAAATCTGCCTGCCTCTGCCTCCCAAGTGCTGGGCTCTCTGACTTACTTGTGGTTCAGGATGTGATCTTTCAGCTGTTCCTGCTGCCATGCCTTTGCTTCACCACCATGGAGTCTAGTCCTCTGAAACTGTAAGTCAAATTATAATTTTTATATGCTGCCTTTGTCATGGTGTTTTGTTACTATAAAAGAAAAGTCACGAAGACATACATAGTGTAGCTCTCTGTCTTTGCTGCCTGTGTGTGCACTTTCTGCAGGGTAGTTTCTTGGGTGTCTACCAGAATTTACCAGCAGAGGGCAGGGCTGTACTTTGGGGAATTCAGACTTTCATTTTTTTTTTTCCAGCTGCTTCTGCAAATGAGAAGTGACAGACCACAGTATTTGAACCACAGGGCATCCTCCCCAAGTGGGGTGACAGAGTCAAAGGGCAAAATGTTTTCAATCCCTGTGTAGGGTCCCAGCTACGTCGTTGCTGTCCCCATGTGAGGACTGTTGCCCTCTGCCCTGTCATCACTGTTCATTTTGATGGTCACAACATAAAACAAAACCTTCTCTACTGTCCTCCTCCTCCCATGACTCAGTGACCTTCCAGCACATTGCTTTCACCTTTCAGTCCCTAAGCCTAGCGCCTGCTGCCCTCTCTGCCCTGTCAGGTTCTCTTCACCATTGTCTCCTTCCACAGCCCAGAAACCATGTGTCCTTCATGAAATTACTTTTGCAAGGGCCTTGAACCCTTTTTTAGACCAGGTCTCACTTGTAATCTGTTAATGATTTCCCACTGGTTTTGGGATGAAGTTCAAAGCCCACTGCAGAGCCCCTAAGGCTGTACATAATCTAGCTGTGGGTTGGGAGCTCACCTGTCTTCATTCAACACAATAGCCTTCAACCCCTGCCCATTGTTGAGCCAGTGCTTGCTTTGAACTCACTATGTGGCCACGAATGACCTTGAACTCCCGATCCTCTGACCTCTACCTCCCAAGTGCTGCAGTAATGGGCATGCCCACACTTAACGCTCCATTCTTTTGACTACTCTCTCCTCCATTAAGGCACTCCCAACCATAAAATTACTTCATTGCTACTTCATAACTGTAATTTTTCTACATAATGAATCACAATGTAACTACTTTTGGAGCTAGAGGTCTGCCTAAAAGGTCGTGACCTGCAGGTTGAGAACCACTAATTCAAGTCCACGCACAGTCCTACCGTCTTCCCTAACAGGGCACTTCTTTCCTTCCACGTATAATTTAAAGCATTACCCACCTCTGCCTACTTGCTTATTTAATATGTGTCTCCTACTTGGGACTGTGCATTTTAATTAATACCAGCTGATTCTCCATTTTTCTTTTATGCAAGTAGTAGTACCAAGCACTGGCTAGGTTTGGAGCAGATGCTCATGTTGGAACTAGTCTCCTAAATGTAGACGACTCCGTCAAGGCAAGAGACCGTTGTGGTCTTTCTGTTACTTTAGTTTAAAAAAAAAAAAGAACCGAATGGAACGAATGGACGGAAGCCTGAGTCTCTGACCTTCCCATTGCATCTCTCACTAGGATGTGTCCATGTTCTGCGTCTTCTGCAGCTTGCAGTGGAGTGGACTGATGTAGTTCTGGCCCCGACTACTGGTCCAACTCTGGTACCTGGCTCAGCTCAGTGTGTGACCCTGTGCAAAGCACTTCATTTTTCAGCTTTACCCTTTCTGTCCCTACAGTATGAGACTAATACGACATAACTGACACCACAAACAAAATCTCAAAGGTGCGTGTGTGCATGTTTATATGCACTTCATGTCTTTAAATACTTCAGAGATATAGCCTTAAAGCTTCACAGCAGCTCTAGGCCAATCAGGGTTATATAGAAAGGTTCTGTCTTGGGCTGGAGAGATGGCTCAGTGGTTAAGAGCACTGACTGCTCTTCCAGAGGTCCTGAGTTCAACTCCCGGAAACTACATTGGGGCTCACAACCATCTGTAACAGGATCTGACGCCCTCTTCTGGTGTGTCTGAAGACAGCGACAGTTTACCGAGTACTCACATACAATTAAATAAATAAGTAGAAAGATTCTGTCTCAAACGACAACAACAAAATCAAAAACAAATTCCCAAATTGATGAAAACCTTCGTCCTCAAATCCCCTCTGTTCTGGGTGGGTTGCATTTGGTAGCGATGGCAGTTACTGTGAACTGCCCTCACTCAGCTGGATCAAGTGCTAATATCCACTCCCACAGGGTAGCGCTGGAGAGTACAGAGTAGGTAGCTCAATTGTCTTTATGACAGTCCTTATTAGGATAAAAATAAATCGCTGTCATTTGAAAACCTCTATGGCAGGATGAAGTGATGACTTAAAAATAAACCCTTAAAAATAAAAGAGAGAAGTCAAGGCCAGGCCAGGCCAATTTGCTTAGTCCTTTAAAACATATGCTGTAATGGCTTCCTATCCTGCAGTTGGTCACATAAATATACAGGAATGAAACTTGTTAAACATGGGAGTGCAGATTTGAATGGTTTCCTCGGATAACAAATGTAAATGATTAACGGGTCACAGTTGATTAGAACAAACTAAAACCTTTTGTTTTACTCTGAGTGATGAGGCTTCTCCATCTTTGGTGCCGTTATTTAACATTCATTAAAGACTGAGGAATTAGGGTAAGATTGTTCTGGTGGTATGGCTGTTGGGGTCACTAGTGCTTCTATAAGTAACCCCTGGCCCGTGCTCTGTGAGCTCCCCACTTTGGACTTTGGCAGAATCCTGCTTTTGTTTGTTCTTGGTGTCTCACAAGGAGGGGTAGATGCTTAAGTCTCAATGGAGAAAGTTCTCACAACACCCCCACAAACAACCAAAACAAAAAAAAAGAGCTATGGTATCAGTAAGTTATTTTCTTGTATTCAAATGTGTGGTGCTGGGTAGGAAATCTGGGCACTGAGAATGCTGCACAAGTGCTCTACCACTGCACCGTGCCCTCAGCCCCCAGGACAGAAGAAGCAGCGTTTCTTCTTCATCTGTTGCAGTGTTCTCTGGGCCTCACAAGCGTGGATACAAACATCCCATTTAGGGTTGAATGCTTAACGGTTCTTACTTAAGTTCTTTGACCAGTTACAGGTCTCTGCATTAACTGCTGTCCACAGCCAGAGAAGGTTCTCCAACCAAAGTTGAGAGCAGCACTAATCTATGCATGTAAATATCTGCACCTAGAGGCATCTGACGACTTCTCCATCTGGAGGACAGGCAAGAGAACCATGAAACACTGGCTTCTGGACATGGCCTGGCTGCTGCACTTCTGAACTCACAGCACCTCCGATTCCCTGCTCAAAGACCAGGTCAGTCAAAACCAGCATGAGCCAGCATGGTTGTGCATGCAGATCTCTTGTGACTTTGAAGCCAGCCTGGTATATATGCCAAGTTCCAGGCTATTCAGGGATACATAGAAAGAACCCGTCTCAAAAATAAGTAAATAGATAGATAGACAGGTAGACAGACAGATAGACAGATGAATGGTAGACATCCAAGTTGCTTATACATTCAAGGAAAGAAATTCAATTTCAACTTGCCCAGGTATCAGGGGAAAGCATATTTAAATTACATATGATTTATTATGTAATAATAAATCTAGAAAATCAGGATGTAATACATTCCAAACTGACCAGTGAGTAAAGATAGGAAAAGCCATGTTAGTAAGACAATAAAACAACCAGAATGGACACACATGTGGCAGGGGATTTGATCCCCTCTTCTGACTTCCAAAACAGTAAACACACACACACACACACACACACACACACACACACACACACACAATCTTGCAGCTCAGGGTGAAGGGTCTCCTGAGCATACATGATGAGAAGGAAGAGGAGGAGGAAGGAGTGATCAGGAGTGTGTGACTGGGGTGTGACTGGGACATGGAGGCCAGCAGGGCAGAGATGGCATTCTGCTTCATGTCTTTCAACTTTATGAACTTGCGTGCTTTCCAGAAATTCAGCAAGCTGAACACGAATGACCAGAATTTTTTTTAAATTTTATTTACATTATGTGAGTACTGTCACTGTCTTCAAGTACACCAGAAGACAACATCAGATCCCATTACAGATGGTTGTGAGCCACCATGTGGTTGCTGGGAATTGAACTCGGGACCTCTGGAAGAGCAGTCAGTGCTCTTAACCTCTGAGCCATCTCCAGCCCCTGAGTTTTGTTTATTGAGATTCAGTCTTTTTTTTTTTTTTTTTTTTTTTTTTGGTAGCTCTGGCTGGTTTGACCTTGAACTTACTCTGTTTGTTTTTGGGTTTTATTCATTTTTTTTTTGGCTTTTAGAGACAGGGTTTCTCTGTATAGTTCTGGCTGTCCTGGAACTCACTCTGTAGACTATGCTGGCCTGGAACTCACTGACTTCCACCTGTCTCTGCCTCCTAAGTGCTTGAATTAAACACTTGCACCAGCATGCCCAGCCTATAGTGTGTTCTTCTGAGTATCTCTATAGTTTGATAAAATTCACTTAAAAATGCCCCCATCCCCAGTGTTTGCCTAGCAAACTTTTTTTAAAAAAGATTTGTGTGTTTTTATGTGCGTTTAGTGTTTTACCTCTGGGTATGTCTGTGTGAATATGCCCGATCAAGAACTGGAGTTAACAGACAGCTGTGAGCTGCCATGTAAATGCTGGGACTTGAACTCTGGGTACTCTCGAAGAGCAGCCAGTGCTCTTAACTGTTGAGCCTTCTTTCCAGGCTAGGGTTCTTGAGAAACCAGATTCAATCTCCAACCCTTGGGGGTTGGGGGGAGGGGAACCCACACGAATGGTCTCAGTTTTGAGATATATACAATCTGTTTCAAACACCACCCGAGTGTGATCTTGTCTCTTTGGCCCCTTTTTCTTTTTTTTCTAGACAGTTCTATCAGAAAGGTTATAGTGTTATCAGCACAGAGGAGATTATCTGTTGCTGCCTGAAGCATTGTGAGCAATACTCTTGTGTTCTAGAATGGTCTGCTGACACAGCATTGAGCGACATTATCAATGTGCAATAACTAAGTCCTTTGCAAAAATAGAAAAAAATACATCGTGGCAAAGGCACATGGCTTTTACCCAGGTTAGATCAATTATTAACCAAGGGACTGTACTGTACAAAGTTGGTTTTTTTTGTTTGTTTGTTTGTTTTTTTGTTTTTTGCAGTTCAGCTCTTTTAATCAGCCAGCCAGCTTGCTAGCAACCAGGGATGGTTTCCGCTGAGGGCTGAGGGAGGTCCTGTGGAGTGGAAATGTGGTCACCAGTGACCTCTGTCTTATCCGGGGCTGCAGCAGGAAGCTGCTTGTTCTCCATCTTTGCTTTTGCCATGTTGTAGTCCCCAGAATCAAAATACTTTTGCCCTTTTCTGCAATCTTTTCCTTAAAAAATCAGAACCACCAGGCTTTTGTCCCAAATGAGGATACCTTGCTTTTAACTTTGCTTCTTCAGCTTTCTCTGGACTAGTTACTTTATCTTCCATTTCCTTTCACTCCTCCGCCTACGCTGCCTCGGGGACTTCCGCGGACATGGTGCTCCTTCTATTCCCGCGCCTCCGCGCCTCCGGCCCTGCGATGACCAAAGTATTTCACTAACATTGTAAGCAAAGCTACAAAGCAAAGAGACTGAGGCTCCTGCCATCCTTGAAAGAAGAGAAGAGAAAAATTATTTGGTGGTGAGTTCTACTTGCCCTGGGTTTCCTGTCCAGATTTTCGTTCTAGTAACTAAATATCTGCACAAGAAAAAACACCTTTAAGAAAGGATTTTAAGGGATGGAAAAAATGGCCGGGCGGTGGTGGTGCACGCCTTTAATCCCAGCACTTGGGAGGCAGAAGCAGGTGGATTTCTGAGTTCGAGGCCAGCCTGGTCTACAGAGTGAGTTCCAGGACAGCCAGGGCTACACAGAGAAATCATGTCTCAAAAAACCAAAAAAAAAAAAAAAAGGGGGGGGGGATGAAAAAATGGCTCAGGAGTTAAGAGCAGTTGCTTGTAACTTATAACACTTGTAACTCCAATTCCAGGGGATATAAAGCCTCTTTTTGTCTTCTGCAGACATTCAAACACACATGCACAAACCCACACACAGACATGTACATATACATATACTTAAAAAAAATCTTAAAAATAAAGAAGGACTTCCCTCTATTTCCTTATAAACTCATAAGCATGTTTCAGGATAGTTAATATGGGTAATTGACTCATCTACCAAAAGCTGAAAAACAGTCTAAAAAAAGTTCAATCTGAGCCAGGGGTGGGTGTAGGCCTCCCGGGTCTTGAGAGGGAGAGGCAGGCAGATCTCTGAGTTTGAGGCCAGCCTGGTTGGTCTACAAGTGAGTTCCAGGGCAGCCAGAGCTACACAGAGAAACCTTGTCACAAACAAACAACAAAAATCAACATCAAAAAAAATTTCAATTTTACCTTTCTTCAAAATGTTCCCCCCACCTACCACCAGCACCATGAGCAATGACAGAAATCTTTTCCTAGTCTGCCTTTTCAGCAGCCGTAATTAAAGGCGTAATTTGGTGATAAGTGCTCTCAACTGGAAACAGGCAAGCAGAACCAGAAACACAAGCTTTGTCTTGCTTCTAGTCCATTTGTGGCTATGACATCCAACTTAAGTGCAAACTGTGCTCAAGGATTTAGATTCAGGGCCTGTGAGATGACGTCAGTGGGTACCCATGCTAGCCTGTGTCTGATTCCAGGCAACCAACATGTAGGAGAAAACCAACACTTACAAGTTGTCTTTTAACTTCCACACATGTGCCGTGGCATGTGCGCCACACTCACAAACCAAACCAACCAACCAACAAACAAATAAATAAAATTGTTTTTTCTTAATTTAACAAGAAGAATTCAAGCTTTGCCCAAAGTGATTTCCAGCTTAAGGTTAATGATGACGCTGGTCCTTGTTTGAAAGGTTTGAGATCAGGCCCCACCTACCATAGGCGTGGGATGTAGGAGCTACAGAATTTTTATTTTGTCCCCCAAATCCTGGTTGTTGTTAAAGAGAACACTGCACTGCATGGAGGGTTTCAGGAGAACAAAGTAGGAAAACTTTAAAACCAAGTGCCAAGTGTCTTCTTTTGTATTCTGCTTGATTATAAGGCCTTATACATGCTAGACAAAATAAAAATGAAATAAAATAAAGTAACCACAGCTACAGCCCTAGCCCCTGGTTTTTGTTTGTTTTGAAGCAGGATCTTACTCTGTAGCCCAAGTTGGCTTGGAACTTTCTATGTAGCTCAAGCTAGCCTAGAACTTGTGATCTCTCTGCTTCAGGCTCCAAAGTGTGGCATTATATGCTTGGGCCACTCTGCCTGATGGCTCTTAAATATTCATCACACTAATTTCTAAGCCATGTCATTATGTGGAAAGATAAAAAAAATGTTTTTTGAGGACTACATTTTAAAAGTAGTATTAGAAGAAAATAAACCGCCGGGCGGTGGTGGTGCATGCCTTTAATCCCAGCACTTGGGAGGCAGAGGCAGGAGGATGTCTGAGTTCGAGGCCAGTCTGGTCTACAGAGTGAGTTTCAGGACCGCCAGGCTACTCAGAGAAACCCTGTCTCGAAAAACCAAAAAAAAACCAAAAAAAAAAAAAAAAAAGAAAAGAAAGAAAGAAAAAGACAAACCATAAATTTTGTATTGGTTATTTTATTTATTTACATTTCAAATGTTGTTCCCCTTCTCAGCTTCCCCTCTGCAACCCTCTTATCCCATACTCCATCCCCCTCTGCCTCTATGAGGGTGCTTCCCCACTCACCCACCCACTCCTGCCTCACTGCCCTAGCATCCCACTATGCTGGGGCATCCCCTCCTATTGATACCAAATAAGGCAATCTTCTGCTCCCAGGGACTAAACCACCAACCAAACCATAGATTTAAAAAAGAAAAAACAATTTTTTTTGAGACAGGGTCTCATGTCATCCGGCTGGCTTCACACTTGCCATGTAGCCAGGATGTTCTTGAACTTACAATCTGTCTTCTTAGATGTAGGCCTGTGCCACCACACCCAGCCTTTGCTCATGTTGGGCTGGGGATCGAACCTAGGACCTCATGTATACTTAGGCAAGTACTACATTCCCAGCTTTGAAAAAAAAAAAAAGAGTCCTTACCCTATTTTGTATTTTAAAATAGTTTTTAAAAAATGACCACTTCTTGCCAACAAGATAGCAAGCAACTGGCTCACTGTTGGCTACTGAGCTGTTATTAGTTCTGCTCCTGGGGAGACGTAAACATCCATTCACTCCAGATATGAACAAAGAAAGGATATCCCCCAAGGTAAACTGGGTGCACACAATGGGTTCCTTGCCGTTCCTTACAGGAGGCTGAGTGAGCCCAATGCCACTAGAAAGCCTACTTACTCCAGCAAGAATGAAGACTCACAGAAGTGGCCCCCTGGAGGTGCTTACACAATTCCAGCTCCACCCTGAGGCTCACCCGTGCCCAGCGGCTGTTTTCTGCTCACCAACCCTTTCCCTGGGCCTTGTGAGTTCTGTAACTTTCTGGGCTTCCAGAGACTGGCCAGTTTATTAGTGCCTTGAGTCTATGAGCCTCCCTTCAGCCCATGGAAGGAATCTTCTCCTCTGGAGGAAATAGCTACATGGTACATAGTTACGGTTCTTTTTTATCAACTGTATAGAAAAAATTGAAATCAAAACAGTCTTCAACTTATTTTCCAATCTCACCTAAATATGAAGAATAAAACATTGAAATAATATATGCATAAGTACGAGGACAAGGAGAGTCTACCTGAGACAAGACCCAAACAAGTTATAAAGAGCACAGTAGGCATGTTAGGGACGTGGAAAGTCAGTCGGTCTTTTCTTTTTTCCTTTCTTTCTTTCTTTCTTTCTTTCTTTCTTTCTTTCTTTCTTTTGTTTTTAAAGTGAAAATCACAGCAAAAGCTAAATATGTTGGCATCTGCTTGTAATTCTAGTACTTGGAGGCACAGGCAGGGAGATCAGAAGCTTATCACCAACCTAGGTTGCACAGACCCCATCTCCAAAAACAAACAGACAGACAGACAGACAGACAGACAGACAGACAGACAGACAGACAGAAGAAAGAAAAGGAAAAGAAAGGAGAGGAGAGGAGAGGAGAGGAGAGGAGAGGAAAGGAGAGGAGAGGAAAGGAAAGGAGAGCAGGGTTTATGGATAGCTGAGGGGAACAGGGTGTGAATATGTCGTGAGTGTAACTAATAAGTTGGGGATGGAAGGCAAAAGGAGCTTCAAGTTTAATTGAAATGTGTTATTTCTTTTATTAAAACATAGGGTGTGTGGCTAAAGAGATAGTTTAGCTGTTAAGAGCACTGACTGCCTTTGTAGAACAAGAGTCGTTTCTTAACACCTACACAGTCTGTTCATTCAGGACAATTTGTAACTCTACTTCCAGGAGATTGAATACCCTCTTCTGACCTCCAGGGGTCCCAGGCATGCATGTAGTGCACAGACACATACATGCAAGCAGAACACCATACATATATGTGGTGGTTAGAATAAGAATGGCCCCATTAGGCTCACATGTTTGACTGCTTAGTCATCAGAAGTGACAGTACTTTGGAGAATTTGGAGGCATAGCCTTGGAGTAGGTGTGACCTTGTTGGAGGAAGCGTGTTACTGCGGGTAGGCTTTGATGTTTCAAACAACCCAAGTGGCTCTCTTTTTCTTTTCGGAATCCCTCCCTATGGCTCAAAATGGAGCTGACCCTGTAGTTTCAGCTTTGATCTTCATGTTTGACTGCAAAGTGAGAAAGGAGCAAAGAGCAAGCTTCCTGTAGGGAAGGAAGGCTTACACACATTCCTCAAGCTGATGAGGTCTCTCGTCATATTTGGATTTTCTTGATTTTGCAGACAAGAGTCTCACTGTGCAGCCTCTGCTGGACTGGCCTCTTGTCTCAGCCAGTGAGATAACGGGTGTGTTCCTAAGAAAGATCTAGGTTTTTTTTTTCCCCCTAGTCATCCCAGTATGAAGTTCAGACTCAGCTTCTCTCATGGTCAGATTAAAAATGCGCGTACTGCAACAGCCAAACTTCTCCCCAGCCTTCTAGCTTGTGTTTCTCATCTTCGGGTATCTGGATGTAGCCAGCACCAACTGTTTCATCATTTAGTGCAGAGCGCTTGCCTGAACTTGGTTCCACATATGTTTTGCTTTGTATATTATTTCCTGAGTCATGAAGGGAGGTATTGAAATGTTCAGAAAGCCCAAGAATGGACAAGACTGGCTTGACTGCCTGGCAACCTCGAGTTTAAAAATGAATACCAAACTGGGCATGGTGTAGTATATCTGTAATCCTGGAGCTTTTCATGTTGAGGCAGAAGGATGTCAAGCTGAAGAATAGTTGGGCTTATCCAGTAGAATTCTTTTTTCAACAATTACTCTTTCAGAGTTTGGACCAAGGACCAGATACATGGTGGGAACTTGCTCAGATGCTGTGGATATCCAGCTTAGCTGTTAGACTACAAAGTCTATTTCTTGAAACAAGAAGTATTTTTGGTTTTTAACCACAGTTTATTTTATGTAGGCAGATATGAGTATCACTTTTTAAAAGGGGGTCTGCTTTGCAACTGAAAAAAAAAATCAAAATCATCAGCCAATTTCTTGAATTTTCTAAATTAGCCTGGGAATTTGACTGTTGTTTGTGAGTTAGTTTGGAAAATGGAATCGATTCTGTTCTTTTCTAATTCAGACACTAATACTGCGACTCGGCCCCTTCCTTCATTATGGAATTCAAGATTCTGGCTCACCTGGTTGATAATCTTAAACACTAGAATGGGGCCAGGTATAGCGACACATGTGTATACTCTCAGCACTGCTGAGGTGGGAGCAGAGGAGAGGAGGAGACAGTGGCAGTGGATTCAGACAGTGATAAAACATGTGTCTAGCTTGGACACCACTGAAATAAACAGCAGAGATGAAGAGGGGCATAAAGCATAAAGAATTGCATCTGAGTTCAAGTCCCAGAACCATATAAAAATATGCCTTTAATTTCAGTGGTAAGGAAGCAGGAGGTAGAGACATACAGATCTCTGGAAAATCAGTGGCCTGCCAGTCTAGACAAGTCAGTGTGAGTGTGAGGCCAAGTGAGAAACCTTGCCTCAAAAACAAGGTAATAATGCCGAAGGAACAACATCTAAGCTGGCCTCTCCCTCTCCCTCTCCCTCTCCCTCTCCCTCTCCCTCTCCCTCTCCCTCTCCCTCTCCCTCTCCCTCTCCCTCTCCCTCTCCTTCTCCTTCTCCTCCCTCTCTCTTTCATACACACACACACACACACACACACACGCACACGCACACGCACACGCACACACAAACACACACACTAAACCAACCGAACAAAAAGTTATGGGTAGGTGTTATATGGTAGTTTGAATAAAAATGGCCCCATAGACTCATATACTTGAATGCTTGGCCCATAGGAAGTGGCACTATTAGGAGGTGTGACCTTGTTGGAGAAAGTGTGGGAGCAGGCTTTCAGGGTGTTCAAGCTACAATCAGTATGACACACAGTCTTGCTCTGCTGCCTGTGGACCAAGATATAGAACTCTTGGCTCCTCTAGCACCAAGTTGGCCTGCACAGTGCCCTGCTTCCTGCCATGATGATATACTAGCCTCTGAAACTGTGCACCAGCTCCAACTAAATGTTTCCCTTTATAAGAGTTGCCATGATCATGGTGTCTGTTCACGGCAACAAATCCCTAAAATGCTTGTAATTCCAGAATACAGGAAGACTGCCAGCTACTCTGTGCTACATAGTAAATTCTAGGCTATCTTGGGCTATAAGATGAGATCCTGTTTTTAAAAAACAAAACAGCAAGCTAGGAATGGTGGCTGTCTTAGTTAGGGTTTCTATTGCTGTGATGAGACACTATGACCATGGCAACTCTTCTGAAGGAAAACATTAAATTGGTGGTTTTAGTCCATTTTGGTCATGGCAGGAAGCATGGTGGCATGTAGGCAGACCTGGTAGTTGAGCTGAGAGTTCCACGTCTGGGTGAATAGGCAACAGGAAGAGAGTGACACTGGGCCTTGTTTGAGCAACTGAAACCTTAAAGTGATGGACCAACAGATACAAAATATTATACAAGATAACCCCAGTGACACATTTCCTCTAACAAGGCCACACCTACTCCAACAAGGCCACACCTCCTAATAGCACCTACTAGCCTATAGGATCATTTCTATTCAAACTACCACAGTGACACATTCCTTCAATCCCAGTACTTGGGGGCAGAATCAGGAGTATCTCCGTGAGTTTAAGGCCTGGTCAACATGTATATTTCTGGGTCAGTCAGCGCTACACAGTGAGAGCTTGTCTTAAAAACAAACAAACAACAACAGAGCAATCAAAGGAGGTAGGCTTCTTTTATAAGCTACCCATCTTTTCTCTCTCTCTCTTCTTTTCTTTTTTTTCTTTTAATACAAGGTTTAAATCCAGCCCTTGAACATTCTGGGCAAGCATTCTATGCCAAGCTACTGTCCTATCCTTTCAAACCTAGCCTCAGGAACAAAGAAAATTACTAATCCAGTAAGAATGAAGAAGAAAGTTTTAAGTTGGAAGGACAGTTTGAGTAAATATCTTGTATTTGTTGGTCCATCAGATTGATATTACTAAACTTGTTTTCTTGGTCTGGCTCACCTGTAATAGCATTTTTATAAGTGGATATTTTTCTTTATCCCTGGCTAGCTCACAAACAAATGAGACTGAAACTACTAGATTTACTTAATCAAGCTTTACCATGCAATGCCTTGGCAGTTATTGACCTATTCTCTCTTTTAATATTATTTATTTTTATGTATATGAGTACACAGTCGGTGTCTTCAGACACACACCAGAAGAGGGCATCAGATCCCATTACAGATGGTTGTGAGCCACCATGTGGTTGCTGGGAATTGAACTCAGGACCTCTGGAAGAGCAGTCAGTGCTCTTAACCTCTGAGCCCTATTGACCTATTCTAATCCTCTAAACTGACTGGCTGTCTCCCAGCTAAATCCCCAGGATACTTTCATTGTAGTATTGGTCTGGCTCTCTGGGCTTCAGGTATTTTTACATGATGTCTTTCTGTCAGTTTCCTCTTAGCCAAGCCCTCTTTCCTCCCATCTCTTTCCCCTCCCCTGGGAAGCTGAAGTCTTCTGCCTAGCCATTGGCTGATCAGCTTTTATTTACAAGTCAGAGAGTAAAAGTGGAGCGATGTTTACACAAACATAAAATGGCAGTGTGGGTGGTTTGTATATGCTCAACCCAGGGAGTGACACTATTAAAAGCTGTGGCCCTGTTCAAGTAGGTGTGGCCTTTTGGAGTGGGCATGGCACTGTGAGTGTGGGCTTTAAGACCCTCATCCTTGCCGGGCAGTGGTGGCGCACGCCTTTAATCCCAGCACTTGGGAGGCAGAGGCAGGCGGATTTCTGAGTTCGAGGCCAGCCTGGTCTACAGAGTGAGTTCCAGGACAGCCAGGACTACACGAGAAACCCTGTCTCAGAAAAAAAAAAAAAGACCCTCATCCTAGCTAGCTGCCTGGAAGCCAGCATTCTGCTAGCAGCCTTCAGATGATGTAAAACTCTCAGCTCTTCCTGTACCATGCCTGCCTGGACATTGCCATGTTCACACCTTTGATGATACTGGACTGAACCTCTGAACCTGTGAGCCAGCCCCAATGAAATGTCATCCTTATAAGAGTTGCCTTAGGGACTGGAGAAATGGCTCAGTGGTTAAAAGCACACCAACTACTCTTCTAGAGGTCCTGACTTCAATTCCCAGCAACCACATGGTAGCTCACAACCATCTGTAATCGGATTGGATGTCCTCTTCTGGTGTGTCTGGAAACAGTCACAGTGTACTCATATATAAAATAAATAAAATCTTTAATACTAATAATAAAAAAAAAGACTTGCCTTGGTCGTAGTGTCTGTTCTCATCAGTAAAACCCTAACTAAGACAAGGAGACACTTGGAATAAGCATTACAACGCCATGTGTGGATTACAACCAGATGTGGGGGCAGAGGAATCAGCATTTGAGTAACACAAGGATAATCTACACCGTGCAGAATAACATTATACCTACACCGAACCCCACTAATGCTTGCTTGTGTTTAGTCTTGCCACTTTAGAATCCATTCAGGGATTTTGGAGTATTCAAGAATGACTTTCAAGGCCCATTTAGATGCTTCAGTGGGTAAAATGGTTGCTGCCCAAGCTTGGTGCCCTGAGTTTGATCCTCCGAACTCAAGATTCCTGAAAGCTGTTCCCTGACCTCTGTGATTGTCACACATCCACACTCACCTGCACACCACACACATACCTGCAAAAGTAATAAAGTGAGAAGAGCAAAGAGAACTGTAGAAGGCTCAGTGGCTAGAGTGATGGCTAAAGAAACATCATGTTGTGCTAGGCAACCATCTTGGTACCTTTTGTCTTTTGTCTCTGACTTCAAGTTCCTGGCAACCCTGACTTCTTGAACCTTCTTGAACCCCACCCTAGAATGTACAGCTGTGAACATCTGCTTGTTATGCAATGACTAACTGCTGATTCTGACTTCTGTAACCTGCTTGTATGGACATTCAAGAACTATTTTGAGGTTGGCTTGACCATCTTATCTTGGCAGAGCAGAACAGCTCTTTTGGTTTTTGCTTTTAAAAGCCATTCCCTTCACCCACCTCTGGGTGACAGGTCTCTGATTCAGGTTAGAGACTGTGGCCCTGTTAGCAGCTATAATAAATTTAGCTAATTATATTTAAATTGAGTCTGGGGTCTTTTCCTAGTGGTCTTGAACTCCATAATGGCTAAGAATGCTTGCTATGAGAAGGACAGGCTGATTCCATGACAAGTTTCAAATTGGCAGTCTAGGAGAATACGCCTAAAGAACTGGGCAAGACCAAGCACAGCTAGTCAGAAACTAGAAAGTGTCCAGCCACCTAGCCTGAAGCAAGGACAATGGGTCAGCAGGTTTCCAGACCTCCTTATAACAGATTCCAGATTCCACCCCTGCCCGGGGAATGAAACATCCCTAAAGATGGAGTAAGATAAAGGCCACCTATCCGGAAATTCCTAACGCTGTGACTAAAGGTTAAAGGTATGTGCCTTTAATTCTCAGCTTGCTTGCTTGCTTGCTTTCTTCCTTCTTTTCTTTCTTTCCTTCTTTCTTTCTTCCTTTCTTTCTTTTTTATTTCCTGACTGCTCTTACAAAGGATCTAGGTTTGGTCCCAGTATGCACATGGTGGCTCACAATCATCTGAAACTCCAGTTCCAAGGTTTTAGTAGACACTAGCCATGTACATACATGCAGACAAAAATACTTATGTACATAAAATAAAAGTAAATAAATAATTATGAAAAATGAGTAAGGCTGAAGAAATGGCTCAGTAGTTATGAGCATTGTCTGCTCTTCCAAAGGTCCTGAGTTCAATTCCCAGCAACCACATGGTGGCTCACAACCATCTGTAATGGGATCCGATGCATTCTTCGGATGTGTCTGATGACAGCGAGTGACAGGACAGTGTATTCACATACATAAAATAAATACATCTTTAAAAAGAAAAAAGAAAAATGAATAAATAAATAAAAGATGATGGGCTAGGGACAGGAGACAAGGTTTGGGAGTTTTGAGTATATTGGGTAGCATTTTCTTATTTTAACTGTTTAAGGCCATTGCTCTACGTGGAGCTACAGGGTCTAACTAAATTACCTAGGCTGCTGTTGAGCTCACTCTGTACTTCAAGCAGACTTTGAATTTACAATCTCCTGCCTGAGCTTCCTGACATAGCTTACAGGCTATGCCACCAGATCTGTCTCATTTCTATTTTTAAGTCCCAAAGAAACAAGGCTAAAGGCTAAAGGCTAAAGCATACCTAAGTACCTGTGGCTCCTCCCAGCTCTTACCACGCCCCCTACCTGAAACTTCTCCAGCCCAAGGAAAATAACCTTCCCTTCCCCCAGCTTCGGATTCCTATATAAAGCTTCCATCTTGGCCCCGTGTTCTCTTGGCTCCTCTCTCGGAGTGTGGAAGTGATCAGTCCATACGGTCTCCCTGTGTTTCATTTCTGCACTGTCCCGGTCTGTTTTTCAGTAAAGAAGCAAGAGAGACTCCGAAAATGTAAAATGGATTCCTTTTCTCTCCCCAAACAAGCCTCTTCATAAGGAGGGAAAGCAGAAGCTGGAACTCTTCTACAGTCGCCTCCCGCCTCCCAACCCCTGTTCCTTTCCGGCCTGGCTCTCTCCTCCGTTCACTCTGGCCTCCTTGTATTTCTGGAATAACCGAAGCTGTTCCTGTTTTCTTGGGACTCTGTACCATGTTACTTCTTCCTGGAATGCTTTTCTGCTATATATTTGCTTTTTTTTTTTTTTTTTAGATACTCTTATGTGGCCCCTGCTGTCTCAAACTTAGTATGTAGCCAGAAAAGACCATTTTTTTGCAACCTCAGGGGTGCCAGCCTTACAATGCACACTTTCATGTATGGCTAAATAATGCATACTTTAAAAACAAACAAACAAAAAAATCTCCTGTCGGTCTCTTTCTCTTTAAATTTTTTTTTGTTCTGTGTTTGTTTGTTTGTTTGTTTTTGCTTTTTGAGACAGGGTTTCTCTGTGTCGCCCTGGCTGTCCAGGAATTCACATGGTAGATCAGGCTGGCCTCGAACTCAGAAATCCTCCTGCCTCTGCCTCCCAAGTGCTGGGATTAAAGGTGTGCGCCACCACCGCCCAGCTCTCTTTAAATTTTTTAAAAAATTAATTTATTTTAAAAAAACTAAATTCACTTTTTTTCTATTATGTGTCTGAGTGTTTTGCCTGCATGCACATATGTACAACTCGTGTGTGCCTGGTGCTGATGGCAGTTAGAAGAAGGTATCAGATACCTTGTAACTGGAGTTACAGATGGTTGTGAGCCACCATGTTAGTGATGAGAATTAAGCCTGGGTCCAATGCAAGAGCAACAAGCATTCTAACCACTGAGCTGTCTCTCAGACCCTACTATTTATTTTTTGAGATGAAAGTCTAGCTAAGTTCCCTCAGCTGATCTCAAACTTCTATGCTCAAGTGATTCTCCTGCCTTCAGCTGAGACACCAGTATGTGTCTCTGTGCCTGGCTTCAAGTCTCAAGTTATGTCTCAATAAAGCCTACCCTTGAGACTGTGACTTTCTGCAGGCATTGCTCCTCCTAGCCTTCCTCTTTCTCCAGAATGTCCTCACACACTACCCAATTTCCTTATACAGGAGTATTTGATTCCTTACTTACTGTCTTCCTTATTTGCCGGTCAGCTTCCTGTTCTATGCTCTGTTTCACTGAGGCAATCAATGTTTGTGGAATTGCCTGGGTGGCCTTTAATCCCAGCACTTGCAAGTAGAAGTAAGCAGATCTCTGTGAGTTTGAGGCCAGCCTGGTTACAAAGTTAAAAACTACAAAGTTAGTTCCAGGGCAGCAAGGGCTACACAGAGAAACCCTGCCTCAATAAAACAAAAACAACCGAAAAACAAACCACCACCAACAAAAACACCCCAAAACAAAAAAAAAAAAAACCGAATGACTTAATTGAATGGGGACACTTAAGCTCCACTTTTCCCATCTTTTTGTTGTAGTACTTAGTACCTAGTAGAACCTCAGAGTGCATAGACAAGGGCTCTAGCTCTGAACTATGCCCCCAAACTCTATTTATGATTTTTAAATATTGGTGTATTCATTTATTACATGCCAGTGAGCATGTGGGATGCTAGAGACAGAACTTGCCCGCCCACCTTTTATTTTGAGACAAGATCTTACATTCATTGTGTATCCGATGATGGCCTTCTGACTTCACTTGCTTCCACTTTGTGAATGCTGGGATTCCCGGCATGTACTACCTTGCCTGGTTTAGGCAGTGCTGGGAATGCAAACCAGGACTTCATGCATGCTGGGTAAGCACTCTGCCAGCTGACTGCTAGCCCAGTCCTCTGAATGTAACAGACCATAAATTGAACTTAATCAAAAAAACTTTTTTTTTTTTGAGGCAGGGTCTTACTTTGCAGACCTGATTGATTTAATTAGAAATTGTTTTACACACAGCTAGGCATAGTGTTGCATGCCTTTGATCCCAGCACACCAGAAGCTGAATCAGGTAGATCTTTGTGAGTTCCAGACCAGGCTGGTCTATATAGTGAGTTCTAGGACAGCTAGGGTCACATAGTGAGACCTTGTCTTGAAAACACAAACAAAAACAAAACAAAAAAGAAAGACACTGTTGCATAGACAACAGTGGCCTTGAATTTGTAGGAATTCTCCTGCTTCTGAGTGCCTCCTCCTGAGTGCTAGACACTGGCAGAGTCAGGAAGGCCATTTGTAGGTTGCTCACACTCCAACAGGTGGCCTCACACCAATATGTATGTGGACAGCACTCACTGGACGTGGGGGATATATTTAAAAAATGAGAGGGAGATATGTCAGATGACCCTGGGGGAATTGGTGGGAAGGAATGGGAGGTGGTTATGATCAAGATACACTGTATACATGTATGAAATTATCAACAGACTGTTTTCTGAAGTCTTAATCCAGCCAGCTCTGGTGTTATAGGCCTATAATCTCAGCACTTGACACCCTACCAGGCTCCAAAACTCTTAAAATACAAAGTTCGCCAGGCGGTGGTGGCGCATGCCTTTAATCCCAGCACTTGGGAGGCAGAGGCAGGCGGATTTCTGAGTTCGATGCCAGCCTGGTCTACAGAGTGAGTTCCAGGACAGCCAGGACTACACAGAGAAACCCTGTCTCGAAAAACCAAAATAAATAAATAAATAAAATACAAAATTCATACTGGTGTGCTATATGCTTCAGGTGATGCTTACTAATTTTATGTATTTATTGTGCCAGTGTTGAAACTGTGTGCTACATCTTAAGTAACAGCTGAACCACAAATTAGACATTTTAATTCCTAGTAAATCCAGAACTTTTTCTTCACTCCAGCTTCTTCTTTTTTTAATTAACTAATTCATTTTTGTATTTTTGTTGTTGTTTTCCAAGATAGAGTTTTTCTGTGTAGACCTGGCTGTCCTGTACTCACTCTGTAAACCAGGCTGGCCTGAAACTCAGAGATCTACCTGCCCTGTGTGCTGGGATAAAGACAAGTGGCACCACTTCCCAGCTCAGCTTTCTGCTTTGTCCCTAGGCAGCGTGGACCTTGAAGAGCCTCTTCTGCAAAGAATGGTGTCCCGCTTCTCTTTTTCTCTTTGTATGTTGCAATTCGCAGACCTCATGTCAATTCTGCGATTTCACTGACCACTTCCTGAACGTGAAAGAATATGGCAGAATTTACGAGAATCAGCATGGGTTAAAGTCAATGTAAGAATCCTCTTTTTCCATTGTTCAGCAGCAGGAGTCAGGAAGGCCATTTGTAGGTTGCTCACACTCCAACAGGTGGCCTCACACCAATATGTATGTGGACAGCACTCACTGGACTTGGGGGATATATTTAAAAAAATGAGAGGGAGATATGTCAGATGACCCTGGGGGAATTGGTGGGAAGGAATGGGAGGTGGTTATGATCAAGATACACTGTATACATGTATGAAATTATCAACAGACTGTTTTCTGAAGTCCTAATCCATCCAGCTCTGGTGTTATAGGCCTATAATCTCAGCACTTGGGAAATGGAGCTGTTACTGGAAACTCTGGGAGGCCCACATTAGGAACCATGTTACTAGAAGAAAATAATAATCATAGTTTTTGATTATTAATCCCCTTAATAAAATAATTTTAAAACTGACTCAAAAGAAAGCTCAAGGACCATTTTATTATAGTGTAAGAGAAAAAAGTATGGGGCAGACTCAAGGCAACAGGGTAAAGAAAGAATACTAGAGGAAGATTCCAGACTTGCATGTCTGGCCTCTTAGTGCTCACTCACAGTCACCTTGACAACCAAGACAGCGCATCCCACCAGCGTAGCACACTTGGTGAGCTCCACTCGCACACATACAGGCTTACACACCTGCACACTCATGGGCTTGTATATTTGTACATTCACAGGCCTGCGCACTTACACACTTGAGGCTTGCATACTCATAGACTTTCATACTTCATATTCACAGTCTTGCACACTTACATACGTGCATACACACACACACACACACACACTTGTCCTAATAAAGGATTCTATTGTATTCCCAGCACCCACATGGTGGCTCACAACCATTACTCTGTTGGGAATTGGTTCTAATGCTTTGTCTAATCTCGGCTCCCAAAAGCCGTGATTCCAGACCTGAGGGTCCCTCCCTTCAGCTGCCTTCGAATGATAATAAAGAATTGCCATACAGCCAATGGCTGAGCAAGGAGACAGAAAGGGACTTTATAGATTGCACAGGCAAGGGACTGGGGGCGGGGATGTGCAGGAAGAAGAGAGAATTACCATGATGGGGAAGCAGAAATATGAAACTTTAAGGCCCACCAGCATGTAAGAATTTGGGAAAGTAGCTCTCGGGACTACTTCTCTGATTGGGTCTGGGGTAGCAGAGATGAATTATAGATTTTTAAAAGATGTTAACTCAGGAATATCGGAGGGGAGTGTTTGCTAGCCACGGGGAAGTTTGGAAGTGCCCAGTCATTGAATTAGTCAAGGCATATCAAAATTAGCTGGTGTGTGTGTGTGTTTCATTCGTGAATCCGGAGAGCTCTTGGGTGGGTGCAGCATGCGCACAACGCGCAGGGAGCCAAAGTGATTTAACTAATTTGCTGCCACTTTAGTTCCAGGGGCTCCGACCTTCTTTTGGCCTCTATAGGCACCAGGATGTACATTTGGTGCAGACACACAGGAGCAAAAAATTCATCTGTATATAATAAATAAATCTTTTAAAAATTGTCAGATATGGTGGTGCATATTTTTAATCTCAGCACTTGGGAGACAGTCATATCTCTGAGTGTTCAAAGCTAGCCTGGTATATATAACGAGTTCCAGGCCAGTCAGGGTTATGTAGTAGAACCCTATCTCAAAAATAAAAATAGATTTATTATTATTATTAATAAGGGGCTGGAGAGATGGATGGCTCAGTGCTTAAGAGCACTTGTTGGTTTTCCATGGGACCACAAGGTTCCCAGTGTCCACAAGGTGATTCATAACCATAGGCAACTCTGTGGTTGATGGCTCTGTGCTGCCTGTATTTTGATGTTAATTTATGCTCTCCAGGGAGTAGTGAGTCACGTACTCAGGTGACTTCTTGTGAACCAATTCCCTATGAATAAAGGAGCCAATCACTGGGCCGGTAGGAGGGACTTCCGGGCTGGATAGGGGAAGAGAGGAGGAGGAGAAGGAGAGGGTCCTTTTTGGACGGTGAGCGCGTTTACAGGGTGTAGTGGTAGAGTTTCCCGGTATCGTGCACCACCGGAGGATTAGATTTAATAAGGCTGACAAGATTAGGTTTTAGTTGTTGTGCCCAGAGATTGAGTTACCATTGTTCCTAAACTCTATGTGGCGTTTTTTTCTTCTCATGACTCGACTCTACGGAGTTCGAGAGAGAAAGGTACAGCTGTAAAGCCTGCGTGATGTGTCCCTCAAAGGCTGTGGGGGTTTGAAGCACAGAAATGGCAAGATAATGACCCACCAGTGGGAGAGCTGGGTGGTGAGATTCTGGAGTTCCTGTCGGTGCTGAACATTAGAGCGGGAATTTGGATGGCAGCTAAGCTGGGAGCTAGCTAGATGTGTCTTTTATATACCTCCCACAACACAACTCCACACCTAAAAATCTAATACCCTCCTCTAACCTAAGCACACATGGTGCATATATATACATGCAGTCAGAAGATTCACACAAAATAAAATGAAAAAACTGTAATTAAAAATATAAGTAAATAAAATAGCCTTGAAATTGTGCCATCATGCCAAAACCACTGATACGGAGAAGTTGACAGTGTCTAGGAAGAAAGTGAGGAGAATGGCCTTAAATAATTGTTTGCAACACTTACTGTTCCGCCAAGGCTAAGGCGCAGATTCTGACTCAGTAACATGATGCCAGTGTTTGTGGACCAGGGATGCCAATGTGAAAATAAAATTTGAAAACAGCTTAAAACAGACATGCCCCCTCCAGGGGCAAGGTGGCCAAAAGAAAAATAAAAAGGCATGTCCCAGACAAGTCCTAACTAGCCCAAGTGAATAATGAGCCATCCATTGTTTACTTCTCTCTCCCTCCCTTTCTGGGAGGTCCAGGATACTAGCCATCCTGCCACCTCTGCAAGTTGCTGATATTTGAAATAACCAATCGTGTGTAAACGTGCTAAACTTTTCCCGCCTTTCCCTTACCCCTACCCATAAATAGCCCACGCCTCTGGGGTTCGTGGTCGATCTCCTGCGTGGGACGGGTTTCAACCCAAGGGCCCTTGCTATTAAACTACCTTATGCAAATGCATCAAGGAGGTCTCTCGTGTGTCCGTGGGTGAGCACCGGTCCAGACTTGAGGGAGGGTCCCCTCGGGGGTCTTTCACCACTAGAGGATCAGCAAGAAGTATGCCAGCTAGTGAGTGTCTCAGCCACCCAGCAAGCCTTCCAGCTAATCTAGCCATCCTCCTTTCTCAGCTGCTCTGCAGAATTCCTGTGGGCATATGGTTTGATTAAAGAGAGCTCATCTTTAGGTCAGGATTCAAAACAAGATGGGAGGACTTAGGGAGCCCTGGTGATTAGCTAGTTTACTGAAATCTGGGGTCTGTATCAAGTCCAGGCCAGACTCCAAAGGGAGGACCTGTAACTGCCAGAGGGCCTACATAGGGTCTCTAAATCCTTTTTGTATGTGTGTGTGGTGGTTTGAATGAAAAAGGCTCTCTTAGACCCAGTAGGTAGTGGCATTATTGGAAGCGTGTCATTGTGGGGATGGGCTTTGAGACTCAAATGCTCAAGCCATGCCCAGTGTAGTGCATGTGAATCTGCCGTTTTCAGATTAAGATAAAGAACTCTCAGCTCTTTCTCCAGCATGATGTCTGCCTGCATATCACCATGTCTCCTACCATGACTAATGGACTAAACCTTTGAACTGTAAGTCAGTCCCAATTAAATTGTTTTCCTTTATAAGAGTTGCTATGGTCATGGTGTCTCTTCACAGCAATAAAATCCTAATTAAGACAGTCCAGAACACCTCTTTCCATTCATATAATTTGGTATGAAAAGACAAAATAACAAATGTCATTTTCAGATCTTATTTGTAATTCTAGAACAATATTAACTTCTGGAAGAAGATAATATTGCAGAAAAAAACAAGGGTCTGGGGAGATAACTCAATTAGCAATTGTGATGGGGATTGTAGGAGTCAAAATAACAAGTTGTTTAGTGTAAGAGTATTGGTCTCCCACCCCATAGCCTGTTGTGAGGAGCTGGGAAACAGGGTCTCAGGTGTAGGTGAGTATGGTGGGCGTAATTGACCCCAGAGACTTGTGTGTTGTGGGGGAGGGGGGCATGGAGGGGAGAGAACTCCTTTATTGAAACAGCGGGGCTAGATTATATAGCTCAAGTCACGGACGAGGGAAGGACAAAGGGCAAGGGAGAAGATGCGGCAGCAGAGGCTGGGGCCTTAGAAGTTTAGAAGCCTATCAGCTAGATTAGCAGACTGCCCTGCCGGTCACATGATTTCTGAGCCTCCAATTCTTTAGCATGAGAAAACAGAAGCCTAACGGGCTTATCTTACTGTGTGTAGGAGAAAGGGAGCCTTCCGGTTCCTGCACAGTGGTTGTGGGTCTCTTAAAGCTCCCCTACAAGAGTCCATCCAGTTTTGCTTCTAATTCACGATGCTGAGTTCAGAAGCATCCAGTGAAGAAGAATGTCAGGTCTCATCTGTCTCCTTCCATTTTCCAAATCCTCAGCCCCAACCACCTCTCCTTTCCCCAGATGTTCTTTCTCCATTCTTGTAATAGAAAAGCTGCTTTATGTATAGATATGTCTGTGTGGTTCATTCTGATCTGGTTTTAGCTTACATGGTGCCAGAAGGGTTTCTGAACTGTCCAAAGCATGCAGACAGCAAAGACTCTTGTTCATTTGTACTGCTTGTATTTTGTCTGACACAGAACAATTCTTTTTCAACTTTTTAAAAAAAGATTTATTTATTTTATGTATGTGAGGACACCTTTGCTCTCTTCAGACACACCAGAAGAGGGCATTGGATCCCATTGCATTTGTTGTCAGTCACCATGTGGTTGCTGGGAATTGCACTTGACCTCTGGAAGAGCAAGAAGTCAGTGCTCTTAACTGCTGAGTCTTCTCTCCAACCCCTCTTTTTCAACTTTGAATTTAGTTGCATAGTATAGACTACACTTTTATCCAGTATACTTTAAAAGGGACAAATGTGCCGGGCGGTGGTGGCGCAAGCCTTTAATCCCAGCACTTGGGAGGCAGAGGCAGGTGGATTTCTGAGTTCGAGGCCAGCGAGGCCAGCCTGGTCTACAGAGTGAGTTCCAGGACAGCCAGGACTACAGAGAAACCCTATCTCGAAAAAACAAAAAAAAAAACAAAAAGAAAGAAAGAAAGAAAGAAAGAAAAGAAAAGAAAAGAAGTAGGGCTAGGCTTGGTGGTACATGCCTTTAATTTCAGCACTCAGGAGGATAAGGTAGTATTACCATTAGTTCAAGGCCAACTTGGGCTACAGACTGAGAATGTGTCTGGAACAAATAAACACAGACAGTTGACATCATCAATGGATCCCAGGCTTCTTTTGGTCCACTTGCCCTCCATCCCCCATTCCCACTCCTGCTGGCCATGTTCAAT
This sequence comes from Rhabdomys pumilio, assembly GCA_030674055.1. Taxonomy (NCBI): domain Eukaryota; kingdom Metazoa; phylum Chordata; class Mammalia; order Rodentia; family Muridae; genus Rhabdomys; species Rhabdomys pumilio. The sequence goes on from JANHMN010000007.1 coordinate 67,550,532, forward strand.
CTGGACTCTTCCAGATGCTTCTGGCTCTTGTGTCCCTCATATCTACAATAAAAACCTCCTCAACCATACTTAGGAGGGTCATGTCTTCATTTTATTTAATACGGAATCCTCACCTTTCTGTAGCCACCATCTACAAAACACCCAGGGAGTTAGATGCTTGTTTTTCTCAGCCTCACAGGACAGCATCATTCAAGGTGAAACCACTAACTACCCCCAATAGCAAACTGTCCACGTGCATGAAGGCACTGAAACTGACAGAACCCCTTGGGGAAGCTCTGTAGCAATTCAAGCATGTGATTATTTTTCTCGCTCTTTTTCATTTCATTCAGCAAAAGTTGTTAGTTCCTGTTGGATTGGAAATGAACGGAGCTGCCCTTGGCTGAGCTAGTTTGAGCAGGGCTGCTATAGTGACAGCTACAGCCTCTTACCTTCTGTCCTAGCAAATGCTTTTATGCTGGTGCTGTTCTGTCCTCAGGACACACAGGGCCTCTGCCTTTAGATCTGATTTCCTTCTGCACTGCTAGTGTTCTCAGCTCTTTTCAGACAGGACTCCTTTCTGTTTAGATCTTGTGCACTGTGTGAGGTGTCAGCCACACTCACACTGGCTTACAAAGGGACTATGGAGCATCTTCCTAATCTGGTCTCCATATTTCTGTCTCCCACTTCAGGATATGCTGTGTTATCATCATTCTTTCATCAGGGGTGAGTCAGGTTGGTTGAGATATGATAGGAGCTGACCTTCCTGCTCCACAGAAAGGCACAGAACTAACCTAGGAGCTTTCCTGGCCTCTCAGATGATGCCCTTAGTCCCCAGGCCCTCCTTTGTCCCCACAAGCACCCAAGAGTGCCTCTCACTAGTCCAGGGTTCCTCTAGCCAGGGGCATAGATCTGAACAACTGATTGCCACAGAGTCTTTGATTGACATAAAGTCCTTTTGTTTAAAGACATTTGTCTATTTTGGGGTAGTATTTACAGAATTTCAAGCCCAGCCCAAACATGATAACAAAGGTCTTTAATCCTACCTCTTTGGAGATTGACTGGAATAGATGGTTGCAGGGCATCTGAGGCCAGCCTGGACTGCATAATGAGTTCAAGGTCAACCTGGGCTACAGTTTGAAAACCTGTCTCAAAACAAAACTTCAAGGCCATAATCTACAAATGCCGGCTTTATCTGCTTTCAAAGATAGCAGTGTAAATGGAAAGAATCGGCATTTAGGCTAAAATGTAACTCAGCTGTAAGGTCCAATTATGTTTGAAGGCGTAGGTTCAATTTCCAGTACCAAAAACAAAACCTCTTCAATGGTCTTTACTGTTAGACTTCTCTTGTGCTCTACTTGCCTGTAATTAGCAGCAAAAGTCCCTGTTTTTGTTTTTATCTTAATACTTAGAGCTAGGGTCTAGCTCAGCCATAGGCACTTACCTAGAACTGGCTGCTTTAACTATTACAAAAGCCACACTGGTGTGCGGGAAAGCTCCTTTTGCCCCACTAGGCCTCTATCATGTGGAAAGGGATGCCTTCCCTCTGTAATTTGGGACATTTTTCTCTGACAGATCTCTCAATCTACTTAGATTGAATTCTGGTCACCAGGACACCTACCCTTCTCTCTTACCCTCTCTCCCTCTCCACATGTTCTTAGCTCCCTTCTGGATTTTCCTCACCTCTGCCTCTGCTTCCTAAATCCCAGTTTCCTTATGCACTCTGGGGCCTCTGTGATATTGTAATCTCCCTCAGATGGAATTCTTATCTGTGACCCTGTCTCTTCTGTCCCTCAGCTCCCTCCTGGAAGTCTCACTGCTTCTTATGCCCTCCTGGATTGTATATGATTCTCCTCTCTTCCCTCCAGGATGCAGAGATTTCATTAAAGTTTTGCTATCTTACTGCAAAAGGTTTGGCCTCAGTATAGCTCAATGGCAAAAGACAGCACACTCAATTTCCAAATTCTCTCATATGGTAACAACTTCTGTCACTGCACAATCCCTGAAATTATTTCTAAACTTTCTCGGCTCACTTCTAAAAGTCTCTTAACCCTAAAGTTTTGCCACTTTCCACTCTTTATTTTTATTTTATTTATTTTTTTATCTAAAGGATTTATATATTTAGAAATGCTCAATTAACAAGATGCTCACACAATTAGAGTTGTTACCCAATATCTAACCTTTTGATAGAAGTTGTTACCCAGGACAGCTTTCGACCTATCCATGGTTTTCCATAGCTGCTAGCCTCCTTTCTCTCCTCTCCACTCTTTATTTTTAAAGATTTAATTTTATGTAAATAGATACACTGTAGTGTCTTCAGACACACCAAAAGAGAGTATCTGATCCCATTACAGATGGTTGTGAGCTATTAAGTGGTTGCTGGAGATTGAACTCATGACTTCTGGAAGAACAGTCAGTGCTCCTAAGCTCTGAACCATCTCTCCAGCCCTGCTACTTTCACATTTTGGTTTTTCGAGATAGGGTTTCCCTGTGTAGCCTTGGCTGTCCTGGAACTCACTCTGTAGACCAGGCTAGCCTCGAACTCATAAATCTGCCTGCCTCTGCCTCCCAAGTGCTGAGATTAAAGGCATGCACCACCACTGCCCGGCGCTGCTTTCACTGTTAAGAATCCTTTATCTCTATGATTTCTTTGCTCTCTGCTCCCCACCCCCATCCCGAAATCTCTTAAGACTATGCTATAAGTTGTCTCAGGATCTGTAAGTTCATTGAATATGCTTAAAAATCTGTAACAAAAACTTAGCTTAAAACTTATAACAAAATGCTTATAGTTAAAATCTATACATAGGTAATTTTAATCTGCTACATCATAGTATATATGTATATATATGTTACTTGGATTCAATTCTTTTTAAAAAATAGATCTACTTACTATGTATGCTACTTGGATTCAACTCTTACTTAGAAAAATAGATGTTTTAAAATAGTAACCATGTGACTTGCCTGCATCCTGGCTGATGACCTCATCAGGGTAGAAGCAGCCATATGGCTGGCAGCCATCTTTATCTATGTTAAAGGGTACATGCCTTGTAACTCCACCTCCATCTTGGTTAAGATGACCTGTGGCACACATCAACTAAGGCAGGACCTGTAAGACTTCTTAGTCCCTCTCAGCCCTGGGTTTTTCCTTATATCTCCCTTTTAGACTAAAGAGGCAACAGCAGTCTCCAAAATATATTGGATTTGAATTGGTTTTCGTATGATGGTAAATTCCCAAGGTTATAAAGACATACTCAGGTTAACTGCTGACTCAGCTGTACATTAACTGCTTATGTTCTTGTATTCAACATCAGGCTTCTACATTTTTCTTTTATAAAACAACACATATATATAAAACCCTGTGATATTTGGTGATTGTGTGCTATGAGAGGACCAGGAAAGGGAAGGTGCCAGTCTTTCTATGGACTATATTTACTGTTTTATTTTGATGGTAAAGGATCTTCCATTAAATCGTCAATTCAAAAATGTAAAACTTAGCAGGAATTAAACTGTAAAATCCTAATCTTTTTTTTTTTTTTCTTTTTTGGTTTTATTGATATCGAGTCAGGGTTTCTCTGTGTAGCCCTGGCTTTCCTGGAACTCACTCTGTAGACCAGGCTGGCCTGGAACTCAGAAATCCACCTGCCTCTGCCTCCCAGGTGCTGGGGTCAAAAGCATGTGCCACCACCACCCAGCAGTTTGTTTTTAAAGACAGCATTTCTCTGTGTAGCCCTGGCTCTTCGGGACTTGACTGATAGATCAAGCTGCCCTTGAACTCACAGAGATCTGCCTTTGCCTCCCGAGTGCTGGGACTAAAGGTGTGCACCACCATACTCAGCTTAAAATTTTTCCCTGGCTACAGCTTTCTGGTCTGTTCATTTTTTGTGTTAAATTAGACCTTATTTTTCTAGAACTACTAAGTCTCCTGCTGAGAAATGCAGACACAGAAGCAGGGCAGTGGTGGTGCACTTTAATCCCAGCCTTAATGTTTCAAGTATACACCTAAGATAAAGGTTTTCCTGTAAGTTCTTTAACTTTCCCTTCTGTCCCTATTGGCTTATGGACAATTCCACAGGTCTCTTACCAGGAACATCGACCTAGCATCACATGCCCCCAGGTGGGAGCCAGGCACAAAAGAGGGACTGCTGTCCCAGCTCTCTCTTCCCATTCTTTACCTTCACTCTCTCTCTCTGTCCCTACATGTTACCAGCCGATCTGCGTGTGTGTGTGTGTGTGTGTGTGTGTGTGTGTGTGTGTGTGTGTGTGTCTACCCACCCCCATCCCCTTTTCTCTCCCCCTCTACCCCTTTCCAGGTTCCTGCTCATTTCTTCCCATATAAATCTTCTTTATACTGGGCCAGTTGCATGGCATGATTAGGGGAACACCTTGGCCTGGATGCCAAGTTGTTTCCACCATCAAACCCCAGGTGTTCCTTCAGAACTACATGTCAGATGCTCCAGTGTTTTGATTTCAGACTCTGGGACAAGGGACTGGAACGCATATTTCACATACCAAAGCAGACCTGGCCTCCAGGTTCTCCCAGCATCCATCAGTCCCTACCTGGAATACCCTGCCCCCAACCTTGAACTTTCCAGCCCAAGAACTGGACTGCCTTTCCCCCAAAGACTCTTCCTTATATAATCCAGATATTTTGTGCCCCCATTCTCCTCCCTCTCTCCTTCTCTTCTCTCTCTGTGAGTGCTCCCCTCTGTTGAGGACTGGTACTCTGTCTGGTTCCTCCTTTATTCCCCTCTTTGACTCCTCTTGACTCTATTGACTGTGTATATATCCTTAACTCCTATTGATTCTCATTCACTCTTGACTGTATTGACCGTATATATTCTTACAAGGAAATCCTGGGTATTTATAAGCACACACAGGAGAACACAGGTGAAAACATTTTACCACGTGCACTATGCAGCTGGTGTCACTAAACAGCAAAACAAGCTATGTGGGATAAACATGATATTTGTTAGAGTGTGCTCAGCTGCTGTAGGCTGCTGAAAAACCAAGTCTCTATCAGGGTAAATGATTCCAGATGGCTGCAAAGATGATAACTGCTTTCTAGCCGCTTTCTGCTTAAAGTCGGCTCCCTACTCCCCTCTCTCCTCTTCTCTCTCTGTGAATGTTCCCGCTCTCTTTCTCTTCCCCTTCTCCCCATGGTGACTCCCTGGCTTCAATTTTGGGGCCAGTGAGCAGCTTCCGCGTAAACCTGCCTTTAATATAATGTAATCTGGCTTGAATTGGTCCCACAGAACTGGGCAGCGAGTGAAACAAGTCCCCCATCCTGCACTCCTCTCTCCCTTCCTAACCCTGACCACATCCTCTGTAAACAGTTAAGAAGAGATTCTCTCACCCCTTATCAACACAAAGGCTGGAATGTCAGGTCTCAAACCCAGGACAGCTAGCTAACATGCTTGGTCTCCAGGCTCACTTAGTACCTGTGGCTCTTCTTGTTCCCCCCGACCCACCCACCCCCTACTTTAAACCTCTCCAGCCCACGGGCTCAGCTTCCTCTCCCCAGTTTCTCTTTCCTATTTAACCCTGCACTTTTGCCTTTGTACTCCTGCATTCTTCTCTTCCTCCCCAACCCCTCCCCACCTCTTTTCATGGCCTGGTCTTTTCTGCTGGCCCTGTTCAATTCGCTACTTCTCTCTTTGCTCTAGACTCTTCCAGATGCCTCTGGTTGAATTCTCATACCAACAATAAAAACCTTCTCCTCAACCATACTGTTCGGTTTCGTGCCCTAGGACAAGAGCCTGTGGTGCATATTTCACATACCAAAGCAGAACTGGTCTCCCCTGGTTCTCCCAGCATTCCTCCATCCCTACCTGTATTCCTTGCCGCCAACCCTGAATTTTCTAGCCCAAGGACTAGGCTGTCCTTCTTACAGAGGCTCCTCCCTATATAATCCAGACATTTTGGTCTATCATCTCTCTCTCTCTCTCTCTCTTCCTCCCTCTCTCTTTCTCTCTCTCTTTCTTTCTCTCTCTCTGTCTCTCTCCTTCTGCTCCTTCTGTGTTCACATGCTCTTTTTCTCTTTCCCTCCCTATGCCCCTCCCCCTTTCCATGGTGACTTCCTTTGCCTTGGTCCTTGGGGCAAGTGAACTCACCCAAGAGCACTTTCCCAATAAACCTACGTGTGTGTGTGTGTGTGTGTGTGTGTGTGTGTATATATATATGTATATATATATATATATATATATATACATATATATATATATTTTAAAATCTGGCTTGAATTGGGTCATTTCACTGGTGGAGAAATAAATTATCACATATCTAGTGTAGTTTAAATATGCTTGGTCCAGGGAGTGGTACTATTAGGAGGTGTGGCCTTGTTGGAGGAAGTGTGTCACTGTGGGGGTGGGCTTTGAGACCCTCCTCCTAGCTGCCCTTGAGACAGTCTTCTCCTGTTTGCCTTTGAAAGGAGATGTAGAACTCTCAGCTCCTCCAGTTCCCTGCCTGCCTGGATGCTGCCATGCTTCTAATGCCTTGGTTTTGTTTTGTTTTTTGTTTTTTTCAAGACAGCCCTTCTCTGTATAGCCCTGGCTGTCCTGGGACTCACTCTGTAAACCAAGCTAGTCTTGAACTCAGAAATCTGCCTGCCTCTGCTTCCCAAGCGCTGGGATTAAAGGTGTGCCCCACCACTGCCCAGTTCATGCTTTGGTGATAATAGACTAAACCTCTGAAACTGTAAGCTAGCTCTGTTGGAATGTTGGATTCTAAGATCTAAACCAGGGGCCGCACTCCCCCAGAATCACACACAGACAGATGATTCGCTGTAACAACATGAGGTTTAGTGCACCAGGACTGTCTCCATGTTGACAAGAGAACCCCCGGACAAAAACTGGGAGCGGTTTTTATACAGAGTACACGAGGGCAACCACAAAGGACCCCAAAGGCTGACCTCAGGTCCAGTCTATAGATGACTCAGATTCACACATAACTTTCTTTTTTTTTTTTTTTTTTTTTTTTTGTTTTGTTTTGTTTGTTTTTCGAGACAGGGTTTCTCTGTGTAGACACATAACTTTCTTCCTGGCTACCTCCCATCTTGGAATGTGTCTCTGTCCTCTGGGCCTTCCCCACCCGAAGGTGGATTCTCTTCCCTGTGGTCCGAGGAATGTTAATCAGCCTCTCCCTTCCTCCTCTGAATGTTAATTCAGCAAGTGTCCTCTGACTCAGGAATAATGTACTCCCCCCAGAATGCAGAATGCATCTTGGGGCAGTGAATTCCGAGACCTGAAAATCTCACATTTAGTTCTTACAAGAACACACTTCCAAAGTTGCCCTCTGACTTCTACATACATCCTGTGGCACACAGTTGCCCACATACACATACATTCACATACGTAATAAAGTGAAATTGTAAAAGGAACAAATCTATACAACTCTAGATTCACATTTAGTTCTTACAGCCCCAGTTAAATGTTGTCCTTTATAAGAGTTGCCTTGGTCATGGTGTTTCTTCACAGCAATGGAAACCCTAAGACAGAAGTTGGTACTGTAGGAATTTGGTTAAACTTAAAAATTAACTGCCCCAGGACATATCCTGGGAGGAGCATGCTCCTTAGTCCAAGGACACCTGCTGGATTACCCTGCTGGATTAACATTCAGAGAAGAAGGGATTAACATTCCTCATGCCACAGGGAAGGGAACCCACCTGTGAGTGGGGAAGGCCCAGAGCATGTAGACACATTCGCCAGGATAGACCAATCCTAAACTGTATAAAAACCACTCTTAACTTCAACTCTGGGTTCTTCATGCCTGCATGCAAGAGAACCCCAATACACTAGTTATTATTATTGTCATTAAACCTCATGTTATTGCAGTGAATCCCATCCGTGTTTCTGGGGTAGCAAGTCCCCTGGTTTTAGATCTTTAGGTCCAACAATACCAGGGACCAGGGTATTACTGGGATAGGCCTGACCATGCTTTTGTTTGGAGGAATGCAGTTTTGGGACTTTGGTTTTGAGAACCAGTAGAATGCTTTAACTGGGACTTAATGGACCATTCTAGTAGAATATGGAAGACATTGGGGCTGAGGGTGATTAGGAATTGTCATGTCTTAAGTTTTGTTAAGAAAGCAGAAGTAGGCAGATCTCTATGAGTTCAAGGCCAGCCAGCCTGGTCTGTCTACATATACAGTTCCAGGACAGCCATTATTACATAGCTAGACCCTGTGTCAAAATAAACATGTATATATATATATATATGTGTGTGTGTGTGTGTGTGTGTGTGTGTGTGTGTGTGTATGTGTGATATATATATTGATTTAAGAGATCTTTAACTATTATAATTGCTCACACAGTATAAAACCCATCTTTTTCTGCTTAGAATATTTCAAGGCAGGAAACAAATGTTAAATAAAAATTACAGGAAACCGAGCAGTGGCAGAAAACCAGGCAGTGGTGGCGCATGTCTTTAATCCCAGCACTTGGGAGGCAGAGGCAGGTGGATTTCTGAGTTCGAGGCCAGCCTGGTCTACAGAGTGAGTTCCAGGACAGCCAGGGCTACACAGAGAAACCCTGTTTTGTTGATGTCTATTGAAATAAGTTCCTGTGAGGCTTACAACAGACCACACCAGACCAAATGGTTCCAAGTGGGGTTTATTCAGGAGATAGGGTAAAGATGGGGGTGGGGGTGGGGAGAAGAAGAGGAAGAAGATGGAAGAAGAGGAGAAGAGAGTGAGGTCAGGGGGGTTCCATCTGTTTTATTTGGGCGGTGATGTAGCCTCTCACAGGTAAGGGTGGGAGGTAGCCAGGTGGATTCTGGGAATGTATGGTGGTTGCCTTGGCAACGATGTAGGGGTTGCCTAGATATGATGTCACTGGGTTTGGAGCCTGATGCCAACATCTACGGCCTGTTATACTACTGACGACCATATGGATGTCTATGGTCTATGCCACAGCCTGAAGCCATGTTGATGTCTGTGGGCAATGCTGGCATTGGGAGCCCTGTTCGTGGTCTGTGCTGATGCCAGAAACCCTGTGGAAGCTCATGAGCTATACCCTGAGATCCATAAAGAGCAAATTACTGTTTTGGCAGTGATATCGATGACTGTAGATGCACTGTTGAGAAAGAGGGACATGGAAGACTTCTGTAACAACCCCTTCCTCCACCTCTTTACTCCTCCAAATACAGACAGCCTAGACAGGAAGCCATTGGAGAGAAATCTTAAAAACTGTGACAGAATGTTGTGGAGTAGCTCCTCTCCACAGGAGATTACTTCCAGTAGGGATGAGAGAGGAGAAGGACTCAGTATATTTAAGGAGACAGACCACTGAGAGTTTGACCAGGCCCCAATGATTATATTAGATAACACAAATTGATTTTTTTTTTTTTCTGGGAAGAGGTCATAAAGGTGGGGTGGTGGACAGGACAGAATTGGGAATCGGATGTGACAGGGATGTATGATGTGAAATCCTCAAGGAATCAATGAAAATATTGGAAAAAGGTTACAGAAGGCTACTGTTTTGGCTGAGTCTTACCTGCACTAGGTCCTTGTGCCCTCCCCCTCCAGCCTTGAGCAGCCTGAGAGACCTTGTTTACCACAACAGACCAAGTGATAAGGATCTAGGTGGAGTTACCCACCTTGGCTGCACAGAACATAGAAGCAGAACTGCCCCTGGGCTTGCCTGGAGACATCTCTGGCCTGCGACCTAGAACGGATTATGGACTATCCCACCCATTTCCCCGACTGAAACCAGGAGGGGTTGTGGCTTGGGTCTTCCCCTTTAAATTGAGAGCTGAACATTAAAGCTTTGAGCCTTCATCAGAGAACTTTGTCTTGGCTTCATCTCTTCTCGCCCTCCGTCCCCCTTCATTCCCAGCCCCCCTTTCAGGTGAACCCAGTTGACTTGTGGCCTCGGTTGGCTACAGGTCCTAACTTGGCAGTTCTCAGTCTTCCTAGTGCTGTGATCTTTAACTCACGTTTTGAAGAGTCCCAGTTATAAAATTATTTCCATTGCTACTTCATAAATGTAATTTTGCTACTATCATGAGTGGTAGTATAAATATCTTAGATATCTGTGTTTTCCTGTGGTCTTAGGCAACCCCTGTTAAAGAGATTTTCAATCCACAAATTGAGAATGATTTGTCTAAACTGATTCAGAAAATCAAAGTAGTCCTTAAAGCTGTAGAGCCTGCTGCAATGAAGCTCTGAGAACTCAGCCACATGAGCGAGTCTCCCAGACAAACTCACTTTAATTGGCGAGATATGAATCACACCCTCCTCCCCTACCTTGCTCTAATCATCTCACAAGAAGGCAACACCTGAAAAGAAGCTGAGTCAGCCCTTTGCCCCTGCCCTTGGCATGCAGGCAAAGGCAGCTTTCTTTATCTCCTGTTTCTGTCGTCTTCATCCCTTCCTGTCCATAAAAACCAAATTGTTCTGCTTACTAGGGGACAGGACACTCTTTACAGTTTATGGGAAGAAGAGGTGCTTGTTTCCAAAGAACATAAAGCCACCAAAGATTGAACTTAGTTGTAATTAAGGCCTTTGACACAGTTTTTCCCAAAGTTTTATCAGAGCAGTCTGAACCTCAGAGGTATCAGGAAGACTGTATATCAAACTAATCACAAAAAAAAAAACAAAAAAAAAACAACAAAAAAAAAACCACACCTTAAACCCAAAGTTAAACCCCGCCTTGCTCTTTCAAACTAAGTAGTTGCTGTGGCTTCTGTTTCCTCTTGGGCACAGAAACATCTCCAAACCAGAATCCAGCCAGCCTGTTTGACCACAGCTGAGCTCAGGCAGGAGGATATTCTGAAACTGGTTTTACTGTTGTTGGGCAAGAATTTTAATCTGATGTTAAGGTTGCCGGGCATGAATGCTCACTTGTCCTGCTTTTTAAAAATGCATTTATTTAAAAAGAAAATAGGCTTATATAGGAATACTATTACCAGTTTTTAGAGCTTTGGTCATGTTTCTGGGAATAAAATATTCAGATATCAGAGCAGAACATAGAGGTTTTGTGTGTGAGCATGTGCCTCTGTGTGTGTGTGTGTGTGTTATTGTTGTTGTTTGACCGGGACCATTTCCCACGTTCGGATGCCAAGATGTCCTGGCCTACATTAATTACTCCATGCTGTCCCACATTTGGGGGCCAAGTGCTCTGATCCGAGGGATCAATCAACAGGGTCTAGCAAGAGAGAGAGTCTGACCAAGTTCTGTTTATTGAAAGGAAATCCTGGGTATATAGAAGCACAAGCAGGGGAACACAGCTGAAGGCCCTTTACCTCGTGTGCCTTGCAGCTGGGGGCACTAGACAACAAAACAAGATGCGTGGGAAAACCAAGATGTTTATCAGAGTGTGCTCAGCCGTTGTAGGCTATTAAGAAACAAGTCTCTTGTCAGGGTATATGGCTGGAGATGTTTGCAAAGATGATAGCTGCCTTCTGCTAGGAGTCGGCTCCCAACAGTTGTTGTTGTTTGATTGGTTGTTTTGTTTGTTTGTTTGTTTTGAGGCAAAGTCTTGCTTTGTAGTCCTGGCTTGCTTTGAACCTGTAGTGATCCATCCTCCTGCTGCAGGCATGGTGGTGCACACTTGTAATGTGGACATTCAAGAGGCAGAGTCAGGAGGATCAGGAGTTCAAGGCCAGCCTAAGCTATATGAACCTGTCATGAAAATTTAAAAAAAAAAAAAAGAAAAGAAAAAAAGAAAGAAAGGGAGGGAGGGAGGGAAGAAGGAAGGGAGGAAGAGAGGTAGGTCAGTCACTGTAAACACAGTGGTAGTCAGCAATAAGGACTTAGCCCCCAGAGTGTATCTGTTCCTTTTTCTATCTTGTTTATCTGTCAACAAGTTCTCAAACACTGACAAGCTTCGTTTCTGCCAGAGCACCTTTGCCCGTGCTCTCTGCTCCTCCCACTCCCACGTCTCCATCTAAGCAAGGACTTGTTTTTGCCTCTGTTCTAACACAGGTTGTTCTTGTTGACCTCAGGAGAGGATATGAGATGCCCCAGTTGTATATTTCCATAGCACGTTACTTTATCATAGCATGTTTTGTAATCATAACTACATACCTTCGGTTGGCCAGTTATTTCATTTCTTTCAAGGAGAACATTTTTAAAAAAGATTTATTTATTTATTTATTATGTATATGAGTGCGCTGTAGCTGTCTTCAGACACACCATCATATCCCATTACAGATGGTTGTGAGCCACCATGTGGTTGCTGGGAATTGAACTCAGGACCTTTGGAAGAGCAGCCACTGCTCTTAACCATTAAGCTATTTCTCCGGCCCAGAGAGCATTTTTCTTTTTTTTCTTTTTTTTTTTTTTTTTTTTTTTTATATGCTCACTCATGGGCCATCTTCAAGATTGATCTTCTATTATCTGATGCTTTTATCAAGATAAGCATTGTTCTAGGAAATTCTGACCCAGAAAGATAAAAGTTGTGAATAACTTTATTGTTGATTCCAGGGACTTACAGGAAGACTAACTCTTCAAAATAAAACATCAGAATGACAATTTATTTACCAAGATTCTTGGAATCTCCTCACTCAGTTTCCACATAGTGCTACCAGTCCATACACAACCCTCATATAATGCTTACCAAGGCTTCTCTGTTCTCTGGCCCCTTTTGTGTGTGTGTGTGTGTGTGTGTGTGCGCGCCTGTGCATGCATGTGTGTATGCCTTCCTATGTGTGCATGTTTGTGTGTTTTGTTTTTTGACATATGTTTTCCCTTGTAGCACGGGCCCACCTTATGCTGACTGTGAAGCCAGGCTGGTCTCTAACCCAGCATGATCCCTCATCCTCCAAGTGCTGAGATTAGAAGCATGACTACAAGCCTGTCTTTGCTATCCTCATTACAACACTCACCTTAACGTCTAGTTTTGAAAAAGAGCCTAATCTTGCCCTTACCTGCTCTGAGCTGCTGAAAAAAGACTGTCTAGACAAATGTTATGTCTTGCCACGTAAGCAATAAACTGAATTCTATCCAACAAGCTGCTTTGGTGAAGTCTAGGGAAATTTGTTCCTTCCTTCCTTCCTTCCTTCCTCCCTCCCTTCCTTTCTCTTTCTCCCTTTCTCCCTTTCTCCCTTTCTCTCTTTCTCCCTCTCTCCCTCTCTCCCTCTCTCCCTCTCTCTTTCTCTCTTTCTTTTTTTCTTTTTTTCTTTTTTTCTTTTTGGTTTTTCAAGACAGGGTTTCTCTGTGTAGTCCTGGCTGTCCTGGAACTCATTGTGTAGACCAGGCTGGCCTCAAACTCAGAAATCTGCCTGCCTCTGCCTCCCAAGTGCTGGGATTAAAGGCCTTTCTTTCTTTCTTTCTACTTTGATACAGGATCTTACTATGTTGCTCTGACAGGCCTGGAATTCACTCTGTAGCCAGGTTGGCCTTGAACTCATATATTAACCTGCCTCTGTTTCCCAAGTGCTGGGATTAGGGGATGCACTATCACATCCAGCCCACAGGGAGAGATATTTTTAATACTAACATCTAACAAATATGTATATTTAGTGTTTGTTCCTCCTTCTCTTCCTCTTCTTCTTCCTCCTTCTCTTCCACCTTCTCTGTCTCCTTCCTCTATTTCTTTGCCCTTCCTAGGAAGCTGTAATTAAAGCCATGGTAGAAATCAGTGATACTACAAATTTAAAGAAATAATTGAAACTGATAGACGGTTCTCTCTCATCAATTTATGTTCTTCATGAGAACATAGACCTGGTCAGCTTTGATCACTATGTTGTGAAGAATAGATGCTTAGATTATAATTGATGGGGTAGGATAGATCAATCAACAGATGAAAACCAAGTCCTTGAGTGTGAATAAGCAGCTTTTCTAGATAAGGCTTTCTGGTTGAGCCTCTTGATGAAACCAAAGTTGGGGGAGGGGGGAGCCATTAATCTCAGGTCTTGGGAGGCAGATACAGAGGCAAGCAGATCTTGGTGAGTTGGAGGCTACCATGGTCTACAAACCAAGATCCTGTCTTTAGAAGGAAAAAAAAAATAAGAAAAAGAATTTCTACCTTGTGGCAGTTTGTCATGGTGGTACATGCCATCACTCGGGAGGCAGAGGTAGGTGGATCTCTGTGAGTTTGAGACTAGCCTGATCTACAGAGCAAGTTTTAGGTAAGCCAGAACTACACAGAGAAACCCCATCTGGATAAAAATTCTACTTTGTCAGTCTGTTTTGGTTAGTTCTCATGCAGTGCAGCCTGGCCTTGAACACACTGTGTAGCTAAGAATGGTCCTGTACTCTGGTCCTCCTGCCTATTTCTCAAGCGCTAGAATTACAGGCATGTGTTTCCAAACCCATTTTCTTACCCTTCCACTTTGACCCAGTTCCAGGAATACCTGCTAACTGAGGCAGGTAAACACATAGGGAAGGGCTTAGCAACCTGTTTGGCCTGTATACATACCCACCTCCTCACAGTGTACTTAGAAATCTGTGACTCAGTCTGCAGGGAGCTATACACACACACACACACACACACACACACACACACACACACACACACA
>JANHMN010000007.1:67567574-67595513 GCA_030674055.1 Rhabdomys pumilio
TCTCTCTCTCTCTGTGGTATTCCACAGCAGCCAACTGTCTGTCCTCAGAGCACAGAGCCTTCTTTTCTACTCCATTTCTTTCTGTTCTCTCACTTTGCTGGGGCCTTGTTTCCCTGTTGGCAGGTGAGCTGGATATTTCTGTTATTTTTAGCTCCACCTTTCCCTGCAAACTGGCAGATTCTATCTCCTTTAGGAATCACTCCTCCTTTCTGTTCCTGGTAGACTGCTCCTGAACTGGACACACATGCTCTTACCATAAGGAATCTAGTTACTCTTTAACAGTTAGACGGATCCTTTTACCTGCAGGCTCCACACAGCTCCTGAGTGCTTAGCTCACCACCTCATATTCCTCCACGTGGTGTTGCTTTGCTTGTTGCTGACTAGTCTACCCTTTGTAGTAGGCAGGGGCTCCTCATGATCTCACCTATACCCAGACATCTCTTACCTTAGCTCCCAAAGAGCCTGGACCAGTAATCCTCAAATCAGTGTGCACATTCCGAGTTAAGTGGCTTCTTCTCTCCAATTTCTATAATGATCAAAATTTCAGCCTTTTTTTTTTTTTTTTGGCTGACCTCATTCATACCAGTGACCTAGCTGAAAATACTGAAACCATTTTCTTCTATACCTTCACTCACCTCTTACCATTTTCTAAATTACGGATTCATAACTGACTACTGATATATATGACAAGAGTTTTCTCCTGTCGTGAAACTAGGCAATGTCCACCCCCTCCCTTGCTAAGGTCCCATGACAAGGAGATCGGATCCTATTTACTGGACTTATGCACTGATCATGGGTGGGTGGTTACTGACAGGAGAGCAGATGCAAAGCTGCAAAGGAAAGTCTTTACCTAGTGGGGATGATGGCTCCCCTCTAGCCACATGGACGGAGTCCCCTACCTTAGTCTTCCCTAGCACATACACTTTAGGCCCTCCTTGAGATCACCAGGCAACATGCAAATAGGGCAAAACTGCATACAAGGAGGTGGAGAGTGTCTGGATACTGGACACTTAGGCTGGAGTCCCAGGGCCTCCCACTCCCTGCATCCGTGAAGGCATGTCAAACATGGAGAAGTCCAGTTGGGATGCAAACAGGCACAGGCGAGGCATGGAGTCGGCTGCTGGTTTGCTCTTAGGGTAGTGCTATACAATCGCATACAATTTATATATAAGTACATTACAATTTTAATTTTTTAATGAACTCTTGTTGTGGTTATTGTTGTTTTTGTGGTGGTGATAGTGTATGCATATATGTACATATCACAGCATACCCGTGGTAGTCAGAGGTCAACTATGAGGAAACAAATCTCTCTTTCGACTGTTAGATGGTCTGGGGAACAAACTCAGATTGCCAGGCTTTCATGGCAAGTGCCATTACCTATGAGCCATCTTGCCGGTACTGATTTATATTTTTTGGATGTATAGGACTGTGAGTTCTTTTGGTGATATTAGGACTCAAACCCAAGTGACCTGGGTTTAGACAAGCGTGCTATGAAGATACAGGCTATGTCCATCAAATCAAAGACATACATCCTTTGTATCTCCTTTCAGAGGATCCCTCCCTCCCATCATCCCTCATTGCTGGCAGTCTTGAAGGCCACATCCTTTAAGTGACTTTTTGCACTTTCCCCTGCTCGCCTTGTCTATAGTCTCAGAACTTTCTAACAGAATTGTAATCTTTTTAAAGAGAAAGAGTTGTAATCATACAATTTTATTTTGTTTATTTTTATTTTTTTGGTTCTTCGAGACAGGGTTTCTCTGTGTAGCCCTGGCTGTCCTGAAACTCACTCTATAGACCAGGCTGGCCTCGAACTCAGAAATCCTTCTGCCTCTGCCTCCCAAGTGCTGGGACTAAAGGCGTGTGCCACCACTGCCCAGCTCAATTTTATATTGTTTAAGCATACATTGCAAGTGCAGCCAGGCATGGTAGGGCATGCCAGGAATCACAGAACAGGGAGCTGAGGGGAGTTCTAAGCCATCCTCAACTACACAGTGAATTTGCGGTCAGTCTGAGTTCCATGAGAACCTATTTCAAAATTGCAAAACAAACCTGCTCTTCTCCCCACAAACTCAGATCAAGGTCCACATACATTTATTAAGTACCAGATCATATACATCTAAAAAAGAGAGTGGGAATGAGGGGGAAAAGAAAGAAAAAGAAGGGAAAGCCCAGAAGGACTGGAGAGAGACTCAGTTGGTAAAGGTGGCTGTTGCCAAGCTTGGTATTCTGTCTCAGAATCCATTTGCTGACATAATCAAGTCCTGAAACTTGCTCTCTGCCCTCACACGTATGCCCTGACATGTATCACCATACATACATATCTCTGCCCATTTCACATGAATTCCCTAACATGTACCTCATACACCCACACATCTCTGTTCTCACATGTAGGCCCTAACGTGTACTCCCATATACCCAGACATCTCTGTTCTCACGTGTATGCACTGCTATATACCCCTATACACCCACACATCTCTGCCCTCACATGCCCCCCCCATACTCACACACAAAATAAATAAATGTGAAGAAGGAGGTAGGGGGAGGCGGCACTGAAGTGATAGTCAGTGGTTAGAAGTAATCATTGCTCTTGCAGGAGATGAGAGTTCTATTCCTAGGACTCTCTGTAACTTCAGCTCCCGAGGATCCAATGCCTTCTTCTGGTCTTCCCTGGGTACCAGCACACATGTGTAAATACCTACACACAGATGCAGACACATACTTACATAAAAATAAATCTTTTTTTCATTTTTAAAGAAAGAGCTAACCTCCCTAGGAGAGTCCTTCTGCTTTGTCTGTAATGCTGAGACTCAAACCCAAGCGTCACTCATGATGTATCTGTGCTCAGTTGCTGACCATATCGCTATTCTTTAGAAAGGTTCTGACTCAACTACAGAGCAGTAGCAGAGTATATAGCATTTTAATTAGGTATTCTGTGATTGTAAACAATTTTATTTTTGAGGGAGTTTCATATGAAGCTTAGATTAGAACTCACTATGTAGCTCAGACTCTCCTTAGATTTCTGTCAACCCAACTGTCTCAGCCTTTCCGGTGCTAGGATCACAAGTGTGAGCCACCAGTGTTTGGATTATTCTGAGTTATTAATCTGAACTATTGGTAAAAACTTAAACATGAAATATATTACAGTTTGCACCAGCAAAAGTTGCTACAGGTATGTTTGGGGCTGGGGAGATGGCTTGGTGGGTAAAGTGTTGCATACACTTTCCCGAGGATCCTCGGTCCCATGTGAAAGGCAGTGATACACAGACAATGCACTCATGCTGGAGTACAGACACGTGTCAAGGAAGAACTGTGCTGTATACTTCACACTGGTCTGTTTGTCACTTAGGTTAAAGGTCACTAGAAGATAGTTTGTTGGGAGATGATTGTTAATGAAAGAAAGCTGAGCAAATATACCTCCAAGGAGACAGACAGATAAAAAAAAACGGAGTTTTGGTGGTAGTACCTCTGTCTGGCAGTACTATGCTCTGCAGTGTTTTCCTTTCAGAGAGTCTGCTTTCTTTTTTTAACCTTTATGCTTAAGCCTATATTAAAATACCATCAATAAAACTCCAGCTTGGGTTGGAGAGATGGCCTCTTTGGTAAGGGCACTTTTTGTTCTTGCTGAGGGCCCATGTTCAGTTCCCAATACCCACCACAACTAACTGTAATTCAAGTTTCAGAGTATCAAATGCCCTATTCTGGCCTCTGAGGGCAAGAGGCACATGCATGGCACACAGTCACACATACAGGTAAGACATTCATATACAAACTCCCAGAGAAGTACCAGTTTCTGCCTCCCAAGGGCTGCAACCAAAGGCATGCTTCACTATGTCTGGCTTAAATGATAAATCCTAAGACAAAACTAAACAACAATAACAACAAAGTCTTTGCTTGAAAAATTGAGTTTGGGCCGGGCGGTGGTGGCGCATGCCTTTAATCCCAGCACTTGGGAGGCAGAGGCAGGCAGATTTCTGAGTTCGAGGCCAGCCTGGTCTACAGAGTGAGTTCCAGGACAGGCCAGGGCTACTCAGAGAAACCCTGTCTCGAAAAACCAAAAAAAAAAAAAAAAAAAAAAAGAAAAATTGAGTTTGGGGACACCAGAGTGTTTATTCTGTGAAATTATCACAGGAAGTATAGTGGTCCAGGGTTGTAAAGGCATGTGGTACTTCATTCATCCCTGTAGGATCATTTCAGAAGTTAACATGGAAAAGAACCCAGGAGGCAGAGGCCAGGGAAACGATGAGTTTGAGGCTAGCCTGGTCTACAGAGGGAGTTCTAGGACAGCCAGGGCTACACAGAGAAATCCTGTCTCAAAAAAACAAAAACCAAAACCCAAGCTCTAACAACAACAAATCCCCCAAACCTCTGCATGTATGGTCTGATGAGGTTGTCAAGACACATGGAGGAATTCCAGATGGAAATGTAAAGATGTACTGAGTATATGGTTAGAGATGAGAACAGCCTCTTTTGCAATTTTGGTGTCACAGAAATTCAGAAATTAAAAGTAAATCTGCAGTTGTCCTCAGGAGATAATATTCTTGCTTAGAACAAGTTGGAAGATAAACTTTGGACAGTGTATTATACTATGCCCTTTGTAATAAATAACCCAAGATAATGCGTTAAAGTTTAGTGGAGATTTAAATTCCTGAGCTGATTAAAGTTAAGACCAGTAGGTCTAAAAGATGTACTAATATCAGCTCTGAAGTCCATAATGAAGAGTTTCATGGCTAAAAAAAACCACTTATATTGCCCAATTTTGCAGATGGACACAGAATTAGTACTAATTAATAAAAAAAACCAAAAAACCAAAAAACCAAAAAACCAAAAAAAAAACCAGCAGCACCAACAGCAAAAAAAAACAAACAAACAAAAAAAAAAACAAACAACCCAAACCAAAAACCCCCCCCAAAACCCCAAACTTACCAAACCAACCCAACCCCAAAAAACAATTCAACTTTAAGTCTTTAAGTCTAGGCCTCAAGTAGGAAGACTGGTTAAGGCTGACTTGAGCTTGTGTCTTAACAACACAATGCGGAGCCTTTAAAGGTTGGGAGGTCGAGATGGAGGAGCAGTTTCAGACAAGTAAATCTGGCTGTGTGTTCAAATGGACGGGGCAGAAGAGAGACTAGAGTAGGGTCCATTTGCGGCTATTGCAACATCAAGTTGCTAGAATAAAACGGTTAAAAACAAAATCAGAAAAGGAGTCGAGTGAGTGAGAAAGCGCAAGGTCTACAGGGGCCGCTTGAGTTTCCTGCTGTCCTTAGAGCAACCCCAGACTCAGATATTGGCCCCCCGGGGTCTTGACCGAGCAGAACTCTTCAAGCTGTCCCCACCCCGCCTCACTCAGTCCCAGCGTTCCCGGGAGCCCCCTCCCCCTCGGCTGCGGCACCGCCCTCTGCCGGGTTCCTTCCTCCTCCCCTCCCGGTGGGGCACTGACTCGCCCAGCTGCCACGTCTCACTGATGACATCAACACAGCCCGGCCGGCCTTAGCCAATCCGCTAGGGGGAGTCCGAGCGAAGTCCTAGCCAGCAGGCCAGCGGGGAGGGGAGCAGGAAGGGCGGGGTGTGGGGGTGAGGGAATCGGGACGGGGTGGGCGACAAGCTCGCAAGTACGCATGCGTACAGGGCGCGGGGCCTAGTGGGAAGCTGAGTGCAGGCTGCTTTCGGCCCCGTCAGGCTGCCTAGCGCGCGGTGTACTCACGACTCTCATTCCCAGCGTGCCCCGCAACGCTGCCGCCCTCTGGGCCGCGACAGGCCCCTTGGCCTAGGCTTCCCCAGTTCCTGGTTCGCCGGCGGCCATTTTGGGTGGAAGCGATCACTGAGTGGCGGCGGCTGCTGATTGTGTTCTAAGGGTCGGAGTAGGGTCGACGTTTGCTCTACCGGAACAGCTTAGCTCATTCCTCCCCTTCCATTACCCGTGGCGCGGAGAGTTGGGGCGGCGGCTGCGTCAGCAAGGGCGGTGGCGGCGGCGGCAGCTGCAGTGACATGTCCAGCATGAATCCCGAATAGTGAGTGCAGGAGAGCCAGGGCGGGCCGGGTTGAGGGCGTCCGGCCTGGGGTGAAGACCGCCAGGAGGCTCGCTGCGCAGCCCTGGGAAGGTCGGCCGGGCGAACGAGATCGAGCCGCCCGAGGGCCCCATTGTCTGAAGGCCGAGGGCCGCAGCGGGGAGGGGTCGGGCCTCCGGTCCGGTCCGAGCGAGGCTCAGCCGGCGGGGAGCTAGGCACAGCGGCTGGGCGTTGGGGAATGGGCCTCGGACACCGGCCAGGAGGGGCGCGTCTCTGGAGGCAGTGACGGCTGGAGGGGGACTTGTTTTTAAGGGGAGGTAGGTGGGAGAGCTCTGCTAGAGGGCACTGTCAGACCCTGCGCCGGCTCTGCGGAGCTGTCAGCGTCGGCAGGGAGGAAGCCAGCTTTACTTGTAAATCCGGAGCTTGTTAGAGCTCTCTCCCTGTTGGGTTTCAGGTAATATGGATGCTTCTTGGGACTGCGTGGGCTTGAGGGGAATGAGAAGATGGTGAGAAGCTATTTACAATGTTTAGTTTCCTTTTGGGCTTGTCTCCAGGAAGAGTTCTGTAAGAATTGTGAAATGTGGCCCTTCTAAAATCCTGGACATTTGTGAAATTTTTGTTTTAGGGGACACATGAGTCTCCCAGTCACCTTTTGTCTCCAGTAGGTTAACAACAGCAACAACAACAAAACCGCACTAAAAATAAACTAGAAATGTCTTTCTGGTACCACCAAATTAAAGTACAAGTTTGCAGACAATTTTGAAAAGAAACTAATGGGGCCTTTGATGCTAGGGCTGTAAGTTTTAGATTACCTGGTTGAATGCTTGTAGATAGGGAATGAGGCTCCATGACGTGTCATGAAAAGTTAATGTATTCCTTTTTCTTGCTTACTCAAGAAGTCACTCTAGCAGATGTGGCACACCTGGCACCCTTCATGGGACCTGCTCTTCTCTTTTCTTGGATAGACATTTGTTGGACTTTCTTTTTGAACCTAAAGTTCTCCTGTGGTTTTCATATATGAAAATAACTTGAAGAGATGTCATTTTTATTATACTGTAGTGTCAGAAATCTTTAAGAGAGAGGGATGTTTTTGTTTGTTTTTTAATAAGAGAAATCAGTAGTGCCCTAAAAGCTGGGCTTATTTGTTGCTTTGGTCAGTTACTGCTAAGTGTGTCCCCATGAAAGGTCCATCCGTCAGCTCAGCTGACTTGTCATGTGTGTGTCACATGGCTCTTGCAAAAGACATTGTAAGTTCAAGTTTTCTAAGACTGTGGTTTAATACTGAAGTGTTTTTTTTTCATTTGGTTAAGCAGAAGTCTTAATGTCTTGGTAGAATTCGACAGATTTTCTTTTTATTGTGTGTATACGTGTGATGCATGTGATTGCAGGTGCACAGGTAACACTGTGCTTGCGTCAGAGGTCAGGGGACAACTTTTGGGAGCTTGTTCTTCCTTTGTGGCTTCAGGGAATTGAACTCAGATAAGCACTTTATCCACAGAGTTATGTGGTTGGCCCGGGCTTTTGTACTTCTTTAAGAACTTGGGAACAGTTCATATGGTGACACACTTGCTGTGTTGGCAGCCTCTCTCCCAGGACAGAATTAGTTTAGTTAAGCAAAGTTGAATTGGGGTTCCTAGTTAGATTTTATGGAAACAGAAAAGAACATGGATTTTTTATATTAGGAAGGTTTCTAATTTCTTTTTTTTGGTTTTTTTTGAGACAGGGTTTCTCTGTGTAGCTTCTCTGTGTAGCCCTGGCTGTCCTGGAACTCACTCAGTAGACCAGGCTGGCCTCGAACTCAGAAATCCGCCTGCCTCTGCCTTCCAAGTGCTGGGACTAAAGGCGTGCGCCACCACTGACCGGCAGGTTTCTAATTTCTTAAGATTCCTGTTCTATTTGAGAAGATTCTTGTATTTGTTACATATGTATTTAAATATTTTCGTTATGCTTCTCAAATTTCCTAATACTACACCCCTTCAATGCAGTTCTTCATGTTGTGGTGACTCCTACCCATACATTTCATTGCTACTTCATAACTGTGATTTTGCTACTGTTATGATTTGTAGTGTAACTATCTGATATGCAGGATATCTGATATGTGAGCTCTGTGTAAGGGTCCTTTGACCCCCAAAGGGATTGCCACTCACAGGTTTAGGGCTGCTGGGTTAGAGAAATCCCCTGGGGCTGGAGTTAGAGTTCATGTGACCAGCTGGTGTGGGTGTTGGGAATGCAACTAGAGTTTTCTGCAAGAAAACACATATTCTTTACTACTAAGCCATCTCTCCGGCCCTTATTATATGTATATATTATTTTAATTCTGTAACTGACAAAAATTTGATGTTACTCAGTCTTTGTTTCTCTTTTTATAAAGTAGTGTGAAACCAGTCATTTTTACTACTATAGGGTGGTAGTGTGGTTCGTGAGGACATAAGCATGCTTTGGACAGCTGTCCAGATCATGCTGTAAGTAGTGCAGATCAATTTAGAGTAAGCTAGGACTTCGGCGGGTGAGCCCTAGCCTCAGGGGCTGCGACATAACGTACAGAATAGATTCCACACATGTCAGATACTAGGAGGTACAGCATGCAGATGTGCAGCATGGAGCAGAACACTGTGGTTTTAGGGTAGAGTCTCTTGTTCTGGTCGGCTGTTGGGTTTTGGAAGACTGTTATACATCTAAGAAAATTACCAGTGCACCAGTAAGATAGTTCAGCAGACGAAGGCATCTGCCACCTTTATGAGTTCCATCCTTGGGACTTACATGGTGAAAGGAGAGAATTGGCTCCTGCAGGCTGTTTTCTGGTCTCTTCACATGTGTCCCTCCCAATAATCTAAACATATAGTGTAAAAAATAAAGTTATTAGAAGTGAGGCAGGGGAGACTTTTCAGGAGGGAAAAGGAAGAGGAATGGCTAATAGCAAGGCTAATAATTCTTTTTTTCTTCCTCCCTTAGTTTTAAGACAAGATCTCATTGTGATGTAGTCTTGGCTCTCCTGAAACACCCTGTGTAAATGACGCTGACTTTGTATTTGCAGCAGTCTTCCTGTTTCTGCCTCCCAAGTGCTGACATTACAGATACAGTTGCCATGCCCTGAATGGATAATCATGTAGTCATTCTTTCTCTTTGAGTTCTCAAGTGTGCCAATATCTGGCTTATATCTGCATTCTAGACTATGTAATAAATTGTCCAAAAGTTTGAGGAAAGGATTTATGAAACTTCCTTAAGGTTAGAGGTGATGATAGATATTTTATTACTATCATAAGTGCAAGTAATATATCAATAATGATTAAGTTATAATTTGTCTCGTGTGTTCTCTCTTTCTCTTTGTGTGTGTGTGTTTATGATCTGAAGAAAAACTAATTAGAAAAACTAATTTGGTAGAATCAAAAAAACTGTTATCTTTATGTCAGAAATTAAGGTAATGTCTGAGTCACTTGCATTTAACTGAAAGTGTGATCTGAACTGTGGTAAAGTATATGGAAAGGGTCAAAACTTTTTTTTCCCTGGAGATCTCAAGAAAGCTTTGACTTTTTCCACTTATTGTATGTTTGGAGAGGGGCACATGACTGCTACAATGAGTGTGTGGAGGTCAGAGTGCAACTTGCAGGAATCAGTTCTCTCTGTCTACTCTTAGGGCCCTGGGAATCATACTGTCTTTAGTCCTGGCTATAGGCACTGAGATATGTTGCTGGCCCAAGATTTGATTTTCAGAGCTAGGTAGTAAAGCAGGCAGTGATTATTCCAGCACACTGATTGAAAATATTAAACAGTGCCAGGGGTGTAGAAGCCTGCACTCTGAGCACTTGTGGCCGTGGCAGGAGGGTCACTGGAGGTTCCAGGCCACCCCAGGCCACTAATATAGAATAATGAATTCTAGACTGTCAACAGCTCCATAGAGATTTTGTCTTGAAAGAGAGATAGACAGACAAACACAGACTTAATATTAGTCTCTCTCTCTCTCTCTCTCTCTCTCTCTCTTTTTTTTTTTTTTTTGGTTTTTCGAGACAGGGTTTCTTTGTATAGCCCAGGCTGTCCTGGAACTCACTCTGTAGACCAGGCTGACCTCGAACTCAGAAATCTGCCTGCCTCTGCCTCCCAAGTGCTGGGATTAAAGGTGTGCGCCACCACCGCCTGGCTTAATATTAGTCTCTTACATGAAGAAGTTGTCATAATCTATTAGCTTCTAGGAAAATTTTACTTATTTTTATCATGAGACAGAGGATCTCAACCTGGCCTCAAGCTCATTTTATAACTTGTGATCCTGTCTCTACCTGCTGAGTGCGGAAATGTGAGGTGCTGGCAATCGAGCCTATAGCTTTGTGTGTTAAAGGCTACCATTCTACCAGCTGAGCTCTAGCACTGGCCTTAAACTTCATTGTGTGCATATGTGTACTCGGAGATGAACGTGTATGAGTGTTGGGTGTATGTATGCATGTGTGCATGCATTTGGTGGTCAGAGGTCAGCCTTGGGTTTCATTTATTAGAAGCTGTCCATTTTATTTATTTTTACCTTTTATTATTTTTATTTTATGTGTGTAAATATTTCCCCTTATCGTGTGCATGCAGTGCCCTAAGAGGTCAGAAGAGGCCGTCTGAATTATTACAGACAGTTGTGGGCTCTCATGTGGTTGCTGGGAACCACACTAGGGTCTTCTAGAAGGACAACCAGTGGTCTTAACCATTGAGCCACTTTTCTAGCCCCTATTTATTTATTTTCTTGAGACAAGGTTTCTCATTGGGACCTGGAGTTCACAGAAATGGTTAGGTTGACTGGCCAGCTAGCTTCAGGGATCGTCCTGTGTATACTTCCCTGTTGCTGAAATGACAGGTATGGGATACCATACCATTTTTGTTTGTTTTTGTTTTTTAAATAAAGTGGGTGCTTGTGATCTAAATCTGATCCCCATGCTTGTCACGCACATAATGAAGCATCTCCTAGCCACCAAAGTTTAGCGACTTTTTGATAGAGCCAGGTGGTGATGGTGTAAGACTTTAATCTCAGAGCTTGAAAATTTTACATTTATTTATTCTCTCTTTCCCTCTCTCTCCCTCTCCCCCCCTCTTTCTGTGTGTGTGTGTGTGTGTGTGTGTGTGTGTGTGTGTGTAAGACAGCCTGTAAGAGTAAGTTTTCTTCTTATACCATGTGAGCCCTAAGGATTGACCTGAAGTCATCAGGCTTATTAATTAAAGTGACAAAATAGCATACATAGTATGGTGGCTTATCATGTGATTCCAGTACTTGGGAGCAGGAGGATTGCCTGAAGTTTGAGGCCAGCTGGCCTTGACTACATAGTGAATTACAGACCAGCCTGGGCTTTGTTTTAAAAAGCTAAACCAATCCAAACCTCACTGTGTAGATGAGAATGACTGAATACCCATTTCCAAGATGCTCAGATTAAAAGTGAGCAGCCTTCCCTGAGCTTGTGCAGAGCAGTTTAATAATGGTGATCTTTTCTTCCATCTCTCCTCTGCTTTAAAAGGAGATTCCAGATTCCCTGAAAATGTTAGCAGTCTTTCACACTTTGCTTTTCTGAAATAGTTAGAGCTGTTTCAATTAAGTACCTCTTCCTTTTAAGCGTTTGATAATAAAATTGGGCCATTCAGTTATCTGTCTGACAGTGTATTAATATCATTCGTGGCTTTCATGTAGTTTTCATTAGTGTTGCTTTTTATTTTTACTGCTTTCTTTGTGAGTGTGTATGTGGCTGGTAATCAAATCCAGTGCTTGCACAGAGGCAGATGGCCTCTGTCATTCTGTACTCCAACCACTGGAGAAAAAGTGGGAGAAGAAAAGTAATTAGAACGTTTACTCTGTAGAATGTGATTTTTAAATGTCTGGAGCATCACTATCTGTAATTGTCAGGTAGACAGGCAGCTGTTTGGAATCTTAACAAAATGTTCAGGCTGAAAATCTTCGTACTCAGGAGAATCAGGAGTTTTAAGCCAGTCTTGGTTCCAGGGCAGCCTGGCCAACAGACTTGTCTCAGAGAAAGAGTAGAAGGAAAGGAGAGAAAACAAAACCTGAGTGCCTTTATGTGAACTATTTTAGATGTGACTTACTTTTTATTACTCTCTGCTTGAATCTCACATTGGAGTTACTTAGTAAGAGACATTGGCAAATTTTTCCCTCTGTCTTTTAAGGAGAAGGGAGTGGTCCAGTAAAGTCTCCCAATGTGAAAGTAAATATCGGGCTGGAGATGACTCACTGATTAAAGCATTGGCTGTTCTTACAGCGGACTCCGTTCAATTCACAGCACCCAAAGGTACAAATATGAAGGAAAAAACACCCATAAACATAAATACTAAATTAAAGCAAATTTAACCATATTATAGTACCAAAGTAGCAATCTCAGCCCCAACTTCTACAGGAAAACAAGAGAGGTTTTTCCTTCATATTTGTGTGCGTCTAATGGATGCCTGGTGTCAGAGGAAGCTAGAAAAGGGAGTTGAATCCCATGGAACTAGAATTATGGGAATTGAACCTGCATCCTCTAGAACATTCTGCATCCAGTGCTCTTAAATGCTGGGCTATCTCTTAAGCACCCCTAGAATATAATTTAAGGGGGAAAAAAAACTGCCAACAGGGATTGAATTTATGGCCTCCAAGTGCATCCCCCCAACCCTAAAATTTTTATATTTAAGCCAGATAACATTTAGATAAACATCTACTTTATTCATTGAGAAGTTTTTTTTAATTCTTATTTTTTTTAAGATTTATTTATTTTATGCATATAAGTATACCCTTTCAGTCTTCACCAGTCACACCAGAAGAGGGCATCAGATCCCATTACTGATGGTTGTGAGCCACCATGTGGTTACTGGGAATTGAACTCAGGATCTATGGAAAGGCAGACAATGCTCTTGACCACTGAGCCATCTCTCCAGCCCAGAGAAGTTTTTATTACACACACACACACACACACACACACACACACTTTAAAAAAGATTTATTTTTATTGTATGTGTATTGGTATATGCATGTCTGTAGGAAGGTGTCATATTTGCTGAAGCTGGAGTTCTAGGCAGTGGCGAGCTGTGAGTCCTCTGTAAGAACAGGCAATGCTCTTAATCAGTGAGTCATCTCCAGCCTGAGAGACTTGTATTGGGAACTTTACCTTACTAGATCATTTCCATGCTAGGCATATGCTCTCCCACTGAGCTTTCTCCATTTTTTATTTCAACATAGGGTCAAAAGGGGAGTTGAGGCTGGCCTTGCGCTCCCTCTGTAGTTGGGTAGGCCTTGAACTGTGACCCTTCTGTTTTAGCTTTCTAGGTAGCTTTAGATTAAATGCCTGCCACCAAGCTCCAATGGAGAGATTTAAAAACAGGAAAGAGGGTGTTTGAGTGGGACTAATGACATGTTCCTGTACTCTTAGAGTGGGCAGAGGAAGTTTGGGAGTCTTAGGTACATTCTGACAAGAAGGGTTTGTGAAGTTTACATGGTGGTCCATGTCTATAATTCTAGGCTACTGAGGCGGAATTGTAAATTCCAGTTCTAAGTCTTAAAATATAGAGATGGCATCAGCCACAGAATATGAAATCTATAGTTAGGTCTATGTGGCCTTTGACCTCTTTTAAATACTGTGTGGGTTGGTCTTTTAAAAGTTTCCTAAGTGTTTAAGTTAATGTATCAGTTTTGTTTTTCTCTTTTTTGTCTATTGGATGTTTTTTATTGGGAACTTAGAAGTTGTGAAGTCTTTTTGAGAGTGAAAAACCATGGAAGAAGCCATTGCACTCTTGAACTCAGAGCACTATGAGCACTTTGGCAAGACCTTCCCAAGATTGAACTATTGACTTCCTGTCATGGATTAGAGAGAGGTTCTCCAACACAGCCTCCTGAGAATCTTCGGGAGCTAATGTTTGCTGGAGGAGGGAGATAACATTTTTTCTTCAGTGGTGTAGCCACTGGCAAGGTGCCTGTGCTCCTGTAAACACCCCAATGAAATTCATTACCACCCCCACCTCCCATGGAAGTAGAGGGAGGGTTAGTTGGAGAGGATCAGTGACCTTTGGGATAGGACAAGAGAGGACCATGTGAGTATGACTAAGATAGGTATGAAATCCATGTTAAAATTCATAGTGTATAATTAATGGATGCTAATAAGTGTTTTTGAAAAAGTCAGCCTCAGTTCCAAAGACTTAGTGTCAAAGTTGTATTCACAGTTTCATGTAAAGGACTGATCTGGCTAGGTTGGTTGGCAAGAAGCCACAGCGATCCTTCGCTCTCCCTATTGTAGGGATTACAGGTGTGCTGTGCTGTGCCCAGCTGTTTTTGTTTGGTTGGTTTGGTGTTTTTGTTTGTTTCTTTCCTTTTTTTCCTTTTGTTTTTTCAAAACAAGGTTTCTCTGTGTAGAAACTGTCCTGAAACTTGTTTTATAGACCACTAGGCTGGCCTCAAATTCAGAGCTTCCAAGTGCTGAGATTAAAGGCATGAGCCTCCACTGTCTGGCTGTTTTTTATTTTTATTTCTTAATTGAAGTTTTTAAAATTCTGATTCATTACTGTTTCCACTAATGTTCTTTTTTTGGTCTAGGATTCAATCCAGACTATGGTGCTCTATTTATATCACATTAGTTACCTTTGTCTGAGGTCTCTCCTGTTTCATGGTCTTGGCACTTGTTAGGGCTTTTGTCTTTTTGAGACAGGCTCTTGCTTATGTAGCCATTGTTGCCCTGAAGCAGACTGGAAACTTGTAGAAGAGCATTCTTTTGCTGTCTCCAGAGTATAGGCATGTGCTACTATGCTTGGCTTAATGATTTTAACAGTTGTTCATTCTTTTTTTTTTTTTTGGTTTTTTTTTCGAGACAGGTTTTCTCTGTGTAGTCCTGGCTGTCCTGGAACTCACTCTGTAGACTAGGCTGGCCTCGAACTCAGAAATCCGCCTGCCTCTGCCTCCCAAGTGCTGGGATTAAAGGCATGTGCCAGCATTGCCTGGTCACCAGTTATTAGTTGAGACAGGTTCCTCTTTTTAAAATTTATTTTTTTTTTATTTATCTGTTTTTTATGTGGATGGGTGTGTTGCCTGCACACACATCTATATCATGTGTATGGCTGGTGTCCATTGAGGCCAGAAAAGTTGAATCTCCTGGAGGTAGTTATTGATAGTTGTGAGTTTCAATGTAGGTACTGGGAATTGAACCCAGGTCTTCTGGTACAGCAGCCAATGCTCTTAACCACTAAGCCATCTCTCTAGCCCCATAAGCTTACTTTATGTTTTTAGTTTATCTGTATATATGTGTGGGAGTGTTTGAATGTTAATACAGGTGCTTGTGGAAGACCGAGGCATGGGATCTCCCTGGAGCTGTCATAACATGTACATGTCATAACATGTCACAACATACAGGTGGTTGTGAGCCAAATTCAAATCCTCTGAAAGAGCAGTATGTGCTATTAATTCTGAGCCATTTCTCTAGCCCCACGATAGGTTTCTTACACTCAGGGCTGGCCTTAACCTCACAATTGAGCTGAGTATGCCCTTGAGTTTATGGTCCTCCTTTATCTCTACAGGCTAGGATTACAGCATGGGCATGTGTCTTTAGGCTGGGTTTCTGTGGTACTGGTGATTAGACCCAGGGCTTCATGTATGCTAAGCAGGCATTTGTCTTACTGAGCTATCCTCAGCCCTGATCTGAGTATCTTTGAAGTGTGCTTAGACTGCCTCTTTATATTTGTCTGTTGCTTTATTTTTCTTTTTTAAAGATTTTGTTTATATTTATTTTATGTGTATGTTTTTCACCTTCATGTACGTATATTCATCACATGTGTTCCTGATGTCAGCACAGGCTAGAAGAGAGTGTTGGATCCCCTAGAAGTGGAGTTATAGATTATTGTGATCTGCCATGTAGCTGCTGGGAACAGAGCCTTAGTTTTCTGCAAGAACAGTCACTGCTGGGCCACCTTCCAACCACACCCACTTTCCCCCTTTTTGAGGTAGAGTCTTACTGGGTAGTAGCCCTTTCTGATCTGGAGCTGACTAGGTTGCCTTTATCTTATATTGATCCTTGTCTCTGCTTCTCAGTTGTTGGAATTACAAGTGTAATGAATTCATCTGATTAATTTATAACTAGATTAAGGTTCTAGATTTTGGGGAAATGCCACAGAAGTCAGTGCTCTCTCTGTTCATTGCATTGTATCAGAAATCTTATGATAACCAGAATAGTATTTTACTCACATTCTGATGGTGCTATTTCTGGAACATTGTTGTATTTATAACTGGAAATGACTTTAATTTGGAGAACTGCTAGTGCCCTTCTAAAGTGCCTTTCCCCTTTCTCTTTTTATTAGACACTGAACAGAGTTTTAGTGTTCAGCACAGCTCCATCTTCCAGGGAAGAAGGGTTTAAAGCAGTTACTGGATAGAGAATGCTAAAACCAGCAGTGTAATGCCAGGTGTGGTGCATGGCTGTAAAATCAGATCTTGGGTAGTGTGGGTGATCAAGAGTTCTTGGGCAGCCTTTACTTCATTTGGAGTCAGAGTCCAGCCTGGGCTACATGAGATCCTGTTTCATAAGAAGTTCCTCCCAAACAATAACAAAACCTCCCAGTGCAGTAAATACTTGGGAGGATATAATTTGAAGCCACATAAATACCTTATTTTTCCTCTTAAGTTCTACCTACTAATTTTAACTTCGCCTGCAGATTTTCCTCTTGGTGATCTACTTGTTTTCTGTTTTCCTTCTGTATGTACATGGGAATTCTATAAGGAAGAGTTGGTTCTCCAATTTATTTAGTTAACCATTTATGCCACAATGGAACATATTATATATTTATTATTTGAGTTATAATACAGAATGTGGTTATATGTATTTTGTGGCCCAAATTTTTCTGGTTTTGCCTTTGAGAGAGCCTTAAAGTTTGTTCTTGTATCTTTTTTAAAAACTTGAGTAAAGATGATTATAAATCATCTTTTTTCATGCCACTGTTTTGCTAGTAAAGCTTATGGTTTAAGAGCTAGGCTCTAGCCGGGCAGTGGTGGCGCACGCCTTTAATCCCAGCACTTGGGAGGCAGAGGCAGGTGGATTTCTGAGTTAAGGCCAGCCTGGTCTACAGAGTGAGTGCCAGGACAGCCAAGGCTATACAGAGAAACCCTGTCTCGAAAAACCAAAAAAAAAAAAAAAAAAAGAGCTAGGCTCTTTAATATTACCTCTAGTTTTGGTTGCTGGCTGTGGTTTTGTTTTGCTGTCTTGAGACAACAGAGTCTCCAAGCTGGCCTTGAACTGGTGGCAGTCTTCTTACCTCAGCCTCCAGAGTGCCAGATTATATAGACAGACACCACCAACCCCAGCTTCTGTAATGGCTTTGAATTACTTGAAACTCCATGCTCAAAAATAACATTTGCAAAATTTTAGAATATGTTAAGTTAAATGATTTTTTAAAAGGTCAATTCTATAGCCAGTAACAGTGTTTATGTATCTTCCATCCTTGTCATTGTGCTGAATAAACCAGAGTAGTTGACCTTTAAGCAGTGATACTGGGCTGGAGAGATGGCTCAGTGGTTAAGAGTACTGACTGTTCTTCCAGAGGTTTCTGCCTTCAATTCCCAGCAACCACATGGTGGCTCACAACCATCTGCAGTGGGATCCAGTGCTCTCTGGTGTGTCTGATGACAGCCACAGTGTACTCATTCATATATGTGTGTGTGTGTGTTTTGCATGTTTTGTTTTGCATGTATGCCCAATCACCATGTACATGCAATGTCCTGGAGTCCAGAAGGTGTCAGATCCTCTGGGCCTGGAATTACATGATTTTGTGTGTGTGTGTGTGTGTGTGTGTGTGTGTGTGTGTGTGTATGAATAAAATAAGTAATTCTTAAAAAAAAGCAGTGACACCTCAGGCATCATTGGTGGTCTAGTTCAGTCTTTTATTACAACAGGACTCAGGACAGTTGGTGGAGGGTATGATTGTTCAGATAATGTCAAATTGGAAATCTCAAATTTGGCAACTTGTCTGTGTTTCTTTTTGATTTGTAAAAGGCCTGGAATGTGCTAGGCAAGTACTCTGTTGTTATGCTATACATGCACAGCCCTCCTTTACTGATGAAAACACTGTGTGTGTGTGTGTGTGTGTGTGTGTGTGTGTGTGTGTGTGTGTTTTGTTTTGCATGTATGCCCAATCACCATGCACATGCAGTGTCCTGGAGTCCAGAAGGTGTCAGATCCTCTGGGCCTGGAATTACATGATTTTGTGTGTGTGTGTGTGTGTGTGTGTGTGTGTGTGTGTGTGTGTGTGTGTATGTATGTATATATATGTGTGTTTTGTTTTGCATGTATGCCCGTTCACCATGCACATGCAGTGTCCTGGAGTCCAGAAGGTGTCAGATCCTCTGGGCCTGGACTTACATGGTTGAGCTGCCATGTGGATGCTGAGCATCTAACCTAGGGCCTCTGGAGCAGCAGCAAGCGCTCTTAACACTGAGCTACCTCCAGTGCCGAGACTTTTTGTTTGTTTGTTTGTTTGTTTGTTTGTTTGTTTGTTTTAAACGTAGGGTCTCATGGACTTCAGGCTGGTCTAGACTCTTCTGATCTTCCTGCCTTCACCTCCCAAGTGCAGGAGTTATAGGCATGTGGAACTATGTACAGTGTACTAGGGATTGAGTGTAGAATATCGTGTGATGGACATGTGTTCTCCCAACTGAGCTGTTATGACCCCAGCCCTGATTTATTTTAAAATTTTATTTTCTTTTGTGACCTCTGTTTTACTGCTAACCAGCAGTTTAGATTTATCCTTTTAATTCTTTTGCTCAGATATATTTAGGAGTAAGTATACTGTGGTAATTTGGTAAAATCAAAAAGATGTTTAATAATACATACTCTGCAAATAGAGATAGGTAACAGTTTATGAATAATCACAAAGATAATTATCTCTGAAAGTTGTATATCTTACTTACATTGAAATTATACTTTCTATAATAAAAATAATTTTAATGGATAAGTGGTGTTTAAAAATTAAATCACAGCCGGGCGGTGGTGGCGCACGCCTTTAGTCCCAGCACTTGGGAGGCAGAGGCAGGCGGATTTCTGAGTTCGAGGCTAGCCTGGTCTACAGAGTGAGTTCCAGGACATCCAAGGCTATACAGAGAAACCCTGTCTCGAAAAACCAAAAAAAAAAAAAAAAATTACAAAGCTAAAAATGAAGTGTACCTTCTAAAAATATAAAGTCTTGATTTTTGGGGTGTGCTCTTTTTGAAAGTGCTTAGACTATGGGAGTAGTCAGACTTAGGAAGGACAGATTCCTTTGGGAGGCAGTGGACAGATAATCTGTTGCCTTTAGGTCATGGAAGATATTTTTTAGTGATGGTTTTTGAGTTAGTTCTAGCAGTGGTGATACTGGAATCAAAATCAAAACCTGTGCTATGGGTGGCCCCAACAAGCTAGTTATGGCCATTTATCTTTGGTAAGCCAGTCAAAAGAGCCAAATTACTAGCAAAAAGCAGGAAGGGGGACATTTATTCAGTGCAACACATTGGGAAGAGGGGCAGAGAGATCCAGCAACACCTTGAGTCCGTCTTTAGGGCTCTGACATGTGAGGTCTAAGTAGAGGGCCATAGTTCTCTATGCAACCAATCAGTCTCTGTCAGAGTGAATTCTTGGCCTACCATTGCTTCAGTCTCATCCTACAAGGAGGTCTGAGACATTGCTAGAACTGTGTGCTGGCACCAGGCTTCAGAGCTTTTCTTTTCCTAGCATGAGATTCCTGGGGGAATCTTTCAATTCCCTGGTCTCTGTTGTTTCTAGTAGTGGCGTAGCTAAAAGGGAAGCTAAAGTTTCTCTTTGAAATATTCTCGCCGGTCAGTGGTGGCGCACGCCTTTAATCCCAGCACTTGGGAGGCAGAGGCAGGCAATTTCTGAGTTCGAGGCCAGCCTGGTCTACCGAGTGAGTTCCAGGACAGCCAGGGCTATACAGAGAAACCCTGTCTCAGAAAAACAAACAAACAAACAAAAAAACAACAAAAAAAAAAAAAAGAAAAAGAAAAAGAAAAAAAAAATGAAATATTCTCATTTCTGGGCCAGGAAGTTGTTTCAGTGGGTAAAGACTTGTCCATCAAGCTTGACAACCACAGTTAACTTCCTAGAATGTACGTGGTAGAGAGAGGTCCTCTGACCTCCATGTGGTGTGTGCATGAACACACAGAGTTAATTAATGTAAAAGGAAAGCTGGGTGTAGTGTCACATGCCTTTCATCTCAGTCTTAGTTCAGAGTCTGGATGTATCCCTTTGAGTTAGAGAACAGCCTGATTTACATAGCAAGTTTCAGGGATACAGAGTATTAAAAAAACAAAGCCAAATCAAAATAGCACCAACAAAATACTTTAGAAAAATTTCTTTTTCATTTTAGGCATTATGGTTACACTGATGAATATGTATAACCAGAGTCTAGCAAGTTTCCCTCCTGTCCTTTTTGATAAGGCCTTAGCCCTATAGCCCAGGCTGGCCTGGGGTTCTCCATGTAGATCAGCAGTCTTACCTTGGCCCTTAGAGGGATGCCACCAGGACTAGCTTTAGAGCCACCATGCCCTATATAAATATATTTATATTTAATATAAACTATATATGCTAGCTGAGTTCTCTACCCATAGCTATCATCTCTAGCTCCAGAACCTACTTGTCCAGGTCTCTGAAGACTTACTTTATTCAATAAGCTTAAAATGATGGTAGCATTTCATTATGTTTCTAGAGTTCAACATTCAAAATACAGGCTTTCAGATGCTTTAAATATGTGTATGGGTGTTTTGCCTGCATGTATGTGTACCATGTGATGCAGTGCCCTGGAAGGCCAGAAGAGGGCATCAGAACTTCTGGGCCTGAATGGAGTTCTTGGGAGCACTGGGACTCAAACCTGAGTCCTCTACTAGAGAAAGCCAGTGCTCTTCACCATTGAGCCATCTTTCAGCCCATATGCAGGGACATTAGACCTAGATCTAGGAAAGGATCATAGAAATTATTTTATTGAAGGATTACTTTGCATAGTGAGTCATTTGGTTTTCAAATTTGAAAGAGACTTTAATTGTTGAGAGAAAGTCTCATTCCAGGCTGGCCCTCTGACTTGTTATATAGCTGAGGCTGGCCTAAAACACACGATTCTCCAGTCTCCACCTCTTAAGTGCTTGCTGAGATTATATGTATGGACCACTAAGTGAGGAGAGGCTAATTTTACTAGGTAGAACATAACCTTCTCTAGTCTGATAGGGTAGAGGGCTGGAATTTGATTGGCATAAGTCTCTTCAGTCCTCTCAGAATAGGAATCACATGAGATTCCTGTTGTTGATTCTTTGGAAGAAGTCCACTCATCTGAGAGACCATGGCAGCACTGCCTCCCTTACTTGAGTAAGTTACCTGTTCAGCTGGACACCAAGGGCTGCTGTTAGCCTTTTCAGGACCTGCGGTCTCCAGAACAAGCTGCTTGTTAGTTACTAGCTTTGCTTTCTTGTAGAACTTACAATATAACATGCTTTTTATTAATGTGATTTTCCCTCTCTTTTTACAGTGATTATTTATTCAAGTTACTTCTGATTGGTGATTCTGGGGTTGGAAAGTCTTGCCTTCTCCTTAGGTTTGCAGTAAGTTGAAATTAAAGTACTTTTTACAAATAATGGTGTGCTTAGTTGTACAAATAATGCAGTGTTTTTGCTTGTTTTATTTTGACAAAAATTAAACAATTTTATATAGAGTTAATTCCTTCAGAGTTTATATATCTAAGTGCTCCCAAACAATGTGCCCCACCCCCAGTGGTATCTTGGACTGTTAAATAACTGTTGTTTTTAAAAAAAAATTCAAGGGAAAGCTGGGTGTGGTAGTACATGCCTGTAATCTTTCCACTTGGGAGAAAAGGAGGGGGTATCACTTTGGGCTTGAAGTCAGTCCAAAAAAAAAAAAGAAAAAAGAAAGAAAAAGCCAAGAAAGAAATGCAGTGCGGTATGATGATAAGTTAGCGTCTGGTGCCCGCTGTAGAGGCTGATCGAGTCCCATACTCAATCTTAGCTGGAGAGTAAGGTGAGGTCCTTGGCCTGCATTAAACATGACCTGAAAAGAAAGGCTCAAGCCATATTTTAATAGACTGAAGAGGAATGTTAGCAGCTGGAAGAGTGCGGGGTTACATGTTAAATGTGCTGATGGCGACACGTACAATCCTGTAAATCAGATTCAGCTCTAGAGCTGTGATGACATACGTCTCTGTAGACTTTTACTTTAATTGAAATTTGAAAAAGATTTTTAAGTTTTTGTTTGTTATTTCATAAGCCACTTGGGGCTAGTGGCTACCATATTGCCTAGGAGTTTATGTCATTTGCTGCCTTTACTAGAGTCTGGCTAGACTAAGTTGAGGTCCATCACTGTTTGCAGAATACTCTTAGGCATTGCCTTACAGTTCTGTGATGATTAGTCTTTCCATTCTAGATTTTTTTTTTTAAAGAGTTATTTATTTTATGTATGAGTACTCTCTCTGCACGCACACCATCGTGCCAGAAGAGGACGTTAGATCCTATTGTAAGATGGTTTTGAGCCACCATGTAGTTGCTGGGAGTTGAACTCAGGACCTCTGGAAAAGCAGTCAGTGCTCTTAACAACTGAGCCATCTCTCCAGCCCAATTCTGGATTTTTTTTTTTTTTTAAATGAAAGCTTCTTTTAGAACAGTTACTTACTCCAGATGGTGACACATATCTTTAATCCCAGCACTTGGGAGGCAGAGGCAAGTGGATCTCTGTGAGTTTGAGGTCACCCTGGTCTACAGAAAGAATTCAGGACAGCCTGGGCTACACAGAGAAACCCTGCTTCAAAAAAACAAAAAACACAAAAACCCCCAACCAGTTACTTGTTTTTCTGAGTATGTTTACATGGGGCGGGAGTGCACACAAGCACAGTAGCAGGCTGAAGGTCAGAAGACAGCTTGCAGGATTGGTTTCTCCTTGTACTTTTTGGGTCCCAGGGGTTGACTTAAGTTGTTAGGCTAGGTGGCAGGCAATTCTATCCTCTCAGCCATCTCAGGGGCTCTCATGAATTCTTTCATTTGAAATAGAGCCTCACTGTGTAAACCTGGCTGGCCTTTAATTTCCTAGACCAGGATGGCCTCAAATTTTTAGTAACCTTTCTGCCCTAGACTCCCAAGTACTGAGACTACTGGCATGTCCCAAGAAAGAGAAACACTGGGTTAAAAAATTGACAAGAAACATGATAAATGATCACCTATTATTATAATGCCCCCCCTCCCCATGGAAACTACCCAGTTCTTTCATAAACAGAATCTATCAATGGGCTTGCATT
This sequence comes from Rhabdomys pumilio, assembly GCA_030674055.1. Classification (NCBI taxonomy): domain Eukaryota; kingdom Metazoa; phylum Chordata; class Mammalia; order Rodentia; family Muridae; genus Rhabdomys; species Rhabdomys pumilio. Next base: position 67,590,836 of record JANHMN010000007.1, read on the forward strand.
CAGCTGCAAAAAAGGACATTGTTAAAAAAAAAAAAAAGAAGATGATGAAGAAGTGTGTCTGGTGAAACGAATCAGCAGGTAAAGATGCCTGCTGCCAAGCCTGATGACCTGAGCTTTGTCCCCAGGACTAATAGAGTGGAAGGAGAAAGCTGACTATCAGGGATTGTCCTATGACCTCCACATGTACAAACTAGGCATGCACATGTCCACACACGTACATGGAATGATTTTTAGAGACAGGGTCTCACTATGTTCAGCAAAGGCTGAACTCACTATTAAAGTCCAGGCTGGCCCTGAATTCACAGAGATCTGCCTATCCCTGTCTCTTGAGTGCTAGGATTAAAAGTGTGTGCCATCATGTGCAACTTAATAAAGTAATATATTTTTTAAAAAAAGCCAACTATTAATCTGAGTAAGGCATGGCATGCCTGCAATCTCAGGATTCCAAAATGTGAGTGGGAGGCTCATGTTTGAAGCCAGCATGAGCTACCAGCAAGACTTCCGTGTCTATGAAACACTCTCTAGACAAATCTCCAGGGGTAGTAAATAGTTTGGTTGCCATGATCTGAAAGAGAAAAGGAGGTATAAACTGCTAATGAGTTTCCTTTTGGGGTAGTGAAATATTCTGGAACTAAACAATGGTTGTACAGTTTGTGTTTACTAAAAACCACAGAGTTGCACACTAAATGGGGGATCCTTACATGCATTAAATTTCAATTTAAAAACTCAACCAGGATGTAAAATAGACTCTGGAATACATCCATAAGAGAAAAATGAAATGAGCATTCTTTTGTGGTTAATGAATTGGATGTTTGAGGTACAAGAACTTTAATGATTGGCAGTTAGGAAAACTCATGGGGGGTAAGGAAGCTCTGACAGTTACGAAATCTTTTCCTGACATACATAAAGAATTTACCAAAAGATGTTGTCTTATAGTTAAGGTTTCCATTGCTGTGAACAGACATCATGACCAAGGCAACCTTTATAAGAACAACATTTAATTGGGGTCACCTTACAGGTTTAGAGGTTCAGTATATTATCATCAAGGTGGGAACATGGTAGCATCCAGGCAGGCATGTTACAGGAGGAGCTGAGAGTTATACATCTTTATCTGAAGGCTGCTAGCAGAATATTGCCTTCCAGGCAGCTAGGATGAGGGTTTTAAAACCCACCCAGGTAGTGACACACCTACTCTAACAGGGCCATACCTTCTAATAGCACCATTCCCTGGGCCGATCATATACAAACTATCACAGATGTATGAAAAAAAAATAAGAACACTTGAGAAGTATCTCAAAGTAAAAAGAAACTTTCTAACTAATTGGTATTTTGTAACGAGATAATTAGAACACAAAACAAAATGGAGTCAGATGTTAAAAACTTCGTTTAAAATGCAAGTAAACTTTAACAAATTTTCTCAGTTAAACATTGACTTTATTAACTGTTCCTCCTTCAGGATGATACGTATACGGAAAGCTACATCAGCACAATTGGTGTGGATTTCAAGATACGAACTATAGAGTTAGACGGGAAAACAATCAAGCTTCAGATAGTAAGTAGTCTTGGAAATTATTTTGGTAAATGTACAGTGTATATGTATTTAGTATGCTAACAAAAGTTGAATACAAAGTTTCTTAAGAGTCATGCATTGATTCAGATTTTAGACCAAAAGGCATTTCCCAGGCTTACTTTTCTCTTTGAAATTCCTTCTTTCTTCCTTTTGTTGATCTATTTGGAGGATTGAACCCGAGGTCTCCCTTATGCTAGGTCTGCACTCTACGTGGTGCTCCATCTCAGGTTCTCTTTGTTGAAATTCTGTTTGTAAAGCAGACTTTACTTACTAATCACATTAAGTCAGCCTTTTCTCCTATTAAGTCAGAAGTCTGAGCTTTCCTTGTCTCACAGTGAGTGTTACGTGACATCTTCTGTGTGTCTCCTACTGTGCTGAGTGCTAGCGCATGTTAGAAGGGACCTCGGGAGCCTCTTTGCTCATGCTTTAAAGATAACTGTTTAGTTCTGTGCGTGTTTTTCCTTTTTTAAGATCATATATTCCAATTGTAGGAACAGAGAATTTTATTGGAAGGAAACTCTTAAATATGCTTGTTTGACTCTTTAAAAAAAAAGAAAGAAAAAAGGGATGCTCAGAGAATTGTTTGTCTAGGAGAGCCAAGTTGGAGAACCATAGCTCTTCATCTTTACCATGTGTCTCTGTGCTATCATCCTTCACTCCTACCTCCAGTTGAATGCTTATGTCTTTAGTATGAGTCTAGGTACTGCCAGCATGTCTGTGAACTTAAAGAAGAAAGAAGTAATCATGGGGTCAGCATGATAGCTCAGCAGGTGCTTGATCAGTTAAGGCTGAAGACCTGAGTTCGATTCCGAGGACCTATGTGGTCCTGTGTGGAGAGAAATAACTTCCTGCAAGTTGTCCTTTGACCTCTGTGTGCTTGTCATGGCAAGAGTGTTCTCAATATGAGTATCATCACATACACAGAGACACACAGACACACAAATAGACATGTGGGTGTGCACGCACACACAGTTAAGTAAATAGTTTTTGTTTGTTTGTTTGTTTGTTTAAGTTGGGTTTTAATTTTTAAAAATCAGTATGTTGTAGAGCAGGCTCAGTGTAAAGGAGACTGAGGACTGACCATTGCTCTTCCCATGGAGTTGGCTGGGTGTTGCTCTGTGCTGAAGTCCTGAATTTTGAGTCAAAATTATTATTTTGATTTTGATATTTCTTTTCTCTTTCTCTTGGGTTTTTGAGGCAGGGTTTCTCTGTGTAGTCCTGGATGTTCTGGAACTCACTTTGTAGATCAGGCTGGCCTCGAACTCATAGATCTGCTTGCCTCTGCCTCTCTACTGTGCTGGGGTTAGGGGGATATACCAAGCCTTTTGATGTTGACTTAGAAAAATAACAAGTTTGCTCAACTCCAGCTCTAGCGCTGTGACCTGGTTTACTAGTTTAGGAGGTGGTTTTGAGGATCACATGGCTCCTGCTATGTGGTAATTTGGTAAAATCAAAAAGATGTTTAATAATACATACTCTGCAAATAGAGATAGGTAACAGTTTATGAATAGTCACAAAGATAATTATCTCTGAAAGTTGTATATCTTACTTACATTGAAATTATACTTTCTATAATAAAAAATAATTTTAATGGATAAGTGGTTTTTAAAAATTAAATCACAAAGCTAAAAATGAAGTGTACCTTCTAAAAATATAAAGTCTTGATTTTTGGGGTGTGCCCTTTTTGAAAGTGCTTAGACTATGGGAGTAGTCAGACTTAGGAAGGACAGATTCCTTTGGGAGGCAGTAGACAGATAATCTGTTGCCTTTAGGTCATGTGATGGTTTTTGAGTTAGTTCTAGCAGTGGTGATACTGGAATCAAAATCAAAACCTGTGCTATGGGTGGCCCCAACAAGCTAGGTTTGGCCATTTATCTTTGGTAAGCCAGTCAAAAGAGCTGTATGCTACTGCATAATGTACCATGGGATACACTATTGTAGAAAAGATCCACTTAGGCTTGCAGCATAGGTAGCAGTAGCATATGTGGTCATTAATCTCTACAGGATTTGTATATTTGAAATATTTTAATTTTGTTACTTCCTTTGTCTGGAAAGGATCTTGCAGGTTACTCAATTTCATCTTCAATAGGAATTTTCTTTCCTTATCTGATGCTGTTACATAAACATATTTAGGAAATTCACCATTTTCAAAAGCAGCTACTTTGAGTTTACAAATGGCGCTAGCTATCCATTCTTTATATTGGGCTGGAGCCAGTGTCCTTTAACTTTTATGGAATTCCTCTGCAGTTTGAAGCTGTGTGAATCAGGTTAATTATTTTTCTGTTGGCATCCGACCTTCATGTTGATGTGATCCCACCCTTCTTCCTGCTCAGTTGATCGTTCCTTTTTGGAGTTGTTTTTAGAACCTTGCGTTTTTAAGTACCTTTTATAAAAAGGGTTTCCTAAAATACAGTATGATACAGTATGAGACAAACTTTTCTAAATTTCTTAAAAATGTCTTCCCTTTGGGTGTGGAGAGGTGGCTCAGTGCAGTGGGGTTTCAATTCCCAGCACCTGTGTTGCCCACATGAGATCCAGTGCCTTCTTGCCTCTGTGGCCAGCAGGCATGCACTTAGTGCACAGACACACACACATACAGGCAAAACACTCATACATATAAAAACAAAATAAAATTTCTTTCTTGGACTTCAGGGACTCAGTGCTTATTGTTAATCTACTAGAGAATGCAAATGGAATGCATGCGTGTGCATTTGTTGTTGCATTAACCGCATTCCCTAGTAGTCTGGACATTAGGATTTAGGTCTGCTGGTTTTTCATTTGGGGGATCTGTGTAAAAAGGTAAATATGGCTGCAGATACGGTTCAGTAGATAAAGGACTTGTAAATGTGAGGACCTGAATTCACCCATGAAAATGCTGTGTCGGTGTGGGAACCCACTCACCTGTACTCCACGGAAGGCAGAGACGGGGTTACAGGAGCAAGGGATAGCTTTGTTAGCTGTTCCGTGAGCTCTGTGTTTACCAAGAGATCTTGCCTCAGTGAGTAAGGTGGAGTGTAATCCAAGAAGACTTTAGCCTTAGGTCTCTACATATACACACTATACATACATACATACATACATACATACATACATACATACATACATACA
>JANHMN010000007.1:67595951-67638458 GCA_030674055.1 Rhabdomys pumilio
TCTCTCTCTCTCTCTCTCTCTCTCTCTCTCTCTCTCTCTCTCTCTCTTTACCAGTTAACAGACCAGGCAGGCCCTGAACTAAGAGATCCACCTGTTTCTGCCTCCCAAGTGCTGGGATTAAAGACGTGCGCCACCACATCTGGCTGCTTTCTTTATCATCTGGAAATTTGTTAATGTTCTAGGCTTTGGAGGTGTTTTGAGACAGGCTTACTATGTAACCTTGGCTGGCTTTGAATTTGTGGTAATCCTCCTGCGTCTGTTTCTCACTGCAGCTGGGACTACAGTTAGGCACCACTATGCCCAATTTTGCAAAAAACCTGTTACTATAAAGTAATTAATATGCATCTGCATTTTATTATCTGTTGTACCATTATGTTTAACAAAATTAACATTAATATCTTTATCTAGTTTTCACATTTCCCCAAATGTAGTCTGTGTGTGTGTGTGTGTGTGTGTGTGTGTGTGTGTATGTTCGAACGCATGCGTGCCTAAATGTTAAGGTATCCTTAAAATGAGTTACAAAGTTTTTATGGCTGATAATTATTATCAGCCAGGCATGATGGTGCACACCTTTAATTCCAGCACTGGGGAGGCAGAGGCAGGTGGATCTGAGTTGGAGGATAGCCTGGTCTACAAAATGAGTTTCAGGACAGCCAGGAATACACAGAAACCCCATCTCGAAAAACAAAATCAAAACAAAATAAAAAAAGCCTATTAATAATTTCGAGTGTGTGGCAAATCTGTGGAGATCAGAGGATTTTTACTTTTGAAAGAGGGTCTCTCACACTATATAGCCCTAGTTGGCCTAGAACTTGCTGTATAGATGAGGCTATTGTTGAACCCACAGAGCTCCCCACCTGCCTTTGCCTCCTCAGTGCAGGGACTATAGGCATTAACCACCATTCTTGGCCAGAGGACAGCTTTTTATAGTTTCTTCTATCATGGGTTCTAGGGATTGACTTCAGATTGTCGGGTTTCCTTAGTTTTTGCTGGCCTATCTTGCCTGCCTTTCCCCATTCAAAAATATTTTAGTGTATGTGTATATGAATACATGTGCCTGAAGAAACCAGAGGTACTGGATGCCTTTGAAGCTAGAGTTACAAGCATTGGCAAACCACTTAATGTGGGTACTAGGAATTGAACTCAGGCACTCTGGAAGACCAACATATCCTCTTAACCATTAAGCCATCTCTCCATGCCCTTTCTCCACTTAGAAAAAAATGAGTTTTAAAGGTGTTCAGAAACATTTTCCTTACATTATTTTTGCTCAGACTGAGATAGCACCTCCTTGTTACACTAGAGCATGCCAGAGCCTGGCCTGTGACAAGTAGCTGCAGCCAAGAAGTAAGCTGTGGGCTCTGGACTCTGTTTTTACTGACAGCCTAGCATAGCTTATGTTCTCAAAGAATTTAGAATTTGGGTATCAGTACCACCTACTAAATTGTAGGCATTATCTTCTCTTCTGGATTTTAACATATTTGATACTTGCAATGCAGTTTAATAATGTAAACATTAAATAATGCTGGCATTTCAAGTCCTAATAATCTACAATTTTCTCTGTACTTTCCCCCAAGTATGTTTTAATGGAATTGTTTGCCTTTCCTGATTGTTTTCTATAGTGGGACACAGCAGGCCAGGAAAGATTTCGAACAATCACCTCCAGTTATTACAGAGGAGCCCATGGCATCATAGTTGTCTATGATGTGACAGATCAGGTAAGTTTCTAGATAATATTATGTGTTACCAACAAAGTAGGAAGTTAACCTGTTGTGTATGTGTGTGGATTTTAACACAATCTCACTGTGTAGTTCTGGCTAACCTGAACCCACTATGTGGACAGGCCGCCCTTGAATGGTCTGGCTAACCTGAACCCACTATGTGGACAGGCCGCCCTTGAATACTTTTGAACAGCCCTATAACAACTTTTGGTCAGAAATTTATTTTTACTATTTCAGAAATAAAAACAATAACTTATTTTCTTGTAGCAAATGTTAAATCTGAAGTATCTGAATTATATAGTTAATTTGGAGATAAGAGATTTACCATTACAAGCAAAAGATAAGCGAATATGAATAGGGAAAGAAAATGCTACATTAGCGTGAATCATGTGCCTCTAGTTCACTACTTGGGAGCTCACGAGATTGAGACCAGCCTAGGCAACATAGCAGGATCTCATCTCAGGAAAGCAGACACCCAAAGCAGACCTAACTTGGTAATTTTAAACGTGTAGTCTGGTACCATAAGTTTTGTTTGCTCTTCGGGATGAGTTTCTCTAGTCTTGGCTGTTTATAGACAAAGCTGACCTTAAGCTTAGAGATCTGTCCCCAAGCACTGGAACTAAAGGCATTCACCACCATGCCCAGCCTAACATAAAATATTATGTGAGAAACAAAACGGAAAATTCTTACCTGGTTTTTAGTAGATTTCTCCTCTCCATCCCATGTCTGGTAGTGGGGTCTAAGATCAGGGCTTTGGCCGGGCAGTGGTGGCGCACGCCTTTAATCCCAGCACTTGGGAGGCAGAGACAGGCGGATTTCTGAGTTCCAGGACAGCCAAGAATACACAGAGAAACCCTGTCTACAAAACAAAACAAAAGATGAGGGCTTTCTGTATGCCCAGCAAACTGTCCATTGAGGTGCACCCTGGCCAAATAATAGTAGTGACACTGTTGTTCTTAATCAGTTTTTTGTTTTTTGGTTTTTTTTTTTTTTTGGTTTGGTTTGGTTTGGTTTCTTTTTGAGTCAGGATCTCACTGTGTAGTTCTGGCTGACCTGCAGCTGCTTTTGTAGACTGGGCTGGCTTGGAACTCAAGAAGTCAATCAGTCTGTGTCTGTCTCCTAAGTACTGGAATTAAAGCCGTGCCAATGCATCCACTCATAAACCAGAATTTTACTGTTTCAGAAACTAGGTCTTGTCAGTATTTAAAATTTCAATTTAAAATTGGGCTTGCCTGTCATTAAGTTTCCGCCGTTTCCCCTTCCAGATGAGCTATTTTCATGTCAGGCTTTGGGTCCTTCTTACCACTAACTGGGTGTCAGTTGATTTCTTTCCTTAGTTACAGTAATAGTGACCTCAAGCCACTTCTCAGGTGATGATCACCATTCTTCTCTCCTTAGGAGTCCTTTAATAATGTTAAGCAGTGGCTGCAGGAGATAGATCGCTATGCCAGTGAGAATGTCAACAAGTTGTTGGTAGGGAACAAATGTGACCTGACCACAAAGAAAGTTGTAGACTACACAACAGCAAAGGTATGTATGAGGTTTGACTTTCACTGAATTTAATTATGGGGACTGCCTCACTCTTTAAAAGGCAGTGAACTTAGTGCCCCATTCCTATTTCAGAAGGCAGTAGCAGACTGAGTCAGAAAGATTTCCCATTGTTCATTGTGCCTTTTTATTCTCTCAGGAATTTGCAGATTCCCTTGGAATTCCATTTTTGGAAACCAGTGCTAAGAACGCAACGAATGTAGAACAGTCTTTCATGACGATGGCAGCGGAGATTAAAAAACGAATGGGTCCTGGAGCGACAGCTGGTGGTGCAGAGAAGTCCAATGTTAAAATCCAGAGCACTCCAGTCAAGCAGTCAGGGGGAGGCTGCTGCTAAAATCCGCCTCCGTCCTTTTCTCACAGCAATGAATTCGCAATCTGAACCCAAGTGAAAAACAAATTGCCTGAATTGTACTGTATGTAGCTGCACTACAACAGATTCTTACCGTTTCCACAAGGTCAGAGATTGTCAATGGTCAATACTGACTTTTTTTTTTATTCCCTTGACTCAAGACAGCTAACTTCATTTTCAGAACTGTTTTAAACCTTTGTGTGCTGGTTTATAAAATAATGTGTGTAATCCTTGTTGCTTTCCTGATACCAGATTGTTTCCCGTGGTTGGTTAGAATATATTTTGTTTTGATGTTTATATTGGCATGTTTAGATGTTGGGTTTAGTCTTCTGAAGATGAAGTTCAGCCATTTTGTATCAAACAGCACAACCAGTGTCTGTCAGTTTCCATGCATAAAGTTTAGTGAGACGTTATATGTAAGATCTGATTTGCTAGTTCTTCCTGGTAGAGCTATAAATGGAAAGATTACACTATCTGATTAACAGTTTCTTCATACTCTGCATATAATTTGTGGCTGCAGAATATTGTAATTTGTTGCACACTATGTAACAAAACTGAAGATATGTTTAATAAATATTGTACTTATTGGAAGTAATATCAAACTGTATGGTGATAAGTATTGTTTTAATTCCTATGGTTAAAGGGAACTAGAGCTTTGCATTATACTCAACAGCCATGTGTGTGCAGCAAGGGCACTGTAGACCTGTCTTAATAGCACAGCATCCAGTGTTGGCTTTCTAGTAATAGGTCTGATGAGTGACCTAGAGAAGCTTTTGTGCTGTGTAGAGACTTCACCAACTTCATTGGTTCAAGGAACTCAAACTGTATGGAAAGAATGTGTGCTTCCTAGCGCTTCATCTCCAGCCCAAACCATCTGAAGTGGCTTCACCAGCAACACTTTTCCATCATCTGTGGTAGAGATGGAGAGCAGCACATGCTTCCGCATAGGCAGTGATCTGGGAATACGTGCTGGTGTTTCTTCATGCTGAGTCTGATGGAACACACACCTTTTTCTTTCTTTTTTATTTTTATTTTTTTGGTTATTGGAGACAGGCTTTCTCTGTGTATCCCTGGCTGTCCTGGAACTCTCGGGCTGGCTTCAAACTCAGGGATCCACCTGTCTCTGTCTCTGAGTGCTGAGATTAAAGGTGTGCGCCACCATGCCTGGCTTTTTTCCCTTTTATTTTTTGAGACATGATCTCACTAGGTAGCTCTGGCTAGCCTGGAACTTAAGTATATACAACAGGCTGGCCCCCCCCACAGAGATTCGTCTGCTTTTTCCTCAAAAATGCTGGGATTAAAGGCATATCCCAGACAGCACCTGTTTTTTGAGACAGTATCTCACAGCTCAAGAGGCCGCAAATTCACTTGTAACCAAGGATGGCCTTGAACTCCTGATCCTCCTGCTTCCACTTCAGGTGTCAACTTTTATTTATCCTTTCCAGTTGTAAGACTCATGTTGGAGGAGAGTTTAAGCATTAGACTAGAAAGCAGGAAATGTTGATTGCCCTAATTGTAGAAATTCTATCCCCCCAAATTAACTGAAAATATGAACGCTAGATGGGAATGATGGGAGAAATAATATATTTATTTCGGTGAAATTTTGCATGTGTGAAAGTTTTGTTAACTAGGACCTTTGAGATCCTAGACTTTGCTTTTGTCTTACTGTGGGAAACAAAGTCTTGCAGACACTAGCATTTTAAGGTGACAAAGGTCAGAGATTGTTTCCTTTGGTTTAAGCAGCAGCCAAACATTCTTCAATTGGGGGCTTAGGGTGTGGCTGTTGACAACACATTTTATTATGGGGTCTTTAATGATAAAATATTAAACTAAAAATAAGCCAGAAATTACAGGTTTATTTTTCACTAAACAGACAATTGAAATACATGGTACAAAAATAAGTGGTAAGATTATTGTAAAATGAAAAATGGACAGAATAAATATTCAATTTAATTTTCCATCTATGAGAATTTCACAATAAAATCATAGTTTACTTTGTATTATAGATGCGCTTGTTGGGTCTATTCATCCTTATATATTAAAAAAGGTAACTGGAAATTCCTCAAGTCACCAGTAATTGGGTCAATATCTTTTTTATTGTAGCTGTTGGGTTTTTTTCTTGTCGATACAAAGGGAGAAAGTTCATAAACTATTTTCTATCATAACTAAATGATACAAAACCAATATAAGATGAAATGATGCCAAGCACTTTAATTTTACACAGCAAAAGTTGTTCAAACTGTCAGCTTACTCTGTTAGCAGAAAATAATACTTGAATTTATTTTTAATATAAACATATTTACAGACTTTGTAAAGTAAAATTCTAGTGCTCTTTCCCCACTGGCAGCAAGATTAGGGCTTACCAGACCATTTCAGCATGCTTCACTGTTTGCTTTTACGTATGTGCTGATAATTGCTGTTTTGGAGCGGGAAAGAACCCATTTTTCAAGTATAAACATTTCAAGACTGTTGAGGGCTCTAATTTGTTCACATAATAAACAACTATCCGTTGATATACTTTAAGAAATGACTGCCATAGAGTAACTTGCATAGTGAAGCGCATTCTCTAAGTGGCCGTGGTCACCCTAACTTCCTGTGCTCACTTGGATAGAAGTTCCCTCAGCACATAGCTGGCCATACCGTGTACCACTATGTCTCCTTTGGGTTCCACCTAAGTTTCAAAATAGCCTGTGTTTGCATTCTCTTGTTTTGTGCTAGAGCTTAGCTGTAGACTGTAAGAGCCCTGTCTTGAGATGCTGCTTCACTGTGAATTCACTGAACTGTAAGAGACCCATTTATAAATTTTCTGAAAAGGCTATTTGAGTCTAGCCTGGCCACATTTGCACATGGACATGGCGGTGACATCTGAGGCTGAGACAAGTTTAGCTCACATGTAACACACACCAGAAGATATAATTAACAGGTGTGTTGATATTCCTAAGTGGCACTCACAGCCAAGGTCAAGAGTTATACCCTTTAGTTACAAAAGTCTTACCTTTGTTACAAAGAGGATGAGCAGAAGCACAGACCATGTTCAGGCAAGTACTCCATTGGGAAACCATGGTCATTGTCAGTTCCAAGAGGAGTGCCCCATTTTGCATTTAGTTGGTGCAGCTGGCTGCTCTCTAAGAGTCTCCCCTAGCTTTCATGCTTGTCAAATGGATTTAATACCTGAGGGCTCCTGACATATTGGTGGGAAGGCAGTTTAAACATCAAAGAGGTAAGATGTGGTTTTGACCAATTCTAGGTTTTATAGGATGTTTTACATTTAACCTAATATGTGCTAGAAAAATTCTGTTTCAGCCTTTTTGAAAGCACTTTTTGCATCATGTATAGTGTAAGAAATTAGCTTAAGAGATAGCAGAATAAAATTAATGTGCACTGGGCAGAGTGTGCATGACAGAGGCAGGTGGAGCTCTGTGAGTTTGAGGCCAGCCTGGTCTACAGAGGGAGTCCCAGGACAGCCAGGGTTCTCTTACATAGAGAAAACTTGTCTCAAAAAGCCAAAAACAAACCAGTAACAACAAAAATTTTTAATTTGGATCATGCCCATAAACATCATGGTAAGTCATACTGTGTAGCAGCAGGCATGTGAAAATACTGTATTTCATATATACTTACTGAATAGCTTATCTTTCCTTCTTTATAAAGCCCTGGCCAGCCTGAACTCTTATTAACAAACCAGGCTGGCCCCAAACTCAAAGAACTACTCTCAAGTGCTAGGATTAAAGTCATGTACATGCTTATCTAAATAGCTTTTTTTTAAAGCTGAGAAGCCCACCTTTGATACTTTGTGGAATTTGTGGTAGCCAGCATATAAACACTTTGCTTCAAAAGCTGTAACTGATGCTTTGAACAACTGATGGATAGATATGGACCTAGATAGATAGAGGTCCATAGAATTTTTTTCTTCCTGACAAGGTACTACCCGTTGACTCCCAAACCACAAAGACTCCCTCCCCCCTTTTCATCACCAATGGCTGCTTTAATCTATGTAGGGATCAGACCATGTGGCTGTTTCCACCCATTCCCTTCCTTTGACTAGTCTTCGAAGGGGGAAGAGGTAGCGGACTGAGTGCCCCAGAGGGAAGCAAGTTTGCAGTTCAGAAGCAGGCCAACTCCTGAGGCCTTCTCTATGGTTGAAGTGGAGACTAACCACTACGGGTGGCACTGATAGAATGCTGCCAAGGACTCCTCACTCCCTGTGGGCTGCAAGCTGACATCTCACTCCACAGCTCTGGCCACTAACATTTCCCTTCTCTTAGATCCCACCCCCCTATGCCTGAGAACCCCGAGTACTTGGAACCTTCTTCAGCAGTTCTCTGTAAATGGCCTCAACACATTTTATCTGCTGGTTACACAGAAGGGGGTACATGAGACCCACAAGTCTTTTATCAAATAATTATAAAGCCACATATTTTTGGTAGAAAAGCACCAAAAGAAAAGGCCTTAGTTTGGAGGGATTCATGGTAAACGAAAACAGTAACTCAAGAACCCTTCAGAGGTGAGAAAGGCATCTTAAAGTCTGTTAAAGTTGATTTTTCACCCCCTGCCTTAACTGTTTCATGGCCCTTACAAGGAGTTCTTGAGTTTTCTTCCCAAACTGCCATCTTCGCTGATGGTTCCGCCTCTGCCTGCAAGAGAGAACAGCGCGGGTTAGTCATGGTGCCGAGGAGAAGTGGTGCTAGCACATCTACTTCACTTTGATGCAAATACAAGTCCCCTTTACTACTTAAAAAAAAAGATGGTCTTGCTATGTAGCCTAGGCGGGTTTCTGTGAATCCTCTTGCTTCCGCCTCCAGAAGGCTGAGATTACAGGTCTGTATCACCATCCTCCCTCTGCTGGAGTCTCTGCTCTTGACAGATGTCCAGCATTTGCTCACTGAGATTTACTTGATAAATGTTTTGTAAGAGGAAGTTCCAAAAAAAAAAAAAAAAAAAAAAAAAAGAAAGAAAAAGCAGTATAATGTGGGATTCTGAAGTGACAGGTAGTAGAGGTCCCAGGACAGCACCAGGCCACCCTGCTTCTCTTGGCTTCTCTCTATCTCATTCCCAGTTTGAGTAGTATTAGGTGTTAAGTCTCTAAGCTGTGTCATCCCCCGCCCCTGTCTTTGGAGAACGATGTGGCATGTGAGATCTGCGAAGGCCCTTTGTAGCATAGAGACAGGCAGGCAACTGGGCTTTGTAGATGTCTGTGTTGTCACAGATGCTTAGAGGCACGTGCTGAATGAGTTGGGCGAGAAGAGTACAGGACAGGGACAGGCTGCTCACAGCCCCACACTGGAGCAGGCAGCACTGTAAGGACCACTGCTGCTGACTGTGGGTAGCAGTAGAGGTAAACAGAACACAGGTATGGGAATGTGGGACACTGCTCAGCAAGACATGCAGACAGATACAGGAAACAAAGTGAGTTCTACCATAGGAAGACCCACGTTCCTGGCAAGGGTAGTGACTCCTTCAGTTCCATGGGCAGTCTTCCTTCAGTACTACATTTGTTCCAATGAGTATTACCCCAACCAAGCATCTAAGAACTAGTTATTGCTAGTTCTTGTGCCCTTATTAACAGCAACTTCTCTTACTGGGTTTCTCTACTTACTTAGCTAAAGCCCTTCATGTGGGTGTTCTTCTGCTGCTGTTGGCCTGTTGTCAGGGATGAGGGTGCAGCCAGCCAACATGTCCAGAGAGGCTAAGATAGAGTCATATAGATGATCTGCGTGGCTCTCCAGCTCACCAGACTGCTTTGCGATCCTTCCAAGGACATCCTTTAAAACTAATGGTCAGGTTATAGATAGGACTGTAATAGTGACTTCTCCCTACCCCAGCAGGGTCTCATGTAGCTCAGGCTGACCTCTAACTTTATCTAATATGATTTTGAATTTATTTTTTCCCTTTGGTTTTTCAAGACAGGGTTTCTTCTCTGTGTAGCCCTGGCTGTCCTGAAACTCACTCTGTAGACCAGGCTGGCCTCGAACTCAGAAATGCGCCTGCCTCTGCCTCCCAAGTGCTGGGATTAAAGGCGTGTGCCACCACCGCCCAGCGACCTTGAACTTTTGGTACAGGTATATAACACTGCATAAACTACTGTAGTGTTTATGCCTTTCTGGGAACTGAAGCTAAGGTTTTATGTAAGATAGGCAAACACTACCAGGTGAGCCACACTCCCAGCCCATTTAATCTTTTAGACAGTGATGTTCCAAAGGCTTCAGAGGCTTAGGTATTTGTGAAGTTTGTGGACTTTGTGGGGTAAGAAGGATCAGTGACCAAAACTGGAGGAGGAATGGTTTGAGAATAGGCCTGTATGTCCTAAGGAGAAGAGGGAGGTGCTAGGGTTAGAGTACTCACAAATGGCTGGCTGTTTTGTCAAATACAAAAGCTGCTTGCTTCCTGTGCTCTAACAGCTATGTTAATGCTCCCTAGCTTCCTGCCAGAGAGCAACATCTGCCAGCAGAGGCTGAGAAAGGGGAAGTCTTTGTTCTGCTCACAATGTGGACTAGATGGGGTGGAAGGGAAGGAGCAGTGGGCTGGGTGTGTTGAGCCCCTAAGGAAGGTACATCAGGGCAAAGTGCTGGCCTGGAGCTGGTGGCAGAGGTATGTTGTCAGGATGGCGTTCAGTCTTCCTGTGTCAAGAGGGCACCAGATCTCATTGTAGATGGTTATGAGCCACCATGTGGTTGCTGGGAATTGAACTCAGGACCTCTGGAAAGGCAGACAATGCTCTTTACCTCTGAGCCATCTCTCCAGCCGTTTTTCCTGTTTTTCTTTCCTTTTTTTGTGCTTTAATTGTACACATACATATGGGGGCCTCATTTGGCATAATTCTCATGAGTCCCAGTCACATGACTCATAAGCAGTGGTGTGTAAAACAAAATGTCAGCCTATATTTCTGTAACTAGGTCAAACTTCCTTTGGCAGGGTGCCGACATAGGGTCCTCTTGGCAGTAGGGGCAAGCCTCAGTCACACTCTTGCAGTTACACTTGGAGCCAAGTAGGAGAGCAGGCTCTGAAGAACCAGCGTGGAATGGTGTGTGTACTGACAGTAGGCTTTTGGGAAGAGAAATACAAAATGTCAAGACTAACTTGAAACTTGAACAAAACCGCTAAGCTTTCCAATTATTCCAGGCAGAGGGCTGGGAGTGGTCAGAGTACCAATCTGAAGGTGTCTGGATTAATATCTGAGACTCAAAGAAAACCAAAAGCCTCTTCTGGCCAGTCTGACCCCTAAGTCTCTTCTCAGAGTAGGGCAGAATGGGATGTTCTTGTTGGCTTACTCATTTAAGTATTAATGGATTTATTTCAAAGTGAAAGTCAAAATAGCTTTAGGCAGCCTTCTATTACACATGGCCTCTGTGAAGGCCTATACTGAGCTCTTTCTGCTCAGGCTCTGTATCTTCAGACTCTAGCAGCTGCAAGTTTCTCTAGCCCCATGCTAAGTTTGTTTGGTAAATGCCAGTGTAGTCAGAAGCAATAGTTAGCCACACCAAATTTCTGCCCCAATATAAAACCTAAAACTTGAGGCTGGTTTGATGGCTTAGCAAGTTAAGGCATTTACTACAAAAGCTTGCAACCTGAATTCAATCTTTAAAATATGTATAAGGGTAGAAAAGAACTAACTACACAGGTTACCACCTGACCACTTCCACACACATGGGATGGCACAGACCAGACAGACAGACAGACACACACACACACAAATCACATACCATTCATATACAAAACAACAAAAACAAAACCATTAGGGCTTAGCCACAAAGCAACACCTAAAATATCCTGTCAGAGAACAAAGGAGGAGTTTCAAAACAGGCCCTCAGAGAAGCAGGGGAGGCAAAGGGCTCACCAGTTCACACTGCTGGAGACCTGTTAGTGGCTGCTCTCCACTGAAACCTCTCCGTGTGTTCACTTCCCAGGGTACAATTGGCACTGCCTGGAAATGTTTTAGGGTGTTAGCATTGCAGGTGTCTGAGGGCTTCTGTGCTGCAAAACATCTTGCAGTGCACTGGAACACCCCTATACAACAAACAGCTACACAGGTCTGTGTGGCAGCGGTGCCAACCCTGAGAAACCTTAACTTTTCCAGTAGGCACCTGGCCATCACCTCTCACAGGGTTCATCATGGACATGTTTAGGCCATTTAGTTCCCACGTAAATACTCCCCCTGGAACTGAGGCATACTATAACTGGATTCTTTCAGCACCTACCTGTATAGTACTACATGACATTAGTAGCTACTAATCAATCAATTTAAGGCTACATATGGGCATCAGTTCTTGGCAACAAGCAGTTAAAAATATTCTTGAAATAGTCTCACATTTTGCTCAGTTTAGAAATTATCCTGCAAATGGGTTTGAGTTTGGCTTGTACGTGACTGTAACCCTGACCCCTATCAGCTCAGTTCTCCCCCACCCCCACAACCCCAAGGTTCTCTGTGTAACAGCCCTGGCTGTTCTAGAACTTACTTTGTAGACGAGGCTAGACTCGAATTCAGATCCAACTGTCTCCTGAGTGCTGGGATCAAAGGCATGCATCACCATGCCCAGCTCCTGCTTAATTTTCAAAATCCATCCATCCATCCATCCATCCATTTATTTATTATTAAATTTATTTAATGTATTCTGATTATACAGTCCCCAACTCATTCCCCTAATAAGTCAAATTCTTTAACCATTCTGTTTCTGAAAAACAGACTGTTAACTTTTTTGTTGACACAGGATTCCAGGCTGGTCTCTGAGTGCTAGGTAGCAGGCTGAGCAGTAACTGTCTACAGTCAGAAACCCTTTCCTAAAGTGGAGAACATAAAGGAGAAACCTGCCAGTTCCACTCGAGCTAAACAGCAGATCTGAGGGCTTACACTGACTACCCTAGCCACAACTGAGGACTGCTAGGTCACACTCTGGATTCCTGGGCCTGATTTTGAGAACCAGCTCTTAAAAGTGGACCTCTTGTTTCTGCACCTGTGCCATGCACACATCACACTTACTCAGACGTCGTTTCTTGGGGACTGGCAGGATGGCTCAGAGAGGTCAGTGCTTGCTATGCAGCCCTCACAGAGCTAGATACCTAGAAGCCATATAAAAAAGCTGAAGGAAGGGGTTAGAGAAATGCCTCCAAGGTTAAGAGCACTCACTGGCTGTTCTTCCAGAGGTCCTGAGTTTAATTCCCAGCGACCACATGGCAGCTCATAATCACCTGTAATTAATGAGATCTGGTGCCCTCTTCTGGCTCGCAGGCATACTTGCAGGCAGAATGCTGTATACATAATAAATAAATCTTAAAAAAAAAAAAAAAGCTGAAGAAACAAAAGGTGATTGAGTAAGATGGCAGGCAGAGGGGAAGCAGCCAGGGGCAGCATGCCTATGCCCTTGCCTCAAACAAGGTGAAGCAGCCTCACATACTAAATTAAAAAAAAATATTTTTTAAAATAGAATGTATTTGTAGGCTTGGTGCCTGGTTTGTAATAGGCTTACTTTTATGTCTGTAACTCTACCATCATGGGTCGGGGGACAGTGATGGAAGGGAGGCAGAAGGTGTTCTTTGTGGGAGTCTCTTAGGTGATGGGAATCTTTTCTTGCATGCATGTGGTACACATACACACTCAGGCGTGCGCGCGCGCGTGCGCGCGCGCGCGCACACACACACACACACACACACACACACACACACACACACACACACACACACACACTTGAAAACAAAACATCTCAAACAAATATAGACAGACATGACGGTGCTGAAGGTGTCTCAGTGATTAGGATAACATAGAGTTCTTCCAGAGGACCTGAGTTCATTGAATTATACTGCTTACACCCCACTGTATCTCTAAGGGATTTGATGTCCTGGCCACCAAGGGGACCTGTACTCACATGCATATACCTTCACAGAGATACATACACACTCAAAATCTTTAAAAAAGGGGGGAGGCATTGGGCATAGTGGCATAGCCTCTAATCCCAGCACGTGGGAGGCAGAGGCAGGTGGATCTCTGTGAGTTCAAGGCCAGCCTGGTGAGTTCCAAGATAGTCAGGGCTATTATATAGTGAGACCCTGTCTCAAAACAAACACAAGACATTATAGGGCCAGCACATTAGGTCTCAAAGGCGTTGCTGCCAAGTCTGATGACTTGGCTTTGACCTCTAGAACCCACATAAAATATACAGGGATTCAAATAAACACACACAACAAGGCTACCAGGAGCTAGGAGACTCTCACAAAATGAGATCGCAGCTATGGCGGCTCAAGCCTGTAAACCCCGGACTCAAGGCACGGGCAGGAGAGTCCTTACAGATCCAAGGCCAACCTGGCCTATATAGTGAGCTCTTGGCTCCCCCAGCAATAAGAAACAAAACAAAGCAATCACTAGTGTTGATAGTCATGTGATTACTAAGTGGACGAATGATGTAGCTACTTCAGAAGCTGGTATTAGAAAAGGCCAACAAATCTATGAAAAATACTCAGTATTATTAATCATAAGGGAAAGACTTTAGTGATTCATAATCAGTTAAAATGGCTAGTAAAATGGTGGTGGTGAGGTCACGGTGATGGGGTCACACTCGACCCATAGGTAAGTAAACTATGTGTATATAAACATACCCAACAAAGTTGCTCTCCGTTACCCACCTGGGGTGTTATCCAACAGGCACTGAAGCAGAATCTCCCCCTTCTCCAAGACGCTCTCTGTCAGGGAGCGGTGCTCGTCTACATCTTTCTTAAATTGCTTAAGACAGCAGGAAAAGAAAAGTTTTAATACTACTGCCTGTAGAAGTCGTCTAAGATGAACACTGTACCACTGGGTCACACTAGACCTCTCTAACATGGAAGACAGGCGACATGCATTCAAGAATCCCTCAGTGGTCTAGTAATGTCAGCTTCTGTGAGCCTATAGAATACATTCATTGTTTTTGTTTTGTTTTCTGAGACGGGCTGGTCTTATAGAGGCTCTTTACTCTCCATAGTGGTAGGATTATGAACCTGCACCGTCAAGCCCAGCTCAACAGAAAATTTTCCCCAGAAGAGGCTGTCTCGCATAGGTGATTCCATTTTGTATCCTACTTGATGGTGTTCTGTAATTCAGAGGTATGGGGTTGACAACATAAACCACCCCCTTAAAATGAACGTGGTAGGTAAAAGCCCTACAGCAGCAGTCTGCCACTGCACTGACCATGCAGAGCTGGGACCTCTCTTTGACCTCTGTTGACCTCCATGCCACACCATGGCGTCAGAGTAACTGCTATTTTCTCAAGAGCTCATCCAAGCAGATTTTCCCTCCCAGTTACAAGCCCTTGATTCTTATTTTCATTTTCCTTAAAGATAGGGTCTCATTATGCAGTCCAGGCTATCCTTGAACTCACTGTGTAGACTGGGCTAGCCACAAACTCAGAGAGCTATACTTGCCTGTTACCTCAATGCTGAGATTAAAGGCAAGGGCCACCATTGTCAGCTATAACAATTTAAAAAAAAAAAAAAAAAAAAAAAACTTCCTTTAGCCACTAAGAACTGTATAAAATTGAACCCATGACACGGGACAGATATCACTGGTTAGTACTTTGAAGGTGCTCATTTTATTCTTGAGTTTGTTTTTCTTTCCTTTATTCTCCTGTGCTTAGCACTTTAGACGATGACATTCCAGGACAGGAGGGAGGGGATGAATGCCAGCTAAACAGTGAACACGCGTAAGTCTGAGCACCGAGAGTCGTGCAGCATTGAGGAAAGTGTCCTCAGAGTCTTCTCACTGATGTAGCTGTGTACACACAGAGGCCTAAGCTGGATCAATATGCAGGAGTGATTCCTGGCTCAGATCCTAGCTACTTACAATGCAAGACTGGCTAGTCTGGAAGCCGAGTCAGAGGGTGTTATGAGGGCTAAAATGGAGATTGTTCTAAGTCTATCTGACTTGTTCAGCTAGGTGAGGAAAAGCTACTAAGATAAGTCAGATAGAGCAATTCCTCTCCATGCACACAGGCACAGTGTGTTTGAAACCTTCAGCCTTCCTCAAGTTTCTATCTCTACACTGTACCTAACTGCACTCCTACCAGGATGGGACAGCTGGCTAGCCCAGGCTAGATTTTAGTTGATTCCAAGACAGAAATCAAAGGCCTTCCCCTCCAGATAAGATGTGATTCTCATGATGCTGAGTCAGCCTGGTAGTAAACTGAGTAAGCTGCAGAAGTCAGTCTCATCCTCTGCTGAGGTGTTAGGTTCTAAAGATCGGTGTTCCTCCCTTCCCTCCAGACTAGCAACAGGCCTGGGCTATGAACACTACCCACCAACATGTGATCAAAGCCAGTCAAGGTTAACTGAGGTAGCAGTTATCGACTTAGCCTCCAATTCAATATACTTTTTTTTTTCTTTTGGTTTTTCAAGATAGGGTTTCTCTGTGTAGCCCTGGCTGTCCTGGAACTCACTCTGTAGACCAGGCTGGCCTCGAACTCAGAAATCTACTTGTCTCTGCCTCCCAAGTGCTGGGATTAAAGGCATGGGCCACCACTGCCTGACTCAATATACTTTTAATCTAGTATCAAGTGAACTAAAATTCACAGGTGTGAAATAACAGACCACAAAAAGGCAAAACTAAAACCCAAAGTCCCAAACACAGGCACAAGCTGATGTCAGATTTTGGGGTAAATCTGGCATAAAATCTGTCCTATCACATTGCCTTGTCTGTGCCTGGATTCAGGACACTTTCAGTTCAGCTCCATAAACACCAATCCAGTCCAAAAGAACTTTCGATAAGGTTGGTATGTTCTGTGTCTGTACTGCCTGGTGTGGCAGCCACTGCATAGCTGTGGTGCACGTTAACTAACTGTCATAGTTGATTAGTGTCTGTAAATCAAAGCCTAGGATTCTAACCCTGAAATATCTGCCAGAACCCCATGCAGACACCTCTAAAGCATTTCTGGTTCCAGAGAATCTAATTATCCTCATACCTCACAAGTCACCTCCTATTTTATAGTGTCAACACTGAGAATTTGAAAGGACGTTTTAAGTAGATTTACCAGATAAAATACTCAACTGAGCTACAAAGTTCCAGTTACTTGAGATTTTATTTTATAAAAGTGATTTAACTCCCATCCCTGTGGGGAACAAGCCAGGACTACATATTACCCGGTAAAGCTGCAGAGAAGACTTGAGACCTGTAAGGCTGGCCCTGGGTGGAACACTGAGGTCAGCAACATCTGTGACATTATACAACCAGCAGATCAGCTCTTCCAGCTGACAGCAGAATGTCTGTGGAGACAAGAACAATTGGTGGGCTGGGCTGAGCTCAGTGATGAAGTCTGCCTACTTGAGGCTGTTCAGGGCCCAGTACAACAAAAGAAGTCTACATGGTACATCTGACTGAGCTGCTATTTACCTTGTCCGAAGGCTAAAAATACCAGCATTTTAGCACACACACTTTCTAGAGTTTTCTTTGATATGGTCATTTGTCTCCACCTCTACCCCAGGACTCCAGATTTTCTTTTGTCAGGATAATGAATGCCATTTGAGGTTGTGTCCCAGCTAGATGTGATATCAGAACCAGGCTCAGAATGCAGTTCTGGAGGTGAGAACAGAACTACCAAGAACAAGGACAGTTACCAACCACTAACCTTTGTATGCAAAAAAAGCAGATGCATGCGGAATGAGTAAATTAGAACTACCTGAGCTCCAGTAAACACTGGATCAACTTCTACCAAAGCACACGGAACACTGCTGCCGCACATTACCTCATTCCTCTGCCATTTTCTTGCAGCATTAAAGGAGAACGGTACCTATAATTTGGGGTCATGTATGTTGAGGGTGCTGAGTCATGCTGTTGGTGGGCTGGGAAAAGATCACTTCTTCCAGAAGCTTCTCCATGAACATTTTTACCTGCACACACTGTACTAGAGAAGCTTTCTCTGGCTCTTCTGTTTTCCTGGGAAGCTTCTCTCCACTCACTGGCTCTGAGAACAACCACCTGTCCGACACAGCTTTTGAGGAGGGGTGAGTTTTCAGCTGTTTTGAAGAGACCCCCAGCGTCTGGCTGCTCATCAGACTACTTCTGCCTCTAGAGTCCTGGGGCTGCATAGAATGCCTAAAGCAGGGGTTCTGACCCACAGGCCCTTGAAAGGTAGTACCAGAAGGATGCTGCCTTTGGCTGGAGTCCAATGTGGGGGAAGCTGGCTCATCACTGTCTGAGACTTGCAGTGAACTGTGTTCCTCAGCAGCCCCAGTGGGTTGGTTCACAAAGGTGGGCCTGGGACCTGAGTAGGACACCAAACTAGAGACCTGAGTCAGCCTCGTGGGCAGAGCAAGGTACTCCTCATCACTTCCCACCTCCTCTTCTGATGGCCATCCAGGCTTCACACAGGCTGAACAGCCAACATTCTGTCTGCCTTTCTCTTCCCTCTCTAGTCTGGGAAAGGTGGGTGGGTCTTTCTCCTTCATCTTCAGTTGGGGAGAGCCCACACTGAGGTTCTTGCCTATAGGGCAGTCCTCTGCTATGCTGCCCCTCAGGGCTGCCTCTCTGTTCTCCCAAGAAGCATCTTCAGTGCCTGGGGCTCTAGGGGTCGATGCAAGCTGCTTCCAGGATGCCAAGCTTGTGCCACCCTGTTTCTGGGATACTCCCAAGGGCCAGCGCTTAAGACATGGCTCTCTGGCTCCAGAATATGGCAGAGTAGGCGCTTCCGCTGACGAGCAGTTGTGGGAGACATTAGTGGGTGACTTGAGAGTACTTGCTGGGGAGACAGAGAAACTGTCCAGATCTACACCTGAGTCCTGCATGACAGGGTCAGCCAGCACATGACTTTCCGGTTGCTTTGGGAGCGGAGGCCCAGGCCTCAGTGGGTAAGTGTAGTCAAGGAGATCTTCGTACTCTTTATTTGGGTTCCAGAGTGGGGAATGGCGGTTAGGGGAAGGAGGCAGAGAACTCGGCAGCACACAGGCCCAGTATTCTGCCTGAAAGGAGAGGTGTCTTTTACCCAGGCCTGTAGCATCACTGCCAGAGGCCACAGGCTGTGTTGACCACTGGAGCTGAGGCCCTGCCCCCACCACAGAGTGGGCTGCCTGGGGTACAGTCAACTCCTGAGAGGAGACGTTAGCAAAGAAGCCACCCTGAGGTTCTGCCTTCTCCTGGTGATCCTGGAGACTGCTGCCCAGTGAGGGGGCAGAGATGCTTCTGCTGGAGAGCTGGGGAGCTCCTGGGCTCATGGTGGACTTCCACTGTGACAGGAGAGGGAGGCCCAACACCTGAGATGGATCAACTGCAGACTGGAAGTCTTCACTGTTGGCCTCGTGTCCTGAGCAAACAGTTATCGTTCCAAGGACTTTAACAGTGGGAAGTAGGTCCTGGGAGGCAGGAAGCTTGTTTTCCTCCATCTACAATAACAAGGGGAAAGGGAACTGTGGTGAAAATGAACAGACTTCTTGTTTTTAAAGAAGAGTTTTCTTCACAAGATTAAGGAGGAGGGTCAGGAAGAATATCAATGAAAACAAAGTTGGTCTAAGGATCCTTCAGCTTAGTACACTAAGGAAAGGAAAAAACAAGGAAGGTGGGAAGAGATTTGCTGTGTGCCCAGCAGTATTCAGGGCAGATTTCAAGGTGCCCGCTGCTAGTGGTTAGTTCCAAGACTCCTCCTAGCTTGAGAAGTCTCCTGCAACTAAGCCCTAACCATCTTTTCAAAAGTTACTTATTCACTTTGTGAGAGAACTCAAGACTTCTGCATGCAGAAGCTAGAAATCAATGCCTCTCCTTTGACTATGGGTCATGGCAGGTGAAACAATCTCTCCATCACCATTAACCGTGGGGGTGGGGTGGGTGCACCCTGTTCAGTTCATACAGCTGTACACTCTGGCAAAATGGTTGCCTCAGCAAAACCAGTCCCTCTTCACTCTGGATTTTTAATCTTCAGTAAGTAACTCACCACAGAGGAAGACAGGGTAACTAACATAAGGACTTCAGAACCAGACTGACCTAATGTTAATGAACTATTTCTATGACCTTCTGTAAGGACCCCAGGTACTATTCTCTCATTCTCTCCAAGTCATGCTTACAGCCTTCTCACAGGATGGGGCTCCACGGAGAGAACAAGCAGCCACAATGTTTACATCATAGCTGTTCCTGGGCTGTGGTGGGCTGAACATGATAGGTTTCCAGAGCCAGAAGGAGCACATCTCTCTCCCACTACAGGGGCTTAAAAGATTCAGAGCCTTGCATTGGCCTTAGAACCCAGGGGTGGGGGTGGGGGAGGAGGAGTCCCTGCCCCACATGGTTTTCACTAAAAAGGACACTGCCTTGCCCTTCACAGCCATGGAGGTCAGACACAGACACTGCTATCCACGAAAGGAGCTTCAGGTTCTGACCAGTCCAAGAGGATTTGGTCTGGGAACCCACAGCCTTCTACTAAGTCTTCCCAGGGTCCCCTAGATGCTTTCAGATCACTAAATCAGAAGCAGGATGGGGGAGGGGTTCCCTTGTTAAGAGACCCCCTGATCCTAGTCCTCTTGACAGTAGGCTCCTGATGAACCTGTCACTGTCCTTAAGAACTCCTCTGTAACTCTTTGGGAACAGAAGATAACCACACAGAACCCTCTGCCAACTTCGAGGTCCAGCTCTCCAAGAGACACTGTAAACCAACTAATTCCTGGATCACCCAGCTCCCACCTTATGGTGACTGGGACAGAGGGTAACAGTCAAGGAAACGGACAGCCCCAAACAACAGCCCCAGCTCAGCTCCAGCCTCAGCTCCCTCCATGCTTAAAAGCTCTCCAGTGCTCACACTGTCAGAAGGAAGTGGGCCACTGAGGGGAGGCTTAGACCTATCTGCTACTGCTTCTTTACTGGCAGTGTGGGTCTGTGACAAGAAAACTCCAGAGATGCAGCCAGGGTCAGCCTCAGCCCTCCACAGTGGCCCTACCTCTAATTCTAGATGTAGGGGCTGCTCTGGTTCAAGCCCTGGGGACAGCAGCTTCCCAGAGTTCCATCTGCCACAGGATGGGTCCTTTGTGTTGACAGATACTTCTGCCTCAGCCTCATCTTCACCCAGGGCCATTGAGCCGCCCCTTTTAGGATTCCTTTAAAGACTTCAGGGACCTACAAACCAGGGAAGAAAAGAGAAAATCAGATTTTCTTGGTGTGTGCATCAAAATTCTGACTAAGTGAAGACACTCTTTTCTGGCCAAAGGAACAGTGACCATTTCCATGTCTAAATACCAAAGTCTGGCTCTTCCTCAGCCCTAGACCCTTTCAAAGGGAATGCCCAAGTATGACTTTGTCCTGTCATTGTGGAATTGTCTCCCAAGAGTCAGTACAGGTATGACCAAGCAAACAATTTGGCCAGCCTGTGCTGCACAGAGTCAAAAAACAAAGCAACAGAAGAAAAAAAAAAATAGTATAAGCCAGCTGATCTGGGAGGAAGGCCCACATCCCAAGGCCATCTTCCTTGCTGGAAGCATACAAAGAAGGTAAGCGCAGGCTAATGGATGCCTTCCCACAGGTGGAGGTGTGTGACTAAGACACTTCGACCCTGTCTGCTCATGAGATGCTTTTCAGTTCTGCACACCTCAGGACAGATCACTATGTCTCAGGGCTGTTCTTCTCACTGATTAGTTTCCCATGTGCTGTTCTGGACATCACGTATGAAGAGGCTGGAGAGGTGGCTGAACGCAGGTGAATGGGACAGGGAGTTATGGTGAGGCCTTGCTTCAGTGTGCAGCTTCACAGATGCAGTTCAGAGGAAACACTTGGTCCCTGTGTGTGTGTCGTCACCTCTTTACCTCATTAAGATGTCCAGCTTGTCTTTGCCCGGCACAGCCCCATAGTGGTTCTCTTCAGCCAATGGCTTATTGGTTAGCAAGCAGCCTGAGTCTGGTTCTGTCCCTTCTACCCCAGAGGGTAGGTAGCAAGTTCACGTCTGCTGAGACCTTCTCCGGGCTCAGGAGGATGCTTCTAACTATTTTTGGTGGGAGGGGACAACCAGACTACAGACCAGATGGGGCTTCCCATTCAATGGCCAATGACCAGAAACAGATTAGCACCCCTTTCAGGCTGCCTTCCTGTATTCTGACCTTGGTAGCCCCAGGAAGCCATAGAAAGCTGGGTGATAACTGGGTGAATTCATATGAGAAAACAGAGCAACCAGTCTAGCAGACTGGTGAGGGAGGAGCTGGGGGAGAAAAAAAAAAAAGAAAAGAAAAGAAAAGAAAAGAAAAGAAAAGAAAAGAAAAGAATCAGTGGGATCTACAGAACAAGAGCTCCAGACAGCAGAGGGAACCAGGCTGGTCTACACAGGCCAGCAGTGCTCCTCCCAGCACTGGTGGGAGGACAGGAGGTCTAACATGAAGGACACAGAAGTGGGCACAAGGGAACAGTAAGCACCTGAGTGTGTGCAGTCACCTCCACTGGGACTAACTTCAAGACTAAAATTTAGACAGAACAGTGTTATTTTTTCAGAGACCAGAAGCAGACAAGGTGGGCAGGAGTGGCTTCCTCAGGCTCATCCAGTTTTGCTTTCACACCAGGAAATGCAACTCAGGTAGAATATGAAATTCCTGCTCCCCCTTGACTGGGCACACGGGGCTTAGGCCATTCTGACATGACTTCAGAGAAAAGCATATACTTTAAATGCAACCAGCTCACTCTTGTAAGCACCAGATCCTTCAGGGCTAATTAGATCCCACCTGTTTTCTGTTAGAACCAGCGCCTAACCTTTCATATAACAAAACAGGTATTTATCACTGAGCAGTCCCGAAAACACAGGCAAGCAGTATTGTTTAGTTTTTGTGTGACTCCTGTCACATGATACATATACAAACACAAGTGTCTGCCCACACATATACTTTAAAAGTGCTGAACAGGGCAAGACATACCATTCAAAACCGTGTCTCTCCCCACCTCAAAACAAAACAAACAACACCCTCCTCAAAAGAAACTCCCCCAAAAAAACAGTACTAGGGGTTGAACCTAAAATCTCAGAGCTCATCCGGAGATCTAAGGGCAGCATAGCTCCTAGAAGAGCCTTGATTAATGACCAGTCCTCTGTTAAGGAAAGTCATTCTCTTCAACTGTGGTGATTCCCCTGCAGGCTTTACAGCAAGCAGGGGGGAAAAATGACCAGGAAGGGTGAGGTTAGAATGAATGACTTGCACGGTTTTATTGTAACCCGCATTTAACCAGAACTTCTAGAGTCTAGCCCACATCATTCTACTTTAGTCATATTTAAGCACAGTGCCATTTCGGAAAAAAGTTTTCTGGTAACAATTAACTTCAGCCCCCTGAGTTCAACACAGCTTAAGGAAGGCTCACACTGAAGCTCTTTACAAAGAACATATGGCTTCACCCGTAAGATGGGTTCTTGTCGACACAGAAACAGTGCCCAGGATAAGGGTCTCGGGAGAATGACTGAGGTAAACATAACGCCTGTGGGTGTCGGCATCGGCCTGGCCCTAAGATAACACACAAGTCACTTAGGCTGCTGTAATGCACCAGTGACATCTCTCGTAAGAATGGGTTTTATGGGCTAAAAGCAATGTTCAAGATTTAGGGAAAAGGGTCTGGGAGTAAAAATATAAGAACAAGTCCTGGAAGAACAGAAAGGACTCACCAGTTTGTAAAACTACATCATTCCTGGAATTCTAGGAAGAGCAGCTACACGCCTCAGTCCATCGAAGAGGTAAGTGAGTGTCTAACTCTCCTGCCTTCTCCAGTGTTTATCTGTGTGCACAGGCCTTTCTGCCCTCTGCATCCAGCCAGGATGGACATACATAGGGGAGTGAAGAAGAAAGGGATACCTGCCTCATCATCCAGATCCACTAAACCAACCCTATCGATGGGGACACTGATGAAGCTAGATCCCCCTCACATCCCGAATCTAGGATCTTGTGCATGCTAAAAAGTCAAGTCCAGAACCTAACTCTTGATGAACCAAACAAAGAGAATGGGTAAAGACAAGGGGAGGGAGTGGCCAAGTTCTGATGAGAGATTTCCATGGAGCCATATCCTCACCTTGTGGCTCCTAGAAAACTGCACATACTACTTGTGTGTGTGTTTTCTTTTAGGCTATGATTTCATTACAAGATTTCCCTTTTTAATTTAATTTTTGATTTCATACACATTGGTGTCTTGCCTATATGTATATCTATGTGAGGGTGCTGGATCTTCTGGGACTAGAGGGAGTCACAGACAGTTGTGAGCTGCCACATGGGTATTGGGAATTGAACCCTGGTCCTCTGGAAGAGCAGCCAGGGCTCTTAACCACTGAGCCACCTCTCCAGCCTATGTGTGTGCGTTTTCTTACTGATTTTTGTTTGGTTCTGGACTTGACTCTTTAGCACGCACAAGATTCTAGATTCAGGATGTGAGGGTGATCTGGCTGCACAAAAATACATGTAATAAAAATGTTCTTTTTAAGTGAGTATTCACACCCACAACACATAAGGAAATGTAATAAAAAAAGTTTTCTTTTTTTAAAAGACCTGAAGCTTGGTGATCTCCACTGAAATAGTGCTTCTGAAGATAGAATATATGTGGTTATTCTCCCAGTTCAGAGAATCGAATTCTTTACAATTTGATTTATGAATCTGCCTAATAAACCATGGTCTACACTGCATCCGTTGTCTTGCTGCTCTGACAAAAGCGACTCTGAAGTTGGGGTTTATTTTGGCTCACAGTTCAAGAATGCAGTCTGTCACAGCGGGGACGTCCTGGGAGGAGACACGTGGGCTGCTGGTCTGCATGCTTGAGATATGGTGCTCCCATTTTCCCTTGTCATCCATTCTGGGACTCAAGACCACATGGAAGGTGGTGCCCAACGCATTAACCTAATCTAACAATCCACTATAGATTCACCCAGAAGACTGTTTCCTACATGATTCCATATCCTGTCAGGCTGACAATAATAACCGTAACTCCATACACATTTAACCACTATTGAGCCATAACCTTCCTTCTCTTGTCCCCCACCTACTAATAGGTTCATGGTCATCTTATAATGCAAAATACGTTCAGTCCAACATAAAAAAAAAAAATCACACTTTAACAGATCCAATATTGTTTAAACATGTAACTGCTGGGGGCTGGAAAGACAGCTCTCACTCAGGTGATGGACACTGACTACTCTACCAGAGGACCCAGGTTTGATTCCCAGCATCTATATCATAGCTCACAACCATCTGAAACTCCAGTTCTAGGGATCTGATTGTCTCTTTTGGCCTCCTTAGGCATCAGACATGCATGTGGTACACAGACATACATACAGGCAAAACACGCATACATATATAAAAAAGTATAGCCACCACCAAGTCTCTTCTGAAACTCAGTAAATCTCTGATCTGTAAGCTCCTGTACAATCAAAAAAGAAAGTTACATACTTCCAGAATGTAAAATAGTTTAGGATATACATTCCCATTCCCAAAGGGAAAAATGGGGTGATAGCAAGGAAAAAGATCAAAGCAAGACCAAACACAGGAGAGCAAACACCAACTCTTGCAGCTCCATGGGAGCTGGCATCTGGGACCCATAATGGAATACTTTGGGTTCCAAAGGGCTTGGGTGGCCCTGCCTTTCCAGATGCTTGTACAGCCTCTCTTGAGTAGGCCCCAGTCCACACATACGGCTTTCCTTTACAAATAGACCATGATCTTAGCCATTGCCAGCATAGAAAATAAACAACGCAATCTGCCCCTTTTCCCGAGAAAGGTCTGAATACAGAACTGCTAACCAAGGGGCTACCTATGCTTTAGCGTCTTCCAGGCACCAGGAACTCACCATTAAACCTCTCAGTTAGTTCTCAGACCTGCAAAGGGCACATGATCCATCAGCTATCACTAGACGTGATCAAGTGGCTTCTCTTGTCCCACTGTAAACCACGTTCAGCACTGTGCGCACGTTAACACCAGGACACCTGACCTTTCCTGGTATCTGTTGAGTCACCCTCAAGCAAGCTTGTCCCAGCTGCCTGGCTTCTTCTCACACATTCCTGTTTAGAGCAAATGGGACAGCACTGGCAAGTGGGGGAAGGGACACTTTCACTTGTCTCTAACTCATTCAAATAGATCAATGATTCATCAAGGAGCAAATCTCTGAACAACAAAAAAATTCCCCTGCATGACTCTTTAAGTAGCACCCGCTTTGGAAACAAATGCATCCATCTCAACAGTCAACATTTCTATTCTGACAAGTGCTGTCCTTGTACTCATGGCCACTGACAGCCACCTTTACTGGCAAGGATGCCCTTTTCAGTTTGGGGCCTCACAAGACTCGCAGGTAGGGAGATGCCATAAATAGCCAGCAGCAGGTCATGTCTAGTAAGCAAGAAAGAGGGAAGGAGTGAGTGGGAAGATGGAGCTCAGCAGGGCACATGGCTTCAAGGCTTCTGGGAGCAAGCGTCACAGTGGAGGCCAGGCTAGGCAGGATGGCAACAGGAAGTTAAATCCATAATGACAAGAGAAGACAGGCTTGAGATGGCCCTGAGGCTAGCTACATGCAAGGTGGATATCAGGAAAACTGTAGTCACAGATTTTAGCCAAGGAGACCCCAAGAAAGGAGAGAATGCTCTCACAAACGGTCTCATCCCCACACATGCACGTGTGCTGCCACCGACCTCCACAGAGAATAATTGTGTCACGTGATGGGGATTCCTGAGGAGAGCTGTAGTGAGGGACGAATACCAGCAACAGACACTGCATACACATATGAAATTTTCCTTTTTAGAATTATTTTAGAGGTTTTATTTTTGTTTTATATGTGTGAGTATTTTGCTTGGATGCATGTCTGTGCACATGTATGCTATACAAGTACAGAAGCCAGAAAAGGGGTGGATTCCTGGGACTGGAGTTGCAGATAATTGTAGAGGCCATGTGGGTGTCAGGAACTGAACCCGGGTCCTCTAGAAGAACAGGAGCCAGTGCATGTAACTGCTAAGTCATCTCTCCAGCCCCCATATGAAATGTACAAAAAATTAAAAATTTTAAAAAGTGTCAACCTTGTGGTGCTAGTGGCTGTGGGTGGATGGTGGTGGTGTACTGGTGCTGCCCTGACGTAGGGGTAGGCAGTGGTGGGCCAGGGCCTGGTATATACTTTCAGAGCCTCTTCCTGCCAGAACAGGGTAAGGACTTTAAAAGCATAAACTTTCCCAGGTCACAGCAGCAATCACGAAAGGCTTGAAGGATGGCCTCCAGATCGAAAGGACAGAACACAAAGAAGCCAGAATTATATAGATGTTTGGTACTGGGACTTGGGCGGGGGTGGGGGGTGGGGGGTGGGGTGGGGGGGTGGAGGGGTGGGAGTGGGGGGGTGGGCATTTTGAGACAGGTCTCTGTGTTATCTAGCTCTAGCTCTCCTGGACACACTATGTAAGCCAGGGTGGACTCAGTCTCACCTGCTTCTCTCTCCTGAGCACTCTGGTAAGGTCTTTTCAAGTACCTCTTTTTATCTTAGGCATTTTATATCAGTATTTTATAATCCACGGAATTGGCACTATTACTCTACCTACCCATGTTTTTTTTTTTTCCCCTGGTCGTGTTTGGGCCTAAATACCATTTTATAGATGAGAAAACTAAGGCAGAGAGAAGTGAACTTATCCTGAATTAGTAGTATCAAAGGGACTTAAAGCTGACTTGATTCAGAGAGCCCAGCTGCTTCCCTAACCTGTAAAAATAATCCAACAACTTAAAAGGCTTTTAAAGGTTCCGGTTTTTTCAACTTTTGGCTTCACTTGTTCTTGTTTTCTTTTGGCT
The DNA here is from genome assembly GCA_030674055.1 of Rhabdomys pumilio. Lineage (NCBI taxonomy): Eukaryota > Metazoa > Chordata > Mammalia > Rodentia > Muridae > Rhabdomys > Rhabdomys pumilio. The sequence continues at coordinate 67,623,255 of JANHMN010000007.1, forward strand.
TCCTTCCCTTAGAGACTTTTCATCCTGTTAGGGGATGGGGAAGCCACTTCAGTGCCAACAGAGGCCCATAAAGGCTGCCCAGAGATTGTATGTTTTTCAGTTGTGAGGGTAGGGAAAAACTTTTAAAAATCTTCCATGTCGATGTGAAGCTGGGTTCCTTTATACTCACTATTCCTAAGTGATCCAGAATTTAACCCAGTCTGTTGGAGAGAACAAGATGAGTAGTGGCTTGTATTTTAACCAAGCCCAATCCAAAAAGTGCCTCAAGCTGTATACCAGACTACTTCTTTCCGGGTCTTGGACCCCATCAATTAATTCCCAGTGAGGTTTGCTCAGGTCTACTGCTCGGGCACTGGCAGTTTTTCGCTTTTTTTCCTCTCTCCAAATAATAAAGAACGCACTGAGTAAAACATGGTAATTATAAAATTACTAAGTTTGGGGCATGTGCCCCCGGGCTGCTGAGACTGGCTAACAGGTGACAGATGACAAGGGTAGATCTTAGAGATTAAAAGTGAGCCGCTCTGCTTTCCTCCTGGGATGCGTTCACCGCGCCAGGGAAGCAGCGGTCGCCTGGGCGGGAGCGGCTGTGACTCCCCGATTCCCGCGACCAAGGTCGACGCGCGCACAGCTGCATGGCTGCCAGAGGTGCGGCCCCAAGCGCTTTGCAGGCCGCTCCCGCCCTCCACAGCCTGTCCCAGCCTGTCCCTCCGCTCGCCTCCGCCCCGCACGGTCCACAAGATGGAGGCGAAGGCGCGAGGCGCCCCCGCCGCGGCCAGCCTTTGTGCCCTCCGGGCCGCGGGCCTCCCACAGGGTCCCCCACGCGGAGCCCCAGGCACGCGGGGAATGCCCGGTCTCGAGTCTCGGCGCCGCGACACTCGCGCCGGCCACAGCATTTTTTTTTTTTTTTTTTTTACCTCACTCCGCACCGCCGCACGTCTGGAGCAGCTCGGGTAGCTGGGCCAGGGTCCCAGGCGGCGACGACTGGCCTCCAGCGGGCACCCGCACTCCTGCGGAGGGAGGGCCGCGCGCCCGCCACGCCCTCCGCCCGTGCCGCTTCTCCGCGGAGGACGCCCGATGAAGCAGCCAATCCAAACCCTCGGCTCAAATGCTTCTCCAATCCTCGGACCGCTTCTGCTTGGAGAGCCCGACCCCTCCTGGCCTATGGGAGGCCGGCGCTTCTTTCTCCGCTGCTCCGACGAGCGGACCAGCTAGGTGTTTGCAGTCTTGGTGCTCACGCGGACCCGCGCGGGTAGCAGGGCGCGCTCTCCGCCGATCGACGCACTCCGCGGGAATAGGGTGGGCTCCGTGGGTTCAGGCTTGTGTTTGGGCCGACGTGCTCTCCGCGGCAGGGAGGTTGGTTCGAGGCCTGGTGCACCCCTTTTACGTTCTGTGGAAACCGCAGAGCCATGCCCGAAGCAGGGCATCGGGCGAGGACCAGGTGTGTGTGTCCAGCGTCCCACTGCCCGCCGCCACCGTTCAGAGACCCTGAGGCTCAGGAGGCCCAACTTGTCACACCAATAGTTGGAGAAGGGGATTCCAGTGTCCTGGGCCTGTGCGGTTAGAGAAGGAGCTGGACTTATTCTAACATTACAGAGACTTAGTCCAACCTGAGGATCACAAACTTGACTGCCAGGCTGGCTTGGTGCGGTGCTTCTCCTGCCTTGGCTTCCCCAGTGCAGGGAGTACAGGCAAGCCCCATCATGCCCAACTTTTTATTTGACGTGTGTGTGTGTGTGTGTGTGTGTGTGTGTAAATTTCATCATATCCCAGACTGATTTTGAACTCCTGATTTTTTGTCTCTGTTTTCCAAGTACTGGGTGTTTTTAAGTAAAAGTGTATTGCTATATGCAAGTCCTTGAGTTCCCTCTTCAACCCAGAAGGAAAAAATTAAAAAGGAATTCAGAACCGAAATATGTCAAATGGGTAGTTAGCATTTTACCAGTGTGTATCCAGTTAGTCCTTTAGCAGTAAATACGGTAAATGCGACTGAGCATCTGAATGGTCTCAACAAGAAGTGTTCAGTACTCTTTGACCTTGGCACACGGTCCTTCCGTAAGTGTTGTTGCTCAGTTGGAAGGGCATCCGGAAACAGAAGCCTAGGAACCACACTGCTCTGAGAGGAAGCCTGCTCAGCAGAGGTGTTGCAGCTGAGGAACTCGGGAGCCTCCGCCCTGCTCCAGTTCCTCAGTTCCTTCCTTCTTCATTGCTTCTCGGCTTCTTCTGATGAGAGAGTCCCACCAGGCAGTAAATCTCACACAAAAAAGACTTATAGGGTCCAGGGTGTGGAGAGATCCAGGCGCAGCTGCCTGTGCTCCCAGGATCTGATAGCAAGGAATTGAACAAAGGTCCGGGCTTATATGGGGTTTCTTAGGGGGTGGAGCTTTTCAGGGCAGTGTTGTCCAGATTGAGGACTCGTGGGGTTTCAAGTCCTGAGCTTGGGTCGCTGAAGGATTGGTGAGTTTTTGTTTGAAGCTCAGGGATTGACGAGTTTTCTGTTTAAGGATTGGTGGCTTTTTTTCCCCCACCCCCTTTTCCTTGCATTGGGCCTATGGGTTGGGATGGGAAGACCTTCCCAGCCACAGGCTGGTTTGGCTGAGACACTTCTCTGCTGAGCTGCTTGGGGAGTTTGGAGGAGGTGTTGCCATTGTGAACAGCTCCTGCGGTGGTATTTCATGAAGGCCATAAACTGAGATGGGAAAAGTGCCGCCAGCTCCTGTGGGTACCTCCTGCAGGCTGAGGAGATGTAGCTGTTTTGACAGTTGCGGTTTTTTTTTTTTTTTTTTTTTTTTTTTTTTTTTTTTATACCTTCTGTGGTGGTATTTTACAGCGGCAGGCTGGCGCTACCACTTTGACAGCTCTTGTAGGCTCAGGGACTACACCACCTTCTACCTACATGCTCGTCTTCCCCTTCCGCCTTCCCCTCCCCTCCCGCCTTCCCCTCCCGCCTTCCCCTCCCCTCCTTCGTCCCCCCCTCCTCCCGCTCCTCCTCCAGGCTAGACTGGAATCGCTTTGAACATCTGAGGTCCTCCTGCCATTACATCCCCAGAGCTGGGATTGGAGAATTGTGCCTCCACACCTGGCTGCTGTGCTGGGACAGTTAACCCAAAGTGTGGGGCCGTGGGCTGTGAGAAGTAGCTGGGTGCTTCTTGGTCGAGAACGAACGAGCTTAGAACCCTGGAACCTTATTAGACGGCAGGAGTTCAGCTCTGCTCCCAGTCCCTGGTTCTTTTCATTTAGCTTCAGCTCTCCACAAGCACTCCAACAGAGAAGTCTATGGCCAACAGTCAGGAGGAACAGGCCCTAGAGAGATTTACATACTAATGAGGTACCTGAAGGCCAGAGGGTGGAGTCAATTAAGCAAACTTCCCTAGCCCCTTCCCCCTCTTTCCCTGCTATTTAACTCAGGACTGCCCTGGGTTTTATGGGGTGGGAGGGGGTGTGTGGGTGTGTGGGAGGGTGTGCATCTAGATCCATCCACTATCCGCCATGACATTAAAGCCTGTGAAAACCCATGGACTTGTTGGGATAGCGCCGTGAGGAACTGTGGAGCCACAACAGCCATACCTGACTTACAGCCTGGAGGAACCCAGAGCGTTCCCAGCCAACTACCTACAGTCTGGCGTAGTCTCCAGCCATAATTACCTACACCAGAGCCTCATGTATGCTCAGCAAGTGCTCAAACAACTGATCTCCAACACATCGCCAGACCCCTCTTATTTTTAATCCTTGGCATAAAAAAAAAATCTACTGCAGTTTCATTTGTTGTCTTACTAAGGCAAGTTGATTTTTCGGAGTCTTTTGGACATTACTGCCGAGTATGTTAGTGATCACCAGCATTTACACATGCTCACAACCAGAGCAGCACAGTGTGCCAGTGGATGAAACTTTAACCTTCTCCGAAACAGGAAGCTGCGATTTCTAGTGAGACATTTATCCCTACGCCTGTCCATCTTGATCTCTTCTGTTTCACTCATCCATCCTTTCTGAATATAGGTGCAAATAGTATTTTGCATTATCTTCCAAGTCTTTCAAAGTTTTATTTTATTTGTTTTGTATCATTTATTATTTGTGTGTGGGGGGGTGGAGGGACACACACCACAGTGGGAGTGTAGATAACAGGGGACAGCTTGTGGGAGTCCATTCTCTCTTTTCACAGTATGGTCCCAGGGATTGAGTTCAGGTCATCAGGGTTGGAGCAATGGTCTTCCTTGCCAACAAGATGGCAATGGCGTCCATAGTAGGAATTCTGGCCCTACAGTCTGCAGATTCATACGATGGGAATCGCTCTCCATCAGGGACATTTGCAGACACTTGGAAAAACAAAACAATAAACAAGAAAAAGGGAAGGAAAAGAAGAAGAAGAAACACCTTTATTGGCTACTCTTTTTTCCCCACCTACATGGAGAGTCCATTACCTTGTGAAGAATAAGTTCAATAGCATTCTGGCTGGGAATTCAGCTATTATCTGTTCGTCTGTGGCCAGCCTGTATCAACCTCCTCATCTCCCCAAAGTCCCAAGGAAGATCTGAATGCTGGGCTGGTCCTGATTTACTGGTAGTTTTCATTCTGAGCTTTCATACTTCAGTCTAGATTGGCTGACAACTTAGATACCCTTGGAATTACTGCTCCCCCACCCCCAACAGTTTTGAGTTCTGCATAGCAGCCCCATGTTAAGAACTTCAGCAGATATGTTGAAGCGTCTGAAAGAGGACAGTATAAAGGAGTCGACGTGGCATGAACTTCACTCTGCTGTCTCACCGACAAGGAAAGAGTATAGAGACAGCTATCTGAGTGAAAGTGAGGGGTTAGGATACAAAGCCGCAGTGAGGTGCTCAGACGGCTCTGTCTCACGGCGTCTGCACCACAGTCACAAAGGTAAAGTTAGAAGTCGTGGCTGGAGAAGTGAAGATGAGTGTTCTGTCCTACAGACGCAATAGAGCTGTAGTCAGGAAAGCGATCCCATGGGTATGGAGAGGAGCGCAAAGCTGAAAAGCCAAGAGCAGGTGCTGTAATAATCCATTCAGCCACCTTCTGTTTTGTTTCTCTACAAGTTTTACTACATTGTATTTAGTGTGTTTGTGTGTGTGTGTGTGTGTGTGTGTGCAAGCGCGCGTGTGTGAGTGTGGCGCCATTGCACACATGTGGAGATAAGAGTTGGTTCTCTGCTTTTATCATGCGGGTCCAAGGGACTGAACTTCATTTGTCAGACTTGGCAGCAAGCACCTTCACCCACTGAGTTGTCCTTACTCCACCTTTTTTTTTTTTTTTTTTTTTTTTTTTTGTAATAACTTTAGAATTTGAAATCTGGAACAAACTGAATTGGTTTTGCCAAATGTATGGTGTCAGACTGTTGGAATCTGTGTTCAGCCCACAGACTGCATGTTAACATCTGTGGTTCAAAACATCGTGTTATTCAGCTTTTTTTTTTTTGTTTTTTTGGTTTTTTCGAGACAGAGTTTCTCTGTGTAGCCCTGGCTGTCCTGGAACTCACTCGGTAGACCAGGCTGGCCTCAAACTCAAAAATCTGCCCCCCCCCCCCCCCCAAGGGGGGGGATTAAGGGGGTGCCCCCCCCCCCCCCCCCCCCCCCCCATTATTCAGCTTTTTGAGGTTGAGCAGTGTTTTGGGATACAAGTGGGATTCTCCCCCAATTTTCTCCCTTTCCCTCCTCAAGCTGGCAACAGGTTTGTTTTACATTCCTCAGGGGATATTTATGGTAGGCTGAAAGCTAAAGATGCCTGCAAATCTCCTTCCTAACTGGCTCCCTCCTGCTGCTCCCTCCTGCTCCCTCTTGCTTGCTCACTCCCTCCCTCCCTCCCTCCTGCCCCCTTACTTACTTTCTCTCTTTTCTCTCTCTCTTTCTTTCTTTCTTTCTTTCTTTCTTTCTTTCTTTCTCTCTTTCTTTTTTTCAGGAGGGTTTATTGTGGCTCATGGTTTCAGAAGTGTCAGTTCATCTTGGTGTGAAGAGCATGTCAGAGCAAGACAACTCATATCCTAGCAGCCAGGAAGGAGGAAGGAAATGGCATGCCAGCTGGCCTTCTCCTTTCCCCCTTCCGTTCAGTACAGCCCCCAGCCCATGGGATAGTGCTGCCTGCATCCAGGGTAGATCTGTCTCCTCAGTTAATCCTCTCTGTGAGTTCCCCCACAGACACACCTAAAGGTATGTCTCAATAAAAAGGTATGTCTCAATACCTTTTAAAGTGATTCTAAATCCAGCCAGGTTAATAGAAAGATGAGCCATCGGGGACTCAGTTGGTAAAGTGCCTACTATGCAAACATAAGGACCTGAGTACAGCCCCCAGAACTCCTAGACTAAAAAAGATAAAAATAAAGCCAGAACTGGCGCCATATCCCTGCAATCCCAGCACTGGGGAGACAGGGACAGGCAGATCCTAGAACTCACTGGCCAGCCAACTAGCATAATCAGGAAGCCCCAGGCCAAAGAAGGACATTGTCATAAAACAAACTGGTGACTCTTAAGGAATGACTCCTAATGCACACATACACACATATGTGCACATACACCCACACGTAAACGAACATGCACGTATGCACACACATGAAATGCCATTTTTAAAAATTACCATCACACCTGGGTATCACACTTGTGACTCATACCTAAACTATCAGTCTGAGGGCAAGAGGTTTGCTGAAGTTCGAGGCCAACCTGGGCTGTGTAGAAGGTTCCAGGCCATCCTGAATGTTTTGTGCCTTCCAGATTTGGATTTTACAATTAGAACTCTCTCAAAAGTCTGAGGAAGATCTGGAGTTCAAGACCAGTGCAAACTACATGTCCAGTATCCAAAAGTTAAAACAATAAATATAAATAAAACTAGAATACTCTCCTTTGTGGGAGGTGGCAGGCACGGGGACTGGGAACCTGTCAAGAGCTAGTTAATGCACTTGCCTGTGATTCCAGTCCTGGGAAGGAAAGATGAGAGGGTTAGAAAGGAGTTCAAGGACAGCGACAGTTGTGTAGTAAGTTCTAGATCAACTTGGGCTCTATGACTCTGTCTCAAACATCTTCATACCCGTGGATGTGGTGGCAAGATGGCTAAGTGGGTGGAGACACTTGTTGCCAATGCTGACAACCTGAGTCTGATTTCTCTTAGTTGGGGTTTTTATTGCTGTGATAAAACACCATGACCTAAAGAAACTGGCTTGGGACGAAAGGGTTTATTTCATCTTCCAGCTCGAAGTCCAGCATCCAGGGAAGTCAAGGCAGGAACTCTGGTAGGAATCTGTCGGCATGAACAGATACAGAGACCATGGAGTAAGGCTGCTTACCAGCTTGCTTCTACTTTAACAGGAGCCCAACAGTGTTTGGTTAACAGGAATTGGTGGTCTTCTGGAATCAGTGACAACTCAGAATCAGTATCCAATGATCACTCAGAATCCTTTTCCCAATTACAGTTACTCTGGTAAAACACTGTAGGTCCTTGGGTGAGATGGAGAAAGGCACACAGGAAAACTCTTAGGTATTAGGAAAGTTCTTCCTCTGGGGAACTACCCCTTAAACTGGCTCTAGTCTGGAAATTATTTGATGGTGATTTTCTGTTACTATTATCCAATGTAGGCTTTCATTTGTTCTAGAGTTTTTCTACATATATAGATCAAACAAAAAAAGTACATAATCGTATCCATTCCATTCCAGAAAACCATGATTGATTAGCCAGTCCCAAAGTCCCCTATAGACCAGGATTACCGCCACTGCTTCTCATGGACGTCTGCATGGTGACTGCTCTCCTTGCCTTTGCAAGTCAGCCCTGCCACTTGGCCCCTCCTACTCTGAGGCACAATTAAACCTATAATATTTCATTTATCCAGTTGAACATCAGCATCTCCCACCTAAGGTCTGTGACAAGAAGGACAACAACAGAACTCTTCAAATGTGCTGGTGCCCCTCGTTATTTTTCACCTTATAGTATTAGTGAAAAGGATGGCTTCTGGGCCTCCCACTGTGGGAGATTAGAATATATATATATATATATATATTATATAATATATATGTGTGTGTGTGTTCTATATGTATACACACATATGTAATATACCTATATACATTATATACATGTTATATATGCATTATATACATTATATATAATATACAGTATATTTTATATACACACATATATTACATTGGTGTTTTGCATGCAAGTATGCTTGTGTATGAGGGTGTCAGAACTGTAGTTACAGGCAGTTGTGAGCTGCTATGTGGGTCCTGAGATTTAAACCCAGGTCCTCTGGAAGAGTAGCTGGTGCTCTTAATCTCTGAGCCATCTTTCCAGCCCCCAAGGATTAGGTTTTAAGCAAAATATTCACTCCAGCATCCCAATTTCTTTAAGCCTTAAAAAAGTCTCTCCATCAGTACAAAACCAAGGAATATTAGGCACCTCTGACTCATTTTCAGTCGGCCATTTTTCCACAAATACTTCAAACTCTTGGCATCTGTTTTTTTTTTTTTTAACTGTGCCAACTTCAATATTGAACTTAGACTCTCTGCTCAGCGACCTGTTTTTGATGATAAACTCAGCCGGATCCAGTTTTACGTTCCTTCCGCCATCATTCCATGCCTGTAAAATCTGTTGCTGCTCGTATTGCCCAGACTTCTGCTTGAGTGAACAGAAACTCCTTCAGTTCTTTAGTGGTGACCTGCAGCCCCCATAGCAGCAGCACACTGTCTACTTCACCTCTAGGGGCTTGCTTAACCCCGAGTCTATTATAGATCTAAAGGTGACAACAGGTGGCTCCTGAGGGACAGACAGCAGCATTGCTGTGCCCGACATCTTTAGGGAAGGTCATTGTCTGCTCTACCTAGGGGACAGGATTAATTAAGATAGACAATGGCAGAGCGGGCAACACTGCAAGGACTGCACTGCATCTTCTGCTAATAGTGGACAGACTATTTCCAGGCAGACAGGACCCCTCAGAGTCTGAATGGTTAGCACCTTCAACCTCATTAGGGTCCCCCCACACCTTATACAGTGGTATTAAAGATCACGTTCTTTTAAAACTCAGTGCCCTTACTGTAACTGCTGATACTCAACGAATCTGACAGTTCAGTTTGTGTTGGAACTCAGCTAATTGTATAATGAGGGCTTGGGTTTGGTTTTCTGAAACCTTAGCCCTATGACTTCAGGAGGAAAGAGTCTCTTCCAGTGCACATTTAGAAACTCTTGGAATGTTTATATGTGTCTGGAGCCAGTCAGTTTTATTACTCAGCTCACTGTCTTTTGTAATTTTGTTCAAAGATGCTAAAAGGAGCCAAATAGCATTTCCTACAAATGTTCAAAATTTTCATAGGGTCACTAAATTCTTCACACCTTACAAGAGGTGAATTGAAGAAGAGGTGAAGAAGTGTCTTTATCTAGACAAGTTCTTTAAATAGTGCACACCATGGACTTCAGTGCTCCGAATACTATCCGAGGAGTCTTTAGTGATAATGACATTTGTGTATCAGCTGAAGATCCAGTTCCAGGTACCACTAAGCCCACAAGAGAAACTCATCCTTAAAATTCTGTTTCTGACTTTTGGTACCAACTTATTTTAGTCTGGTTTTTTAGAGGGACAAAATCAAGGGGATGAATATATATATCCATGTGTGTTATGCTTGTGTGTGTGTGTGTGTGTATATATATATATATATGTGTATATATATATTTATATATAAATTTATTTATTATATATATAAATTTATTTATATATATAAATTTATTAAGACTTTAAAATATTAATGAATCACACTCAGGATGCTGAGAAACCAGTACTCAGTCCTTGAGGTTTGTGCCTCAACACTCTTGAGCCGTCCTGGAATAGTTGTCTCTCACTGGGTAGAGGATAGAGTTTGACAACCAGTAGTTGGTTCACAAGGCCTCTGTAGTCCCAGTCTGGAAGCCCACAAAGTTCCTAAAAAGCAACTGGTCCTTATTTTACGATGAAGACTTGGGAATGCTGATTTTGTTGCCAGCAAAGGAATTAGGCCTGGCATCCGCACCAGGGTGACTTCACCTTAGTAGCAGAAGGAAAACTGCAACCAGCAAAGGCTAGAATATATTTCTCTGAAATGATCTCTCTCTCTCTCTTTTTTTTTTAATCTGGGCTGCTACCTGAGGGTGCTTCCCATAGTTGGGTGGGCTTCCTACATCAACCAAAGCATTCAGGACAAGTCTTCAGGTGAGACTCCCTAGTCAGATAATTTTAATTTGTGGACAATTGACATTAAAACCAACCACAATTGCCAGAACCCACATGGTATAAGGAAAGAACTCACTTCTCATGTTGTTCTCTGAATTACATTCATTTATATCCAGAAACCAAATAAAATAAATGTAAAAATTTTAAATTAAGAATCCTATACAGATTCTCCCTCCGCCCCCCATTTTATATGAGCTAGGAACCAGAGTCAAAGTGAGAAGTGAGATTATGGCTCTGGGGAAAAAGGGAGTGTCCACCATCCCCTAGGAGATGATACCAAGAAGCCGTTTCTGCAGGTGGATGAAACAGGCAGCAAGCAAAGCCCCTTTATAACATTCCATGTGTAAATGTGTAGTAGTGAGTTTGGGAGACATTGCTTTGGCTCCCAGCAGATCACAGGCACAAATGCATCCACTCAGGAGCTATCTGGATTCATGTATAGAAGACACACACACATACACACACAGAACACACACACACACACACACACACACACACACACACACACCAGTTAATTTTAAAATGTGCCTTGGCTATCTCAAAGGCTGGACTTCTAAAACACAAACAATTGTAGAGACAGCCGACTACCTGGACAGCCCCTATTCCTTATAACGTTGGAGCACCTATTTTCAGCCTTCTGGCCCAGAATCGTCTGATGGACCTGGAAATGGAGCAGGAATTATGAAGGACTTGTTTACTCTGTCTTGGCAGAACAAAAAACATCAACTCTTCTGCATTGTGTTTCCTTTCCTATACAGTATTTTTTTTTTTTTTTGTCTGTAGATGGATAGGGCAACTTCTGCCCTTGTCATGATAAACAACTTTACCTGGAGGTAAAGAGACTCAATTCTTCTTTGAAGGAGAATAGGGAAGCTGTCAGGAGCAGTCATGTCTTGTTGTCAAATGATTCTTAATAATGAAATAACATTAAATGTGACATTTTGTGGATTTCTGATATTTTAGAAGACTATCTATGTAAAGTATATCTGAACTGTTAAATCTTAGCTACTCTTAGCCATTTCTATTTCTGTAAATTGAAACCACTTTATTATAATTAAATTAGGATCTAGCATAACCATGAGTTTACTCTCTGGCCCTTAACTTGTATTACTTAATCATCTTAAACAGTTTGTAATAGCACTATTAGAAGGACTGGGTCAAAGCCTTGTGTTCTTAAATGAGTTGCATAGGCACAATGCCTATCTAAGAGTAACAAAGTTAATTTTAAATTTTGAATCAAAATACAGACTTTACCAATGAAAACTTTAATTCTATATCAATATATAAATTCTGTACCGATGTAAGAAATTGTAACTTCAATTTTGCATCAATTACAAAGATTTCTATCAATGTAAGATTATGGCTACACGATGCTTTGTTCAAGAATAAAATTTAGTAATCCATCTCATCTATTTCCTCCCTATTCAAAATTATGACATTTCCAAATTATCCCTTAAAATGACAACCTATCTACAATTTGTAAAACAACCATAACCAGACACCCAAACTCAGGAGATCGGACTGATAACTCTCCAAGGCTTCTTTCTGCTGAATAGGGGAGACAAGAAATTCTTTAAAGGGGTAGAGATGGGTAGGAGAATTAGAAAATGTGGTAAGACTAAAGAAAGCTAGCTTTAGCATCTGCTATCCAGTCTCTGTGTGCTTAGAAGGCTCAGGGCTTGACTGAAGTTCTGACTGGATCTGTCTGAAAGGCTGGATGAGGCAAGATCATCTGGGATCAGTAGCAATTTTTGAAGCTGTTTTGGAAGCAAGTCTCTGGACAGTATCAGTTGACCATCTCTGAAGATGAATCTAGCCAAAGCTGTACATTCTCTAACATATGAATCTCACAATCAAAATTTTAGTACCATTAAGATATTTGTATGGATTGTACAGGGTGCACAGATCAGTTAAGGATGAAAATTTGCTCCTTGTTTGAGTAGGTGAAAGACAACTGTCTTTTTTAATGAGTTAATTTTATTAATACCCAATTGTAATAAGTCTCTATTCATCATGTGAAGGATGGCAAGATGAATCTTAAGTATCCCATAATCAACAAGATTTATTGTCTAATTTTGCTGAAGTTTTGGCTAGAGACATTTTTATGTCTAAACCAGTTATTGGGCTATTCCCATGTCAGGCAATTAGCAGATCAAGTTACCTGTCCTGTTTGATTTTCTCGAATTTTTTGAGATCTTCAGGAGATCTCCCCTGTCATATCTGACCCATATCATTCTGGAAAGTGTCCAAAGTCTTTTTTGAAGAAAAGGAGGAGGAAGCCATGATGGACCAGAACCAAATGTCTAAGAGAAACTGCAAGTAACAAAGGGTCATATAGCTGGGGAGTAAGCTGGCATAGTGCTAGATCTGTCTAGTTTAGGCCTATGGCTTATAATTATAATAACTGGATTGTGTAGTTTTTATACAGGCTCATTGGGGTTGGAAATTCCAGCAAGAAATTGGTGCCTAATGTGAGGCTTAGGACTCAAATAGCAGGAGATACTCCCCCCAACCCCAATATAAGCAGCTAGGACTGTGCTCTAAAGTTGCAGCCTACAGAGAGCTAACTGAGAGGCTCCCTCCCAAGCCCCAAGCAAACCACAACAACTAGAGATAGCACCCCAACCCTGAGCTAGGACTTAGTGCCAGTGCCAGTTGGGGTTTCCTGAGCCTAAAGAACTACAGTTAACTTTCCAAAGCCTTCTCACAGACACAATGGGCTGATCTGGTAATCTCCGCTGAGCGATACTTCCTGTGCTTGATTTCCCATTTCCTCCATGTCTAAACAGGACGTGGGACAGCCAGACCTGCTCTTACACTACAGACTACCTGATATTGACACATCCACTGCCAACCACAACCTAAACAAAGACAGAGACGGCTCAAAAACACAAAAGCCACAGGTCTTTCTACAGTGAGCCCCCTCCCTTCGAATAAAAGAATTAGAGAGAACTACAGTATCCTGAGTTGAACACCAGAGGGAGACAAAGGTACAAGAAGCTCCAGATTAGGTAATAAGAATTATAAATTGATTTTATATATATTCATTCATAGATGAGACTGATCAACAGAGGGATAAATTTAAGACTCGACTAAACTAAAGGTACAGAAATTTATAGGTCACGATAAGCAACAGAGAGGAAAATGAAGTTTGGAGACAGAGCTGGAGAAGACACTAGAACAAAAGATGGGAGAGCTCACAGATCAGACTGAGCGGCAGAGAGAAAATAATGAAGATTGGAAACAAGGCTTGGAGGAGAATCTTTTAAAGTTATTCAATCTAAATAAAATAGACATCAGAGTATCAGAATTACAATATAAAGAAACAATTAAAATAAGGAAACAGAAGCTTGAACAGCGGATACAGGAGCTTACGGAACAGGAGGATTGACAAAAGGAGAGATAGGAAGCAGGGGCACAGACCTTACAGGAGCGACTTAAATATCAGTTAGGCAAAATACTCAGGTGGAGACAGAAGATAAAATTAGAGAAAGCAAACCAATGGTTGTTAGAAAACAAACTTTAGTTTATCCGGTTGATACACAACAAAGACCACCAGACAATGACCATCCACAGAATTATCAGGAATTTAACCGGCAGCCCATAGATATGCTAGAACTGAGAAAATTTAAGGAAAATGTCACTAATTTTAGAATGCATTCACTCTTTTAAAAGCAAATCCCGACTTCTTGAGCTATTAAAAATAGATCAACCCCCAAGATTGGGAAGATATGGCAAAACCGATATTGAAACCTGGGCCACAGGTGAATGAGACAACAGGACAAAATAAAACCAGAGGCAACAATATTTCTAAAGATCAACTGCTTGTCGAGGGTCGCTTTGCCGAGGTACAGGTTCAGGCTGAAGATGACGAGGAAACCTTGATGGTCTGTCGCTTGACAGCCTTAAATGCTTGGGACAAGGTTGCAGAAGCAGGGGAGACTTGAACCATTTTCTCAAGTCATACAAGGCCAAAGAAAACATTCCCCGACTTTTTACAAAGATTGACTTCTGCTATAGAAAGAAGTACATAGTATCCATCAGCAAGAAAGGCACTAATCGGGTCTTTAGCTTTTGAAAATGTGAATCCTGAATGCAAAGAAGTAATCAGACCACTGAGGGCAGGGTCAGCATCCATAGATGAGTGGATTAGACATACAGTTGGTGTTGGACCTCGTTTGCCTGATATGACCTTAATAAGAGAAGATGCCACTAGAGGCCTTGAGATGACCCAAAATTTCAAGTGTTTTAATTGTGATAAGCAGGGTCATTTCAAGATAAACTACAGAAAAAACATAAATTAATCCCAAAGGGAGCCTATGTTTCTTAGAATATATAAAAGGTGCAACAAAGGCTGACACTGGACTAGGGAATGGAGATCAACAGACAAATGGGCAACACTTTACCAAAAATCTTCCAGGGGGGCTCTTGCAGGCCCCAATGCCAGGCAAGGAGAGTTCTCTTTCTCAGGACAATTAAACACCATTGCTCTGAAAACAGACATTGTGAGACCAGATAACAAGGTTTAGGTAAATTTTATAGACAATTCAAAAAACCTAAAAAGGGGCCAAAAACAAGGCTCCCTCCCAAGCCCCAAGCAAACCACAACAACCAGAGACAGCACCCCAGCCGTGAGCTGGGACTTAATGCCAGTGCTACAACACAGATATCATCATTATCACTCCAAAAATTTGCCCTACAGGTTGGTTTCTTCAAGAAGAAGTAGATGGCTGGAGAGATGGCTCAGTGGTTAGGAGCACTGACTCCTCTTCCAGAGGTCCTGAGTTCAATTCCCAGCAACCACATGGTGACTCACAACTATTTGTAATGGGGTCTGATGCCCTCTTTTGGTGAGTCTGAAGAGAGCAATAAATAGTGTACTCATATACATAAAATAAATAAATATTTAAGAAGAAGAAGAAGAAAAGAAGAAGAAGAAGAAGGAGAAGGAGAAGGAGAAGGAGAAGGAGAAGGAGAAGGAGAAGGAGAAGGAGAAGGAGAAGGAGAAGGAGAAG
>JANHMN010000007.1:67649781-67680507 GCA_030674055.1 Rhabdomys pumilio
CTCTCTCTCTCTCTCTCTCTCTCTCTCTCTCTCTCTCTCTCTCTCTCTTTCATATTGAGAGTATCTAAGGCTGGTCTGGAACTCATATAGATCCACCTGCCTTTGTTTCCTGAGTGCTGAGAACTAAAGGAACAAACCACCAAGTCCAACTTCTGAGCCATATTTTGTAGAACTTTCTAGACACATTTGCAGTAATATCCTACTGGAAATGAGATAGCTTGGATGCAAGCAATCATTTAGGTCACTAAAAATGCTCCCCTTAGATTAATGCCAATTGTTTGTATGGCTTTCCTAGCATATCTTATAATTGCCTGCCGTAGAAAACAGAGTCAATAGCCAGGTGGTGGTAGTGTATACCTTTGATCCCAGCACTCAAGAGGCAGACCCAAGCAGATCTCCATGAGTTCAGAGCCAGTTTGGTCTATAGAGCTAGTTCCAGAACAGCCAGGGCTACACAGAGAAACCCTATCTCAAAAAAAGCAAGAGAGAGAGAGAGAGAGAGAGAGAGAGAGAGAGAGAGAGAGAGAGAGAGAGAGAGAAAGAGAGACTAACATCTTCAGTTTTTAAAAATGTTAGATATTTATTTTATTAATTGTGTGTGTATGTGTGTATGGATGTGTGCATATAAATGTGTCTGTGTGTGTAAGTATGTGTATGCATGTGTATGTATATGTATGTGTGTATGTGTGCATATGTGTATATATGTATGTCTGTATATGTATGTATTATGTATGTGTATATGTGTATGTACGTGTGTGTGTGTGTGTGTGTGTGTGTGTGTGTGTGTATGTGTGTGTGTGTGTATGAGTAGGTCAGAGGGCACTTTTCCAGAGTTGGTTTCTCCTTCCATTGCTTTTATAGATGGAACTTGGGTGGTCAGGCTTGGTGGAGGACAAGCAACTTTATTCAGTGGATTTTTTTCTACAATGACTCAGTCATTGTTATGAAACCTCAAGCACTATCCCGCTGTGATCTGGTAGAGGGGCCATTTCATTATCTGGTGTCATCATAACCACTCAAAGCTCAAAGCTGAGAATGTCCAGCTTCCTCCCTGTGAGCAATCAGCGTGTCTGCTTTCCTTGCCTGCTGTGAAATTGTAATCTCTGCCCTCTCTCTGTTCATCATCACAGTCTAACAGGGCGCCCTGTGTGCTGTAAGCGCTCAAGCATTTACTAAGTTAGATAACACTTGGGTGACTGGGTGACTGCCAGAGAAAGCTGTATAATTAAACTTGTTAAATCATTAACCTTAATTTTAGACACATCTCTGAAGTCCTTGAGTGTGGCTTTGGAATCTGTCCATACATACCTGAGTTCTAAATTGCTGAGTCTGGGTGGCGCATGCCTTTAATCCCAGCGCTTGGGAGGCAGAGGCGGGAAGATTTCTGAGTTTGAGGCCAGCCTGGTCTACAGAGTGAGTTCCAGGACAGCCCAGGCTACACAGAGAAACCTTGTCTCAAAAAAACCAACCCTCCCCCAAAAGAAATTGTTGAGTCTGACTGCTGAATGGTGGAAGGGCTGGATTACATGTTAAATGTGCTCACACACAGACAGAATTGCTGCTGGTTTGTACAGCAGGGGAAATAAACATAGAGATTGAGAAAAGAATCCTGTTTTGCAGGCAGTGGTGGCGCACACCTTTAGTCCCAGCACTTGGGAGGCAGAGACAGGCAGATCTGTGAGATGAGGGTCAGCCTGGTCTACAGAGTAAGTTCCAGGACAGCCAGGACTACATAGAAAAACTTGTCTCAAAAAAGAATCCTCTTTCTTCAGATGTCATGAAGACTAGCTCTCAGTCACCTTAAACATTTAGTTTTAATTGTGTGTGTGTGTGTGTGTGTGTGTGTGTGTGTGTGTGTGTGTGTGTATGGATAGGTGTGCGACAGTGCAGATGCCCCTGCGTGGAGGCTAAAGGTATCAGATGCCTCCTAAACTGGAGTTGCAGGTGATTGTGAGCCACCCACATGGGTGCTGGGAATCCAACTCCACACTCTTGCAAGAGCACTGCGAGCTTTCAGCCACGGACCATCACAAGAACAGCTACGTCCATGATAGATAACAGTATAGAAAAGTGCTACCTTTGGAATCCAGCACAACAAAGTTCAAATGTGTTTTTGTTAAAGGAGACCAAGGGGCCAGAAGCTGGCTCAGTAATTTGGAGTGCACATTGCTGGATCGTGAGGACCAGAGTTCATATCCCAGCACCCGTGTCAGGCAGCTCTAGGGCATCCGATGCCTTTCTTCCTGGGCCTTTTTGGGTATCAGCACACATACATATATATACATTTACACAGACACACACATACACACACACACACACACACACACACACACACACACACACACACAAATGATAAAAATAAACCTAAAACAGCAAAAAGATAAAATATTCTCTCTAAAACAAAAACAAGGAATTTGAGGGGTAGGATAATAGCTCTGTCTGTGTAAGCCTCCAGCTCATCTCTGGCACCTATGTGAGAAGCAGGTGGAGTGGCCACTCACTTACAATACCAGTGTTAGGAGGCTGAGATGGCTGGGTGATTAAGCCAGCCAGCTTAGCCTAATCACTGAGCCCCAGATCCCAGGGAGAGACTTTGTCTTAAAAACCAAGGTGGACAGTGCCTGAGGAGAAACCATGAGATCTGTGGTACACACACACATACACACACACACACACACAAAACATGTACACAAACAAACAAGGAATTGGTGAATTGTATGGAAGGTTAAAACGACCTATAATCTTATTCTCATTAATTTTCCTATTAAGACATTTGTTTAAAGAGTACTGAATTGGATTTATTAACAGCATTTTACTAAGTAATCACAATTTTCCTTGACAGCCAGCTGAGGAGAACACAGTCTCTTCGTTTCAGTCTTTTTTGGTGGTGTTATTTTGATTCAAGACAGGGTCTCACTAGTTGACTCTGGCTGGCCCGGAACACACAGAGACCTGCCTGCCTCTGCTGGAATTAAAAACGTGCCCCACCGCACCCAGCCTCCTGACGGTACTGCAGTAAGTGCAGGTGCTCAGATGGTCCTAGTGTATTTTGATAAATGCATATGGTGGCACCGATTTTACATTTAGGAATAAGCTTTTATTATCTGTGCCACATGTGTGGTGCTGGACAGTGTTGGTGGCCAACAAGGTACAGAGCTATCCTGCAACTGTGTTCTTGTTCGCACATGAATAGGCATCAAAAGTTGTTTGTAGAGTGGACCACATGTTTGTACAATAGATATAATGTGTTATGCAATGTATCATAACTCAACATATGTATAAAGCAATGGTTCTAAGCCTGGGGGGGGGGTCACATGATCCTTTCACAGGGGTGGCCAAAGACCATTGTACCTTACAATGTAGACACAGATATCTACATTATGATTCATAACAGAAGAAAAATTACAGTTATGAAGTAGCAATAAAAATAATTTTATGGTTCGGAATCACCATAACATGAGGGACTATATTAAAGGGCTGCAGCACTAGGAAGCTTGAGAACACTGGGATAAAGGAATGTTACTTGATGTTCTGTTACTTGGCACTCTGGGGACGACAACAAATCGGATCTGGCCACTTAACAAAAACCAAATAACTCAGAGAAAGGACAAGTTGGGATGACATCATGGAGATGAAGCTTAGCCAGTGGGCATCAGCAAGCCTAAGGGGACAGCAAGAGTAGCCTCTAAGTCCTTGTTACGGGGAGACTGCTATAGGAAAGTTCGGTCAGATCACCCTAGCAAGGCTTCTAAGTCTGGTGATGCTTCACAGGCCTCTGATTAAAACAGCTGCTGTTATTTGGAAAAGTCCTAAGTCATTTCTCTGAAAAATAATAAAGGTGAATTTGGCTCTGAGATTGTGTGCCCCCCTCTCCCCACCCCGTGCATGCGTGTGTGTGTGTGTGTGTGTGTGTGTGTGTGTGTGTGTATGTGAATATGCAGTGAGTATTCATACATAAGCACTTCCATAAGAAGACCAAAGCAGGACACCTTCCTTTGATGCCCTGAGCTGGGGTCTCTCACTAGTTCCTAAACTTGCCATTTCGCTAGGCTAGCTAGCCAGTGAGTTCTTGGCTCTTTGCCCCTCCCTCCCCAATCTTCAAAAGGCTGGGTTTACAGACATAAGGAGCAACTCCAGGCTTCTACATGGGTGCCAGGCATTTGAACTCAGGTTTTCATGTTGGGAGAGCAAGCATACAGCAACCTCCTCATCCCAGACCTGTGCTTTACTGGTTTTCAACAGGCCAACATGTAATACAATGGGGCATGTTGGCGTTTTCCTTGGCAATGTGAGTCAGATGGAAGTCTCTACTGTCAGTTGGAAACAATATGGGAAAATAAGTTCATAAGACAGACATGGTACCCTGGCCTCCCTGATAATCCCAAAGGTAGACCCATGCGCAGGACAAACATCCACCCCCAAGTAGTCCATAGTCCCTACACACCATGGGCACTCCGTAAGGACTGAGTAACACCTTCCAACCCACACTGATGAGGACTTCAGCTTCCAGCTGCCCTTCTTTAATGTGTTCAGCCCAGCCAGACAAGCATGAACAAAGATGGAGGACCAATAACCTGACATGCCACCTTCCAGGGCTATCACAGAGACATTGTATTAGTACCCAGAAGGTGGAGCTGGGCTGCTTGGGCCAAATGATGAGTGCTAGGAGCTGCCCTTGTGGAGCAACTCAAATCATCCCAATCTCCAAGTCACTCCAGAGTGACGTCCTCACTCCCCACTCTGGACCTGTTCTGTTTTCTTCCTTTGCAGGACAGAGTGCACTCTCAAGTATTACTAAAACCTGGAAAAACGGCATCCAAGTGAGAATATGCAAAAGTTAAAAGCAGCCTTCCCATAAGACTCTTCAGGATGCTGTGTCCAGCAGCCACATTCTCCAGGAACAGTCAGAGCATCAGAAGCACATTCTTGGCACGTAAAGAAATGTTATTACTTTCACTTCCCTGTCAGGCACTCATCTGAGTGGGGAAAGGCACCTGAGCTAAGATACCAAACAGCGGTGATATGAACAGTCTCACCAAAGATTCTTACAACACAGGAGCAACTCAGTGAGAAAGCTTGAAGCAGTCAAGGCTCGTTCATGAAAATCTGCATTTGTCATGCAGCAGATGCTCACGGGAGCTCAGCACACGACTGGAAAAGTGAATGCGTCCCGTGGATCAAGTGGCAGCAGACACTGCAGACTAGTGCTCAGGGCCCGGTCTGGGCTTCACCAGATGTGTCAGTCTGAGCATGGGAGATGGCTGCAGGGGAGACTTCTCCACATGGATTTTCATCCTCCTTAAACCTCTTTGGGTTGTGAGCTGCGTCCTGGTGCACTGCTTTCAGTTCGTGCTCGCAGATGTACCCTCTGTCTCACTGACGGACATTTATCAGTTCCCTGCATGCCTCCTGGCTGCTGGCTCTCATCCTCAGCTTCTTATGCATTTCTTGGGAGGCTTTCAACGTGACATTGGCTTGACATGTCTACTTGGCACTTCATGGAAACTAGCATTTGTCTGGGTTTTTTGGGTGGTTGTTGTTTTATAACCATTACTGTGGAAGCAAAGATCACGGGGAAGTAAACATACCAAGTTGTATGACTCATAGTGAAAGCACCTATGATTCGAGCTCTCAGTAATGCTTGCTATACCGGCTCCTGGGTAGTACTGAATCAAATTGTGTAAAACTTGTTACTTAATAATGTAATGTCTCACATGAATATCTTCAAATGGATCAGTGGTTCTCAACCTGTGGGTTTCGACCTCTTTGACAAAGCTCTAACTCCAAAAACATTTGCATAGTGATTCATGGCAGTAGCAGAACCACAGTTATGAAGCAACCAAAATCAATTTATGGTTGCGAGTCACCACAACATGAGGGACTGTGTTAACTAAAGGATTGTGACATGAGGCTGAAAACCACTGGCCTAGAACAACGCTTATGGCAGTGTTGTACAAAGCGGGCAGACGGCTGGGAATGCAACTCTATGGAAGCCGAAAACTCCTGGAGTCTCTGAATGTAAGCAGCACTGACTGGACAGTGAGAGAGGGCACCTGTGTGTGCTACAAGGCGGTGTTAAAGTGGCCAGACCCAGGCTTCGCACATTAGGATCACCTACAACATTTTTTGTGTCACGTCAGTGTTCAGCCCCAAGCCTAGATCCGTTGACCTGGAATCTTTGTGGGTGGGCACTGGTGTAGTCCGGGCGATATCCCTGCCCTCGGGAACTCACACGAACACGCAGGATTCTCTCGCGGTGTAGTTTATTCTTTCATCATGGCTGGGAGAGAGAGAGAGGGATTTGAACTTGCCGAATCTGTATATATAACCTTTGGGGTGGACAATTATGATTGGCTGCTTGCTCAAATTCCCAGGTTCCCCTGCACTGTACATGCGCAGTTTAATGGTGGATATGACGTCGGAAATTAGGCGTACCCAAGACGCTGCGCATGCGCGGTTTGTTACCTCACGCACACAGGCGTCAGCAAGGACAGCCTCCTACACACTGGCAGCTGTTGAGCCTGGGTTATCCTAATGGGACTTCAAGGCAGAGAACCACTGACTGGAACCTTCTTCCCTCTTCTTTTTATATCTCTGTGAATGTGGCTTTTTCTTTTCTCTTTACAGGTGTCATTTGAGGCTTTCGGAGGAAGCAGACACATAGGTTTCTCTAGTCGGTGCCATCTGTAGCAAGAGGGCAGCATTTCAGCCACAGACTGACTCACTGGAAATAATTCTGATGCTTCTACCCAACATCAGGCTGTGGACCCTCTGAACCTTAATGGAAATATAGGCAGTTGTCAAGATGAAAAATGAAAACGAGGCTATAATTATTCTATAATTAAAAACCAGAGTAGAAAACTGAGTGTGCAGGCACACACCTTTAATCTCAGCAGAGGCAGAGGCAGGTGGATCTCTGAGTTGAAGGACAGTCTGGTTTGCAGAGACAGTTCCAGGACAGTCAGGGCTACAGAGAATCCTGTTTTGAGAACAACAACCAGGGTAGAATTGCACCAAAATATTATCTCCATTTCCTAGCAAGATCACCGTTGGTAGCCAGATGCAAAATAAGCCAGAGTCTCTATAGATAATTCCATTCCTAGCCACGCAAGCTAAAGCTTTTGGAGAATTATGTGGAACCGAGTTTCTAGCAAAGACCATGGGGCAGGAACACCCAGGTGAAGCTTCTGGGTCTGGGATGCCCAAACAGTCACATGCCCAAGAATCAGTGGCAAGCTTGTCAAATGCAGAATTCACCAGCCTACCCATGTGGCTGCTCGACCAGCAGTTGTCAACCTCAGATACACATTAGAATCTGGGCAGCTTGAAAAATGTCAGGGCTTGGGTCCTTCTCCCAGAGAATGTCATGATTTGGCTTAATTGTGTATTACTCATTTTTACTGTCGCCATGAATGGTAGTTTGAAGGAGAAATGTCCCTCTTTTGTTATGGGACCCTGAAGAGGTAGAGCTGTGCTGGAGGAGGTCCACATCTGGGGGCAGGCTTGGAGGTTTTATACCCACCCTCCATTTCCTGTTCTCTCTCTCTCTCTGCCAGCTGTGTGTGGTTAAGATGTGATCTCCCAACTCCCTGTTCCTGTCCCCATGCCTGCCTTGCCATTATGGGACCACAGACTAGAACAATCTCTTCTATGAATTGGGTTTGGCCATGGCATCTGATCACAGCAACAAAAATGTAAGTACCATACCATGACAAGTACCCCAGAGAACACTCATGAAGGGACGAGTGTTTTGTTCATGATCTCAGCTGATTTAGCCCTCACAGTGAGGAGACTATGGTAGAGCAGAACTGAGAAGCTCACTTTACAATGAGAAGAATGCAGAGAGAGGGACACTGGCCTTGTTTCCTATTTTCCCCATTCTGTTCTGGCCACAACTCATGGACGTTGCCACCTATACCCAGGGTTGAGCTATCTCCACCCCTGGAAATGCCCTGGCATACCCAGAGCTGAGCCTTACCAGTCTCCTGAGGGAAGCTAATCCCAGTAACACTGACAATGAAGATCACTGTGTGAGCCGTGACCTGGAGATGCTTCCTTTAGAAGCTCCCAGTGGAGTCTAACATGCAGCCAAGGTTGGGAACCACTGGAAAGAAAAATGCAGTGTGTGGGGTGCAAAAGCCTAGTTTTTAGAGGCAAGAGGACCATGAAATCCAGGTCAGCCTGGGATACATGGTGAGACCTTGTCTCAAACAAATACACACACAAAGATGTGGGAGGTGGCGGTAGGGGCTGGAGAGAGTGTTTGCTGCTCTTCCCGAGGAGCAGAGTTCAGTTCTTAGTACCCCTACTCTGTGGGGCTCACAACTGCATACGTCTTCAGCTTCAGGGAGGCCAGTGCCCACTTGTAGCTTCTGTGGGTACCTGCATGTAAGTGCACATACCCCCCAAACAACTCTCTCTCTCTCTCTCTCTCTCTCTCTCTCTCTCTTTCTCTCTCTCTGTTTCTCTCTCCCTCTCACACAAAGACAAAAGTCAAATTAGTCTTTCTTTTCTCTTTTTTTATTTATTTCTTTTTTTTCCTTTCTCTTCCCTTTTCTTTTTTCTTCCTGAGACAGGAACTTACTATGCAACCTTGGGTGATCTTTGTTAGAAGTCAGGTTGTCGGTAGCCGATCCTAAGATGGCGCTAACTTCCTGCCTGCCTTGTCAGACTTTTCTGGTAAACAAGTACTCTGCGCATGCGCCAGCCTGATTTTGGCGCCAACCCCTCCCAAGCGGGCCTATGCAAATTAGGTTCTGGCAGAGTTACCAGAGAGAATATGCAAATTAGGTTCTGTCAGAGCAACCAATCAGAGAGAACCACACCCCTCTCTCCTTTATATAAGCAGTGCTCTCCGGCTGCTCGAGGTCCCTGTAGAATGCATCAAGAGTTCCTGCAATAAAGGCTGTTGAGAAGAATCCAACTGTGTTGCGTCTGGTTGCTGGTCAGGTGGTCGTGACATCTGGTGGCCCATACGGGGACCCAAGGACATCGACCTCATGGATTCAGAACTCATCAGTCAAGGAACTGCGGTACCGGTAAGACCCCCAACAGGGGTGAAGAAACTAAGGCCTTGAAAATTATGCTTCCTCTTGTTGATCCGTTGTGGCTTGGAGTGTTTTGCTTTTCTTTGTTGTAATGTGTGCTCTTTGTGCTCAAATTGTCACCGACCAGGGCATGAATGTGCCTGCTGGGTTTAGACCTGAAGCAGGCAACCGTAAATCAGGTGTAGAGAAACTCGTGGTCACGCTGTAATAAAGCTCACGTAGTTAAGTGAGTAACAGCGAGAGCCCTTTGGTCATCTATGTTGCTTTGTGTTTGCCTTTGTAAGAGAGAAGCAAGGTCCACGGTAAAGCGGCGATTCTAAGGTTCTCGGTAAAGCGGCGGATTTTAAGGTCCGCAGGTAAAGTGGCAATTCTAAGGTCTGCAGGTAAAGTGGCAATTCTAAGGTCCACAGGTAAAGCGGCGATTCTAAAGTCCGCAGGTTTAAGCTGCGAGAAAAGGAAAATTAAACCATGGGTAACTCGCAAACCTGCCCGGTTTGTGAAGCGCTCAGAGGGGTGCTGAAGGCGAAAGGCCTCAAGTTTAGGAATAAAATGCTAGACACCTTTCTCCAAGAAGTGGACACTATCACCTCCTGGTTTGCTGTATCAGGACGTTTCACAATTCAATGCTGGGAGAAGCTAGGAAGGGACCTGGACTTCGCCTGGGAGCAAGGCAGTCTCAAAGGTGGAGCCCGTGCTATGTGGAAGATCATCCGTGGGTGTCTAGAAAGTGAGAACTATAAAACAGCAATTAGGACTACCGAGGAGGTGTTAGAAGAAGTCAAAGAGAGGAGATCTGAGTGCTCCCAGAAAGATAAGGACAAGAAAGAAGGGAACAAAGAGGCAAGGAAAATTTATCCCAGCTTACATAATTTCTCCAGATCTGAGCATTTGTCCTTGGACTCAAGTGATCTGGACTCAGCCAAAGAATCCGAACCTCTTATAGAGGAGCTTGAGGAGGAATTAGAAACCCTTCTTAACAAGCTAGAAGCAACAAGTTTAAGAGAAAAGAAGGAAAAGGGACATAGGAAGGAGAATAGAGTGAAACAGACAAGAATAAAAGGTGAGCTCAAATGCCTACCAGGCTGCTCTCTTAGCTGTCCTCCTTGGCCTAACTCCACTATACCCAATTCGCTGCCTTACGAGGAGGCCACATCATCAGTTTTTGATATTGAATGGAAAGAGCATACTACCTTCTGCCCTCGCACTTGGAAGGAAGCAGCTGCAGCTTTTCTGGTAATGGAAGCCGCCAACCGTGGTAGATACCATGAGCCATTAGACTTTAAGCAATTAAAGTCTCTTGTTGAGTCTGTTAAGGCTTATGGGATTAATGCCTCTTTCACTCAGGCACAACTTGATAGGCTGGCTCTCACCGCTATGATACCCCAAGATTGGATAGATACTGTTAAAGCATGTCTTTCTATGGGACAATATCTAGATTGGAAATCTCTTTTTATGGACCTAGCTCAACAGCAAGCTCATAGTAATGCAGCTGCTGGTCAACCAGTCTGGAGTTTTGACATGTTAACTGGACAAGGACAATGGATAAATAATCAGACAGCCTACCCGCTAGAGGTGTATGCACAAATTAATAGCTTGGCCATTAGAGCATGGAAAGCTCTGCCCAATAAGGGTGAGGTGGCAGGGAACCTTACAAAAATTATTCAGGGTCCTACGGAACCCTTCTCAGACTTTGTGGCTAGAATGATGGAAGCAGCTGGCAGAATCTTTGGAGACACTGAGACCTCTATGCCCCTAATAGAACAGCTGATCTATGAGCAGTGCACAAGGGAATGCCGGAATGATATTACCCCATGGAAAAGAAAAGGCTTAAATGCCTGGATGAGGGCTTGTAGGGAATTAGGAGGTCCACTCTCTAACGCAGGCCTAGCTATGACCCAACAAGTGCAAACCGCTGAGACTATTAATAGTGTGGTGGAGCAAACAGCTACAGCTCTAACCGCTTAACAGGAGCATAATGCTCATTTAGCTTTAGGACTCCTGTTGGTAAATCAAAGAGTGGATTTAATTCAGGACCAGGTAGAAGACTTATTTAGGATTGTCCAATTGTCCTGCATTTCTCCCATGAAAGGCTTGTGTGTTACCCCTATGAAAGCTAACTTCTCACAGTCTATCAATCAGGGTCGACTGTTATCAGACTTCCTGAAGGGCAACTGCACGGCGGAAGCCGAGCGACTATCTCGAGAATTGCTCTTTCAGATTGACACCCTAAATGGCACCCACTTAGATCCCATTTCCTTGGAAGATTTTACCAACTGGATCTCCAATGCTTTCTCCTGCTTTAAGGAGTGGGCGGGGGTATTCCTTTGGGGAGCTGTGGTTCTCCTTGGTTGTGTCTTCTGTCTGTGGCTACTTTGCCGGTTGAGACAAGATCATGCTAGACACAAAGCAGTGGTTTATCAGGCATTGTCTGCTATCGAGGATGGCGGCTCCCCGGGCATCTGGCTAGCCTCTCTAAAAGAATAATGAGTGCCACTTTGGGTCTTGAGATCAACTTACTGTCTTCCCTGTCATCTGGGTCTGCTCATACTTGAGACCTGACTTGAAATCACTTGGGCCCTACTTGCCGTTGTGATCAACCCTTACTCATGGACTAGGACTGGTCTACGTGTACCCACCTGCCCCTATGCTTTTCTATACAGAGTGCAGGTGTGGAGTGCAAAGGATGTTCCTAGAATACTCTGCGATAGATTCCTTGAAAACATGTCTGATTGCATAGAGGTTTTGTGCCAAACTTCCTCTCCCTGACAAAAGACACAGAGATGGGTATGTTAAGTACACTCATTGCACGACGACAAGAGTAGAAATTCATTACAATGTCTTCCAATTTGCACAAGGGATCAGACCTCTGTTTTCCTCTGTCTCACTCTAATCAGGGCCTTTATAGTACACAAGTCAGCTTGCCATGGTTCCGTGTGGGAGATTGAACTCACTTCGGTGCTGGAGCACAATGACCCTCTTGTCGGGTTTTCTTATATTGAGTATTCCCTAGAGACAGTCTCCTGATGGTTAGCGACTCAGACCCTTCTTTAAATAATAAATTAGGGGGAGATGTCGGTAGCTGATCCTAAGATGGCACTGACTTCCTGCCTGCCTCGTCAGACTTTTCTGGTAAACAAGTACTCTGCGCATGTGCCAGCCTGATTTTGGCACCAACCCCTCCCGAACAGGTCTATGCAAATTAGGTTCTGGCAGAGTGACCAATCAGAGAGAACCACGCCCCCTCTCTCCTCTATATAAGCAGTGCTCTCCAGCTGCTCGAGGTCCCCATAGAATGCATCAAGAGTTCCTGCAATAAAGGCTGTTGAGAAGAATCCAGCTGTGTTGCGTCTGGTTGCTGGTCGGGTGGTCGAGACATCAGGTGATTTCCGAGCCTATCTTCAGGGGCTCAGTGTCAAGAGCCACATCACCACCACCTGCTACTACCAAATGCAACACATTTCCACTCTTGCTAGAGTCACAGATTGTAGGGGTGATGTTTGTAGGGAGGTGAAACAACAAGATGTTCTAAGGGGAAGTGAAATATGCCATCAAGAGAGGAAGTAAACATCTAAACATAGCTCCAGGAAGACCCTGAAACTGACCAGATCCACTAGCCACCCCCCTCCCCAGGAGTATGCAAACAATAAAGCCAGCTGAGAGTCCCTCTCAGAAAGGCCTAGCAGCCTGAAAGAAGAAGAAATCATGTGAACTGCCTGGGAGACCCACAGATAAACTGGGTTGCCTGGAGAAGGGTCAGACCAACTGATGGACAGGAAAGGGCACTGTCCAACCCTCTGAGCTGCAGGCAGGTTACAGTAAACTCCAGGTTCCCATTTTGTGAGCTGTCACCCATACTGGGGTATATTTTACTGATACATCAGCTTTTTTTTTTTTTTTTTTTTGAGTCATTTCTGCTCTTGTAAGTAACTGTTTTCACCTTTACTCCTGTAACTATCCCCAATAAAACTCACTAGTTCAGCAAGTTGGACCCACATTGTTGGTGTCCATACTTTAGTCTGTCACTAATTCCCTCCATGAAGTAGATGTTTGTTTTTAGTGTCCCACAATTACCTTCTTACCCAGAAATCTACATGTAAAATATTGTATTTCATTTACTTGAGTTATTTTATTTATTTGTTTACTTATTCTTTATACAGAGTAAGTTTATTTAACTGACAGTTTGAGAAGCTAGGATTCCAAATATCACTGGTTTGGGCAGTGCCACACCTTGGTGGGAAGGCTTCCATTACTATGTACCTGGCCTCTTCACCCTCCCCCTAATAATGCTACTAGGATTCGGTCATTAGGTATCTACTCTAATGATCTTAGTTAACCATTTCCCAAGGGTCCCTTTCTATACACCACAGTCTGATTAAGTTTCTACCCTCTTACTACCATTAGCGAAGATTTTGAGGAAGAAATGCCAGCATTGAGTTCAGGGAACAAATCCAAGCGTTCAACGCCTAGCTCTTACTGGCTCCTAAAACTCACGTTCTTCTAATAAACAAAAATCTCATTAAAATAATCCCAAAGTCTTAATTTATCCCATTCACAAGGCTCATCTGAGATAGTTTCAACCTCTTGTAGTGGTGACCCTGGAGTATCAAAGCAAGTTACACTCTTCTGAGATACAGGGATGGACAAAGGAAGGGATGGGGTGGGATAATGATGGCTAATGAGCCCAAGGAGGAAGCAAAGTCAAGCCAATGAAGCAAACATCTATTCCCAGCCCTCAAAGTTGCCATCTCTTCTGTGGGGCTTTGCTGGACTCTGCCCCTGCTTCAGTCTTTACGGGCTCAGGTCTTCTTGGGTTTCCTCCGTGGCTTGACTACTACCGTGCCATGAGGCATCATCACCTCAGACTCTTTCCACAGAGACTCAAACCTGAAGGCAGTCTTCTTCCTGGTCTTACTGGGTTTCCTCTTCAGCCGTGTTGAAAGCCGCCAGGACTCCATAGCTAAGCTCTTCGTGCCTCTACAAACCCCTGTGCAGCAGTGATGCTGTCTGGTTTATGAGGTAGGATGGACCTTGTTCATGTCTGGTAAGCACTCTGCCAGTGAACCTCTGGTCTCAGCTCAAGGATAATATTTTTATATCTCAAGAGAATGTATGGAAAACCACAGGTAAAGTGTTGTTAAACATTTTTTTTTTTTTAGTTGATACCTTAGTTTTCTCTAGTTTCTCATAATTCCTGGGAAGAGTCTGGAGAGACTTCTGCTTTTTTTTCCAACCAAGCTGTCTACTTTCTCTGTAGTGATGTGACACACTACCCTGTGCCAGTCAGCTTTCCATTATCGTGACAAAATGTCTGAGAAAAACCACTTATAGAAGAAAAGATTAGCCAGTCCTGCTGACTTATGCTTGCAAATCTATCCCTTAAATAGATGAGGGCAGGAGAATTACCTCGAGTTTGAGGCCAGCCTGGACTACGGAATGAATTCCAGAACAACCTGGGATACAGAGTAAGACATAGTCTCAGAAAGGAGAGATTGTCTATTATACTTGACCGGATCAAGAATTACTAAGAAAGCAAGCCTCTGGGCAAATCTCCAAGGGATTTCCTAGATTGAGTTAATTAGAGAGAAGACCCATATTGTGGGTAGCTCCATTAATCTCCTAAAAAGAACCTGGAATAAATTGAATAACATTACAGATAATACTCCACTCTTTGCAATGTAGCCTCACCTAGTCCTGGCCATGCTGTGGGTTTTCATTCGGCTTTGTGGCCACTTTAATGTCAGAATACTGGTCCTCTTAGATGGGTTTGGCTGTGGGTGAAGAAGCCTGTAAGCTGGTCAACCAGCCAAGGTGATTTGTGGAACAGAGATCAAAGATCCACCAAATGACAACCATGGTACATATGCCTCCAATCCCAGAATTCCAGAGGCTAAGGCAGTAGGATCATGAATTTGAGATAACCTGGGCTACACTGTTCTAGGCCAGTTGGGTTGTATAGCCAGACCCCATCTCAGACAAACACAATACATCAGTGCTACAAAGTATCTAGCAGAAAGCAAGGTACCTTGCTAAATGGGCATCACAGATAAAGAGAAAAACCCATATGAGCGGTAGATATGATTAAGGAGACTCCTCTTGCCCACAGTCCTACTGCCTCTAAGACTCATTACCCACACCTGTTAAAAGAAAAAGAAGCAAAAACAACAACAACAAACAAAACAAAAACAACAACAAACCAACAGAAACCCAAACTAAAAACCTGTTTTGTTTTTAAACAGAATGCAACATATTCAATATGCTTTATGTTTAGAGTGAGTCAGGCCAGGCAATTGTTCATGCCTTTAATCCTGGCACTTGGGAGACAGAGGCAGGTGGATCTCTGAGTGTGAGGCTAGCCTGGCCTACACAGTGAGTTTGAGGACAGCCAGGGATTTGTAGAGGAACCCTATCTCAAAAAACAAAACAAAATAAAACAACAACAACAACAACAACAAAAACAAAAACAGAGTGTTGTTGTTTTTAAGCTTTACAGTCTGGAGCTATCATGTGCTACTATGAAGTCGTGCACTTCACAGCTCCAGGGAGAGTCATTCACACAGCATAAGCTATGAATTATGCCTTGATGGAGCTGCACAGTGCAGCAGCCAGAGCAGTACTAGCAGAACATGTTCCCAGGGTTCCACCACGGTTTCACTCAACACGTGGTCTAGATGTATGGGTCAACATCAGTTATGATGGACAGGCCAGAAGGCTCTTCTAATCAGGGTGTGTTCTGTTTAATGTATTAATCCAGATGTCTGTCTTTCCCTAACCCAACCCCTGATGAAAAGGACCCGGCTGAGCAGACGGAGAATGAGCCTGCATGCTCTATGCCGAATTTGCTGTTTTAGGCATCATCGCTTGTAAGGCTCCTTCTGGTGTGTGAGAAGAGTGGGAACTGGGCAGGGGTCACATTTAACACCAGTCACCTTTACCTGGGGTTTCTCTATAAAAGAAAAAGATGTTACCATCCCAGGTATATGAGATGTCAGAGTAGGTGCGTCCGTAGAGACAGGAAGTGGGTTCACCATTTGGGTGAGAATATTTTGTAATCACATCATTGTGATGTTTTCTTCATGCTTCTACAGTACTGGAAAGTACTAAATTGTTCTCTCTGTCTGTCTGTCTGTCTGTCTGTCTCTCTCTCTTATAGTTTGAAGATTTTATGATTTTAAAAATTACATGCATGTGTATCTATCTCTGTGTGTATGTGCATTTGTGTGTGTGGCGGAGCAGAGGTGTTAGCCCCCAGAGTTGGAGTTACAGGTGACTGTAAACTGATCACTAAAGGTGCTAGGATATGAACTTGGGTCTTCCGTAAAAGCAGTAAATGCTCTGAAAATGCTGAGCCACCTCTCCAGCCTCTAGAGCATAAGGGTGAATTTTGAGGCATATGGATTCTATCCCAGCCATCCAAGAAATAACATATTGAGATAATGGTTCCTCACTGAGATGAGAACATCTCTGAAACTAGTTTGGATGACAGAAGACTCCTGAGCTATTCGTAGTTTCTCTTCCTGCTGCAGGCAGAGCTGGACACAGCTGTACTGTGAGTCCTGTGAAACTGTCTGTAACAACCATTTGAACCTGTTGAAATTTAATGTCTATGGTGAGATAAGATCCAGTCATCTTCGTGATCTTTGTGATCTTTATAGGCATGTCTTTTTCAAAGTGATTACTATTAAAGCCTGCATTGTTGACTCCTGCTGTCTGCATCAGCAGAGAGACTAGAAGGGATGTGTTGAAGCTTCTGTGTTGCCCTGTTCCGCTCCAGACTGTGAGGTCATCACTAGATTCAAGCCTTCAACCTTGGACATCCAGACCCATGAACCATTTTCTTTTTAACTCCCCTAGTCTTTAGTGCTGTGTTATTAGCACCAGAAAATGACACATAGCACCTATGACACATAATTCAAATTTGAGAATCTGCCTTGGGAAATTTGAGATTTCTGATATCTTTCTTTCTGTGTTATCTTGCACACACTGAGAGTCTGAGCCAAAGACCTTGAGATTGGGGCACATCAGGACATGAAAGCCCATCTCACTATCCCTCAGTAATGAGTAGAGAGAGAAAAAAATTTTCTCTTCTCTCTCTCTTTTTTTTTTTGTCTTTTGTCTTGTTTTTTCAAAATAGGGTTTCTCTGTGTAGCCCTGTCTGTCCCGGAACTGGCTCTATAGACCAGGCTGGCCTTGAGATCTACCTACCTCTATCTTCCAAGTCCTGGAATCAAAGGCATGTGCCATAGACTATGTACCATAGACTCCAAATTTTTTTGAGTCAGGGTCTCACTATATATTTCTGACTGGTCTGGAACTTAGTAGACTAGACTGGACGTGAACTCATATTTACAGAAATTTGCCTGCTCTGCCTTCTGAGTGCTGAGATTAAAGGTGTGTTCCCCCACCTCTGACTTGTTTTTCTTCATTGGTATGGATGCCTTTAAGTTGCCTATGCTTCTATAAATAACCCTAATGAAATGTATTGCGTCACCAAGCTAGACCTGGATGGAATTACTGCTTTGGTCTGTTATTGATGCCTATCTGAAGTAAGTAAACATTTATTCATTTCCCCATGAAATCTTTACACAAGACTCGATACCTGTCCTGGTTGATATTTTTGTTTTCCTGTCAAGTTGAGACAAGCTAGAGTTATCTGGGATCCTCCACTGAGACAATGCTTCCATAAGCTGCCCTGTTGACAAGCCTACAGAGCGTCTTCTTGATTAATGATTGCTGGAAGAGGTCCTAGTCCACTAGAGACAGTACCAGCCCTGGTAGGTGGTTCTGAGTGGTGTAAGAAAGCAGGCTGAGTGAGCCATGGAGAGCAAGCAGGTAAGCAGTGCGCCTTCATAACCTCTGCTTTGGTTCCTGCTTCAGGTTCCTGCCGTAGGTTCCTACCCCAATGTCTTTTCATGATGGACTACAATTGTACATTGAAATAAATCCTTTTCTCCCCAAGTTGCTTTTTTAGTCATGGTGTTTATCATAGCAGTGGCAATGTAAATAGGACAGTCCCCAAACAAGGAGTCCAACAGGATCAAAGATGAAGTTGGTAAGATTTGTGTTGAGCCAGAATTTCTAAGGGGAAAAAAAAGTAACAGAATGCCAAATTCAGTGCTTGTGAAAAAAGCTCTGCAAGGCTTTGAAGACTGAGAAAAATTTGGTGACATGAAAGATAAAGCAGTTAAGGTTAAAAAAAAAGGCTAAGCTTGTCACAGGAGAGAGCAGTTACTCACTTAGAGTAAGCTGCGTGTGTTTCTCTTCAAGAGAATACAGAAGTGGTAAACAGGCCTGGCCAATAGAGACTCACAGCGTGGTCCAGACACAGTCAAACTGAGGGAGCCTGAGGAGGCATTATGTGTGTGCGTGTGCGTGTGCGTGTGCGTGTGCGCGTGCGCGTGCGCGTGTGCGTGTGTGCGCGCGTGTGCATGCACACGGGTGCACTGTGTCACTGCCGATCCAGTGAGAACAACAAAAGCCAGCTCTAGCTCCAAAGCCTGCTGGAGGCTGGAAGATATGTGGCATTCCTGTACGATGATGAAGTGTCAGGACAGCTCATGGAGAATGGCAGGATTATGGAGGGCTAAAGTAGTGCCTCCAAACCACAACCCATACCCAGCTTTAGCCTCTTGAAGAAACAATTGCTACAAAAGATGTTGGACCCTGCTGGCATTTCTCTTCAGTGGTACCTGCTTAGCTGCTCACTTCTGAGGGCAAGTGACATTTGTTTGGAGTGGTGAGTAGTGGGATTTCAGTAACCCTGAATACTCTTTGCAAAATTGTGTTACTTCATAGATGGTGGGCTGCTAATTCTGAGAGTTTGTTTTGTTTTGTTAACAGATTTAGAAAAGCATCTGGAAGATGTATATGAAACCTAAAGGAGCAAGGGTCGGGAATTGGGTCACACAGGCTGCCAGGGAACCTGTGAAATTCTTGGGAACTTTATGGTTGGGTATGGTAGGGCATGAATGACACACCCTTTAACAGCTGGGGCCTGTAAATGTTGAGACTATAGTTAGAAAGTTTGAATGGAAGTGCCCTGTGACA
The DNA here is from genome assembly GCA_030674055.1 of Rhabdomys pumilio. Taxonomy (NCBI): domain Eukaryota; kingdom Metazoa; phylum Chordata; class Mammalia; order Rodentia; family Muridae; genus Rhabdomys; species Rhabdomys pumilio. The sequence goes on from JANHMN010000007.1 coordinate 67,668,873, forward strand.
TTGAAAAAGATGCCTCTAGAAACCTGAAGGTTATTAGATGAAAGTCCCAGTGCTGGGGTAGCCTGACTCCCTGGTTGTCAACTAAGGAGCTCCAGGACCTCCTGAACAGCACAGGCTTCTGTTACTGCTGTTGCTTGCTCACCATGGTAAAGCCCTACAGCCATTCCATGCTTTGTGAGAACATAGGACAATCAAGCTGGGACTGAGTCATCAGCTTTCTCCCTATAGCTAACTTCCACAGTACTTGAAGGCACTGTGTAGGCTTCTGGGGGAGAACTGTCAATAGCCTTACTCAGCTGTGGATCCTGTGTGCTATATATACCAGCAAAAATCCAGGCAATATGAGTCCACTAGTTCAGTCGTGATGGACTGTTATGAGTATAGCCAGCTGCTTTCCAATTGGATTTCAGGCTCATTCTGCACAAGTGATTTCACATCTGGTCAGAATCCCGGGGCTAAGAGGTCATATGTTCTGGTGAGGAAGCTATAGCTGTTGTTTTGCTAACTGGATATGATATATCTGTCAAGGTGCCTTCTAAATATTTATGCTTATGTCCATAGACTATGTTGCTTTTGTCTCTAGTCAGAGAAGCTTCTTTTTAGGAAGGGTAGCAGTTACTGCAGAGACTCGTAAGTCATCAGAGTTCTGAGAAGTGACGAGTTCCCAGTCATAAATGGGACATCAGGAAACAGGGGATGGAGAGAATGTAAGCTAGACAAAGTGGTGGAGTGTTGTGGAACAGTCTCTCAGGTATGACACGGCCATTGAGTCAGCAGCTATGATTGCCTAAAGGAGACCTGCATGAGGTTGGGCTCATTAATTTTCCATTGGTGGGGGGCGCACATGAGGCATGCTCCAACCCAAGATTTACAGGCAATTAAGACTTGTGGGGAGGAGAGGTATTTCTATTTTCTTCAATGGTGTAGTTGTTCATAAGATGCCCATGATTCTTTATGTAATCCTAATTAAGCCTATTGTTTCCCAAGCTAAGTGGAATCTTTGGTGTGTCATTGGTGCCCAATTTGGATAAATAGGTGTTGGTCTCCTCACAAAAAAAGTTTGCAAAACATGGACCCAGCCACAAAGGGATACCTACAGATGAGGAACATTCCCAGCCACTACTCAGTGTGACAATCAACTTGTGCACACTATTCAATGTGCCAGCCACCTTCCTGAAGACGAACACTAATAAAACTCCTCTTTACAATGGCCTGTCACTGCTACAGCTATGATTCACCTTTCAGTCTGAGGAGCCTGAGGCATGGGAAGGGACTGTGGCCTGATCACAGAGAAGTGAACAGCAGAATCAGGAACAGAGGACAGTTCATGGCCCTCCTGGCTGTGTGGTTTGGATCACTCATGGCAGTAACAGAAATTTCCTTTGAGCAGTTGAGTTCTAACACACCTGCGCAAACATTGGGGCAGAGGTGGCCTAAGCCAATGGGACAGCATCTGCTCTTGCTCTGGCTACATTGGAAAGCTGAATCACCAGGTACTAATTTCAACCTTGGAACACCTCAAAAAGCTCCAGAGAGGAGTCTAAATTGTTGTCCCAGCTGCCATCCCACCTTTGATCTAGGCAAACCTTTCATCCATTGTACGCTACTAGGAATTAAAGCCAACTTCCATGCTATATGAAGAGCTGGTGATATACAAGTCAGAATGGGAATTCGTTTCCCTAGAGCCCCGGGGTCTGGAAACCAAAGCTTCCTGTGTGAGCTTCCAGAGTTCCCTGCTGTACAGGAAAGTGATGTCATTGAAAACAGGGTGATGTAAAATGCTACATACCTGTCACCCCAGTGCTTGGGAAGCTAAAGGCAGGAGTCTCACCAGCTCAAGGCCAACTTAGACTACATAGTAATGCCCTGTCTCCAAAAAACAAAAACCCATCTTTTTCAAAAAAGGAAGACAAGATTATGCAAGAGAGTGAGTTGGGTGTGGTGGTGAGCCCGTACAACAAGCATGGGCACCCGCTTGCCTGTAGGGACTTTTGTAATAGGGACATGCCCAGTAACTGTATGGGGCTTGTTCCTGCTCCAGTGCCTGGATTAACATGGATGCTTAATTACCTCCTGTCAACCTAGTTGTTCTGACAACACGCAATGTTGGAGGTTTGTGGCAAACCCTGACTTCTGCCAGCTGGCAGGGTGTCAGAGCCCTAATCATAGAGTGAGAAACCAACACACAGCTTAATGGTCATGAGCTATAGGTAGGCAGGCAGCCACAGGCAGGACAGCGACACCAGTTATCAGAGAGGTTTCCTTTCTGAGAAGCCATCCTTCTTACCCTGGGGTCTCAATGCTGGCTGAAAAAGGAAAGGAAGACTGTATTCAGAGGACCTGAGTTATCCCCTAGAATCGTGACAGCTCCATCAAATACAAGACAGGACTCAAAGACAGGCAGGTGCCAGTAAAAATACAGTACTCATTTTTGATGGCTGTGCTATGTTTTAAGGCAAATGTCACACATACACAAAACATCAAGAGATGAACGTGTTAGAAAAATAGCCAGGTGACATTTCAGACAGTTGCGGTGGTTTCTTCCCCGTTACGAAACTCCATCAACTTCTCTGAGAGCCAGAACTCAGGGAGGCGTGGGGCCACCTCCTCGTTTGGGCTCCAAGGAGATTCCAAGTATGTCACACAGAAGCGCCTTCCTCTGACCACAGCAGCGCTTGTTACTGTGGGTCCAGGTTGAGACTTGAGTGTCCAGCCAGTGGGTTTCACCGTCCATTTCCAATCACCACTTAGTAAGATTCTTTAGAAATGGATGCCAAAGACATAATTTGTAGTTTAGTTCTCCTTTATCCAAACTCCGACTTGCTTGGAGCTAAAAGCACACACACACACACACACACACACACACACACACACCCTAAAGTATATGTAAATACAGAGGATAAGATACACTGAAACTTAAAAAACAATACCAGATGCTCGTTCATAATCAAACAATGTGATTGATTCCCCTTTAAAAAAAAATCGGTGTTGGCAACAAGGTTTGCCACTCCCTGCTTAGTTCCTGGTCACGCCCACAGGAGAGTGAAATGGCTCAGTTGGTTTAAAGACCTGGGCCTTCACCCTGGCTGCGTGGGCTATGCTCTTCCCCCATCCCTTCGCTCAGGCCCAGGCCCCATTTTAAAATGGCCTCTGTCCCAAGTATGTGGGGGTTGGGCAATAACACATAGAGAAAGCAAGAGAAAGAGCGAGGCCAGTGACTTAGGGACTTATCTCCTGTTACGGTGGGGTTGGCAGAAACTGTGGGTTGAGAGTAACAGAGTTGGGTACCCAGAAATGGGGTAGAAGTTGGGTATCTCATTAAGAAGAGGCTGCGTTGAATGCTTTCACAACCCTTCAGAACTCGAGTATGAGGATAACAATTCAGAGGAGCTGCTCATGCCAACAGGAGGCCTTCACGGAGAAAGCTGCCTCTCAGGAAAACTGGGCACTTACAGGTATTGGAACTTGACTTCCAAGATGCAAAACAATAATTTCCACAGATTTATCCTTGGCCTTATCAGATCCCAGTGAAGTAGGTTAACAGGCAGGTTACCTCAGACCCAGGTCCCACACAAGCAAGTCTTACTGTGGAAGCCAGACAGAGGTCTGGGAACAGAGGTCTGCCCTGAATAGTTCATGGGATTATTGGGGGAGTAAATTATTTTGTAGCTTGTCAGCATTTTAGGAAGGATCTAGTCAAACCATAATAGACTGACCAACCAATAGGAGTAGGCAACGCTGTGACCACATCACCCCTCCCAGAGGAGGAGGTCCTACAGTCTGCGGCTAAATCCAAATGGAAATGGAGGGGAAGTGTTGGCAGAAGGCCAGGCCTCACTGGCTCAACAGGAGCAGAGAAGTGCCTCAGTTTAGAATGGGAACAATCCTGTCTCATCCTGTTTAGGGTACTCCCTGGTCTGCCCAGACCTCAGAGTTTATGGTTTACTCAAGCTGTGCTAACCACCGCATGGAGTATCTCAAAGTTGTTTTACCTCTGGTCCCTCAGAAGCCACCCTCACAAGTGGAGCGTAGGCCTTTAACCCAAACGTCAGTTCAGCAGGTTCCAGCTCAGTCTAAGACACTGGGAAGCTCTTCACTGTCTGCTGCTGCAGAGACAATGTGATAGACAACTACAGACTCTCTGGCTTGCCCAGAAAGCACCGGATGCAGAGATCCCGGGGGACAGTGAAGAATCCATCTGCATTCCCCCACCTTTATCCCCAGGCCTGTGTGAACCTGGAATCCCTCAGGCCTGGCAGCTCGAGGGGCTTCCCAATAGAGTCAAGCTGCATCCACAGCTCCACTGAGACATGAATGGAGACAAACGTCAGAGTGTTCTAGTCCTCAGTTAGCAGTCCTGGCCTGGGAGCCCCATGCCTGTGCTGAGAGGTCACTCTCAAACTGGTGATTGGGCCAAACATTCCTTGGGAGACGAAGTCTGTGAGGGCCATGCCCACATCAATGGAGCAGGCTACCAGGGTGGGTTGCTGGTACTAGCAGGCTGGCCCAAGACACAGCACCTTCACAGCACCGACTCCTTGGATTCAAGTTCAGGAGCAACGGCCACAGGGCCTGCCAGGTTCTGGTGTGTCACCAGAGGCGACGTCTCCTCCTCAGACTTGGAATTGGGAATGGCTTCCACCTTCACTTCTTGCAGCTCTTGCTCACCTTTCTTCGCTGCCCTCTGATTCAGGTGGTTGAGGATCCCGGCTCCCAGGGCATCCCCTTCCACATTCACCACAGTGGTGGTCCGGTCCCTGGTGGAAACAGGAAGGAAAAAGGACTAATGCTATACCCAGATTCACCACTGGGGGCGCTGTCACAAGCACAGGTGGTCACAGGGGAAGTTGACTTGTACGGAGCCATCCAAGTTCTGAGTAAATGTTCAGAAAGGATGGCAAAGCTTTCCCTCCCTTACTCTGTGTGAGGACGTTGACAGTGTGACAGATTTATGGTCTGAAGCCGGCTGTCTTACAGAGACTGTTCCTTCAGAGGTGAGGCGAATGTGCCTCCATATTCAGCTATATACTATAAAGGCTGTGTCCCTGACTCAGCTACATGCAATAACCCTGCCTCCCTGAACTTCCTGGGCGCTGTGGCTTCTCCAACCGACCTCAGCCCCCTGGGCCTGGATGCCTGTCCTTTCTTCAGCGTGTGTCCTGTTCCTCATTTCCTCAGCACCCTAGTCAGGAGCCCTGCTGGATGTGGCTGTGACACTGGAGGACATTCCTCCAACAGATCTGTGCTAAATTCACCTCTGAGCAGCATTTACTCTTAGGAAAGTTACAGATGCTCACTGTAGAAAATGTCGGGAAAAGAGCAGATGAAGGTAGCAAACAAGTCACTGAGCGTGTTCGACACCTCTGGGAGCTGCTATGCAATCTAGTTCCTGCCAGCCATCTTTCCATAGACTTTTGTTACGTGCAATGGCCCCGCTACAGAGAACACCGTGTGCATTTGAGAGGAGCAAGTAGACATGGCTTTGGGTTCAGCTGTTCTTCCCCTCAGTGTTCCAGCACATTGCTTCAGTCCTGGGTACCAACAGCATGTGCATTCCATGGCCGTGGGCAAGCATGTCATAGAAAACAGCCCTGCCCTTCCCACAGCCTACTTAGCACAGGTTAGCTCAACATCACCCTAAGTCACTGGAACTCAGAGAAAGGCCTGTAGTCATTTTGAAGACAGGAAAAATGGTGTGATCTTCTCCAAGGGGAACTGAAGGGCTGGAGCCCTCTGCTGACTTGTGTGCCCACAGGCCTCTACTGGGCAACCAGCAGGGGTGCTATTTCCTCATAGGCTGAGCACCTCTGAGATACATTCTCCGGGCAAAGGAGACAGTTGGAAGGAGAAAGAGACGGACGATCCCTGACTGGCTCTGGTCCTGTCTAGCACAGGAATGGAGCTCTCTCTGATGAAGTGTCAGAAACTTAGTCTCTGTCAGACATTTTACCCCATTTCTGTGAAGACCCCTCAGGCTTCAGCCCAGCATTGCAGACCAGTGCCAGACACCCGAGGCCAGTGTCTCTCTGCCTGGCTGTGACCAGCCCCCCCAGGATTATCCTCTTCACTAATGCTTGCTGAATGCTGCCCCTCATGCCCCATGTTCTCTGCACCGTACAGAATGTGACTCATTTAGTCCTCATCATGACTGGTAAGGCTTCTACTATGACAGCAAGATACACAGATACACGGACGAGCCGGGCTAAATGCTCCTTTTCTTACCCTTGAGCTCTGCTCTCCCCACATCATTGCCTTAGTCAACTTTCTTATAGAACAGCGTTATTTATATCTGCACGAGGTATCAGAAGGCTCAGGTGATCAACCTCCAGACATGCTTGTGTGTGAAGGGAACTGTAGGGACAGCAGCCTGGTGACCTCCTCGCCTTCTCCTGAGTCCCAGCACAGGGTGTGTGCATGCTCTCCTTGCATAGCGACCATTCCTCAGATATTTACAGGCCAGGACCAACCACGGCTCCACGTACTGACACTCTACTCTGCTCCTTGAACATACTGTACACTACAGGCAAGTCCTGGATGGCCAGCTCTCATACCACTTGTGAATGTTCGTGGGTTCTTGTCTGCTATATGGCTGACTTCTCACAGTTAGAAATCTGGCTTTGCTGGCTTAACTACAGATGCCTTCCAAAGCAAAGATAGTTTTAAGTGTCTCTGCACGCACCAGGTCTAGTGAAGCATCAGGTTCTGGGGGGGGGGGAGGCTCGACACTTTCTTTATTCTAGGGTCTTTGCAATCAGCTACTTACACAATCCAGTCCACAGCCAGGATCAGAGAGAGGTCGTGTGTGGGCAATCCAATGGCCTCCAGGATGATGGCAATGGTGAGGACCCCTCCAGCAGGCACACCTGCTGCTCCAACACTGGATGCTGTGGCAGTCACTCTAGGGTACAGCAAAGCAGAGGCAGCCTTGAACACGGAGCATGGAGGCGGCCCAGGGAATTACAGAGCACTGCAACCATGACTTATAAATAACAATCACATACTCTAGGAGCTTGACAGACTACAGATCTTTTTTTTTCTTATTGCCTTAATGATGAAGTATAGCAACAACTCCCCTAGCACTTACATCATATTTATCTAGATAAGAAATCTAGAAATGATTTAAAGTATTGAGGAAAATATGCACAAATTATATTCAAGGCAGTACTGATATGGTTTGAACCTGAAATGTCCCCTACAGGCTGGTTTTAACACTTGGTTCCGAGCTGTCGGCTGTACTTTGAAAGCTGTGGCGTCTTTGGGAGGTGAGGCTTGGCTGTAGCTCACTAGGGATGGGCTTTGGAGATTATACCCGCACCCTGTCCTGACCTGCATCCTCAGTTTCATGTAAACAAGACATTATCCTTCTCGGTAGCCCAAAATTCCTCTGAACTATAAGCCCCAATAAACCTCTCATCTTTTAAGCTGTTCCTTCCAAATATTTTGTCATAGCAACGCAAACACCAACTACTCCATCTACTTATTATCTGTTGGAGTAAGATGGTCCTGGAACCGAAGCCCCTGTGACAGATAACTTCGATTGTTGGTTTGATTGAACTGGGAAAGCCCTAGAGACTTGGGGCAAGTTTTTGGGTGTGTCTGTGGGGACATTTCCAAAGAGGGTTAACTGGGATGGGAAGACTCACCCTAAACGTAGGGAGCACCATACCATAGCTAGAGTTCTAGACTGTATAAGAACGGAAAAAGGACAAAGCCAGCTGAATGCCAGCACTCATCTTTCTGTGCCTGATCGACCCAGACATAGGCAAACAGCCTCCACTCCCACACCTTTCCCACGACAACAGACTGTATCCTCTCAGAGTGTAAGACAACACACAGCTTTTCTGCCTTAAATTGCTTTCTGTGAGGTGTCCTGACCCAGCAGCAAGAAAACTAAGACAGCCTCAGGATACTGAGGGATGCCTGTGATGAATTCTCACCATCCCGCCTTTACAGACAAGATGCCCAGTGATGCTGGGATTGGTTTTTTTCAAAGGAAATTGTGAACACACACATCAAAGTTTTAAGCCAGTCTTAACAATGAAGGAAAGAGTAACGGGACTCACAGAATGGTGAAAATCTGTCCTGCGTTCAGGTCCACATTGTTGAGCTGGGCGATGAATACTGCAGCCACACACTGGAAGATGGCTGCCCCATCCATGTTGACCGTGGCCCCAATGGGGAGGATGAATCTACTGATTCTCTTGTCTACACCATTGTTTTCCTCAATGCACTTCATCATAGATGGAAGGGTCGCTGAGCTGGAGATGGGGAAAACAACCAATCATGGACACGGTCGCAGCCAGGTAAACATCACTCAGCTCAGACCCCGGAACACACCGGTGCGGCGGCCCAGCCAGTGTCTGGCCACCTTCCCTTGAAATGAAGGAGGCTAGCCAGACCTCTTTCAAAGTTTCCAGTGTAGCTGTCAAGTCCCACAGGACTCAGACATGACTTCCAGGATTCACTTGTTACATTATTCACGAGGATTCCCCTAAGGGCCACATCTTGCCTCAGTACACAGTGTTCCCAACGGAATCACTGGGCTCACCTGGCTCCATGCCCCTTGGTTCTGCAGCCCACTCACCTGGAACAGGTAGCAAAAGCTGTTGCAAATGGGGTGAGGAGGCCCAGGAGGAATCTGAATGGGTTTTTCCTGGTAAAAGCAAAATAGACAAGAGGCAGGACAATTCCTCCATGGATAATGTGGCCCAGTATGGATGCAAAGATGTATTTCCCAAGGCTGGTCACGAGCATGATAATGTCCTTCATTTCCACGATCTTGCTTCCAATCAGGAACATGATGCCTATAGGTACATACCTAGGAATAAGCAGAGATACTCATGAGGGAGGTGGTGAGGCTGGGGGATACTGAGCCTCCCAGGAACTTTCAATTGGATCATCTTTGTCTCTCCATAGAGTTAACTCTCAACACAAAAAAAAGATGGGGTGGAGTCTTAGTTAGGGTTTTACTGATGTGAACAGACACCATGACCAAGGCAAGTCTTATAAAGGACAACATCTAACTGGGGCTGGCTTACAGGTTCAGTCCAGTATCATCAAGGTGGGGACATGGCAGCATCCAGGCAGGCACGGTGCAGGCAAAGCTGAGAGTTCTGCATCTTCATCTAAGGCTGCTAGTGGAAGACTGACTTCCAGGCAGCTAGGGTGAGGGTCTTAAGCCCATACCCACAGTGACACACCTACTCCAACAAGGCCACACCTCCTAATAGTGCCACTCCCTGGACCAAGCATATACAAACCATCACAGGTGGGGTGACTTTTTTTTTTTTTTTAAATAAACAGTTTGTGTGACTGAGAAAAATGAAGATGATCACCTTCCAGGTGAGTGCTCCCACACACTTAGAGTCCTCCCTCTGGTATACACACATCTTTCTTTTAGCTTTCCTTTTCTTCTTCCTCTCCTTCTTCCCCCTATCCTCCCTGTTACCCAAAGTCTCATTACACAGTCCAGGTTAGCCTGGAGCTTGTGATCCTCCTGCCTCAGCTTCCCGAGTGCTGAGCAGAGCCATTACATCTGGCTCTGCGTTGTTCTTAACTGACGAACTGCTACCAACTACATGGCAAAAGGCAAAGGATGAAAAATGAAAGGCTATGTGCTTGCGACCATGAGCTTGACTTTTAGCTTTGCTCAGACTTGTCCTGAGAACTCAGAAACACAAGAATCCCACAGAACTGCCGTGATACAAAATGAACACGGCCCAGGGCTTCCGTGAAGTTTTACATTCTTTGTGGCTTGGAAGACATGATCCCGTGGGAAAAAATCATTAACAATGATATTCTGGGAACACTGCCAGAAGAGAAAGATGGTTTTTTTTTTTTCCTTTTAAAGGGAGAAAAGGAATAAATTATAGAAACTACAAAGAACAAGTCAGTTGCCGTAAATTTAATATCAATCTAGTAATGATTCTACAATTGTCGTTTTAACCTAGAAATTTTAATTTACAGTTAATAATCCCTCCTCGTTCAGATTTCAAGGGGAGCAGAGGTGTGAGGAACGTGAAGTCTCACGCATCAGCCCCCAAGCACCCAGTGGAGGGACCAGCGTGATTGACTTCTTGAGTTTTCTTTCTAGAGACATTCTAAGCAGTATTAGGAATTTTAAGTCTCATCTTCAGATGAGAATACGTCCCCTCTTGAGGACCAGAACACCAACTCTTCAGGCACCATCCTCAAGCCAGGTCCCTCCGGACAAGCACTCCTAGGACCTAGAGACTCCTAGATGCCTAGAGATACAGGAATGCATTTAAATCTGCACTGTTTGACATTTCATATCATGCTTCCGAGATCTTTTTCTATCAGTATTTAGAAATTTGCCTTTTGAAATAATGATGATGGAACACACATAAAGTTCAGCATTGAAACATTCATTATATGCAGAGTTGATCACCGTTATGTCGTTAGAGTCATTGGGCAGTTATTCCCACCACCCTGCCCAGAAGTGTCTCCATCACTCCAGAGTAAAGCTCTGTTCTCATATACAGCAGCTCCCATGCCCTCCGCCCCAGCCAGCCTCAGGGAACTATTTCTGTAGCCACACAAAAGCAGAAGATACATCCTTGTCTTTCTGTGGCTTGTTTCAGCAGGCTCATGTCTTTACATTGTAGGTATATGTAGTTATACCATGTTGTGGTATATGTCAGAATATCATTTTTATAAGGCTGAGGAACACCCCATTTTCTACATACCACATTTTGTTTCTCCACCTGCCCACTACTGACAGACATTTGGGCTGCTTCTACCCTCGACATGCTATTGTGCTGTTACTGTTGGGTTTGAGACAGGGTCACAAGTAGCCAAGGCTGTTCTTGACCTGATCCTCTGACCTTCACCTCCTGGGGGGTGAAATTACAAGCTTGTGAAGTTTCATGACCTTGTGGTTAGTATTTCCTCATTGCAAGTACCTGGGTGTCCTCCTAAGTGCTCATCTTTGGAAACACGCCTGTTTGTGTGTGCCCACGTGCCTGTATGCTCTAGGTCAGGATATCAAGTGGAGTCTCTGCTGATTTGGAGGTGTGCACATTTTAAGCATTAGGAAATGGTGTGAATGCTCTCTGAAGTGGCTGTACCAATTCCTGTTCCCACCAACAGTCTAGAGGGAAGCCACCAACCCTGCTCCCATACCAATGGCGACCCAGGGGATACTTCTGAAGATGTCAGGAAGACAAGTTCATTGTCATAACTTTGAAGGGCAGCCCTAGAGGCCGAAAGTGCCAGGGTTTAGAACCTGTTCTCACTCTCATCAACTGAATAACCAATTCACCATTACTCGATTTTCAACCGGGGGAGGCACCCCTTAGGCGGTGTACTATCCATGTCAGCTTTCCCTTCTGTAAACTGCCTGCTTGCACACCAGCCCACACTCTAACAGGGCAAACACACTGTTTTCAGTCATAAGGACACTAAAGTGGGATGTGGTAAAGCTGGTGTGCCAGTGCTTGGAAGATCCAGACATGGATACAGAGTTCTAGATCACCCTTGGCTGGATAGCAAGTTCAAGGCCAACCTGAGTTACATGAGATGCTGCCTCACAGAACCAAGCCAAACCAAACCAAACCAAACCAAACCAAACCAAACCAAACCAAACCAAACCAAACCAAACCAAACCAAACCAAAC
>JANHMN010000007.1:67680517-67711390 GCA_030674055.1 Rhabdomys pumilio
ACCAAACCAAACCAAACCAAACCAAACCAAACCAAACCAAACCAAACATCAGTCTCTCCCTAGAATAACAACAGTCAAGAGAAGAGGCACGAATGCAGCAAAAGCTGGTTTATGTAATTTTTTTTTTTTACACTGAGTTAGAGAAATACCACTGATGGGGTCTGGATTTGGCTTATCAGTTTCAAATTTCTCCTAAATCCAGTCCGGTTGGTACCTAAGTCAGTGGAGAGAGAAGTGCTGGGATCATTAGTGGTTGATAATAAGAGATACTTGGTATGTGAAAGAATAAACTAGCTTGCTTGTTCATTTGGTTGGTTGGTTCGTTGGTTGGTTTTTCTAGACAGGATCTCTCTGTGTAGCCCTGGCTGTCCTATGTCCTAGAACTCTCTTTGTAGACCAGGCTGTCCTTAAACTCACATTGAACTCCACCTGCTTCTGCTTCCCAAGTGCTGGCATTAAAGGCATGTACCACCATGCCCAGCCTCATAAATCAGCTTTTAAGGATATCACGAGTTTGGATAACAACTAATAGATAGCATCAGTTTGGATAACAACTAAAATTCAGAGGTCTGCCTAGGTGATGGATTAGCTAGTTCTCATGTCAACTCGTCCCAGGCTGGCTCAGTCCTTGGGAAGAGAGAACATTATTGAGAAAATGCCCCACCTGATTGGCTTATGGTGTAGTGTATTTTCTTGGCTGATGATTGATATGGGAGGGAGGCCCAGTTGGCCTTGACCACCACTGCCCCGAGGCAGGTGGTCCTGGGTGCTGTAAGGAATCAGGCTGAGCAAGCCATGAGGACAAGCCAGTAAGCAGCACCCTCCATGGCCTCTGCATCAGCTCCTGGCTCCTGGGCCTGCACTGCTTGAGTTCCTGCCCTGACTTCCTGCCATGACGGGATGGGATGTGAAACTGTAATCTAAAATAACCTCTTCCTCCTCATGCTGTTTGAGGTCATGGTGTTTTATCACAGCAATAGAAACCCTAACCAAGACAGGTAAAATGCCAGAAAAAGCTTTTAAGATATGAGGGCTGGAACTAGTCTGATTTCTCGGAAGTTGCTCTGAAATGGTCAGATTGTTGTATTTTAGCCAGGATTCAAGCTAATGGTTTTTCCTGAGCAACTGTCCTTTCACTAATATGACACAAAGAAACACTTATGAATTAAAAGCTTGCATAGAAGACCATCTCAACTTTTACCAAAGCAGGGGGAGATAAGCTTTTTTCTCCTTGTTGTAAACGGTCATGCCAACGATCTCCTTGAAGCTTAAAGTTTATCATTTTAGGATAAAAGAACCTTATTTTATGCAGCAGACAGTAAACTAGACACGACAAGTACATGACTGACATGGGAAGTCATACATGATCCTGGTGATGCCAGTCCAGGGTTCAGTGTGAACACCAAACAGTTACTATATGCTCCCAGTTCTCTAGGAGACCCAGACAAGAAGAGAAACTACTGCATCACTTCTTTAAAGATTTAAAACGTCATCATCATTAGTGTATGCACGCGTGTGTGTATGTGTGTGATATGTGTGATATGTGGTGTGTGTGTGTGTGTGTGTGTATATATGTGTGTGTGTGTATGATATGTGTGATATGTGGGTACATGGGAAGGTTGCAAGACAACTTTTGGGCATCTGTTTTCTCCTTCCACTGTGGGTTCCAGAGATCAAACTCAGGTTTGCTGTCAACTGAGCCATCACCCTGGTCCAGCCATTGCCTTTGGTACCATACCAGGCTATGCTTGATCAACCGCACACCAGGCACGGGGTCAGGTGTCCCACAGGGTAACCTAGAGTACTGAATTTTTTCCTAGACACCAGGGGCCAGTTAGAAGAAGAAATGGCAGAGTGACACTCACCACATGATCCATGACACCAGCACCATCGTTGCCTCATTGAAGGAATTGAAGAATCGGATGAGCTCTTCTCCCTCGGGGCCTAGCTTCTTTAGAGCCACTCCTAACACCAGGGCAAAAAGGACCAGACCTAAAATGTTCATCCCTTCAACATCTGTGACGACGGGGATCTGTAGATCAGAAGAGATAGAAGGGGTCAAGTTCCACAACAGAGGAGTGTGACGTAAGCGTGGATCTGTGCAGTGTCTGAAACACTGCAGAATAACCTTTAGTGAGGTACAAACAAAGGAGCAGAAAACAGCAGGAGACAGAGTCGGAGCCTACACAGTTATTAGCCAGGAGTGGCTGCTCACACCTGTGATCATAGCACTCGGAGGTTCAGAGGGAGGAGCACTGAGGTTTTGAGGCTAGCCTGGGCTATAAAGTAAGACATTGTCTCAAAAGAACAAAACAAAACGAACCCAGAAAAGCTAGCTGTTAGAATATTCCTTCAGAGATCCGTGACTGCCGTCTCCCATGTCAGCGTATCTTTTGCCATTTGGACCTTATACTGACCTTCCAGCTGACAAGTCTCACGAGATTTTCAGGAGTCATATGGGCTTTCCCTAAGGGTCTTCAATAAATCACCCACTGAAGATGGGTAGACATAGCTGGGTGACTAGGGAAGGCAGAGGCAGCCCAGGCCGATTGCTGTGACTTCAAGGCCAGTCTGGCCTACAGGGCATTCCAGGAAAGCGAGGACTGCACAGTGAAATTCTGACGTCAAAAACTAAAACCCATAACCAAAAAGAGATAAGAAATAAAGAAAAAAAAATGTGGAGACATAACAGAGCCCTTGTGTCCCCAGCAAAGCTGAATTCCATGGCTGCAGGTCGTTTAGAGTAATCAAGCATCTCATCCTGGCAAAACATCCCTGCCAGACATGATCTGATGGTAGTGGAACTCAGGCAAGTGAGGCCAAGGCAGCAGGATTCTAACTCAAGGCCACTGAGACTCCATGTCCCAAACAAACAAACAAACAAACAGGGGCTGGGGAGATGCCCGGCGCTCTAAACGAGCATTTACTGAGGACTGAAATTCAGGTTTCAGTATCTACAAGAAACAGCTCACAACCACATGTAACTCCAGCTCTCGGGGAGCTAACACCCTCTTCTGGTCTCCTCAGATGGCTGTTCTCATGCATAGAACCCCTACACAGACACGTACATATACATAATAACTAAAATAGTTCTAAATAAATAAGAATAATTTAGGATAAATAATTAGAATAGATAAATAAAATAATTTGAAATAAATAAAATAATTCTGAACAACAAGAAGAAAAACCTTCATAAAGTGATATATAGCAAACACGGTAAAAAGCCCAGATAGCAGCTCCGGTTCTAGGATTAACTACCTTCTCTGAACCTTGGGTTCCAGCCCTCAACTGCTGCTCTGTAAAAATTATGCTTATTTACTTACTATCTGCACGGTTGTGTGCACACACAGGGCACAGCACCCATGTGTCGATGCACAACACATGGAAGTCAGAGGGGACAAAGTTTAGGAGTCAGCTCTCCTTCACAGTGGCTCCCAGGGATCCAACTTGAGTCATCAGAACCTAGCAGCATGTGACTTACCCTGCTAGTCAAGTTACCAGCTCTTTAACTAATTTTTTAATACAATGTTTTCTGTTAAACAAACAAACAAACAAACAAAAGGCTGGTAGAGTTTTGAGCCCTTCAGCCCTTGTATGACAAGGTGTGTAGGTTGGGTGGAGGGCAGAGCTGCTCCTCTTTCCTGTGACAGCCCAGGAGAAATTGCTCCTGTCTAAAGGAAATACAGAGACAAAGAGTGGAGCAGAGACCAAAGGAAAGGCCATCCAGAGACTGCCCCACATGGGGATCCATCTCATATGCAGACACCAAACCCAGAAACTATTGCTGATGCCAAGAAGCACTTGCTGACAGGAGTCTGGTGTAGCTGTCTCCTGAGAGGCTCTACCAAAACCTGACCAATACAGATGCAGATGATCACAGCCAATCATTGGACTGAGCACAGGGTCCCCAGTGAAGGAGTTAGGGGAAGGACTGAAGGAGCTGAAGGGGTTTCCAACCCATAGGAAGAACAACAATATCAACCAACCAGATCCCCCAGAGCTCCCAGGGACTAAACTATCAACCAAGGAGTACACATGGAGGGACCCAGGGCTCCAGCTGCATATGTAGCAGAGAACGGCCTTGTCTGGTATCAATGGAAGGTTCTGGGATGCCTGAATTACTTGAGGCTTCAGACAGTCCCAGATGACGCTCAGCACACCATTTCAAGATATTTGCAGTGGAGATCAGTCTTCCTAAGGTTCAAATGGTACGACTCTGTTTAATTGTTTTGATATAGGATTTCATTGTTTCACTAACTGTCCTGGAACTTACTCTGTAGACCAGGCTGGCCTTAAACTCGCAGAGATCCACCTTCCTGTCCCTCCCAAGTGCTGGAATTACAGGCATGTGCCATCACACCTGGTAATGATTCTGGTTTATATACAATAAAGAATTTTCCAAAGTTTGGCGTAAAGCCAAGAAAAATACCATTTTGTTAACTTTACCAAGTGCCATTTACCATTTTAGAAGTGTGTTGACAGGACAAAGTACTAAGATTCAGATCACTGGTACAACACAGCAACCTGAAGATGCAGCTGTAGCATTCTGGGTTATTATACAGACAGATATGAAAGCATTTACTTAGCACCCTCCCCTCAAATGTGCAAAAAATGTACTAACAATATGAGGCTGAATTCTGTCTCACCCCTTTTGTTATTCTGAACTTTCATTATTCTGAAGCAGGCACTTCAACTCTGTAGTGCTAGTTTCAAGATTCCCTGCTGCTGAGACTGTAGGACTCTATGGCGCACACACCTTTATTACATTTACAGCAACGGGGTTCCCTATGTTGCCCTGGCTGGCCTGCATCCCTGGGTTCGAGCGACCCTCTTGCCTCAGCTCAAGTAGCTGGAACTACAGGCACACACCACCATGCTCAGCCCACTCCGACTTTACTTTATTGCATTTATTTTTGAAGGAGAATCTCTTTGTATAACCTAGGCTATCCTAGAACTCACAATGATTCTCCTGCCTCAGCCTCAAAGGGGCTGGGATTACAACTATGCTCTAGCAATGCCAGGCCTCAATGTTTTTAAGTCCAAATCTATTAGCTCCCAGTATATGCAAATATACAAAACCCTTGTTGTATCTTCTATAATTGTCTGTTTGTATGGCGAAGTGTGTTTAGGGTTATTATGTTATTTTTTATTTCTCCCATATATAAAGTTAGTTTTTTAAAGTTCCATGTGTAGGTTATGCTGAGACACATTTCCATTGCATTTTAGCTAGAAGAGGTGTTATGAACTAGCAGCTTACAGTCCTCTGGAGATTCCGTGCTCTGGTGTTTGGTTGTGCTGTAAGGAGCAAACCTACCCTGGAGGTTTTAAGTATTCCATTCAGACCCCCAATCTCTAATCCCAGTAAGTAACAGACACACTGTGGCTGTCCTTCATTGAGGAAGCTGGTTTGCTTTCCCCACATCTCCATAAGCCATCTTCTGAAGAGCCTTACCTTCTCTTTGGTCACGTTCCCCAAGCTGGTGTTATAGGTCACCACTGTGTAATCGGTTGCAGACTAATAAAGAGGAAGAAAGCCCATCATTAGTGAACAGGTATAAAGACCCACCAGACGCACTAAGGGTACAGCACGGTCCCATTCTACTGCTGCTACTGTTCATAGTGAGTGTGCTGGGCAAGCTGCACTTGGCTTGCCTGATCCTCACCTGAATCCTTCCTAAGTTACATTAACACTCAGGCAGCCAGCCCTTCATAAGCTTTTGGGTTATTTAGGGACCGAGGGAACAGAGAATTTCCATCTGTTCCTTGGGCAATAGAGTAAAGAAGACGTAAGCTATTTCCTTCAACAGCTCATGTTTCATATTGTTTAAGAAGTCTGGCACAAATTCCAGAAAGACATACTTCATCACATTTTATTTTTGTTTATATATTATGCTCTACTGTATTCCAGAATGACCTAAGTGTGGCTGCTCTTTGGCATCTGTTTCTAATCTGGCTTGAGCTGCCCACCTCCAGAGAAAGGAGCATGAGGTAGAGCAGGGTCCTCAGGCCAAGTCTCCCAGGCCTTGGTCCTACTGTTAGTTGAGTAGACACACACCTTTGCATGGTGAGCACTGCATCTCTCCCTGCTAAGGAGGTCATGTGGCTACAGAACTGTCAGACAGCCACAGAGAGCTATAAACCTGAGCTTCTGCTTGAGCCCATGTTTCAAGAGCTTTGGTTTCTCTCTGCTTTACCAAAGTTTCAGAGAGGCAGATGTATTCAGCTGTCCAGTGACTGGGGTGGCAGGGAGACCAACTCCACTCATCTCTTCTGTGAAAAGCACCCAAAGCTCTGTGTTTTTTCCTCTATTTTACATTATATATACAAATCACCCATTCTCCCACTCTTTTGGCAAAAATGTTCATACTACTTTGATAGTCAGAATAAAAGTATGATTTCTGAAAATTCTATAATGTTTCAGACAGTCTCCAGATAGTTTGAAGGCATTTTCTAAATGATGTAAAGGGATATTGGAGCCCCCTTTCTATATCTTAGAGGGTTTTGTTGTTGTTGTTTTAAGTATCCTTCTATTAAAAACTGACCCTAATGTTACTGAGTTTTGTTTATAACAAGATCCCTCTGGATTGCTCTGGTATATCCACAAAAAGCTCCTTTGTCGTCCCCCTCCAATTTCTTCATGGAGGACCCCCCTAAACCTCTTATTCTCACTATTAATGAAGCTCCTCTCCAGGTTTCAAAGGGAAGCCTCTCCTTCCCTCCGTGGCCCCACCACTTGACCCTAGCATATACTGACCATTCTGCTCTCCCTCCTGCTTCGAGGCCTGATCATGATTTCAGGGTCATTTCTCTTAATAAGTCCCATTCATGAAGGGTTTGGGGAGGGACTACCCTAGGATCCCTCCTTCCTGTACTTTACAAAACTCTGGTGCATTCGTTTATACAGTTCCCCACCAGTTTCATATAATTGATAAAATATCAAACCTTACCGTAGTGAATGCGGCAACCACAAGATTGGAAGGGAACAGGTTTCTGTGGGGGAAAAAAAAAAATCAAGTGTTTTGTCAGGGCTGTTGGGTTTTTTTGTTGTTGTTTTTGTTTTGTGTACGTGTGTGTTTTAAGTACTGTGGTTCCATAACCTGGGGCTCTGCATATACTAGGCAAGTGCCCTAGCATTGAGATATACCCCAGCTCACTCTAAACATTTAAACAGCCTTGACATTCGCTGTGTAGCAGAGATGATGTTGACCTGTGGGTCCTTCTATGTATCACCACCTCTGTTTTGTTTGTTTTTAAGTTATACTTTTATTATTTAATTGTGTATGTGTGTGTGCACATACATGTGTATAGACACACCAATGGAGATCAAACAAGGGCCAGAATCCTGTAGAGCTTTGGTTACAGTTGAGTCATCTGATGTGGGAACTGGGAGCTGAAGGATAGTCTTCTGCACGAGCGGTAAGCATTCCAAGTGCTGAGCCATTTCTCCACTTCAGCAATTGTTATTCAGTCAATGCTGAAGCAAGGTCTTACTTACTATGCAGTCCCAGCTGACTTTAAACCCTCCATCTTCCTCCCACAGCTCCCCAAGTGCTGGAATTATAGGCACACATCACCAAACCTGTTCAACCAATGGACCTGATTGGGTTTTACAGTAATTGAGATCCATTTAGAGAATTGGGAGATCTTGGAAGGGAGGGTACCAGGGTCCAGAAATTCATCCTGGCAAGTTCAACAAAATCCTATACAACTATCTTTCTCAAAGCCCGTAGAGTCCCCAGTGTTCAGCATGACAATAGCCTCATTTATACTTGCCTGCCTGAGCCTGGACTAACTCCAACCAAGAGATTTTGTTTTTTTTTTCTTTTCACACCTTGAGCACACCTTCCAGGAATACAGCTACCATGTAAATTATGGGCTAACAGTTTGTTTTGTTTTGAAAGTTTCCAAGAATTACTCAGCTTGACAAGAAACCAAAGCACCAATGGCAAAGGGTAAGCCTGGAGTCCTTCCTTTTGCACTCAAAGCTAGCTCCTCAGCAGTGGCTTTCTCCTCTCCCTGTGCACCACCATGTCCAGTCAGCAGTAATTCTAAACCAGAAATAAGGATCCAACCCCTTTTAGAGAATTTACAAAGTTTTTAAAGACTTACTTACTTATTGGTGTGTGTGTATGTGTACATGTATGCATGTGTACATGCCCCTCGCATGCTTGTACAAATGGACACTGTGGCTATGCATGAAACCAGATGTTGATGGAAATCAGGTGATCTCCTCAATCACCCACCACCTTATTTTTGTAAGATAAAAGTTTCCGACTGCTTCGGGAGAAAGTGAATGCCAGCAATCCTCTCTCCTCCTCCTCAGAGCTGGGGTTAAAGGCTTATGTAGGATGCCTAGTTTGTGCTGTGGGTGCTGAGAAGCAAACTTCAGTCCTCAGGATGTGCAGCCATCACTTTAACCACTAGCTATCGATAGAGCTCTGTCTGCATTTATATATTAAAGCACATTTTTAGAAGGCTAGAGAGATGGCTTGGCAGCTAAGAGCACTGGCTGCTCTTCCGGAGACCACATTTAATTCTCAGCACCCACATGGCAGCTCATAGCCTTCTGTAACTCACACATGCGCTGCATAGATACACATATGCAAAACATAAATACACATAAAATAAACACATTTTACTATAATAGTTTCCTTTTATCGTTTATATTAATAAAGTCATTGTGATGTCTTAAATACATGTATAGGAATGAATTTTATGTTTGGATGAAAGCATTTGTTATTTTTTTTTTTTTAAAGGCAATAGGGGTTGGGAAAATGGCTGTTAGAAATGTGCTTTTTCCTCAAGCATGAGGACCTATATAAAAGCCAGAAGCAGGAATGAGAGTCTGAGATCCTAGTGCTAGGAGTCCCAAGACTGAAGGAGCTGGGAGTACAGTGTTCAGCCCTTGGGAGGCAGAGGCAGGAGGATCTCTGTGAGCTGGAGGCCAGCCCAGTCTACATATCGAGTTCCAGCACAGCCAGGGCTACACAGAGGGACCCTGTCTCAAAACAAACAAACAAACAAACAAACAAACAAACAAACAAATGGAGCATGACTGAAGAGGAAGATGCCTAGCTTTGATCTCTGGGGTTCATGTACTGCGCATGCAAGCAACACACACACACACACACACACACACTAAACAAACAATAAACAAATGAGTTTTCAGAAAACTAAGTCCAAAATCTATTCATGCAAACAATTTTTATTTATTGATGTCTTCTTCTCCTTCTCCTTCTCCTTCTTTTTTATATAGACTAGGCTAACCTTGAACTCACTGAGATCCACCTGCCTCTTCCTCCCAAGTGCTGGGAAAATCCTCTTCAAAGCAAGGCTCTGTGTGGAACACTGGCTTTGACTTATAAAATACCATATTCCAGCTGTATACTTCCAGCAGGAACAACAAACCTGGAAGAATGATAGATGCAGGGTCGGTCTTTACATGGATCCCTGTGCTGAACTTTCCACCAATTCCTGCTCCTGTAGGCAAGCTGAGCTGCTGAATTAATTATGAACTAGGCAGGATCTAGGAGCTGGGAGATGAGCCTCTGGCCATGCCTTTCAGGGATTATCTGAATTTGGCTGAGATGGGAAGACACAGCCTAAAAGTGGGCAGAACCATTCCCTGGGGGTGATTAGAAAGAGAAAGTGAGTTTCACACACTTCCTTGCCACTCTATTTTCTGATGTGTCTGCAATGTGTTAGGCTGCTTCAAGTTCCTCTCACCTTGATGGACTATACTTTGAACTGTGAGCCAAAATAAATCTTTTCTCCTATTAGTTGCTTTTTTTCTTAGAGTATTTTATCACAGTAACAGGAAAAGACGGTAAGACAGGTTGTTCCAGCAAAGAAACCTACAAACGCACACACGCAAAATATATGGTGTTGGAGTTCTGAGTTAGGCAGGTGTGATGACCCAGTGGTGGGCAATCTAATATAGCCTCCTGGTGTTCATTTATTACACAATCCCCCTTCTTTGAGATGATGGAGTCTATGACTTGCTCGAAATCGGTATAATGCATCGAAAGCGATGAATGGGTCATTCCTTCCGTGGTTTGGTCACCTAAAATTGTAGCTTCCTGTCTAGTCAGCACACTCTCCTGTTGGTCTTTCTGGACTTACACATGTGTATAAAGGAAGAAGCTATTCTGGAAAACCCCTCTTGATGAGCAACTGAGGGTGGCCTCCAGTCAACCTAGTCAACAGCAGAGTAGGAACCATGGCTCCAAGTCAAAACCTCAGCAAGCTAAATTCTGCCAATAGCCACGCTGGCAAAGTAAGTCTCCTCTCAATGAGCTTTCAGATAAGAGCCAGCCAATGCCTTGACTGCTGTCCTCTAAGGAAAGCTGAATGCCAAGATTCCCGCCCCACAGATCTCCAGGGCTATACCTGTGTGGGAGTTTAAGCTGCTGTATTGCAGCCATTTGTTACTAGACAGCTAATACACAAGCCAACGGTATAAATGAGATGAAAATCAAACCCGAAACGTGTTTAGGACTCTCACTGTGCTCCCAGAGGACAACCAGCATTCACAGCCTCCCCACACTCACTGGTCTATGAAGCCTGAATTGGTTTTGGCATCCTTAAGAACAACCATGAAGTGGACACCTGCACAAGAGCAGAAAATGAGGATCTTAGCTGAATTAAGTGTTGAAAATCGTGAGAAGTTCTTATCGTGGGCCTATTTTCCTTAAACAAGCAGATGTAGACCGGGGATGAAGCTCAGTCGATAGCTTGTGTGAACTGGATTTGGTCCCCAGCACCATTTAAACAGGGCACACACCTATAGCCGAGTCCCTATGGGGTGAAGGCAGAGGACAGGAAATTCAAAGTCATCTTTGGCTATAGAGTGCATTTGGGACTGCCCTGGGTTTCATAAAATCCCATTTTATTTGTAGTTTTTGAAAGATAAACAGACTAGCGACTTTTATTGGGTAGGCTTTGGTCTATCTGTGAAAAGCAATATACTCACCTTCCTTCCATTACAAGAACAACTTCCTATGCCATCTCCATGTGACTAGGTCTGGCATCTCCTTCTGTTTGCTAGTCTCCTCAGGAGCAGAGAGAAAGAGAGAGCTTGTGCCAACCTTCCTGGTCCTTACCTACTACTTGCCAATTCTCAGTTCCCAGACCCAGTTGGCCAGAGGGTTCTTCTGTGAGGACAGGGAAGTTATGAAAACTGCCAAGTTAGAAAACCTCCACTTTCTGTCTGACTAGTTTTATGTCAACTTGACACGAGCTAGGCCAGCAGTTCTCAACAAAGGGTCAAGATCCCTTTGGGGGATTGAATAACACTTTCACGGGTGGGGGTTGCCTAAGACCTTTGGAAAACACAGATATTTACATTACAATTCATAACAGTAGCAAAACTACAGTTATGAAGTAGCATAACTGTATGGTTGGGGTCACCACAACATGAACAAAAGGGTGGCAGCATTAGGAGGGCTATAAACCACTGAGCTAGAGTCATCTGGAAGGAAGGAACCTCAATCTAGACGGCTGTAGAGCATTTTCGTAATTAGGGCTTGATGGGGGAGGGCCCAGCCCATTGTAGATGGTGCCAATCCTGGGCTGGTGGGCCAGGAAAGTCGTCCATGGCCTCTGCAATGGTTTCTGCCCCTTGGTTCCTACACTGTTTGAGTCCCTGTCCTGAATTCCTTCAACAATGAACAGTGGTTTGAAGCATAAGCCAAATAAATCCCTCCCTCCCCAGGCTGCTTTGGCCAAGGTGCTTCATCACAGCAATAGTGGCCCTAACCAGGAAAACCTTCCCCACAGGAGATGATGTGCCCTTCAAATGCTTCATATTCTACAGGGTTAGCTGCTTCCTGGATGGGTTTGCGGAGTCTTCCATTCACAGCTTAGAAACAGACCCTCTTACAAAGGAGTACAGCCCCTGGTTGAAATCCTTTTCTGTCCTGCCTAATTTCTTAATCATGATCCCTAACCTTGTACCATCTTATCCAGAATAGATCCTAACAGAGCTCATTTTAAGACCATCAGTGAGCTTCAACAAAACACAGGGGTGTAGACAATACCACAGGCAAAAAAAAAACAAAACAACTCCTGACCAAGAAAAAAAAAAAGGTGAAGTTCAAAAGAATATAGTGTACTTTGGCAGTCCAAGATAAAGTTAAAATGCATTCACCATGATTCAGCACTTCTACGCCCCGATGTCTGCCCAAGAGAAACAAAAATATGTATCTGTAGGAGGATCTGTACGCATGACGGCACTGTGCATAAAGGCCCCAGTACCATGCCCATTGCAGATGAATAAGTCGACTGCGATAAATCAAAACGGTGGAACTCCAATTGGCAATAAAAGGGAGCAACAGCAGCACAGAGCATCTCAGTAGCACTGTCCCGAGCAAAAGAAGCCAAAGTGAATACATGCTGAATATGCACAGTGAGATGGCACGCCAGCAAACCAAACCAATGGCTTGGAAAGAGAGAGAGAGAGAGAGAGAGAGAGAGAGAGAGAGAGAGAGAGAGAGAGAGAGAGAGAAAGAGAGAAAGAGAAAGAAAGAGAGAGAAAGAAAAAGAGACAGAGAGAAAGAAAGAAAGAGAAAAAGAGAAAGAGACAGAGAAAAAGAAAGAAAGGAAGAAAGGAAGGAAGAAAGAAAGAAAGGAAGAAAGAAAGAAAGAAAGAAAGGAAGGGAGGGAGGGAAAGAGAGAGAGAAAAAGAGACAGAAAGAAAGAAAGAAAGAGAAAGACAGACAGACAGACAGAAAGAGAGAGAGAAAGAAAGAAAGAAAGAAAGAAAGAAAGAAAGAAAGAAAGAAAGAAAGGGCCAGTTGCAAGGCCCAGGTGAAAGATGGGAAACACTGAGAACAGACATGGCAAGGACAACCTCATCCAGCCTGCTGACTTTGGTAGTTATGAGAGCTCGTGTATCAAAGTTCACTAAACGGTATGCTCACCATGGGTGCCTTTCATTGCGTATAAACCACACCTTAAAAGTGTTTAAATAGGAAAAAAAAAGAAAAAAGAAAAAAGAAAGAAAGCCCTGTACTCCGAGTACTTGGGTAGTGTAGGAGGATCAGGAACTCAAAATCATCCTGGGCTACACTGGACCCCACCTTAAGCACAGTCAGAAAGGTATGGTGATAACTGCAAAGATGGTTCCAAGAACATACACCCAACAGGATGACCAAACTTAGCTTACCACACAGATCTCAAGGCCTAGGGATGGTGCTAGCTTCCTCGTAGCTGCGTTTCGATGCGAAGGGAGAGGTTATTTACGGATTCCAAAGTTTCTAAGGTTCAGTATAGCGTGGCAGGGAGCTACTCGAGTCACAGCAGACAGGGAACATGGAAGAGGTCCAGGACAGGACAAGATACAACTCCTTAGAACACTGTCTGCAGTGTCCACACTCCCAGCACCCCTAACAGCCCAGTTTGAGTCCATCAGTGAATTAAATCATTCCTTACGTCAGAACCCTCATGACCCGGAAACACATCTATGGAGACTCCCTTTCAGCCACACTTAGGAGCACACCTTAGTAATTTCCTAAATTTTTCTTAATCCGATTAAGTTGACAATCAAGATTAACCATCACAGGACTCACCTAAAACTCCTTTCACTCAGTGCCCTGGGTGCTGCATACCAGAGGCTGGAGGGCCTCCCCCTGGCTGGCTCCCAGGGCCACATCACAGGACTCACCTAAAACTCCTTTCATTCAGTGCCCTGGGTGCTGCATACCAGGGGCTGGAGGGCCTGGAGGGCCTCCCCCTGGCTGGCTCCCAGGGCCAGGACTGCAGGGGAAGAGCACAACTCTCAACTCTTTGATTTCCAACACTGATGCTGCTCTTAGCCTGAGCACTCCTGCACTCCAGCTTGACACAGATGCTTGACAGGCAAGAAGTTTCCCTTAGTCGGCTCTCAACACAGATGGGACACCGAGCCGGAAAAGATTCTGAAGGTGATTTTTCACCTGCCCGAGGCCCAGAGCCATGAAGTCCTCTGTGTTGGTGCTTTACCTGGACAAGCCCTGTCTGTCCAAGAGAAGTATTTGTATGTGTCTTGCTCAGTAGTGACTCTGGTTACTGAGTACCTCCAGAGGCAAGCATAGCTTTGCGACCTGGGACTCCACTAGCTTTGGCCTATGTACACGTCCATCTTCTACAGGTGCACTTGACAACCCAGGCCCTTCTCCTGAATGTCCTATGTACACACACTCCTCTGAACAATGCACCCAGCCATCTGTTAGCAACCTAAGCCCTTCTCCACTTTCGTCAAGCTACAACACATTCCACTACAAACAATGGATTAGGTTTCTCTTCCCCTCAGTGACTATCAAACACAACCAGGGTCTATTCAAATGCATTTTCAATATATCCCATAGGAGAGTAAGAGGCCCAATCTCTCTCGTGTATTTGAGTGTTAAGACAAACTCCATCCTTTGCATGAACTTTTAGGGTAAAACTGCTTACCATCTTATATCGTGCTTAATTGGGAATACATATGATTACAATTAGACACATTATAGAAAAGAATATGCACACTGAGCAAAGGTTTACATAGCATTAATCATAATAGCCCCCAGCACCATCCATCAATGTCAACTACAAGACTGTCAGTTAAAACAGAACCACCCACGCTATGCACAAATCAAAACTTCAAACTCCTTTTACTTATTGTTTTACATGCATGAGTTTTTGTCTGTATGTATGTGTGTGCACCATATGTGTGCCTAGTGCCTAAAGAGGCCAGAAGAAGGTGTTGGATCCCCCCGAACCCGGAGTCACTGATGGCCGGAGCTCACCATCTAGATGTTGGGAGCTAAACTTGGATACTCTTCAAGAGTTCAATATGCGCTCTGAACTGCTGAGCTATTTCTTCAGTACCCCCTTCTTTCTCTTGAACCCCACAAAGGTTACTCAGACAGTAGCTGAGGGCCTTGCTGTATAGGGACTATATATATTTAACCTCACTCATGTGGCCCCTGTCATTCTTGACAGCATATTTTCCTTCTGCTATTATCACTTAGCTTTTGAATAAAGTTTCCTTGCTATAATAAGCCCTTATTTTAGATCCTCAAATAAGAGGCCAATAGTCTGGAAAACCTAGACTAAACACTGATAACCAGCTAACAGTACAACCGAGGAAATGAAAGTTTTACATACTTTTAAAGTAAATTTAATATTATTCTTTTTTGAGACAGGGTCTCATGTATCCTAGGCTAGCCTCTGACTATGTAGCTAAGGGCGGCCTAGAATTTTTGCTCTTCTCAAGTGCAAGGATCACAGGCAAGTGCTTCTTTATCTCCTTTATGCAGTGCTGGGGTCAACCCAGGGCTTTGTGCATCCTCGGCAGCTCTCCTCTAACTGGCCCTAACGTCATTTAAATAACTACACGTGACTAGTGCATATTCCTACGCAGTACACACATGCTGTTCTGGACCTGAAATACCAAATCATCCTTCTGCATAAGGTGTTTCTTGTTTTTCTGAGATACAGTTTCACATAGCCAGTCCTCCTGCCTCTACTTTCCACTGGCGTGCCCCATCATGCCTCGCTGTGTTATGTGTTTCTAACCCTGGGACGTGACTCTTCATCTTATCCAGCTTTACATCCGTCTCTTCTTCCTATTGTTTGGTCCTAATCTACTAGAATTACAGACGCCATTTACGTATTCGACCAAAGTGTTTCACACGTGAGCTGTCCACAAAATCAACGTACTGGCTTTATCAGCAGTTTAGAAGCAATCATGTACCACACGTAAAACACTTCGTTGTAACTGGCTGTGATTTGCCAATGTGGGCCTGGGGAGTGTATATATGTAGATGCCATAATAGAAAAGGTATCTCTTACTATGGGCCAAAGTAAAAGCACAAAAATCTGGAGTGTGCTGTTCATCCAGAGATTCAGTCCCTCAGGCCAAACGTGGAGAGAGTGAATGGACGCACCTCACTGTGGTGAACGGACATGCCTTCTCAGTGTGGCAACGCATCACTTGGATACATGACTTAAACAGGCAAACAGGTGTGAGGCTTATCTGGACTGGCAAATGGAGAAGTTTGGCTGTGCTGACTCAACAGCTCAGTGTGAAAAACTTCAAAAACGTCCCTTCTGTACACATCTGGTGCTGTTTGTCCTTCTGATCTATTGTCCTCGAGGGTGGTATGTGTTTCCTCATCCTATATAAGAATATAAAATAGTGCGCTTTTGCTCTTTTTTTGTTGCTGCTGCTTCAGAAGTGTTTCCTTTTATTTAAGTTCAAAAATTCTTTACGAAGTCTGCAGGAACTTCAAAGACTCCAGAACAGGATAAGGCATAGTATGTATATCTGCTAAGTATTTATCAGCCCCGGTGTTTATTGTCTCAGAGCTAGTTAACAAAGATTTCTCCTTTCAGATCTTGGTACCCCCTATAAGGATGGAAGCTGAGGACGGACTGGGGATGGCAGACTTGCACGGCTGGTGCTGATTATGATATTGTGTATGTGTGTGTTTTTAAGCTTGAGGCCAGCCTGAGCTAGTTCCAGGACAGCCAGGGCCAGAATGTGAAATCTCATTTTTAAGAAAAACAAAACAAAACAAAAAAATGGAAAAGAAAAACAATTGACCTAGAGACTCCCTTGACCCAGGTAGCATTTCTGGGTAGCTTAGGCCTGTTTCCTGTCCGTGAGCTGCTCTGAGCAGATACAGGCGTACGTTCCTTCATTTCAGTGCTTCATCCAAATGCCTAGCTGGAGGGAGTGGGCACCAACCTGGCTATGGTGGTTCCTCTTCTTAGTTCCTCTTTTGGCTCTCAGCAAATATTTCTGAGACAGTGACATTGGACCCGGACATATTACCATTACTATACATTTTGTCTTGGGGAATGAGCAAGACAAGCAGCCTTGAACCATGGGGCAGAAGGACCTGTTGATCTAACCTGTTCTACCCCATCAGGGTCACACTTAGGGCCTTAAGCATGACAGACAAGCCCTCTACCATTAAAGTATAAACCCGGCCCTTGGTTAAGATTTCACTAGTAGCTCAGGCTAGTCTCAAACAGGAGATGCTCTAGCCCTGCCTCCTAAGTGTCCCAAACACTGTCATCCCTAATCTTTGCCTGTTTCCTGTGTTGGAAGCAGAATTGTTCTACCTTCCCCAGCCTTATCATGAGCTGCTAGGTCAAGAGCAGCTAGCTGGTAGACATTAGAAAATACCACCCCATCCTAACAGGCCAGGGAAAGCTCTTCTGGGGAGATGTGACAAGGGTTGCCTTAGCTGCTGAGAAGTTACACCTGCAGTGACCCTCGAGCCAAGACACTGGGTCACCATTCACTTTAAAAGCAGGAGCTGAGGGGGCTTGGGTCTAAAACCACAGCCATAAAACAGTAAGTAGTAAGTCCTTTCTTGGGGTGATGGCCATCAAGTGGTTCTTACTCCTCCCACCCTCAATCACTGGTCGGTTCCTTTTTCAGAGATGGAAGAACACCATTAAGGCTCCTGTGTTACCACTCATGAACATCATACTCCCACGTGGGCCACAGATGGCTCCACAAAAAGAATCCTGAAACTCCAAATTTGTCTTCTCTCCCTGAGGGAGCTGACCTGATATAATAAGTCAAAGGGGCTCTGGGCTTCAGTAGGTTTCTCTTTCTCTGAACACATCTACAGTTATTTCTCCAACCTGAAAACTCTTAGACTACCAAGCTGCCTGGCAGGCACCGAAGCCTACAGTCTCATCGAAGTCCTCATGAGTTACCTCCACTCGCTCTGTTTGCAGGGACTTTTGGTCTTTTTCAGCAGATTTTTTTCCCAATACCATGTCTTGGGTTTTTAGTTTTGTTTTAGATGAGCAAACTCTTTAAGTGGCAGACAGCTGTCACATTTTCCACATGAAGAAATGGAGACAGGAGAGAGACAAGTCATTCACCCAGAGTCCTCTGGTTTTTACTACCTCAGCAAGCAGGAGCTTTGCCCAGTGATTGAAGACAAAATATACCACTAAGGCTCAGAAAGCTGGAAGGTGAGCCAGCTGGACTCCTTGCTCAGACGGACCTGGTTAGATTAGTAAACGCCTGCAGACTGCTGTTTCCCCATCTGTGAACTTTGGATTACTGTAGAAATGGAGAGGTGAAACTTTGAAAACTACACTCTATCACCTCAGGGGATGACATACAACTCCCGAGTGAAAAAACAAGCAAAGAGAAGTGAAGATGTGTCTCTCAACCCTCTGGCTCTCACACCTTTCTATAAAGAAACAAGGCGGTGGACCTGACCAAGAACGTCTGCAACCTGTCCCAAGCCTGAGGCGCAGTCGCGTACCTGGGCAACGGGCTCTACCTAACTAACTCCAGGTTTATTATTCTTGGACACATCCATAATTCCGCCAAAAAAAAAAAATTGCCAACTTCCTTCACAGCCCAAAGGCTGAATCAGAGACAGCCTCAGACAACAAGCTGGATAGCTCCTCAGGCAAAAGCCACTCAATGTCCTGGAAGCTTGGAGGTGATGTAGGGGAGAAAATGAAGATTTTCCAGTCATGGGAACAATGAATATAAAACAAACAAAACAAAAAAAACTAAACTGAGAGCAGCCCAGTGTAAGGAGTAAAGCGCAACTGAGAAGGTATACTCTTAACATCCCCACCTAACGGAAAACCGGTTCCAGCCAAAAGCTGTGGCCTCCAATCTTTAAGGTGTGGCCAGCACGTAGCCCAGACATAATTTTGATATTTAGTGTTAAAGGCCAAGAGTAACTGAATATTAACTCTAGGTGATATGAGTGCATGTGGCGTCTCCCGCCGTCCCTTTGGCGGGGTGGAGAGCATTACCTGAGTAAATCGAGGAAAGAGTCCACCGTCTCTTTGGAGACCGGAGGAGGCCCTGAGTTCTCTAGCCCCAGGCTGGACTGGAGGGTCTGCGCGCCCGCCCCTGGCTTGATGATGAACGCCAGAGCAACGGCGAGCGCAGAGGCGCTCAGCGTGGTGAGGCCGAAGTAAGCAACAGCGATGCCACCCAGACGCCCGAGGGAGCTGGCGTCCAGGGAGGCGGCGCCCGACACCAGGCTGCAAACCACCAGCGGTAGGATGATCATGCGCAGCATGCGGAGCAGCATCTCGCCGGGGAAGGCCAGGTAAGTGACTTGCGTGCGGGTGAGCTGCAGCCCGCGCAGCGCCGCGCCCATGCCGGCGCCCACCAACACCCCCGACACGGTGAGCAGCACCAGCGCGTGGCGCCGAAAAAAGCTAGCACAGCGCTGCGCTTTGCCCGTCTCGGTCTCCGGCGTTCGGGGCCCGGCCACAGGCTCTGCCTGGGTGCCGTCGAGGTAGCCGTTGGTCTCGCCGCTCTTCTCCATGTCGCTGCCCGCCGCTCTAAGCGGCAACACGCGAGGAACTTGGACTTGGAGAAAAGACCGGTTTCGAATGAATGGATCAGGCGGAGACAGTGGTCTGTGCCAGCTGCGGCTCCCGAGCTCTTCGAGTCCCTACAGGAACAGTTTCCAGAAAGATAAAGAGAGACGTGGGCTGTGGGCTGGAGCCAAAGCAGAGCAGACCCCGCCGCGCCCAGCCTTCCTTCAGAGCCGCTGCTGGCTGGAGATGATGCAACGCAGGAGGCGCGCTGGAGGCTGCAGCTTAGGAAGGAGGGCGGGGCCGGGGCCCGCCCCGCCCACGTAGGCCAGCCTCCGATGTTATGACCAATTAGAGCCTAGGAGCTCCGTTCCCCACCTCCCCGACTTTCCCAGGCCCCGCCCTTCTCCCGCCCTACCCGAGGCACAGCAAAGGGAGTGAGTGAGAGACAAGCAGGCGGGGCTCTCCCGAGACCGCGGGGCGTGAGGCCATCGGCCAATCCTGTCTCCTGGCAGCTTCCCGTGTTAGCTAACGGAAGCAGGCGGAGGGGCCTCTCCGTGCTGCACACTGTCCAGGCCTCGGGGTGAGAGGGAGGGGAGCGTCTGGAACGCCTTGGCAGTTCTTCACCCCATCTGGTGGAGAGGGGCCCTCGGAGGTTGGTGCCCGCCCTCCACTAAGGAGCCCTGAACGATCTAACCTTCGTTCTGCGGGAAATTCTTTCTTCTAAGGGCTCTGTAGGCTTTCGTGGTACAAAGACAAAGGAGTGGGTGGATGGGGAAGTCTCATTGCGAGCACGCACAGGACTCTAGCAGAGCTTTACCCTTAGATGACCGGGGAGTCTGGGTGACACTGCCCAGTGCCAAGGGTGAGCCACTGCGTGCACTAGGTCGCTCTGGGGCGAGTCACTTGGATTCTAGGCAAAAGCCTGGTATGTGCAGGCTGAAGATGTAAAACTCTCCCAGAGAAGCAGAGCTCTGACGCCACCACTTTCGGTGGCGTGTCTGCCACGTAACCTCAGCTGAAATACACGAGATTTTAACCACCCCCTTCCGGAGCTCCAGACTTGGCAAGGCAACAGTTCAGCCAAGTGTTTGGCCAGTCTGAAAGATGGTTCAATGGATTTTTTTTTTTAATGCCGTTTATTATCTTCTGTGGCCACAGCAGATAAAAGGGAAACCTTGGCAGTCATTTATTGTGTTTTCTTTCTTTCTTTCTTTCTTTCTTTCTTTCTTTCTTTCTTCCTTTCTTTCTTTCTTTCTTTCTTTCTTTCTCTCTTTATTTATTTTTCCCATTCTGTTTTGGAAAAGAACTACCTTCCCATACCTCCGAGAAAGCCTTAATTAGGTTTAACTGGGCTAAAGAGGAAAATAATGTGAAGTAAAGTAAATTTGAAGCATCCCATAATAGAAACCTGTGCAAATCAATATGCCCTGTCAAGAAACTGCAAAACGTTGTCCAGTTGTTGAGACAGCAGAGAGATCCTTACATGAAGCTGTTCCTTCAACAGCTTATTGGTTGGAGGGAGGTGTGTGCATTAGACAGGACCTATACGAATTTTTATCTTGTTTCCCAGAACATAGTTTATCTCTCTGTGCAAGGATAACTGAGTCCTACAGACCCATGTTGCTAGTTTCCAGGTAGCTCTTCCTCCTGTTGCTTAAGCTGCTGCTTTTATGCAAAAGACTGAAGTCATGCTCCAGAAATGGGTTTCCAATTGCCTGCTTTACAGCTCCACCCAGACATCCTGCAACATCTCAGCTCAGCATACTCAGAACTAGATTTGTGATTGTCTCCCTCCAGTCTGCTCCGGTTTCTGTTACCGTTATCATTATGATCTGTCTCGGTGAACCTTCAAGTCTTCTCTTGTCTGATCCGATGTTAAGTCCCATGACTCCTTTTGAAATGTCTTTTCTCTCCTCTACTTCCACTAGATATGCTGTTGACTGTATACTAATGCTTGACAGATTCTTCCTATGTGGCCCAAGCAGGCCTTGAACTCAGAATCTCCCCTGCCTCCATGTTGAGATTTGGTTTGTTGCTATGTATTGTAAATACTGGCCCTGGTTGCCTTGGGAACTAGAAGATCCCCATATACACCCAAGTGATACTATACAACCTTGCCCCTCAAGTTATCCCTGATTGGTCAATAAAGATGCCTATAGTCTCTAGCTCGACAGAAGAGAGGTAGGTGAGGTTTCAGTTCCTGGGCTTGAGATCTGAGGCAGGACCATGAAAGGGAGGAGAGAAGATGGAGAGAGGAGACGATGCCATGCATGGGATAGGTGAATCATGAAAACATGGCCATGAAGGGTGGCCAGTTCAAGTAAGAGCAGCCTAGGTGGAGCATGGCAAATTATATCTAGGGGTTATTGATAGGGAAGTAGGCAAAACAGCTTAGAGGGTTGACATCTGCCCAGCTCCAGTGCTTACTATAAATATAATGGTGTGTGTCTTTTATCTGGGAACTGAATGATCCAAGGCAGGGTGGAAGCCCCCAGTTAATATTATCTATCATGACAGCTCTACTTTCTGATTGCAGGTATATGTCACTGCACCTTGTTTATTTCCATACTTCTAAACCTAGTTGTTAAACCATCATTGTTTTTGTGTATTTATTTTCTGGTGTCTGACCAGAGGAGGGCATTGGACTTTCTGCTCTACCTTACTCCTTTGTGCTAGCTTCTCCCTGAACCTGGAGCTCGGCTGGTAACCAAGAAGCCCAAGTGATCCTCGTGTTTCTGCACCACAGCACTGGGGTTATACAAGTGCTCGGCCACACTTAACTTTTTGAGAAAGTGATGGGATTAGAACTCTTACCCACAGAATCATCTTTTTAACCTCCTTATCTAGGCTTTTGAAATCTTGTTTTGTTTGTTTTAAAGCAGAATTTCACTCATTTTGAGTTGGACTTGAACTCTCTATGTAACTACAGATGGCTTTGAATTCCTAATCCTCCTGACTGTACCACACACACACACGATGGACTTGTGTGTGTGTATACACTCTCGAGCCACCAGACTTGGCTGAACCCAGGGCTTTGTGTATGCTCCGCCTAAACCTGAGGCCAGCAAGCTTCCAGTTATCCTCCTGCCTCTCTCCCTCTTAGAGCTGAAATTCTAGGAGAGCACAGGCCTCCAGTTTGTTAGATATGGGGCAAGGATCTGAACCGTTATCCTCATGATTACACAGCAACTGCTTTTAGCTGCTGAACCATCTCTCCAGCCCCTCGTCCCTTTCTGAGAGTCTTGCTATGGAGCCTAGACTAATGTCTAGAATAAAGAGGAAGACTAGGATGGCTATTACAGAAAGAGTGAGGTGAAAAGCAAGTGCTGATGAGGATGGTTGGAGAGGAGAACCTTGTGCTTCCTTGGTGGGTATGCAGATTAGTATAGCATTATAGAAAATGCAAATTAGAATGGCAGGTCCTTAAAAATCAAAAGGCATTTCTTTGATCCAGGGATTCTAGGGATAGTTAAAGGAAGTGAACTCAGTATCTCGAAAAGATACTGGTATTTAATATTTTACATTTATTGACTGTGTGTGTGGGCAGTTGAGTGCTATGACACTTCTGTGGATACCAAACAACTTGTGAAAGTCTGTTCTCTCCTTCCATCATGAGGATTCCAGGGATGGATCTTGGATTGTCAGCGGCAGGTGCTTTTTCTCACTGAACCATGTCACCAGCTGGACATCTGTGCTCCTAGTCACAATACCCATGAGATAGAACCAAATGGGGTGTTCATCAATGGACGCATGGATAGAGAGGATCATTTCGAAAGCTAAATCTAACGGAACCGGAATCTATATAAACCTGAAGGGCATTGTGTTAAATTAAATTTTAAAGAAGCAGACAAATATTGCATGATCTCACTTGTATGTGGAGTTGTTTTTTAAAAAACCATGATTCAGAGGCTAAGAATTTGGCCAGGATGGAGCAAGAGGCAGGATGAGACAGAAACAGAAGACTTGCCCCTAGTCTTAGGAAACAGCTAAAGTATGTCAGTCAAAGCTTTTTTCTTCTTCTTCTTCCAGATCGGTAAAGCAGAAGCATCAGAGAGATGAGCTAGCTGACAGGAATGTACGTATGTAATCTGATTTCTGGGATTTGTGCGGAGAATTTTTGAATTAGAGATTTCACTTAATGAAATGTCAGATGTTTATAGAGATACTGAGAGCAAATCACTCTGCAAGGCCATAGAGTTATTGGAGGGAGGAGGGAGGAGTAAAAGCCAAGCACAGTGGCTAATGCCTGAAATCCCAGCATTCAGGTGTCTGAGGCATGAGGAATGTTCAACAGCAGGCTGGACTAGATTCTAAGTTCAAGGCCAACTGGACTTACATAGTAAGTTCTGGTCTATCCTTCTCTACAGATGAGACCCTGTCTCAAAACCACAAACCAAGCCAAACTCCAGAACAACAAAGGCACCCCCCCCCCAACACACACATACCCTATAATCAGAGTAGGGCATGACAGCTCAGATCTGTGAGCCCAGAACTTGGGAGGCTAAGACAAGGGACTGAGGGTTTGAGAGCAAACTGGATATTGAGAATTCCAGGCTTGCCTGGCCTATGGGGAAAGACCTTGCCTCCATCTCCTACCTACAGGGAGTGGTGGTGAAGAATGTTCCAGTGTTTGCCTAACATGCATATTCCTGAGGCTAGAACAGTCGAGGAGTCTACATCTCCACAGAGGATGGTTTCCTCCCTCCACACTCCATTATTTAATTAAGAAGGGTTGTGAGTTAACAACTTAGAATCAAGGCAAAACCCCAGATAAGATTTAGGACTAGCTGTACAAAGCCTGTTAATCAAGTCCTTCTAAGTGCAAGGCTAGAGTAGAAAAGAAGAGAATTTCAAATAGAGAGAATCAAGGATCTTATTAGAATTTTGGCACAACAATTCACTGAAGTAGATTAAAGTCTAGTGGGTGAGAAAGGCATAGATAACTTTAACCAGCTACAACCTCTGGTCCCCAACTTGACTACAGAATTTGAAAAGGATGGATTACAAATGAAGAAAGGCAGGTATGGTACTGCACACCTGTATTCCCAGCACTTGGGAGATGGAAGCAGGAGAATCAGGAGTTCAAGGCTAGCCGAAGCTACACTGCAAGCCTAAGGTGGCCAGCCTAGGCTATATGAGATCCTGTTTAAAACAAATGAAAAACAAATGTTATCAATATTTGTATGACTCTGCGGTAGGACCCAACTATCTTTTTCCTCCCTTCCCTTCTCTCTTGCTCTAGCTCCACTTTGCTACAGGCCCCCACTCGCTCATATGAGGGCATCAAATCTCTCATTACAGATGGTTGTGAGCCACCATGTGGTTGCTGGGATTCGAACTCATAACCTCCAGAAGTGCAGTCAGTGCTCTTAACCGCTGAGCCATTTCACCAAACCCTCAACCAACCAACTTTATATTCTGTTTCTCCTCGTTTTTCCCTGCTTGGGGCTGGAAAGATGATTCTGCAGGTTAAAGCATTGGCTGCTGACCTTGTCCTGCTTGGCTGAGCCTTGACCTGACTAAGGACATAGAAGGAATGAAGAAAGAAAAAGCAAGAGCAGAAGAGCTGGGATCAGGTGGGCTGTGCGCAGTGCGATGGAGCTGCGTTGATATGAAGCAGCCTAGAACCTCAGTGTGCTTGCTCAGCACAGGCAGAAGAGCTGGCTAGCCTAGGAACGAGATCTCCTTAGGCAGCAGTCCTTCTGGCTGTAAATATCAGGCTGAAATATGGAGAGGACTTCAGAAATCTTATAAGATCTCTGATTTTTACTATTACTGAAATAGAGAACTACTCAGGAGTTTGGGGTCTTCTTGGTTGATCTTGAAGACTTATACTACAGGAGACATGAGAGTAGAAACAGGGAGACCTGCCAGCCAGTCACAGAGAGGAGCCCGGGGTCAGGGTGGAGCATAGGGAACAGTGGCACACAATTAATTTCTGACTGTACTTGTGAGGTAGGCCACCAGAGCCACCAGGACTTGCTATTGGATGTGAGAGAAAGTCTAGTGATAAGGATTGGGAGAGATGGACACAAGTTAGCTGATGCAGGGATGCTAGGTCAGGCCCTTAGAGGCATGGACACGACAGTTAGCTGATTCAGGGAAGCTAGGGTGGTATAGGGAGTTTTGGAGGGTGGGAAAGGATAATAGAAATTGAAGTATGAATTTATCAGATCTACCTAATCATCTTGCTAGAAATGGTGAGCCAGCATTTGAAGTTTTTCTAGAAGGAGGAAAAAGGTGTTCACTGGTGTACAGAGGTGGTTCTGATGCTTTGATTAGGAATCTGTATTGACTGACGCTGAAGGTCCTCATCCCCAATTGGTTTTTGATCTATCAATAAAGATGTCAGTGGCCAATGGCTGGGCGGAAAGAAAGAGGTGAGACTTCCAGGTTCCTGCAGGCTAGGAGAGCGTTCCTGCGGGAGTGGGGGAGAGACAGAACAGACTCAGAGCCGCAAGGAAGGTCTTCCAAAATGTAGGCCAACAGGGAAAGCAGCCCATGCACTTCACAGAAAGTAACTGGGCAACTAAGCTGAGAGCAGAGTTAGAGTGTTGAACTAGGAGTGAAGGAAGGGCAGGCTAGTTGTGTAAGGCTTAGAAGAACCCAACCACAGAGCCAATAAGCCAGTTTAAAAATGAGCTAATATGGGCTGGAGAGATGGCTCAGCAGTTAAGAGCACTGACTGCTCTTCCAGAGGTCCTGAGTTCAATTCCCGACAACCACATGGTGGCTCACAATCATCTGTAATGGAATCTAATGCCCTCTTCTGGTGTGTCTGAAGACAGTGACAGTGTACTCATATACATAAAAATAAGTAAATAAATCTTTTAAAAAATGAGCTAATAATGTGTCTTTTGTCCACAGATCTGAGATAGTTCCTGGGTGGGTGCACATGTGCATGCAACAAGCCGGGAACACAAAGTAGTATTGACAAAACTACATGCTACACCTGGGTCTTAGTGGATTAACTATTTCTCATAGTAGACCCTGCTCTGTGGTGATTTCCCTCTAGGATGTGGACAAATAGGCTTGATTATCTGGGCTTTGCTACAGCAAGAGGAAGAAAAGAGGTGGAGTATCACGCTGGCAATAAAATACATTTTTTTTAGTCAAAGTCAGTCATGTGATCAGGTGCATTTCAAGAGAGTGAGAAAGGATTATTCTGTTAGGTGTTTGGGTGAACACTAACTGGATATGAAGATATATGATAATAAATCAGCAGCACATGAAACTTAAAGCTATGGGACTGTCAGAAATGACCAGGAAGTGTAGAGCCAACAGGAAGTTCAAGGACAGAGTGCGCAGAAACACCAACATCTAAAGTTCATCAATTCAGTTGACATGACAAACTTAGAATAACCAATCTGTTCCCCTTGGTTACACAAATAATCATAACTCTAGGATGAAGTAATGAGCCGAAAAACGGCGACAAACGATGTAAGTATAACATTTTAATATTTATGTTCTCATATAGAGTTCTGTTTTATGGTACACACAAACATGTGTGTGCACGGGCATGTGTGTGTGCATGCAGAAGCCAGAGAAGGGATGTTGGGCATCTTCTATTACTCCCCACCTTGTTCATTTGAGGCAGGATCTCTCATGGTTGCTGCTAAGCTGGCAGCTGGCAAACCTGCCAGCTCTCCTGTCTGCTCCCCACAGCTCTGTGGATACATGTTTGTGAGAGACCCTACTCCTTTGTTATGTGGGTACTAAGCTCTGAACCCAGGTCTGAATAGTTTCATGACAAGTGCTCTTAACCACTGACCCATTTTTCCAGTTCCTAGTTGTTTGGTTTTTTTTTTTAATTAATGCTTTAAATTATTAAGATAACCTGATTTACTTGTATAATTTATAAATCAGCTTTTCTAGATTCATGAGATTTTACTCACTAGATTTATAAATCTGCTTTTGATGTTTGAAGTTCTTCAGAGACTTCAGTTATGTTATATTGCTCCTGTGGTTTGAAAATGCTAAAGGAATTTAATCAAGCTTGTAAATGTGTTGGATGTTTTAGGAACACAAGCTACTAAATATCTAAGCTTATCAAGAATAAACCAAAAATAAAGTAGAAGTATGTTTTATTTTAGCATAAACTCTGTAGGTTGAATTTAAAGGCTTTAAAAACACTAATAGTGTTCAGGGTTCTTTTCTATGTCGAGCACTCCATGGATCCTGAAAGCTCACCCACTGCCTCTGTCCCCACCATGACGGCTTTAGAAGAGCCTCTAGCCAACCCTGTGGCCCCTGGACCCGTGCTACTCTACCTTTGGGACGAGCTCTGAGTTGCTGCTCAATACTTCTCAGTTGTCAGTCACTGTTCTGATGGGCCTGTCTGGCGTCCGGATGGGGGGTCTTTGTCTGATGGACTGAGATGGAACTAATATTCAACTAATTTTGAATATTATTGGGTATTTGGGATCATGGTCATGTTCCATGCTGTGTCCTTTGTCTTCAAATCACCATTCACTTGAAGCAATTATTACCTTTGTCAGAGAGGCCTCCCTTTAACAGTGCTCTTCCAGTAGCCCTCAATCTGTCCACCTTCAAGGTGAGATCTTCTGAATCTCCATCCTTCTAGGGACAAGTGAGTCAATGGTGAGTCCTTTTGATGGGACCCTGGGCTGTCCACCCTCCAGTTCTCAGCACGTAGCAAAGCTGTTGGGAGCATTGTTGACTCTACTATATGATAGGGAGTAATTGGCAGTATAGCAGTGTTGTGTAATGCTTCCTGCCCCACCCTCTATGTGGATAGTGTGGTGACCATGGTAGTTTATGTAGCTAGAGGGTGTGGTGGTTTGCTGACCAGTGAAGGTATGGCAGGGCTGGTTTTTGAATGGTGCAGCAGTCTTGAAAGAGCAGGGAGGGAGATGTCTTTGTTCCTTTGTGTCACAGCTGTGCTCTTTGATCTTCGGCTCCTTTAATCATTGGGGGGTTTGTTTTATCTTCTACAAAATATGGCTACCACCCCCGTGGTATCGTTGACGCAGACACACAAACTGTTACTACACTTTTCTTCTTGTGAACCAGGGTCTTGTTGTGGTCTGGCTGGGTAGTTAAACAGTCCAGGATAGCCTCAGGCAATGCTCCTCCAGCACTGTGAAATGCTTAATAAATAATAAACAATTTATTATTATTATTATTATTATTATTATTATTATTATTACTACTACTACTATGTGTGGTCTATTTGAGTTACTTCAAATTGGCTGATATGCCAACGTAAGGGGTTGGGGGA
Source organism: Rhabdomys pumilio (assembly GCA_030674055.1). Lineage (NCBI taxonomy): Eukaryota > Metazoa > Chordata > Mammalia > Rodentia > Muridae > Rhabdomys > Rhabdomys pumilio. Next base: position 67,709,046 of record JANHMN010000007.1, read on the forward strand.
GTTTATATCCTGATTCTACTCAAGGAAAGATCATTTGAATCATGGTTCACAATACATTTGAATAAGGCAAGGAAGAATCCAAACAAGCTTTACTATGTAATGGGGAGATTTTCATGTCTAATCCGTGAGGGTTTTCTTTGTCTAATTCCTTGTGTTCTGACTGAGCTTTCCTGAACTCTCGCTGCCTTGGTGAATGCCAGGTATGAGTCACCAGGCACAGGCAGGCACAGGCAGGAGACAGGAGCTCAAAACTCCAAGCTGCAGCATGGAAGGTCATTACTGTTCATCAGAAAAAAGAACTGGGCATCTAGACCCATTGGCAGCTGACCTTAGCCCTTGGCAAGCATCTCTTGTGAGTTTGGCATGTGGCAGAAATAGGCAAGTTCTCTTGATTTCTCTCCACCCTACATCCTCCTCCCACGCCCACAGCTGGCACGAAGGTCACAAGTTTTTCAAGTTTTTCTTTTGAATCACTGTCACGTTTAGACTTCCAAAGTCACGATGACTAAGATTCTATTATAAACGAAAACAAATCCTCGTTTTTACTCATGCATCTATGTATGCATGTATACAAGATGATGGATGGTGTGTTTTTTGAGCCTAAAATGCAGAGCCACACCCAGTCCCCAGATCCTTACGAGGTCATGAAAAGCCCAGGGAACTCATTTGGCAGTATGCAAAGAGCAGTAAGTCTAAATGGGATGAAAGTCACCATCAGTAGTGTGGAGTCATGGTGATAAGGTGTATCCTTAATCCAGCATGCTAAGAATGGCCTTTCCTCCTATACTCTCCTCCTTAAACCTATAGCTCCCATGTCATCATGAGTCAAACAGCAGACATATCCCAGAGGAGGTGCTTTTTACAAAATGCAAAATCAGTGCTCAAAGACACCAAAAACATTGGAAAGTCTGAGAAACTGCTACAGCCAGAGGGAGCCTGAGGAGATATAGCAACCAAATATGGAGTGATTCCCAAACTGGATCCTGAAGCCAGAGAGGGCATTGAGTGTAGCTGAAGGATGTGCAAATAGAGCATGGATAGAGTTGTTATTGGCTCATTGACTTGTGACAAGAAACCATCCGACATGCGATGCTGATGACAGGGAAAGAGGCTGTGCATCTATGGTGATTCTTTGTATCACTTTGGCAAATGTTAAATGAATCCAAAAGCATCCTAACGAAGAAATGCTCATTTTCAGAACTATGCAGGAGAAATTGACAGTGCAGTACCTTGGCCTGTTGACTGTGGTTGTGTCTGGGAACAGGAAGGAAGTGAGGGTTAAAAGCAGGCCCACTGGGCCCCTACTGGGTGTGGGACAGAACTGGAAAAGACAGGCTTAGTCCTGCAGGAAGGGTTGGGAATGCGTCCTCTATATCTGGCTATGGTGGTTTGAATAGGCTTGGCCCAGGGAGTGGCACTATTAGGAGGTATGGTCTTGTTGGAGAAAGTGTGTCACTGTGGGCATGGGCTTTGAGACCCTCCTCCTAGCTGCCTGGAAGACAGTTTTCTCCTGTTTGCCTTCAAAGCAAGATGTACAACTCTCAGCTCCTCCAGCACCATGCCTGCCTGGATGCTGCCATGTTTCCTGCCATGATGATAATGGACTGAGCCTCTGAATCTATAAACCAGCCCCAATTAAATGCCTGACTTTATAAGAGTTGCCTTGGTCATGGTGTCTCTTCACATCAATGAAACCCTAACTAGGAAATAGGGGAAACTAGCTGAATTGTAGATCACAGGCTTCTTTTTAAGAACATGGTTGGAGATCGTTTGTTCATGTCAATAAGCCATGTTTTCTTAGTTCTGCAGCTGAGAACATCTTGAGTGTGTGTGTGAGTGAGTGTGTATGTGTGTGTGTGTGTGTGTGTGTGTGTGTGTGGCAGTGGTGTGTGAGAAGTTGGATCTCATTTCCTAGGTTGATTGCTTTGTTCCTTTTTGAATGGAGCTTTCCAGTTCCTAAAACAGAATACTCTAGGATGGTCAGATGTTAGGGTTATAGCTGCTCTAGCAAATTAGGTTTGCCTACCCACACCGATTTGCCAATTAAAAAGGCAAATAATATCTAGAAACAGAGAATGGAGATTGGAGAATGGAGATATCAATGCAACCTCATTGGGAAGAGGAACAAATAAACGGGCCCGTGACCCCTTACCATGTGCTACATATGGGGAATGCTCCAGGGATCAACTGGGGTGAATCAGGGGTCTGGGCTCCCAGGAGAAGCCGCCACAGCACCCTATATGCTCAGTATGTTCATTATATACAGCTGGACAAGTAGGTAGGGTTAGTGCATACAGTTGAACAAGGAGGCGGGGTTAGTGCATACAGCTGAACAAGGAGGCGGG
>JANHMN010000007.1:67711400-67723752 GCA_030674055.1 Rhabdomys pumilio
ATAGCTGGAAAAGGTCCACACACTGAGAAATGACAGCACTGTTGGAAACCAGCACCATTGGAAGCCACCAAAGGTGGGGAACTATTCTCCCCCAGGGCCTCCAGGAGGAGTGCAGTCTTGCTCACACTTTGGTTTTCAACCAGTGAGGCTCATTTGGACTTCTGGCATCCAAAACTGTTTTTGTAGCCACCAAGTTAGCGGTAATTTGCAATAGTAGTCACAGAATAGAAAAAGAATGTGATTTCAGCTCAGGCAAAAATGGCATTTAGGAGTCCCAGGTGCCCTGACACATCAAACTTTGCTGAACAGAAAGACAAATATCGCAGAGCTCAAATGACTTGGCAGAGCTTTTATTGGAGTGAAGTTGAGCCCAGGAGACCGTGGCTCTGAGACTCCATCTGTGATGAGAGACACAGAAAGAATAAGAAGTGGGGATCTGGGATGTGTCTTGTACTTCAGCTGTGTTGAAGACCCAGGGATTCCTCCCATTCTCCTTCCCAGCATCAACTCCAAGGACATCTTCACCATCGCTTGCTTGAAAGCTTTCTATGTGTTAAACTACTTACTGCCCACCCACTGTGGCCTGCCAATTCGTAAGAATCATTCTCTCTAGCTGGAAGTTGCCATAGGCTGTCCAGTTTTCATATGTGAGATTCTGCACCTTCCTTTCTGGGCTCTTATTCCCAAAGATGTGGCTCTCGAGGGCATTGGCCATCTCTTTCTCCTGTTGCAAAAAACAGAGGGTGCCAAAAGTCTTGCCTTCCTTGAGTTGCTTTTGGTCAGAGTGTTTTGTTTTTTAATTTAAATTTGTTGTTTTGTATTTATTTGGTTGGTTGGTTGGTTGGTTTGAATATTCAATACAAGGTTTTTCTTGTAGCCCTGGCTGTTCTGGAACTCACTCTGTAGACCAGGCTCAAACTCACCTGCCTCTGCCTCTGCCTCTTGAGCTCTGATGTGGCTAAAGGTGTGCACCTCCACTCCCAAATTTGATTAATGTTTATTTCCTCTGTTTGTGTGTTTTGCCTTCGTGTATATATACCACACGCATGCAATGCCTGTGGGTACAAGAAGACAGAATTAGGTATCTTAGAACTGGAGTTATAGATGGTTGTGAGCCATCTTGTGGGTGCTGGGAGTTGAACCTGGGTCCTCTGGAAGTATAACCAGTTCCTTTAACCACTGAGCCATCTCTCCAGCCTCCAGAGAGTTTTAGCACAGCAACAGAAAAGAATTATCAGTAAAATAATGTATTTCAGATGGCAAGAAAATAGACAAAATACTTGTAAATAATTCATATTTATGTTAAGCCTTAGTGTTTTTTAATTTAAAATTATTATTATTATTTGTTTTAAGACAGGATCTTATGTATCCCAGGCTGGCCTTGAACTCACTATGTAGTTGGGGCTGGTCTTGAATTCCTGATTCTTTTGCCTCTTCTTTACAAGTGCTAGGATTATGGGTGTGCCCCACCACACTTGGCTAGTCTTAGGGCTCTAAGAGGAATAAATCTTCTGCTGATTTTTGTTTCTTTGTTTTATATTTCATATCACATTGCTTCCCAAATGAGAAAAAAAAATGAGGCACAGCAGTGTTGTAGCTCTGGATATCAGTGGTTACTACGGTTGTTTTAATGTTAATTGGCCACAAATTAGATCACCTGAGTAGGAAGTCCCACTTGAAGAACTATCCCTATTGCCTTGATTGATGTGGTAAGGCCCACCCCAATTGTGTGTGTCCTTCACATATCAAAGGATATGGCAGAAAGAAGGCCATATCCCCCTTTGCTTGCTAAGTTGATTTGCCCCATTCCTCCTTCTCCCCCTGCTGACACAGAAGAAGAAGGAGGAGGAGGAGGAGGAGGAGGAGGAAGAGGAGGAGGAAGAAGAGGAAGAGGAAGAGAAGGAGGAGGAAGAGGAGGAGGAGGAGGAGGAGAAAGTAGTAGTTGGTAATGGTGATGGTGATGATGATGGTGACTACTTCAATGATAGCAGAACCAGCCTTTCCAAATTTTCATCATACATCAGATACAAGTAGCTCTTCCAGAACCTCCCAAGCTTCAGATGCCAGATTGGTTCCCCTGAAGCATCCCACCTTGTAGACCGAATAAGAATACATTGTTGTTTCCCAGAGAGAGACAGCTATTGTAGGACAACCTCAAGGATCAAATAACTACTAGGTTCTCAGCTCTTGGATGAGATTCTGCTGTTGCTGCTATTTTAAAGTTCACACACACACACACACACACACACACACACACACACACACACATATATGTGCATAATACATATGTATATATTTATCCCTTGGTTCTATACCTCTAGAGAACCCTCACTGAAACTGGTTCAGCCTGGCTCAGAGCCCAGGTTTGGTCCCCTCTTTGTTTTAATCTCAGTGCTCTGAAAACTCTTCCAAACACTGACTGCTGACCCAGGTAGACAGAGACCTGTGTGGTGGTAAAGGACTTTTTGCAGAAATATTTAAAAAATCTTATTTTGTTGCTTTGATACAAAATTTACCATCATTACCAATAATGCTTGGTATGGTGGTATGCACCTACAATTTCAGCACTCAGGAGGCTAAGACACGAATATTCCAAGTTCAAAGCCTGCCTGTGCCACCTACTGAAATCCTATCCTACAGCAGTGAAGCCCTATAATAGTAATAATAACAACACACTTCTTTGGTAATTGGATGTGATCCTAGTGTGAGGTTAAGTAGGTCTTATATTTTCACTTAGCAATTCTAGCATGCCAGTATGTAAGGGTGTTTCTGATGCTTTGATTGGGAATCTATATGTGAACTCTGAAGGTCCTGTTCCATTCACTAGGGAAGGGGTTGGGGGAGAGAGAGAGAGAGAGAGAGAGAGAGAGAGAGAGAGAGAGAGAGCAGCCATGTGAGATCTCCGGTGGAGTGGCCAGTGACCGACTAAGCTGAGGGCAGATTTAGGGTGTTGAGCTAAAGACTAATGGTAACTGAGCAACAGAAGCTGAGGACAGAATTAGAGGTGCTGAGCTGGGAATGAAGAGAAGAGTGTGCTAGCTAAGGGAGATTTAGAAGAGTCCAGCCATTGAGCTAAAGCATAGCAAAATAAGCTCATGTGTGCGTATCTTTCGTTCTCAGATCCAAGGGAACCTGGGCAGGCCTGATACTTCAGTCCGCCCGGAGCTTAAAACAGGGTTTTAGAAAATACGTGCTATACCAACAGGCTCTTTTCCATTAAGTTTCTGTGTTTCCCTGTTGATATTTTGGTTCTCAGCCCCTCTAAAGAGTCTCTCTACCAGACCATCTCTTAAACCTTTTCAACTGTTGTCCTGTGACTGTCCATTAGAATGAAGAGGATTTGAACAAGGAGCCGCTGAGCCGCGTTTTCTCTGTTCTTTCCTTACCTGACCACATCCACCATTTCCAGTTGACACTTAAGGAGTCCCCTGGGACAGCAAACCCCTAAGGCACTTCTAGCAGGGCTCATTTATTATCAAAGCCAACCAGAATTAGCTTTTACATAGGACTTCATGGTGTGGAAGGCAATTTCTACATGACTTAGCTTCCCCACAAATGTTAGATAACATATACTTTTTAAGATTTTTTTTTTCTGGGGCCTGAAGAGATGGCTCAGGAGACTTCCAGAGGACCCAGGTTAGATCCCCAGCACACCTGGCAGCTCACAACTGTCTATAGCTCAAGCTCTGGGGGAATCCCATGTCCTTATCTGGCTTCTGCAAACACTGTATATGGTATAGCGATATACACACAGGCAAAATATCCATATGCATAAAATAAAAATAAAGAAAAATAATTAAAGATAAATCTACAACAATATTGAAAACCAGGTAGTTTTGCAGGGTCAGGGGCTATGTAAGCTGTGGACGCAAGAGGGAAGGGAGTTTAGGTTCCCAGAGCCCACATAACAGCCAGGTCACGTGGCAGCTCGATGTCATCCCAGGATGTGGGAGGTGGAGACAGAAGATCCCTCGGACATGCTATCTGGATGGACTAGCTGATTCTATGAGCTCTGAGTTCAGGAAGGGACTCTGCCTCAGTATATACAGCAGGAAGCCATCAGGGAAAACGCTTGTGTCAAATTCTGGCTGTCACACATGTGCCCCCACACATGTGAACAAGTATACTCACACTTGCATACAATACAATACAATACAATACATACATACAATTTTAAAAATAAAACAGTTTTGTGAATGAGAAAAACGGAGCTTTGAAGAAGTTCGTTAATTTCTCCCAGTCAGACAATGAAGCTGTGTGACTGTGGATACAAACAGCAGCCTGCCAACATCAGAACCAACCTGGAGCTAGTTCATGGATGCCAGTCAACCACGATGTCGGCTACAGCTGGCCTTCCCACCATCCAGTGGAAAGAGCTGCAGCCAGCTTGCTTGGCATCCTCCTGCCACCCACCCTGCCCGCCCCCGCGCGCCCCCTCCCCCCACTTCCTGTCCACTGCACTCAGTTGCCTGGATAGCCAGTAGCCACACTTCCTGATGCACTCTGGCGCCTGCTGCTAAGCACAGAGACATTGCAAACTTGACTGTTGGCAGTGGTTGAGCCCTGAGATGTAAAATCCCACTCCAGGAGTTGGTGACTCAGCAAGTTTCCTCCAGTCTAGGGAATGAAATGACCTTTGGTAATAGCCCAGGTTGTATGAGAGACAGGAATCTGGATGTTTCTGGAGCTGAATCATGTTAACAAGGCCCCACCCTCAGGCCCTTCCCGTTGCCAGGCTACTTACCCTGGTGGCCATGAGGCACTCCTCCAAAGACTGCCTACATACACTGACCTGGCAAAACTGGGCAGGTATGACTTGGCAAATTGTAACTTGCTCGGTGTGTACATCTCCGGTGTTTGTGCCTCTTGGGGCTTTGAGGGCTTGGGTTGAGTTACAGAGCTTGGAAGGAGAGGTGGGAGGGTAGAGTTTTTAGAGGATCATTAAGTGATCTCCAGACAGTTAGAGGACTAACCTGAGATGGTGGAGGGCAGCTTCTACTGGCAGGGTGCCCCAAAATTGTGGGTTTACAGCCCCCCTACTTTATTGAAATCTTGCCAATATATTCTCATCCCGTTCCTAGGGCCCCACTCCTGGAGCAGTACTCAAACTTGAACAAAAGATGCGCTCCACTGTGGCTAATTGGATTTACAGCATAGTCCATCCTGGGATCAGCCTTCGGATGTTATTTCCTGTGGCTTCGTGAGCCGAGAGCTGCTATGAGGGCTGTCCTGCAAACTTCCACGTTCCTAATGAGGACCTTGAGCTGAAAACCCCAAGATCATAATTCCCCTCGGTTCTCCAAGAGAGAAGCAGATTCTCCGTGTTTTCATGAAGATCGTTCACAGCACCAAACACTTGCTTACCGGTGCGGTGCCTAGCCTGCTAAAAGTACTTTATTACTGGTTTATTAGTGGTTTCCAGAACTATCTTGCCTGGCGGGCCACGGAATGTCAGATCCTACTTTACCTCTGAAAAATTCATTCCTGTAAGCCTAATCCAACAAAAAGCCAACTCTAGGAAGTCCAGACGCATTCCTGGGATAATTTTGCTGCTTTGGAACCATGCAGTGTTCCCGAACTGTAAGGTGCTGTACTTGGTCTTTCTTGGTGGAAGGATTCTCTCATGTGAGTTTCAATTCGAAGACAGCACATCCCACCGCAACACTGTCGTCCTTAAAGGGCTGATCCCCCAAAAGCTTTCCTTGGTTATCTGCCACTTTCAGAACAACAAGCTGGTCTCGATGGACTCTGACAAATGGGTCCAAACCCATTCTACAAAATTTGGGGTTCTAGGGAGACTATGTGGCCTCAAAGCAGGTTTTCCTTTTTCAAGTCAAAACTGTTCATAGGTGATACTAAAATTATCTTCTGCTCCTGGCTGATTTCCCAGGTCCCAGAGGGCACGTCTGAGCCTGAACTATTAAAGAAAGGAGCCCAAGCCCAGCCTTATGCAGGCACTGAGGGCTGTCTCTGGATAACTGCCTCTAACTCAATATGTAGCTGAGGATAGCCTTAAACTTGAGCCTCCTGCCTCCGCCTCCCAAGTGCTGGGATTGAGAGTGTGTATCATCACGCCAAGACTAAGCAGTTTGAATATTAACTCATAGGGTAAGCCAGGCCGGATGCAGCAGGCTTGTAATTGAAGCTTTCCATGAGGCTGAGGCAAGATGCTCAAAAGTTTGAGGTCTCCCCAGGCTACAGAATGGATTCAAGACATCTTAGTGAGACTGGCTTAAAATAAAAAGCAAAATAGAGGGCCGTGGGTTCAGCTCAGTGGTACTGGACTGAGCCAGGTGTACAAAGACCCAGGTTCAAGTTCTGGTTCTAGAAACCAGAACCCCTGGCCCAGATAATTTGATTTCAGGCTTTAATTCAGTCAGGCAGTATTGACTTCTTCCTTCCTTTCTTTCTTTTTTACTTTGGGGGCTGGAGAGACGGCTCAGCAGTTAAGAGCTTATATTGCTCTTACAGAGGACCTGAATTTGTTTTTCAGCATCCACATCAGATATTTCACAACCTCCTGTAACTCCAGCTCCAGGTGGACCCAAATCCTCTGGCCTCCATGGGCACCTGCTCTCATATGCGCATGACCATTACAACAATCGAGTTAGCGGAAGTAATTTTCAGGCGTTTACCGCCAGGGAGTTTGATAATGGCGAGGGATACCTACATAGGCATCTGGGCCTTCTCTCTGTTAGAATTTTATTGTTGGAGTATCTAGTTGTCTAGCTGTTTGGAGAAACAAGTGATGGACTCTGTTAGGCAATGTACTTTGAATGTAGCTGAATGTGATTTCAGATGGGAAACAGAATTAACTTTGTCTGACCTTGACCTTGAAATGTGGCCATTGTGTTTCATAAAATCAGCCCCAGAGGGAAGTAAATCAGGCTCAAAAGGACAGCTGCTGTGTGGCTTCATTTTATGACCTACGTAAAGCAGCCAGAATGGGACAGAAGGCAGAGTGGGGCTGCCAGGCTAAGGAGAAGAGAACTGGGAATTCCTGCTTAGTGGGCACAGAGTCTGAGTGGGAAGAGAAAGTTCTCAATGCTGGTATCACTGAGGGATGCACCTAAAAATTAGTTATGATTTGTTGTGCACTGTGGTGCCTATCTGTAATTCCAGCCACAAGGCTGAGATAAGAAAGACCCTATCTCAAAAGCAAACAAAATGGTTTAATGGTAATTTGTTAAGTTTTTATCTTGTGTGTGTGTATGTCTGTGTGTGTCTGTGTAATGTGCTTGTGTATGTGTGTGCATGTGTGTTTACGTCAACTTTTGGTGTCTTTCCTTAGTCACTCTGATTTTTACAAAATATTTATTTTTATTTTATGTGCTTGGGTGTTTTGGCTTCATAGATGTCTTTGTCCCGTGTCTAGGTACCATATCTGTGCAGTGTCCAGAAGCCAGAAGAAGATGCCAGGTCCCCTTAGAACTGGAATTATGGGCAGTTGTGAGCCACCATGTAGGTGCTGGGAATGAACTATGGTCCTCTGGAAGAGCAGTCAGTGCTCTTAATCACTGAGCCATCTCTCCAGCCCTGCCTCCGTATCCTTGAGTTTGCCCTGCAGGCACTTTACCCATTGAGCTTTCTCCCCAGGTCTCTCTAGGTATCACCTGCTATGCCAGGCAGGCTGGTCTTCAACTCACAGCAATCCTCTTGCATTCCAAGTGCTGGGACTTCGGGTGTGTGCCGCCACTCCTAGCTCATGTTAAAAATATTATACTACAATAAGAAGGTAGCAACAGGGTGGTTCCAAATCACTATTCCCAGTCCCATATGCTCTTCCCAAGCCTTGCTACTGTCTCATTAAGAGCTGAACTTTTTCTTCCCATAGAGGACAGAATGAATGAATGTGAATTTTGAGACTCAGGCAGAAGGGAGTTGCAGACATCGCAATGTGAACTTAGGGACTCCTGAGCTCTGGCAAAGACACACATCAGGAGGGCCAGGTAGAGAGCATACACAGGTGGAGGGCTGTCCAGCAGTCTGGCTTTAGTTGCCAGGTGAGTCCACCTAGCTAGTGCCAGAGCCATGCTGCAGAGATGCCAAAGGCGACCTGCAGGCTGAGCTGAGGCAAGCCCAGACTGAAAGCAAAAATAATAATAGATTGTTATTTTATGGCATCTTTGGGTTGGCTGTTGGCTGATCCAAGGTCTTGCTAGGAAAAATTGTTTGTTCTACACAGTAGCAACACCACAGGCCCCAGACCACAGGCTACTTCAAATAGACAGAGAGGCTGAGGCTAGCATCAATCAATCTCTCTCTCTCTCTCTCTCTCTCTCTCTCTCTCTCTCTCTCTCAGGAGGGAGGAAGACAGGGGGAACAAAATGATTTAATGTTGTCATGTGATTTATTAATTCTTGGGGTCACCTATGTCACTTCTTAGGCTAAAGTTTATATAGACTAGAAGTAGCTCCAGAGGAACTCTGTTTTCAGAAGCAGGAGCCACGTCCTCTGAGCTGTTTGTCATCTCTTCCATGGTTTGCAGAGAAATCCAATTCAATGGGAGAACAAAGAGGTGGGATCTGTTACAGGACACAATTGCTCTTGTGAAATTGTTCCTGTGAAAGCCTCACCTGCCCACCCCTTCCCACTCCCCCTCCCCCAGCCTTCCTCTGACATCTGTCAGGCTAGTCTGAGAGGCCAAGCAGGAAACACTGGCCTCAGCCCCAGCTCACCTTTGAGAATGCCCTGTGTTCTGGTCAGACAGCCTCTGATGTCACCACTGTGTAAAGTAAATCATTTGCCCAGCGGGGCTTGAGCCAGGGAACGTCCAAGTCAGAGCTCAGTCAGAGCTCTAGAAGCCCGCTTGGCCATAGGCCTTGGGCTTGTTCTTGTACGACTTTATAGACAATGGCCAAGATTTTAGTTTTCAGCTTCTAGAGTTCTTGTCAATCTAAAACTCAGGGGAGGGAAGAGCATGTGATGTCTTTGACTTTGAGAATGCTCTGGAAGTCTTGTCTGTGCTTCAAATAGTCTCTCTAACCTTTTAGACCAGTCTCCCGCCTTGATTCTCTTCTCTGAGAGCAGACGTGGGCTCTAGACACTCCGGACCCCTCTGCACTTTCTCAGACACTGTTGAGTTGAGTTTCAAAGTTCTCTTACTGCCCCTCCCTATCACATGCTATAGATTGTCTTTGATTATAAAGACTAGGCTTCTAAAAAAACCCAAGTAGGGCTAGAGAGGTGACTCAGCAGTTAAGAGCACTGGCTTCCAGAAGCCATGGGTTCAATTCCGAGCACTCACATTGAGTCTCATACTTGGCTTTAACTCCAGTTCTAGGAGATTCGACATCCCCTTTTGGCTTCTGAAAGCATGTAGTGCAAGATATACACATGCAAAACACCCATACACGTAAAATAATAAAAATAAAATATCAAGAAAACAGAAACAAAACCCAAGCTAAATCTGGGTTCAAGTTCAAAACCAACCTGAGCTACATAGCAAGCCACTGTGTCAATAGCTAGGAAGGACTAAGAAGGCAGTTCGTGGGTAGAGTGCTTTGTTTCCCTGTATGTATAAGGCCCTGGCTTTCATCCCTGCTACTGAAAATACGATAATGTGCTAGCTAGGTTTTATGTTAAATTGATACAAGCTAGGGCCAAGTGGGTAGAGGGATCCTCAATTAAGAATATGCCTCTGTTGGATTGGCCTGTTGACAAGTCTGTGGGATGTTTTCTTGATTAATGATTGTTGTGGAATAACCCAGACCACCATGGGTGCCGCCATCCTTGGGCAGATGGTGTTGAATTGTATAGGAAAGCAGGCTAGCAAGCCAGGAAGAGCAAGCATTCTTCCATGGTCTGTCTTCAGGTTCCCACCTTGAGTTCCTGCCTTGTGATGATGTAACCTGTGTGATGTGACCTGTAAGCCAAGTTAACCCTTTCCTCCCCAAGTTGCTTTTGGTCATGGTGTTTTTACCACAGACATAGAAACCCTAAATAATAATAATAATAATAATAATAATAATAATTTAAGTAGATAATACCATTCCAAATTCTTTTTCATGTTCGAAACTAACATGCTAAAGTGAGTGCCACTTTCCCAATTTACATCTCAAGATCGAGCTGACAAAATGTCCTGCTAGTGCACAGTGCTTGCCAGCCGCTTTTACCACTGGCATATTTTAATCACATTTGTATAAAAAAAACTTTAAATTTCAATTTATTGTTTATATATATATATATATATATATAATGTGTACACACACACACACACACACACACACACACACACACGCACATGCGCACACATGCAAAATCAAAGGACAAATTTTGTGGTACTTGGTTTCTTCCTTTCTTTCCATGGGTCCTGGGGATTGAACTCAGGCTATCGGGTTTGGTGGCAGGCACCTTCACCCACTGAGCCACCTTGCCAACACTTAAACAGAAAAATGTTTATCTTGGTTCCATAGCACATGTGGTCATGATGGTACACATTCTAGCATTTGGAAGCTGAGGCAGGAGCATCACCATGAGTTCTCTTTCATGAGAACAAAAGAGCGAAGCTGTCAGAAAGTTGCTGCCGTTGAGGTAGACCCGGAATCCTCATGTGTGCTGGATCCAGGTGGAGGGGGTGAGATTTGGATGTCTCTAATGGCAGCAGATTTTTGTGTTTGTGAAGAAAAGAAAAGCACACAGGCAAAGCAGAAACCCCTCAAGACTCTCCAGAGAAACAGTCCAGTGGCTGTGTACAGTAAGTAGAGAAAAGCAGAAGTTTAGCTTAAGGAATTGCCTTGCTGGAGTGTGGAAGCTAGCAGGTCCCAAATCTGCAGTGTAAGTTCAAAGGTAGGACACCCAGTTGTATACTCTGAATGTGATGAGCTTTGGTCAGGAAGTGAATGGAAGTGATTTATACCTTTGAAAGGAGACTTCTCACTCACCCCATCTTTCCCCCATGGCCTTGAGATGGCAATGTTCAGATGCAGGCTGCTTGAGTCAGGTGACTGTCACAGAGCTGATCTGGCCCCTGAGGAACAGATAGATACTTGTAAAATAAACCTTTGTTTTAAGTCACCCAGGCTGGGGCATGTGAATTACTGCATCACAACATACCTGATTGAACACCCGACAGGCCATTTAGGATGTAGGGACCATGTGATCCTGAAAGAAACTTCTCTTTGCTTAGAGGGATAAATGACTAATTGTTTTTTTGTTTTGTTTTGTCTTGTTTTCTCATCAAATGTAGAATGAGGAGAACCCATGGTAAAGAGCACTGGCTGCTCTTGCGGAGGACCTGGGTTTAGTTCCCAGCACCCACATGGTGGCTCAGTCTTTTGAACTCCAGTTCCAGGGATCCGATGCTCTTTTCTAGTTTTTGTGGGCACTGCATGCAAGTGGTGCACAGACGTTCGTGCAGCCAAAACATCTTTACGCATAAAATGAATTTGAAAAATCATTAAAAATGTAAAATGGGGACCTAGGGTTGTAGATCCAGAATAAAGCTATTTATGGGGGGCTGGAGAGATGGCTCAGTGGTTAAGAGCACTGGCTGCTCTTCCAGAGGTCCTGAGTTCAATTCCCAGCAACCACATGGTGGCTCACAACCATTTATAACGAGATCTGAAGACACACACATATATAAAATAAATAAATCTTTTTTTTAAAATACTGTTTGTGGATCTTTGCAAAGGATATTAAATCAAAGCAACAGTTTATGAGACAAGAACCAAATATTTTATATTGAACACTGGTTTAACAGAAACCTTCGAGTGACCATGATATGTGCCTAACTCAAATACTGTGAGGAAAAAGCAAGTTGTCAAGATTAAGCCCAAACTAGGACTGTAAGTAAGCTAAACGAGGCTGAAGTTATCCACCGAGGCTGCACATCAGCATGGAGGACCAGAGGGAGGACAGGCGAGACGCTCCGTGGATGGAGGGTGTTTTGATCACGAGCAGTGTGAACGCTGGATACTGCAGTGCTGCACACTTACAGTGGTGAAAACTTTGTGTTGTGCTCACTTTACCACATGAAGAAGAATATGATGAGTCACTTGCTTTGTTGGTTCTGAGTGTGTTATTACTAGTGTATAATTACTTGTGTGTAATTAACACTTGCTGGTTGCAAATTAGCAGTGGGAGTGCCTTCTAACAAAAGTGGACAAATTTAAAGATTCTGGGGTGTGTCCCCAGAACCCCAGGGCAGGAACAATGAGAGGTCTCAGAAATTACCAGCATCAGGGACTTGAAGGCCACATTTATGCTTCCTGGTCTCTGCCTGTCTCTGTAATCCTACTTCCTTCCCATTCTGCCTGCAGCCTGGTCTCTATACCTACAGTCTGGCCTCTGAGCCTGCAGCCTGGTCTCTGTGCCTGCAGCTTGGTCTCTGTGCCTGCAGCCTGGTGTCTGT
>JANHMN010000007.1:67723762-67778737 GCA_030674055.1 Rhabdomys pumilio
CTGCAGCTTGGTCTCTGTGCCTGCAGCCTGGTGTCTGTGCCTGCAGCCTGCTCTCTGTGCTTGCAGCCTGGTCTCCGTGTTCTGGTCCACAGGACTGCCGACACTTGCTGTGTCCGCCTTCTTCTCTTTGGTTCTCATGTTTACATAGTTCACCCCAATGTTAATAATAGCTTAGTTTAGAAAAGCTCAGAAACTCCCAGTTGGGTATTCCCAGGAAAAGAAAGCCAAGTGGCACATCCCGAGTTCTGTGATCCCTCTATCCAATGAGCCTTTCCTGGCAAGAGGTACAAGCATGGCTGCTTCTGAGACTGGAGTAGCTGAATGTATCTGTCTACCATTGCCTTCAGTTTTGAGAATACTC
Organism: Rhabdomys pumilio; assembly: GCA_030674055.1. Classification (NCBI taxonomy): domain Eukaryota; kingdom Metazoa; phylum Chordata; class Mammalia; order Rodentia; family Muridae; genus Rhabdomys; species Rhabdomys pumilio. The sequence continues at coordinate 67,724,124 of JANHMN010000007.1, forward strand.
ACTACTCTAGACTGAATTGCTCTCTTTTGCAGTCATAGCACAGAGTACATTCAGTTTCAGTGACATATGATGGAATCTGAGATTGAGTCACAGTCTCCTCCAATATGACCAAATTGTCCACTGTGAGAGAGCCTGTGACCTCACTGAGTGATGGTCATTCTTCACATTTCCTGTTCCGTTTAGCAAACTACAAGTCTGAGGTGCTGTGTTTAACTACTAAGTACCCATGAGGCCACTAAGCCCCAGCTGCTTCATCTACGTTCTCAGAATCCCACAGACTACACACGGCCTGGCAGATTTCTCTATGCTAACAGGAGTTCTTACCACTCTGCCTTTGCCTCTGCCCTACATGTTGCCCCTGTTAGTTTTTGGCCAAAGAGTATCTTCGAATATCTTTCCTGGGTTTGTTCTCTCACCATCCACCAGCCCCTTTGCCGTGTGGCTTCTTTCAAGGCCTGTGGCTTGCTGAAAGGTTGGCCTTACTTTTCTCTCCATTCCCTCTGCCTTGCTTTTAGATTGCATTCCTAAAGCTAGCTACCAAGCTCTCTTCCCTTATTTGGCCACTTCCTCCTCCTAAGACTGACTACAAAAGTCCCACTATCAAAGTATTGAAGTCCAGCAATCAAAAGCCCCCTTTGGCTCACCTAACATGCCCAGTTAAAATGAAACACCTCATCCTAACGTGGGGTTTCCCCTTGTACTTTTATAAACTGCCATTTGCTCAGGGGCCAAGTCAGTCTCCTCTCTATCGACAGACTCCTTTGTTCTCCAGGACTAATTTCCCTTCCTGTCTCCCTTGTTCCTTCTCCTTCTCTCTCATCCTCTATCTCCTATCTTTGTCCCTTATTCCTGCCCTCTGTCCCTCTGGGGCAAATAAATCTTTGTGTTGAGAACTTGGTTCTGGGGGTCCTGAGCTGACACCTTTCCTTCTAGCCCTGTCATCTATGAGTCCATATGGTCTACTCTGGCCTCATTCCTTTGTCAGCTTGACCTTGGACCTCAGAACACAGAAGCCTAAGTGCTGGAGATATGACTCCGCTGGTAAAACGCTTGCTGTCCAGGAATGAAGACCTGAGTGGGATCCCTAGCAGCCATTGAGAAGCTGGGTGTGGGAGTGCGCATGCGCAGGCGCATTGCGCGCCTATACCTGTAGCACTGGGGAGGCGGACACTGGAGGATCCCTGAGGCTTTCTAATCTTTCCTTCTCACACAGTGGGATCTGTGAGGCCCAGGTTCCAGCACAGGGCTGGTGAAATGGCTGACAGGTTTGTGGGCATCAGCTTTCTCCTTCCATCAGGCTTGGTGGCAGGAGCCTTTACCAGCTAAGCCAACTCCCTGGTGTTCCATGTCCCAACCTTTATTTTTAAATTATATTTTACTCTCCTAAGAAGACTTTATATGAGGCCAGGTGGTGGTGGTGCTCACACCGCTAATCCCAGCACTTGGGTAGTAGAGGCAGGTAGAACATCTTCCTGGAAATTCTAGGCTAGCCTGGTCTACAGAGTGAGTTTCCGGACAGCCAGGGCTACACAGAGAAACCTTGCCTAGAAAAACCAGAAAGGGAAGGAGAAGGAGGTGGGCAAGGGAGGGAGGGAGGGGGACGGAGAGAGAAAGAGAATGATTTTATATGAGCTAGACAATTCTGTAGATCCAGGACTCAGAAGACAGAGCTAGAAGTTCAAAAATTCAAGGCTAGCCTGGGCTACATAGTGAGATTCTGTCTCAGTTATCTAGCTAGCTAACTAAATGACACCACTTAAACTAGATTTACCCATTTAGTTTTTAAACATATGATGATTATGATTTAATATTTGTTTCAGAAAATAATGATGCACTATGCAGTGGGGACAGTCATCTCTGAAGACAAAGTCTGAGGTCTCCAGAGTCCCCCTTCTCTACGCTGGAAGCCCACAGGGGTCAGTGCCTGTATCTTCCTTATCACTGGCTTGTTGCTCAGAGGCTCAGCCCTCCATGACTCAGCACATTAACTCGCTTGTGTTCCACAGCTCAAGTGAAGCTGCAGGCTGTAACCCTTGCCTGACTCCTTGGCAGGCCCAAGGCAGTGCGTTGCTTGTGACGTTCAGGACAGGGTGGTCTGGCCCTAGAGGTGTGAAGAAGTGTTTGTGACTGTGGGAACCAGAAGGTTGGCTTTACTCCTGAAATGAGCCCAGGGTCCGGGCAGCTCCAGCATCAAGTGGTAGCATCTAGCCTAAAAGGGTGAGGGTGGTTCTCCTCAGGAAGAAGCGGTCCTCCTCTCCAGCGAGCTGTCTAACACTTTTGAACACTTATCGTCTCCATGTTTGCTCTGAACTATCTAAACATTTCTATACTGTCCCAGTCCACATTCCAGCAACACCTCTAGTACCTCGCTGTCCCATCAGGCAATATGTGTCCTCTGTGTCCTCCTCTGCTCTCCTGGCAGAGCCCTCTCATCTCTCTGTTGTTCCTGCATGTTGTGAGCTCCTCTTGTAAGAAGTTTGTAAAGTTCGTGAGTAGTAAAGTAGTGTGCTGTTTATAAACAAAATCTGGATCGTTCAATATTCCCAGTGCGGACTCAGGTGTCCGATGCTGGGGTGAAAGCCTGCTAGGTCACAGAGAGGTAGAGAACAGAGAAAGCACCCAGAAGACCTTCCTCCACAGCCCATCCTCTCTCTCATGCTGGTTCAAAAGACCTCCTTCAAACTGAATGTCCCTCCCTTCTACTTCCTGTGAGTCTCCCTATCCATCCTCTTGACTTCCTCTCACTCCCTGTGGGTTTTTTCTATATTCACTTCCTGTCAACTGATGGCTTGCTCCACCTCTTGACCTGTGGTTGACTTTACTTAATCCTGTTTACAATAAACAGAAAGCTCTTGGATTAAAGGTGTGTGCTAAGGCTGAGCCGCACCACAACTAGAAATAGTTTCCCCCCCACCTCCCCCAGTAAATGATACTATCTCGGGGTTCACCCTGTGATCAAATATCCTGTAACAGGATTTTTTTCCTGTTAAATAGAAAAGTTAAAGAATGCTAACATACACCACAAGATGCAAAATGCAAGAGATGAAGCAGCCATGCACAGACCTTATGAATGCAATTATTTATGTGCATTCTATACATTCAACTAGAATCTCCAATAGATACTTACATTGTTTTTATATAGTATTCTTGTGACGGGGAAGGAAAGTGATATTTATGTCTAGTATCCAAAGTGATGTTACTGTGTCACACACACAAAAGTTCCCACAAATGTATTCACTACACATCAAACAATTAAATACTTGGTGCTGGAGATGTGGGTAAGAGTACATGCTGTTCTAGCAGGGGACCTGAGTTCAGTTTCCAGTACCCAGGTGATGGCTCACAACCATCTGCTACTTCAGTTCCTGGGAATCTGATGCCTCTTCCAACCTCCATGAACATCAGACATACAAGTCATGTGCATATATACATGCAGGCAAGGCATTTACAGGCATAAATAAATCTAATGTAAAAAAATAGATACTTAGTAACTGCTTTATATCAGTGTTTCTTAGACATTGGCAAGCATCAGAACCTTCTGGAAGTCATGCTAAATCCCAGGTTGCTGGATTCTGTCCCAGAATGGCTTCAGTAGGTCTAGGGTGGGTCTGCAAATTTGTACTTTTTTTGTTTTTCTTGTTTTGTTTTGTTTTTTTGAGACAGGGTTTCTCTGTGTAGCCCTGGCTGTCCTGGAACTCACTCTGTAGACCAGGCTGGCCTCGAACTCAGAAATTCGCCTGCCTCTGCCTCCCAAGTGCTGGGATTAAAGGCGTGCACCACCACCCAGCTGCAAATTTGCACATTTAACAAAATCAAATGGGGCTGCTGCTGGTCACAGATGACATTTTGAGGACTGTTATCCAGAGCTTCCAAGTGGATCGTTATACAAGTCTTTGAGTGTTTCTGTGATTGAGAGTATTGGTTGGGGTTTTGGATAGAATGAGAATTCATTATTATCTCCCTGCTTTTAAAATATATTCTATTTATTCTTTGACAATGTCAGACATATTGTATACAGTGCATGCAACCCAAATCTCCTCTCCCACTCGCCCTGCCCACAATACATCCCCCTCCCATCTAACATTCTCCTCCTTTATCATTAATTCTGCATGTGTGGATGCTTTGCCAGCGTGTATGTATGTATGTGCACGTGTGCATACCAGGTGTCTGTAGAGGACTGAAGAGAGTGTTGGAGCCCCTGGAGCTGGAATTACAAAGAGTTGCAGGCCTTTATGGGGCTGCTAAATATTGAGTCCTGGTTCTCTGCAAGAGTCACCAATGCTCTTAACTACTGCGCCATCTCTCCAGACCCTCCTCTTCCTTTTTAAAAAATAACATTTTTCTGTTTTAATTAATGAAATTAACAGCTATCCTAATATAGCTGGTCAGTTCAGATAATCTGTTATGCTTATACTGCTGGTTTGGTTCCACCTGGGGAACTTTTTGGAAGCAGCCTAATGCCTAAATCAGCTTGGGACCCACCTTCTGGCCCAAAAGGTCTCTTTGTAAGATCCGAACATTTTCTGAGGATAGACAACACTGAGGAGCATAAAATCTAAAAGAGATCCCAGTTAAATGCACAGGTACCGGGCGCCAACATTAAAAGGCCCTTTTAGTGTAATCAAAGTGTCTTGGAAAGCTTGGCCAAGTAAAAAACCAGGCTGCCTCCATCTTAGGGTTAAAAGCCATCTTATAGAAAAGACAAACCAGGCTCACTCCTGTCTGTGATTAAACCCGTTCCTCAAGGACTGCACTATTCCCCACATGTGACCCTAACTAGAATCGGCTCTGTACTGTCTGTTCCAGGAATGGCAATCTCGTCATTGTTTCAAAAGTCTAATAGCCATCTTGCAGCCCTTCCTTTGTTTCAAAACGATTGTTATGGCTACCTGTTGTTACACCTTGCAATTGTGTCTTTGTTTCAGGAGGTTCTTAAGACTAACTTCTAATGCCTGTGTTCTGCTCCTGCAGCGCTATTTTGCTTGACCACCTACCCCTGGCCTATAAAAAACTTTGTTTTTCTCTAATCTAATGTGCACCTCTCAACGTCCCCCTCCCCACGGAACACTTTCAGGGAAAGTGTGCCTCTGTTTCTGGATAGCACTGATGGAAGTCATTGAATGACTGCCAGGCCTTCTGCTGGGCCTGAGGGAGGCTTGCTCAGTACCCAGCTTATATGGGAGCTTCAGGCTGTTGCTGTCAGGGCCAACCAGACCAGTGAAAAGGATGAAAGAAAAACAGAAGGAAAAGCCTTTTCAGCTGTAAGGATGCTGTCATCCTGAAGGAAAGGTGGTCCCTCTCCTACTACCAGAAGGGGTCCTAGCAAACATCCCTGTAACAAAGCACAGATCAACAAGAGACTGGCACAGCAAATTTATCCAACCACAGTTTGGCATAACTGAGAGCTTTCAGATGGAAGACACAAGGACCAGGATGAAGTGTCAGTTTTTCTGCTTGGCTTGGGGAAGGCATGCAGAAGTGCAATTGGACGCAAGAGCACATGATATAGACCAACAAAGCCATACACACGCTTCCTGGCCTACTGTATGCATGCCGGGTACGGGCAGGACTTTTCTAGAACAGAGTAATCTTATGATCTAATGTCAGTCAAGGCAGGTTAGAGAATTTCTTTCTGGCCATCCATAAGACAGAAGGTAGAAAAAACCCTGAATATAACAGACTCCTAGAACTTAACATCTGGAAGACTGCTAGGAGATGCTTTCCAATCTGGATGTGCATGTCCCAGCTAGTTCTGTATCTCTCAAGTGCCAAGAGTTGAAAGTTGGAGCCAGAGCCAGACCCAAGTCTTGTATACAGCTTCTTTTACCACTTTGCAGAGACATGAAACTAATTTGGGAGGAAATAAGTAAGCTCTGGTTGTTGGATTTTCTTTCAAGGAAAAGAAACCCATCCATCTAGCTTGGACTGAAACATGTCTAGGCCTATTCCTTTTTGAACGTAAACCCAACGCCAACGCTGTGAAGCTTTTTTGGCATTCCACATTCTCACTCCCAGTTTAGGGGACATTTTCTCAGCCACAGATGTGACCACAATAGATACACTCTTCAACTTGACCACCAGAGGTGTCACAGATACTTGGACTTGTAAGCAGACCATCTGTCTTCTAAAACATTTCTATAGAGAATGGTTGACCTCAGGCTTCAAAGGTCCTGTGTCTTTTGCTATTGAGGTTATTTGGCTTGCTATAGTCACCCAGCTGGCCAGTGGCCTACTCCCTTCCTCTGTCCAGCCCAAGGGCATTTATTGCTCATCAACTTACCCTGGACACTGGATTCCAAGACCAGGTACGAGTGGAACATGAATGGGGTGTGTATGTGGTGTGAGTGGGGTGTGAATGCAGTGTGAATGAGGTGTGAGCTAAGAGTGAACGAGGTATGTATGTGGTGTGAGTGGGGAAGCCCATCAGGCTGTGAGAAAGCACAGGATCTTATCCTTTCACCTTCTGTTCCTTGAGAGAGGCCAAGACCAAGCATGTGAGTTAGGCCAAGACCTAGCCCTGAGTACTCCAGCCTGCCCTGAGCTTTCCCTGGCTTTTCCCTGAGCACCGACTCCCTGTATGCATTTATGTGATTAGAAGAAAAACTGCCTGTCCACTGCTGAGGGTGGCCACGTGGGGTAGAGCTGAGCAGAGGAAGATAGTTGTTTTTGTCCTGATTTATGTCTGCTCTGTTTGGCATGTTTCAATCAGCATAGGTTACTCACAATTCTAAAAGTCCAGTAAAATTAAAAAGCAAGTTGCAAGAAGAGGCATATGATGTCATGCACATGGAATCCAAAACGCTTCTAACATCCCGTAGCCTCCCATGGGGTTCATGCAGGAACTCACTATACTGCAGTGGCATCCATACCCACTGTGACTAGTAACTCCTGACTCTCTCAGAAGACTGGACAACAGCTGGGAAGAGCTGACAGGGTCAGAGGGGTCAGGTCACCAGTGGTGGTCTCAACTAAAATGGTGACATTTTGTTTCGTGAAGGAGGAGGAAGAGGAGGAAGAAGAGAAAGAGGAGAAAGAGGAGAAGAACTGAAAACCTAAAGGTCACTATGATGAAAGGTGAAAGTTCACTGGAGCTGGGACCTGTGCTCAAGTGGCTGTAGTCCTCCACACACCTCTCCATGTCCTGGAAGTTGTCCCCAGAAACTACACATATACATATATACATATGTACATATACAATAAAGCTATTTAATTAAAATAAAGGAGGAAGAATTTCACTTCTCTGATTTTTTGTTTGTTTGTTTTTGTTTTTCGAGACAGGGTTTCTCTGTGTAGCCCTGGCTGTCCTGGAACTCACTCTGTAGACCAGGCTGGCCTCGAACTCAGAAATTTGCCTGCCTCTGCCTCCCAAGTGCTGGGATTAAAGGCTTACTTCTCTGATTTCTAAAGGTATTGTCTAGTAACCCTTTATACATACAGACATGGAACTGAGGGAGAGAAGAGGAAGAGGGAGAGAAGTATCAAAGTAAACTTGAGCAGCTGGTTTCTTTTTTTCTGGTTTTCTTTATTTTTCCCACAGGGTCTTCTGAGTGAATGGATGGATGGATGGATGGATGGATGGATGGATGGATGGATGGATGGGTGGGCAGGCAGACAGATGAACAGCAACTTGAATGAACTGACAGTTGCCAGCTCTCAGCACAGGTAGATGCCTGTCTTCTTCAGGAAGCTCATGGAGACTGCCCCTGAAGTTTTACATACATCATGACCAAACCCCAAAGGCAGGATCCTGGGCATCAGCCAGTCAGAGTCCAAATACCTCCAGGTGGGATGAGTGGTTAGAACAGGTTAGCTCCTGCCAGTGTCGCCTGTGCCCTGCTAAATGTTCTGAGCATCCTGACCAGTTCAGACCTGTAGCTGTAGCTAAGAGGACCCAGACCCAGTGCCAGGCATCAGTCTGCTGTGCTGGGGAAGGGCTTGGGGCTTTTACAGGAGAGTGTTGTAACTACCTTTGTTTTCTGGAGGGGACATTCTGGATTCCTGGTGACAAATGGTTTGTAAGAGCAGGAGCAGAGACTGAGAGAGGAGGCCACTTCTGCGACTGGACATGATAATATTGAAAAGACCAGCACTAAGACCTTGGCAAGGCCAGGGGAGCCAACTGTCAGGTTCAAGAGAAAAGCAGCACAGAGTTTCACTGGAGTGGGAAGTGAATTGGGAGCAGCGGCTCCTTGAGGAAGAGAAAGCCACCGAAGAGATCCTTGCTTAGACTCTGCCACCAACTAGTGTTAGGAAATCATCTGGGCTGTGGCCTCCACTCTGGTCTCTGCTGCTGTGTGGCTATTGCTCCAGGGAGGGGAGAGTCTAAATCATAGCATGGTGCCACACTGGCGGTAGCTTCGGAGGAACTGCCAAAGTCTCAGGAGTGGTAAGTACGAGGGAGACAGTTGGCCCCATAGGCAATGAACAGCATCACGGCAGCCAAAGACAAGCCAGTGCCATCAATGTGGTCAGGATGCTGAAGTCACCATGGCTCGGCTTCTGCTGGCTGTGAACCACACTTCTTTCTGTAAGGTTTGTTACAGCAACATGTCTTCTCAGGTGAGTGATGCCAGGCTCCTGGCCACATGGCTTTTATGGCCGTTTTTTGTCAAGTTTAAGCAGCCTTGAACTTGCCCTGGCTCTTCAACTTCTGGCCTCTCATATTCAGGGAGTAACTGGGATTGTTTAAGATCCTTCCCAACCCTCACATGACAAGAGCCTGTAGGGGGGATTCTATGCTCAAAGCCATAGGAAGCTGAGTGCGGGTGCTTGACCGGAGAAGCTTAGCCACAGGTCCACATGCCTTTCAGTTGCGGACCTCGACTTAAATTCTGAGCTCAGTTCCTCCTCTGTGAGCCACACAGCCCCATCATCAGAAGGGACGCTGCTGACGCTGCTCTTGGGAATATTAGGTGAGCAGGCACATGTTACAGTTTCAGCACTGAGCTGGGCACATCATTAGTATCCAGTGAACTGATGTCTTTTCTCACAAACTCAGTCTTCAGTACTTAATGGAGAGCTAGACAGCAGTGCAGGGCTCAGGGATGGACTTGTTGTATAGGGGAGATGCTATTGCTTCTTTTTTTTGTTTGTTTTTTGTTTTTGTTTTTGTTTTTTTGTTTGTTTGGTTGGTTGGTTGGGTTTTTTTTTTTTGTTTTGTTTTGTTTTGTTTTGTTTTTTGAGGCAGGGTTTCTCTGTGTAGCCCTGGCTGCTGTCCTGGAACTCACTGTGTAGACCAGGCTGGCCTCGAACTCAGAAATCTTCCTGCCTCTCCCTCCCAAGTGCTGGGATCAAAGGCGTGCACCACCACCGCCTGGCGAGGCTATTGCTTCTTATTATCTTGTCATCATTTAATCTCACCTGTCTCTGGTGCCTGGCACTACCAGGCAGAGATGCAGAAGCACGAACTGATTTATATCAGCTGCATGTGGCTTCTGCTCAGAGATGCCTGCACAGACTTACAGAGTGCAGACCCTGCAGACTCCTTTGGCTTCCTAGCAAACTCTCCCTTTGCCTGGGAGGTTCTGCTCAGGCTGGCCTCCAGCCGGCTGCTCAGGTATCCCCTGATGAGAAGCCCTCCTTTGTCAGCATGATGCTCCAGGGATGCTGTACTCAGGGATTTGAACTATTTATCTGTTCATTTATTTTTTGAAGACAAGGTTTCTTTATGTAGAACTGTCCTAGATCTCACTCTGTAGACCTCTCAGGCTGGCTTCAAACTCAGAGCTCTACCTGCCTCTGCCTCCCAAGTGCTGGGATTAAAGGTGTACACTTTTTAAGCTACTTGACTTTTTAAGACAGCCCACTTTGAAATCACAATCTTCTCACTTCCACCTCCCAAGAGGGGCGATTCGATGGCTGTCCAAAGAGTCTTGAGGGTAGGGGAGGCTCAGGGTGGAAAGAGCTGAGGCTACAGAGATATGAAATCTGGTTATAAAGGGTCCTTGCAGGCCTGTTCCAGAGTCAGACTTTGCTCCTGGGGCAGTGGGACACCAGAGTGCAGTTCTGGGACGAGGCCAGAACAACCAGCACCACAGCCTGACACTCCCTTGGTCCCTGGTGTCGGTAATGGACATTGCTTTAGATGTTTAGGCTGATGAGCAGGCTGGGGGCTCCAGGGGGCCAGGGCTCACAGGAGGTGGAATAGTTTAAACAACACTACTGGAGGCTGTGCCTTGTAGTTCATGCCTGGCTTCCCCACCCATAGAGGGGAAGGGAGGCAGAACAGCTGGGAGCTAAGATACCTCAGGCAGAGGTGAGCTCGGGAGAACAGACTCTCAGGAAGCAGCTTCGATGAGACAGTTCATTTTGATGTGTGTGTGGGGGGGGACAAAGTCTATTTAAACCTTTTGGGGTGATTATGGGCTTCCGGGTAAGTGTACATCATTGACCAGGACTAGGGTGTTGGGGATGCCTCATTAGCATAAGGAGGGATTCCAGGTGCTGCTGGACACAACCTTAGTATGGGAGAGAAAGTTTAATCCTGCTACAGGGCTCCCATTATCTGGGGGATGGGGAGCACATGGCTACAATTGCAGTCGTGCAGGCCCAGGGCAAGGGATAGCAGTCCTACTCCTGCCAATCTCAGGATAAGATTTCCAGGACTGGATGGAAACATTCAAGCCCACTCTTGCTCCAGGCCAGCTCACCATGGGCCTACGGCTCCCTGGTCCCAGAGTGCCTTTGTCAGGAGGGCCCACTGGGCTTTCCAGTACTTTTGGCCAGTTGTCTCAGCAGACCTTGTACAACCCAGAGGCATTGTAAGAACTAAATGTAAGAATTTCAGGTCTCAGCTTGAACTTAAAATTAAAAGATCCTTAAATTCGAGTCAAATGTTAACTTCCCCCAGGGACACATCCCAGGAGAAGTACATTTCAAAGACTCAAACAAACACTCCAGGAAGAAAGACCCAAGATAGAAGTTTGTGAGCCCTTAACACAGTAAACCTGGGTAAACAGAAGCTACTTAAGCTGACCCTGTTTGTTGTAAAAGATAAGGTGCAAATTTGAGTTACTTAGCAACCAGGCCTGGGAACGGAAACTAGGCCCGGGAATGGCTGTTGGAGTTTGGCCTTTATGGTTATTGTTTAAGAGGAAATTGTATAACTGCTCTCATATATTCTGTAAAAATAGTATATAAGCTGCCCTCAGCTTTAATTCAGGGTTCTTCTTGCCAGCATGTAAGGGAACCCCAGTGCACTGGTTTTTATTAATTTATCAATAAACCTCATGTTATTGCAGAGAATCCCATCCGTGAGTGTCTCTGGGGGAGTGCATCCCCTGGTTTTGAATCTTAGAGTCCAACAGCATCTGCGTGGATCTCCTGGGCAGTCTTAGTGCCTCACTCTGGCCTTTTTATAACGTAATGTAACTCACTGAGCAAACATGGACACCTGTCACCGAAGCAGAGGTAAATGGGCTGACTGGGACCTTGGGGTTGCCATGAGAAGCCAGAAGATGAGAGCTCTATGTTCTCCACTATCATAAACACTGGAGTGACAGAAACCAGCAGGATTTAGCCATCATTGGTGCTGAGGAAGTTTCAGTGGACTCACTAACATCAAGGATGAGGCCTGGAGTCTGGCTTGGTGGCCTGAGTCTGGTGCTATTAAGACAGAATCCTGTGGGTGGACTAATTTATAAAGAACATAGGCTTATTCTCAAGGCTGGGCAGTCTCAGACAGAGGGGCTGAGCTTTATGAGGGTCTTCATGCTGCCTTATAATATGGCAAAGGCATCACATGTCAAGAGAACAGGTAAGCAAGAAGAAAGGGGGCTGGGGGGGCCTTTCTTCCAACAGCAGCCTACTCCTGGGATAACTAAGCTGCTCCCATGGCAACTAACCTGCTCTCCCTTCTACGATATCGGTATCAATATCAATATGAGAGTTGCACTTTCCTCTCCCACCCTGCCCCGCCCATTACTTATTTCTTCCTGAGAGCTCCACCTCATCACAACAACACACATTACCTGGGGCTCAGCGGCAGGACCCTTCAGTTACACTTGCAGCCACTGCTAGCCATAGGTACCTTTGTGAGGCCTGGGAAGAGGACCTCTGGGCATCTGCAGCCACAGGCTAGGTGATGCAATGAATTTATCTAGAGATTTTCATGAGTGTTACAAACTGTATAACCACAGGCTGTGGCCCCAGGCACCACTAAATGATATGGGGGAACGGGGAGTCGGTGAGCCCATTTACAAAACTCGCTGGAGTCTTTCTTCCCACACTTTCCCATCTACCATGAAGGTGACCATGACACGGTGCACGAGGACCCTGCTCACTTGCGTCTCCACAAAGACGGTGTTAATTCCAACCCTACCGACTCCGAACAGCTCCCCCTCCTCTTAGCCGCTGCGCCGCCCCTGTGGATCACCTGTACCCCACGCCCACAGAATCAGAGTGTGCTCACTTTCTATATGGGAAGCGGGGAGTTGAGAACAGGTGAGCAAACGCAGGAAAGAGAGCCAAGTCGCTGCTTCTCTGTGGGTGGAGGACCACCTCTCTGAGAGGGAGACACAGACAAGATCAGTATCGTAGGTTTGGTAGCATCTGTTTCCTGGCGTCTACCTTCCTATGCAGCCTGCTTGGCCACGGGCAGAGGGGGAAGGGAGAGACTCATTTCTCATGCAAAGGTCCACTCGACACTGTTCTGTAACCAGATCTTGTCGCTCCTCCGCTGTGTTTAGACAGTTTTCCAAGTCTTTCCACTATATTCTATCCGTGGTGTCTTTGCTTGGAGTGCTCTTGGCTCTCAGGTGGCCCTCAGCCCAACCAGTACTAGGTATGTGCTCTCATTTCTTTCAGAGGCATCTTTTCCTCCCTCCATCCTTCCTCTGCTCCCCCCCACATCCCTCTCAGCCCCCATCTTCCCCTCTTCCCGTTCCTTCCTTCTTCCCACCTCCTTCTTTTTGAGGCAGGCTCTTTGTAGCCCTAGCTAGCTTCCAGTATTACTAAGTGTTAAAGATGGCTTTGAACTCCTAGGAGATCCTCTTACCTTTACCTCCCAGCGTTGGGATCATGGGTTTGAACCTAGAGCTTGATTCATGCTAGGCAAGCAGTCTACCACTGAGCTACAGCCCCAGCCCTTCTGAACACACTCTCAGAAGTAAATGTTACTTACCTTCTTTATCCGATTCCATTTCCTGGCTTTATGGCACTTTGAAGCACATGCTACTGTTCTCCCTCTAAGAATCTATTTGCCTTTACACACACGCACACGCACACGCACACACACGCACCAGCACCACTCATTCTGAAGTCTTCACTGAACGAGTGAATGCACTGGAATTAAGGGCTGTATTCCTCGATGATACTGTGGAGTCCCTACACCGACACTAGAAACTTCCTGTCGTAGGAAGTTGCCCACTTCTAGAATCTAGAGACTATGATGAGGTTGACACCAAAGGGACAGGACACTGGACACCAGGATGCCTACCTTTGGCACCCTAGGCAAAACTCATACATTCTCTCTTGGCCTGACTCTGCACTGACCACAGAAATCTAGCTCTCCACCTTGGCTTTCCCCTGCGTGAGCACCTGTACTGTCTAGGGCACACCTGGGTTTTCACAGTCCCTGGATTCAGTTGCAGATAACAGGAGTCTGAGAATACTGGCTTAACCAAATTAGGGGTTTTCCATTTCCCAGCTTCCTTGGGTCAGAGCTGGTGTGGCAGCCCCTTGGGTTCCTGCGGGGGAAGCTCTGTCTATAATTCTGCTCCCCACCCCAAGCACATGCCACAAGGCACATGTTCTCTTGTTCCCGAGATAGTTGCATGCCCTCTGGTGTTTTGTCCTCGGTCTCAGGAAGCTGGAAGGGCATGGCATGGCAAATAGAAGCCAGGGCCAAGAGAGCTTCCTCAGAAGTCTTATTGTGTGATTTTCGTTTACCCTGACAGCAAGCAAGCCAGTGCCTCCGTGGGAGCAAGTGTGACACAAGTTCCTGGACAGAGCGGCTCAGTCAGTGGAACTGACTGACTGATCAAGTGCAAGGCTGATTGACTGATTAGGGGCTCAGTGAACGTGAAGAGGCTGGGAAGTTGCAGGCCCAGAAACAGACTATCTCAGGACACCGGAAGCCCTCTTCGCTGGCCCCCTCTGCACCTAATTAATATCTCTGTGATCACCTGGTAAATCCCTTACACCTACAGAGCTGTGGGCTTAGACTTTTCAAAACCTACTTTTAATAAGGGTTCTTAAATGCTTTAACCTCCCTTCTAGCCCAGCACCCAGCAGAGGTAGTGGAAAAGAAAGGTTATTAGGATACCGGGGAAGTGGACCTGTTTAGAAATGGTCTTTTGGAGCAAATCCCATCTGTGTTGTCAGATATCAGCAGTTCAGTTCACAGGAGTCAGCCATGGGAGCTCGATCCAAAGAAAGCTGCGAGGCTTAGCTGTATGCTGTTTAGAAGGAGTTCCTTGGGGGTGATTTCAATCTCCAATTGTCAGGATACCAGAAGTCCAGTTCAGTAGTGTCAGGATAGCAAACACGAATCAGCGGTGGTGGCACAGCCTAGCAGAAACAGCCAGGCCTCCACTGAATTGGCAGGAGTCAGCAGGAGTGACCGGGACCAGCAGGGACACCAGAAGTTCTCTACCATGTCTCTCTCAACGAAGTGAAGATCAGAGAGACAAATGAGGCATTGCAAAGCTAGCCATGCAAGCCACCGTCACTGTCTGTTGAGTCCCGTTTATTCTCTCTCCAAACATCACTTGTCCTCCCACGGGTCCCGCCTTAACGAAACACCAAGTGAGTCTGAACCAACTGAAATATCCAGAAACTTCCACTTCACTCTGCCAAGAAGCCAGCAGAACACCACCAGAAGTTTTTTGGTGCGTATTTTTCTCTCTATGGAGTCATGACAAACAATAACCAATAAACAATGGTAAGGCATCCCAATACCATCCAGCATTGTCCACTGTCTGTTGGGTTATATTTATATTCCTTCTAAATATCATGCATCTTTTCACATGTCTGCTTTAGCATTTTACCTGCATGCCCAGCAAAACATCAGTCACCATAACTGACTTTCCAAAGAAACCAGAAGTTTCCACTTCACAAAGCATTAGTTTCTAAACAACAACAACCCCCCCCCCCCAAAAAAAAGCTAGAAATGCTGTGAGCTAGCTGGCGTCCGAGACCTAGGGCAGAGATTTCCCATGTTCCCCTAATTCATCTATCTGACCTCCACCAACACACTTTGAAAACGCCTCCACTCATGGCCTTCTTAATTCTGTCACTATTAAAACTTCATAAAACTGGTTCTTACAAGTAAAGTATGATCTCTCAAAAATGAGAGTTATGAAAATGAGAATGAAGCTTTCTGGGATGTAAGGTGCTTGTCACCATTATATTACTTAAAAACTCCAAAGCATTCAGGCAATGCAGGAAGGTGGCTGAGATTAGAGGAGTGAGCCACTTGGGAGGTGGAGGCAGGTGTATTGTGCATGAGGCTAGCTTGGTCTACAGAGCAAGTTCCAGAACAGCCAAGGCTATATAGGCTATAAACCCTATCTTAGAAAAACACACACACACACACACACACACACACACACACAGACACACTGTGCCAGCAGGGGTGTAGAGAAATGCACAGCCACTGCTGGAAACTGTTTGCTCTGACATTTTATTTTACAGAGGTGTCTGTAGTAAACCATAGTCAAGGTCTTGCTATGTAGCCCAGGCTAGCCTCAGACTTGCAATCCTCCCATTCCTACCTCCTGAAAATAGTTCCCAGGGCTAAAACACATGCTTCTTCTTCAATGCTGAGCATCGTGCTAACAAACCCAAACAATAATTATACACTAGTTGGACAGTAATCTTAGGATTAGAAGAAATATATCAAAGGAAGAAAAACTAAGCAAATGTTTACAATAACATTGACACCAACCTATTTTTTAAAAGGATTCCTGTAAAGCCAGTTCCCAGAACCCCCCTGCCCATTCAGGCCATGGCTCGGGGGTTTGAGTCTAGGGCCAATTCCCTTTTCCAACCTGGTAGTTCACAAACAGCGGGGGGCCTCTACAAGCTTCTTGCCGTGTGAGAGAAATATCAAGTAGACGGGTGGTAAGAGGTTGTTTTTCCCCCAGAGGAGAAACTGCCAAATCTGAGTGTGAGAAAGCTTTCAGGAGGGGCGGGACTCACACACTGCAAAGTAAAACAGACAGAGGAACAGAGCCTACCACAATGCCTGGGGACTTGCAAAAACCCTGGAAATCAGTATGTCCTAAGGAAAGGAAGGTAGCTGAGCTGCCTGGCTTTCCTGTGCCTCAGTTTCCCTGCCTTTCAAATGACAGCTCTAGTGCCTTCCACACAAGGCTGCTACAATTTTCTAAGTTCCCCAAAAATGTTTTGAAAAGGCATTTTGTCAACATAAAATAAGTTGTGAAAGTTAGCTGTGTTTGGTAGCCTATGAGAAATCACAGAGGCTTGGGGAAATTGAGTTTACTAAAAACATTATCTCACCAACGAAGAAGAGCATGATAAACTTTCATTTTGTCTCTGTGTTCTAAAAGAAAATTGACATTTGTCTTGTTACTCAATTATATAAACTCATGCCTCCCTGGAGACCTCTATTCCTATTCATTCCCCCTTCCCCTCCCAAAACTGTGTGTTTTAAAAGGTCACAATCTATCTGGAGAGGCAAGCCAGGATGAATTGTGTTGGTTTTAAGGCCAGAATGGAGACAGTCAGTCCTACCTGGGTCCTCTGCAGAGCTGCCTTTACAGAAGCCCCTCGGGTCCCAGTTAACCTTAAGTTGGGCATCCTGCCCCTCTGAAGATGAGTCTGTGCCAGCCTGCTGAATAGCAGTTGTGTGTGAGCGAATCCTCTGTGGCCTTTATGCCTGGCCCTATTATCCTGACTGCTCAGTAGTTCCACTGCTCAGGGTAGGATCTTTTCTCACTCTCTCCACAAAACAACCACTTCTGCCATCCCTGTGCTGAAGTGAAGCCTCATCTTCATTCCAGAGCTGTCTAAGCTGGTTTGCTGTCCTATGGAAGCACGCATGCCTGGGACCTCTGTATAAAGTAAGGGTTCTACACTGGATACGACTGACTTCAGTCGTCATCTGTCTTGCTTAGGGCACAGGCTGCCCTCTGACTTGAGGGACATTTGCAACATCCTTGGCCTCTACCCACTAGGTGTCAGTTGGTCCCCTCCCCCAAGTTGTGACATCCCCAATGTCCTTAGACATTGCCAACACTGTCACTAGTTGAGGGTAACTGGGGTAAGGCTCCACCCAGGAGATCCTGCAGTCCTGGGATGGCTCTCCATTAGCTGCCACTGAAACACCTTCCTCTTGGGCTCAGAGACTGGCTGGCTATCTGCTCTGTGGGACAATTGTTGACATTTTGGCCTCTAAATCTCTTTCTGGGGTTAGCATGACTTACCCAACATAAGTGGGAGGCAAAGCCAAGCGCCAGCCCTGAGCACTGAGAGCTCAGCCTCACAGCAGTAGGTAGCCAAAGGATGCACCTGCCTCAGACTTCAGACTCCCATAGAATCAACGTTGTCACCTGTGAGACCTGAAGAAGCAGGGGTTGGGGTGTGCAAAGGACTTTCCTTTCCTTTTTTAAAAGACAGGAGTCTCATGTAATGCCCACTAGCCTCCAAATCATTTATTCAAAGAGCTAAACATGACCTTGGCCTCCTGACCCTATATGCTGGGATTATGAATGTGTGCCACCACGCCAAGTGCATTTTCTTTTTCCATCCCTACTCTGTGAGGATTTGATCCCCAGGACAAGCCCTCTCTTCTCTTCGTTGGCCTCGTGCTAGTCAAGTCTTAGAGGATTGGAAACACTGTTGGCTCTACAGTTTCTGTTAAAAACCCTCCAAGAAAACAGGCAGCTCCCAGCTCACAATGTCTGACTTCTACCGAGCCTCAGCCCACCATCAGTACAGCCATCACCACAGGTATGAGTAGCAAAATAAATCTGTGAAAAAGTGTTATTGGCTTAGTGGGGGGGGGAGGGGCATTCTTGGAGAATGTATGAATCCAAAGGGACTGGGATGGAGATTTGGGCCAGGGGAACACGGGGTATAATAAAGCAAGCATAGTGTGTGTGTATGTAGGGGGGTCATTAGATCTTGTAATGCAGAAAGAGAAGTACATGAAATAATGTATATGAAATAATTGAAGCTTTACAAATTGACAATAGTTGCAACGAATATAATGGGAAGAAGTTTACTTCACTTAATGCATAAAGCATCATTCGGGTTCATAAAACAAACTTTACGTTTTTAATGGAAAGCAGACAGAGCATATCAGATAATCTGCAAAGAAAATACAAAACACTAATAACTGTAAGAAAATGCTGAGATGCGTCAGAAATAAAAACAAAAACAAAAACAAACAAACAAAAAAAACCCCACAAAAATAAAAAACCTTCAAACAACCAAGAAACCGCAACTTTCTCTTATGAGGTTAGACGCAGGAATGAGCAGGGCTTTCCTCGTGGGCTATGCTATAGTGAATTGTCTCAACTGGGTGGGAGGGAATAAAGATTGGGGTGCTGGAAAGAATGGCTGGGGTACTCATTGTGGGGCCACCAGGAAATGCCCTTGTTTGTCATCCAGAAACTCACTCTAAAAATGGCAAGCTACACAGGTAAAGCTGCAGACCTCCGCTTTGCACAAGAGCCAGACTGTCTGTTCAAGGTTGGCTTGGCACCTCTCTGGGCCTGAGCTTCCTCGTCTCCCACACCGGGTGTAAGACAATGTCATTGCTATCCAGGTGAACCGTTTGCTAATGGTTGCAATGTGCATACCACAGAGCCTGACATGTAATGAATGCAATCAATACCAGCAGAATTGATTATCACAGCAGCACACACAGGAAGTCACCTAAGTGTCCAGAAATAAAAAAGTCAATAAACCATGTTATGATTATAGAATACTTGTGACCCAACGATGCAGGAAGTAAGCAAGATTCCCAGAATAATGAAAAGAGCACTATGCTATGTATTTCTCTAAATGCATGACTGTTGCGGACTGCACTAGCCCACGTTTGGGGGCCAAAAACGTCGAGAGCCGCTCTGTCAATGTTTGGACCCGCACTGCCAAAAGCCTTGGGGGCTAAGTTGTTAGAGCCCGTACTGCCCCAAGCTGCTCTGGTCCATGGGTCCGGGTTCAGCAAGAGAGAGAGTGAGGACGGACTTGAAGAATGGAGACCAGACAGAGTGTGATTCAATCCCGTTTATTCTTCAGTCTCTCTTCCTAGTCCAAGTCCCAAGTCTTGAGTTCCTAGTCCTTAGTTCCTAGTCCCTAGTGCCTCCAAGTTCCAAGTTACTTCTTCCAAGTGCTAAGTGCCTAATACTAACTAACTCCGAGTTGTACTGTCTAATTCCAAGTTCTTCCTCCAGGTGCCAAGTGCCTAATACCTAATTCTCTGTTCCAAGTTGTACTCTGTCAAGTAATCTGTTGTCTGGTTGAACTGAACTGTCTTCTGTCTGCCTCTTGTCTTTTATATGTCTCACTTCTAAGCCACGCCTCTAAGTCACGCCCTTAAGTCATGCCCTTAGGCCTTGTCTCTAAATCTAATCTCTAAGTCACACCCTTAAGTCTTGGCTCTAAATCACACCTTAAGTCTCACACACCCAAGGGAAGATCCTGGGTATCTAAAACAAGATGTTATCAGAGTGTGCTCAGCTGTTGTAGGCTAATGTAATCAAGTCTCTTGCCAGGGTATATGGCTCAAGGTGGCTACAAGGATGATAGCCGCCTTCTGTCGGCTCCCCACACATGACCTACCTGGGCCACAAAACAAGTTCAAAGACAGACTGTTAAAAGGAAAAGGAAATTTGAAGGTTGTACTTAGAAGCAGAATTCTGCCTGAGATACATGAGGCACTGGGCTCAACACAGTCCCTGAAAAAAAAAAAAGCAAGACCAAACAACACATTGGTGAATACCACAACTTTATATTCAGTTACTTATTTGGAAAGACTGTTTGGTTTGGTTTGGTTTTTTTTTTTTTTTTTTGAAACAGAGTATCTCTCTTTAGCTCTGACTGGCCAGGAATTCACTATGTAGCCCAGGATGCCCTCCTCCAACTTTGGCAATTGTCTCTTGCCTTTGTCTTCTAACTTCTGAGGTCACTGGTGTGAATCACCACACTGATACTGTCTGTTTGCCTGCTCGCTTTTGAGGCAGGGGCCCGCATAACAAAGGCTGACCTCAAAGTTGCATGTGACAGAGACTGACCATGAATTCTCCCAAACCACCACAGGATACAGTAGTTGAACAGACTGTTAGAACAGTGTTAGGTTCAAAGCAAAGACATAGTGGGACGTACAGAGTTCCCAGGATGCTTTTCCATATGGGCGTCCAGTGTTCCCAGGCGGCACACTGGCTATGACTAGTGAGCCCCCACTGGTAGTGACCCAGAGCCACAGTTTGTGTGGTGTTACATGTTGTGTGGACTTGGAAATAATAAGATAATGCGTACCCACCACTGTAGACCCTGAAGAACAGTTCCTCGAATGCTTGAATGTGGGCAGACCGGTGCCACAGCACCAAACCAGAAGTCAGAGGAGAGCTTTCAGGTGTCTCTGTCATTGTAGCATAGGATTCCCCCTTTCCTGTCAATAGCCCCTCCCCGCTTTTACAGCAGTCTCGGTAGGCTGGCTGTATATCTAAAACTTAGCCCTGAATTCCTGATCCTTCTGTTTCTGCTTTCCAAGAACTAAGATCACAGATGTCCCCTGCTACGCCCAATCTGACAATCCAATTTCTACCCTCCGAGCTAAAACCACTGTGCGGCCACAGAAGGAGCCAGAAAGTAAATGGCTTCTTGATAAAGGGAGGAAAATAAGGGGGCAGGTTCTACTTTAGGGTCTCGTGTCATGTTTATAATCTAAGACCACGGTGCGGTCCCAGCCCTCCCTGGTTCCCCACCCTCGCTGAGGCTGAACTGCCCACCACCTAACCAATATTGCAACTGCATGAAGAGCCAAAGGATGTCCTGGCCGGGGGGGAAAAAATTGACCTGGTTTAAATATTGGCAGGAACGAGCTGGGATCTCACTAAGGTTGCCTTCCCTTGAGTTACCCATGACCTGGCGGGTGGTAAAGGTCTTGCGAGTGCTTTTTGTGTGGCTTCGGTGCACGTAGCAGGCAGGACCAATATTTGCTCTCTGATGCCGAAAGTGAGGTGCTGCTGGGACTTTTTGATGCTGCTCAGTCAGTTCCTGCTGGGAAATACACACCAGAAGGTTCTGGGCTCTGGGCCCCGGTGAACACCCACTGGCTGAAGCTTGGATGCTCTGGGTTCCTTTCCGGAAACACAAAAAACCCCAAGAGCAGTTGAGGGACAGCGCTGGCTTTGTAACTGGGTGCTGCAGCCAGATCACAGAGGTAGCCGCCACTTGAAAGGACAAAATCAATACAGGCCCTGCTAGCCAAGATCCCACAGCAGGCTTCAGCTGTTTGTTGGCTCTGACATGGAAACAGTGGAAGCTGGAGTTCCAGCTGCCTCTGGGGGAAGGGCCAGCTGTCGGTAGCACCTGTCTGGTAACCCCTCAGCGGGGCCCCAAGAATGGGATCTTATCTCTCAGACTGAGGTCAACAGCCTGGAGAGGAACTAACAGAAAAGCACACCCACACTTCCTACTCTGCTGGTGAAGTGTCACACGTGTGCATATGCAGTTACTGCTCTCTGCAACCCAAGTGGGGAAGATCATGTGACCTGCCCAAGGTCACCCACCTGGTAAAGTCAAAAGTCGGATTCCAACCCTCGCTGCCCCCTTACAAGAGCCCAGTCTCTTTCCACATGGCCACACCGCCCACTCTCTGGAGCACGATTCACAGTGTCACAGCAAAGTAAGCACGTCCTAGGGTCCCAAAGTACAGACTTAAAACATTCTGCTAGTAAGGCATGGGACACTGTTGGAATCCTAACTACTTGAGAAGCTGAGGCAGGGGCATTAAAGGTTTAAGGCCTGTCTGAGCAATTCAGTGAGACTCTACCTCAAAATAGAAATGAGAAAGCAGACAAGGGGACAGTTTAGTTGGCAAAGGACTTGCCTAGCATGTGTGGGACCTTTAGTTTATTTACTAGTGCTGCAAACTGTTTTATACGGTAATTGCTTTATTGACCAAATTTCCTTTCTCACCTTGGAAAGCTGCCATTGGCTCTGCATCCTGGCTGCAGTCCCCATGAAGGCTGCTCAGGCTCCCCAACAATCCATAGATCATCCGAGACCCTCACTCCTTCTAGCAGAACGACCATGATCCCCAGGGAGAACCTGATAAGAAAGGGAGACCGCTACCTGGTGAAGTTTTCCCCTTCACGGTTGCCACCTGAATGACCAAGACCCAGCCTAATGGCTTCTGAGACCCAGGTCTCAGGGACAGCAGGATCGGTGTGTGTCCTTGAAAACAGAGGGCTGGCTTTAAATTCCTTCGCATTGAACATTGCCAATTAAATCGTCCTTCTCCATGCTCTTGAAGACTGTAGAAAAGGGGCAGCTGCGGATCCACGGTCTTGTTTCTGGAAAATAAAACACACGTATACATACGTGCGTCGTGTTAGAAAACAGGCTGAAGGGGTGCTTGGCACGCCAACAGAATCTTGTAGCGTGTGGCCCCTGTGTGCATCTGTGTTGGGGCACCTCTCTTGTTTATTCTATTATCAAGTACTATTCTATGGTGTGAGGAAGTCACAGTTACTTAGCTTCCCAAAATTTAAAGGGCTTATACATTGTTTACAGACAGGGTTTCTCTGTGTAGCCCTGGCTGTCCTGGAACTTGCTCTGTAGACCAGGCTGGCCTCAAACTCAGAGATCCACCAGCCTCCACCTCCCGGGTGCTGGATAAAAGGTATGTGTGACCACTACCTTGCTTGTATCATTGTTTTGGTAGGTTGATTTAATGAATATACCTGAATGTATGTATTCATTCACTTATTGGCCACTGTGATTGTTCTAGTTTTAACCATTCTAAGTAAGGCTATTATGAACATTCGTTCATATATATCTGTGAGACATATTTTGTCAGTTATCTCAGCTATGTACAATAAATACTCAGAGTATATACATCAGGTTTGCACTTAACATTTTAGGACACTTCAAAATTTGTCTTCAGAGTTGCTGTACCAAAAAAATCTGTTCTCCTGGTGTTTGTTAATCCCCGACTATAAACTTCTCATAAAACACTCTCCGTTCTAGAGTTTGGAGTGAAAGTTGGCAGAGGCTAAATATTCTTCATTATGAAAAGAAAGAAGTAGAGGGCGTAGGGACGTAGCTCAGTGGTAATGTGCTTGCCTAGCATGGGCCTAGGTTTAGAGACGCGATGGGAGCAGGGAGAAAACAGAGCAAGCCGGAGTTGGTGGTGTGGGGTAGGTCCTACCGATGGATCCAGGAATCTACAACTGTGGCAGAAATACAAAACACAGCGACTGCGTGGCTGTCAATAACTGGGAAGAATGAAAATGTTTTCTGCATGATGCAGTGACTGCAGGTTGTCCAGGCTGCGCTATAGCATAGCCCTCCGCAACCCATCACACAGAACTTCCCATGGAGTCTGAATCTCGCATGCAGGCGTGTGCGCGCATGCGCAGATTCTGTGGGCTGGTGTTTCCCAGACTTCAGAGG
The DNA here is from genome assembly GCA_030674055.1 of Rhabdomys pumilio. Lineage (NCBI taxonomy): Eukaryota > Metazoa > Chordata > Mammalia > Rodentia > Muridae > Rhabdomys > Rhabdomys pumilio. The sequence continues at coordinate 67,747,713 of JANHMN010000007.1, forward strand.
AGCCTTATTCTAGACCAACTCACTTTCCAGCTGGAAGGCCTGTTGGGGACTCGGTCCCCTTGCACATTCGACGAAAGTGTTCTATTTATTTTTGGTTTATTTTTGGCTGTTAATAAGCAGAGTCCTAGGTGTCCTGGGCTGGCCATGAAGCTGCTGAGTAACTGAGGATGGTCTTGAACTTCTGGGTCCTTCTGCTTCCATCTCCCAACTGCTGGGATTACAGGCATGTGCCCCCACTCCCAGCTAACTCACCATGGAGGATCAAACCCAGGCTTTGCACGAGGTAGGCAAGCACTCTACCAACTGTGCATGAAACACCCACGGTCCTCTCTTTCTACTGTTTAAAATATTGCAATGTGTCTCACTAAGTTGCACAGGCTGGCTTTGAACTCATTCTAGTTTCATCAGGTTTGAACTTACAGTCTTCCTGCTTCAGCCTTTAGAGTAGTTGAGATTATTGGTCTGAGCTAGCAAGCCTGGCCTCAAACCATTTTGGGATAAATGGCAAAGCTCATAACCACATAGACTATGGTCAGTATTAGGACAGCAAGAGAAGCGCTCTGGGGAGGGACTTGCCTCATGCCTCTGACTGCCTTCTGTCCATCTGAGTTGTCTGGCCTGGGTGTGGGATTTTCAGCAATTCCTTCAAGACCATGCAGACCCCGGCTGCGTCCACTTATATCTGGGGTAGTGATGCTGTTTTGGACTGGTGGCATCGGATAGAAAGACTGTCTTCAGAGATCTGGTGCCCACAGTTGGGCAAGTGGGGCTTGAGAATTGCCCTCTGGATCTTCCCCTGGAAACAGCAGGGAAGGTCAGTCTTTGGTCCTGCCCATGATAACTTCTAACAAATACCCTGGTGTGGCCTAAGGGGCTTGCTGAGAGCCCAGGCATCACAGTAGAAAGGAGTCACAACTCGAGATGCTTCTTGTCAGGTCCGGGAATTTTGCGGAAGTGAGTCAGTCCCTCAGCATTCCTGGGAACTTGTTTGAAATGCAAATTCTCCGGCCAGGGGCCAGGCAGCGGAACTGAAAGACCAAACCACAGTTTAACTAGTCCCCAGGTGACTGTGACACAGACTGAAGTTTGAGACAATGTAGAAACTCAGTTCTGAGGCTGGCGATATAGCTAAGTAAGTACTGCAAAAAACACCAACCAACCCTCTTTGCCACCCCCAACCCGCGAAGGGCCACAGCTTGAGAGCCTAGGATGCGGAGCCTCCGCACTGAGAACCGATTTAGGGCACTAACATCCCACCTCCCGTTCCGAACCCCCAGCCTCCAACAGGAGCCTCCTGTTTTCCAGTACGACTCTGATAGCCATCAGTGAACTCTTTGTGCGGCCCTTACTTTGGCATTACAGCTGAGTACAAAGCCCAGGCCTGTTTCCTCATTATCTGCGGCATGAAAGCTCGGAGGGTGTCTGGCTGCTGGGTCGCTCTTGGTAACCCGACGCACAAGCCCTGGAAGTCTGGAGAGAACTGGTTTTCTGCCTCATTGCCAGCTGGAAGCCGGCCGCGGTGGAAAGGAAGTCGGTGCCACAGTGCCACCCTGTGGTGAAGGAAGGAAGCAGCCTTTCTGGCTAGTTGCGTTGACGTCAAACTTGTGGGAGACACTTTAAATAGCAAGGGATTCCCTAAATAGCAAACCTGCAAATATATTTGAATCGCATTTGCTGTGCATTAGGCACCATGATCATTGTGTTATCCTGTAACGACCTCAGATTCTCTCCGTTCTTATTGGAGAATACTTTACCAAAGAGGAAAAATTAAGGAAGGAAGTCCTTGCTCAGTCCCACTGATTCCCCTGTTCTTCCCAGGAGCATCCAGAATGATATAACAAGACAGCCACGATCATGTCCGCTATCTTACTGGCTTACTTGATTGATCGTTTGCAGCATTTTTCTTCTGGTGGTAAAGCAGTATTCAGTCATTATTCAGTCTCTCTGGGGGATGGACTACAGAAACCCTGTGGACCCAAATCCTGGGTTGTGCAAGCCCCTTATATAACACTGCACTATGGTCAGCACTTACAGTCTACACACATCCTTCCATATACTGAGATTGTCTCTATGTCGCTAATTACATTAATTACTTAATGGTGTTCTAAGAAAGTAATTGTATATACTATCCTGTTGTTGAATAAAACAAAAGAAAAATCTGTGCATATTCAATAGAGACATCATTTTAGTTCGTAAATACATCTGATTCTTAGATAGCTGAACCTCTAATCCATGACCTATGGATTTGAAAGGCCAACTGTGTATACGTCACATGAAATCTGAAACTGAAAATTTTTTCTAATATTTATTATTTGTGCAACAAATTATCCCAAAACATCTGTCCTCCTGCAGTTACTGAGAGCTCCTCAGTGGCAGACTTCCAACTCAGGGACTCTCAGGAGGTAGCGGCCAAATGTTTGAAGGACTGCAGCCATCCAAAGGCTTGACAGACCCTGAAGAGTGCACTTCTAAGCTCACAGATGTGGCTGTTGGCTCATCTCACAGGTGGCCCTTTGATAGCGATGTTCATAAAAACGTCCTCACTCCAAGATCAAATGATGAAAGGCAGAAGGGTCAGGAGAGAATATGGAGACATGGCTTGAAGCCTCACTTTGATGGCCTCCAGATGAAATGTCTGCAGTGGCTTCTGTATCCCACTGGCTGCAAGGACTAGCTCTGCTCCAGTATGGACGAGGACACCACCAAAGATCTAAGTGCCAGGGCCATCCCCAGCCTGGTCATCACAGGTGGAAAAATAAACATCTCCACCTGTATAAATCAGCACAGTTCCTCAGACATGTTCACATGTGGTGTCTCAGCTGATGGAGTACTTTTCTAGTATACAGAGTTCTTGGCTATTGCTAACATTCCTTCCCAGAAGGAGTCTAAGTCTACCCCACTAAGGTCCCAATAACAGATACCACCAAAGTTGACTCGGATAAATAATGACTTTATTGGGCTTCCTTACAGAGCATTGCTGAGGGCTGACTTTCAGGAGTGTGGGTGTTCCTCATCCCAGTAAGTGGCACCCAGAAAGTCTTATCCAGAGGGATGAGAGTTTCCCTGTAGCTGCATAGATGGAGCTCCCAGCCCCTTACTGTTTCCAGGCACAGTACTCTAGCCTTTCCCCAGACCTTGTACAATTAAGTCAGAGTTGACACAGCAGGTGGTAAGGACCCACTGGATACTCCAGTGGTGATTTTGTAACTCGCCTCAAGCCTTCATGAGGGGAGTTGTTGACACGCCCAGATGAGATAATCATTTTGCAAAGAGGCACAGCTGAACTCCCCAAGATGGCAGCCATTGGCTTAGGGAACAGTCAATCACTGTGTTTGCTCCTCAGCGCCATATAAACTCAGGCCTGGAGGTACACACTTGTAATCATAGCAATTAGGAGGCAGGAGCAAGAGAACGAAAGGAGCAAGAAAGGAGCAGCTAGACTAAGAAAGACTAAGACCAGCCTGGGCCAACAACAGACTCTGCCAAACACACACACACACACACACACACACACACACACACACACACACGTGTCTGTCTCTGCTCCCTCTCCCCTGTGGGAACATGGGGGTTATCTCTCACCTGCTGCCCTTTGCTGCATTTTGGAAGCTAAAGGCAAGAGACTAGAAGAGACAGGTCGAGTGCAGGTGACAGTTGTAATTTGCCACATTTTCCTTCTTCCTGCCTTTGTTATCTTGGTCCCAGATCACAGCTACTGTGTCCTCTTGGGTCCCTGAGCAAAGACAACATGGAGACAGCCTGAAATCACACAGAGATGCAAGATGAACTTAATACCAAGCAAGTCTTTGTTGTTGTGGGTCCTGTTTGTTACCGCTGCACACTCTAACCTGCCTGAGTTGGTTAAATTGTCTCAAGTCAGGGTGGCCATAGTCAAGACTATGGATGATTCACAGCTAAGCATGTTGTCACATGCCGTGACCCTAGAACTTGAGAAGTAGAGGCAGGAGTTCAAAATATGTAGGCTTGGTTCTGATGTTAAGATCCTATTCCCCAATTGGTTCTTGATCTGTCAGTAAAGAAGCCATGGGCCAATCGCTGGACAGAAGGAATAGGCGGGACTTCTGAGTCCCTGGAGGCAAGAGACAGACACAAGGGAGGAGAAAGAGTTTGGCATGCTTCTGATGGAGAAAAGGTGACCAGCCATGTGAGATCTCAAACGGAGTGGCCACACAGGCTGCTCCTACAGGTGGACACTCAGGGATGCTTAGCAAGGAGCAGATGTAAGTGAGCAAGTTTAGGGCAGGTGGGGAGGTGTGGAGTTAAGAATAAGGGAAGATAAAGGCACTATTTTCCAGGTGAGATAGTAGTACCCCCCAATTGTGTCAAAAGGCAAGTTGAAATTGAACAACTGTGTCTGTCTGTGTCATTTATTCATGAATTCGAGGGAAGCAGGGTGGGGGCTGGTAGTGTACGGCCCATTCCTGGAGCAGAAGCAGGGTATAGCAAAAGCTGCACACAACGAAAATAGTGATACATAGTGATTTACAGCAGCCTAGGCTACATGAGACTCTGTTTTGAGAACAAAAACAAAATTTTTAAGGATTTATTTGTTTATTATTAATATGAGTACACTGCAGCTGTCTCCAGACACACCAGAAGAGGGCATCAGATCCCATTACAGATGGTTGTGAGTCACTGTGTGGTTGCTGGGAATTGAACTCAGGACCTCTGGGAGAGCAGTCAGTGTTCTTAATCACTGAGCCATCTCTCCAGCCCCCAAACATTTTAAAATGTTACAGAATCTTCCTATTCAACAAGTGCAGACCATCAAGGACTCCCCAGGGCTCTTCCCCATTCTCAGCCACTGACACTGGCTGTAATGCCACATCGAGCACTGGGTAGTTCCTGACTCCCATCCTCCAGCCCTCATCTTGTCTGTCATGTCATGTAGCCACACATGTGTTGTCTTCCCTGTCTGTCATGGGAACCCAGGCAACCTAAAGAAGAACAAACTCTTAGAGAGAACGGTGACATGGCTTTTACTATGCAGAACCCTGCAGCACCATGGCTCTTTGCCCAAGCTCGCCTTACTTCAGGATGTGCAAGCATGCTTTACTTTTGTTTGGCTTATTGTTTGTTTTCTTTACGCTAGAGGACAAAGTGAGCTTCTGAAATTTTGTAGGATTTGTTGTTTCCATTTGTCTGTCTTGGTGCTGGGATTATATAGGCCAGTATCATGAAGAATTCTGGGATACAATCTGTCTGGGAAATGACTTGCTGAGTCCAATTCCTATGGAATTTGCCACTAAAAACAAATTTAAAAAGGCAAGTATAACCAAATCTCAGCGACAGAATCATCCTGAACTGAAGCTTGAGTTCTACATGGCAGCATCTTGGGTACACACCCTGTGGTTTCCTCTTTTAGTTAGTCATGGCTTAGACTGAGTTACCTGCTATTTCAACCTTACTAAAACTAAGCATCCTAATTATCATCCCTATGTTATAAACTAGGAATCAAGGGGCTAAAGTGTCAGGAGCCAAAATGGGACAAGCTAATAACTAGCAGGTGATCTGAAAAGACCTGCCTTGGATTATTATATAATCTGCGACAAGTGAGCCCTTATTCAGCGAGGCTTTGAGTGACTCGTTTTAGGAAAGATTCCTGCTATTAATATGCTTTTCCTATTATTATTTAATGCATATAACAATCACTAAGCAATAGCACACCCCTTTGGAGCAGGTCTCAGGAGATCCACGAAGATGTACTGTCTTGTGGTGATGCTATATAGACAAATAGATGACTTCTTAAGTTTAGTGATGATCCTATAAGAATTCCTAAGATTATATCAATGATTATCAAGCTCTTTTATAATGGGACTACTATTAGGTCCTTTTCTGATAATCAAAACTGTGATGAGAACTCTGCCAGTCTCCCAGGTATCACCAGTTAATTGCTCTTAGATAGTAACCAGACTTGCTTCTACTCAGAGCACATTCCAAGAGGTTGTAAAACAGTTAACCAAAGGTCATTAAAAGGGAACTAATGATTTATTATAGGTGCTGGGACAGAAGATAAAATATTGCCTGGGTTTATCTACACAAAACTTCACTAATAACTTAGTTATAGTTTTAAACCCTCAGTGAACCTGTGGAGCTAGACAGGTGATGGATGTTTAGCCAGATAATTACTCCTAATGGATATGCATATAAACATTGTCTGTTGTAAACTTCTATTTCAATTTATGATTTGATTTTTGGTGTGAACTTGTGATGAACTTTGTAGCATGTGATCATGGATCATGTATTCTGAAAGATGTATACGTACTGAGGACAAAGAGAGGTTCGTTCATTCCTTCCTTCCGCCTCCCCACTGCCCCCCCAGGAGAATTTTTTCCCTTAGAAGAATTTTTCCCTTATTAGAATTTTTTCCTTTTCCCTACTTAGAATCTTTCCACTTTGCCCCTTAGATAACTTTCATAGAAAACTTTTTACACTTAGTAATAAACTCTAAAATAACTTCTCTAAGTGTCTTTTCTCCCTTCCATACTAGCAGGCATAAGTTAGAGCCCAGCAGTTCCTGCTGAGATAGTACAAAAGCTATTTACTTAATCCCTGGCTGTTTTAGGAAGAGGTGCTAAGTGCCAGAAACTGCAGTTCTGCTGGCCTCAGAGGATCACAGAAGTCAGGGCAGCTACAGTAGCATAGTAACTTAGATAAGTAAACTTTATTATACAGCAACCCTAAATATCTCGTAAGACAAAGTGTTTCCCCCTGCCAATGCTCTTCCTCCTCTGCTGCCTCAAGAAGAACCAACAAGAAGAAAGATAATTTTCCCCCATGCTGGGGCTGGCCCCGGCACTAAAGTATGCCCAGCATCACTGAGAAGCCAGAATTTGATCCCAAGCAATGTTATTCAGAGACCCTCCAGCTCCGCCCCATGTATGTTTTATGCTGATATGAAATGCGGCATCCACATGTGTTATATCCCATGTGCAGCTCTCCTCATGTGCTCAAAACAACCAGAATGAAGAGATCTGAACAGAAAGAAATGGCACACATAAATAAGAATGTCACCTCCTCCGTGTGCATCCTCTTTCTCAGCCACTCCATCCTGGGAAGGCATGCTTGTGGAAAACCCTGCCCCCACCATCATGGAGAATGAGAGGATGAGGAATCTGAAAGACAGTCCTGCTTCTCCGATCTTCTTTGCATAATCTTCATCGACAATCCCACTGTCATCTGTTTTCACCCTGGGTCCTGGGCGGGGGTGGGGGTTTGAACTGGAGACCTCTCATGTGCTAAGCAAGTACCCTGACTCTGAGCTGCACCCTGGCTCCCGTGCCTTCCACAGTAACACAAAGCACAGTCTCTCTAGCCTGCTGCTCTTCACTCCTTGCTCATGTTTTCAGGTCATTAACTGGGCAACTCTGGACAGCAATCGGCATGGCTTGACCTGGCTGCCCATGATGATGTGAAATGCCTCACCCCACCCCTAAGTGGTCCCACTTCCACGGAATAGGCATATGTATTAGTCTCCCTTTCTTTCTCTAGAAGACTTTTGTAGACTGTTGTCTGTAATGGAAAACAGAGAGTAAATGAGAATGAATTTGGACCATTCAGTTGAAAGGTTGGTATGAGCAAGAGATATGCAAATGGGGCTTGGAGGGAATACCGAGTATTGATCTGTCTTTTTTATTGCTGTAAATATATGTCATGTCCAAGGTAGCTTATAAATGAAAGCATTTAATTGGGGCTTGCTTACAGTTACAGAAGTTTAGTCCATGATCATTATGGTGGGAAATATGGAGGCAGACATGGGCTGGAGCAGTAACTGAGAGCTCACATCTTAACCATAAGATGAAGGCAGAAAGAGAGAACAAGACTAACCCTGGTGTGGACTTTTGAAATATCAAACTTTACCCCAATATCACACCTCCTCCAACAAGGTCACACCTCCTGATTCTTCCTAAATAGCTCCACCAACTGGGAACCAAACATTCAAATATATGAGCTTCTGGGAGCCATTCTCACTCAAACCACCACAGGAGCCAAAGTCTATCCTCCCTTCTATGGTAACAGCCTCTGTATAGTTCGATGCCAGAAGAGTGATTCTATTGTCCAGTCTTCTGTCAGCTAGGCTTGGTCATGTTGCTAAATTCTGGGATGTAAGTGGAGGTCATAGTCTTGCGCTTTCTGTCTGTCTTTGGTTTTTGTTTTCTGTTTGTTTTTCAGACATTCTTTGTCTCTGTAGCCAAGTCTGACCTTGAATTTGAGATCTTCCTGTCTTCTCCTTCCCAGAGTTAGGATTCTTGGCCTGTGGCAACCACATCCAGGTGTTGTTTCTCATTTGCTTATAGAATGTGAGTCGTCTCAGACTGTGCAGGCAAGGTAGGCTTCTAGGAATGGTGAAGCAAAGAAACCCACGAGGTAAGTCCCTGATACCACCATGTCACCTGCCAGCTGCAACTTGCTATGCTTCCCTGTTTATGGGAGAAACAAGTAAGCCTTCATCAGATTTTAAAGTGTTTGTTATTTGGGGTCTTTCAGGAATCAAACCCACTTTCTCATCAGAAAGTAGGAAAGCAAGGTCTTCACATTTTCATGTTTAGTGAAGAGCATGTAACCAGCTCTTTTAGAAGAAGAGACATCAGAAATACCAGTGGCCTAGTGGCTAAGAGTGCATTCTGCTCTTGTAATTCAGTTCCCAGAAACCACAACGAATAGTTCATGACTACCTACGTCTCCAGCTTCAGGGGATTGGAGACCCTCTTCTCACCTCTAAGGACACCCACACTCACATATACATACCCACATGCACATACACAAACACATAATTAAAAATAAAACAAACTGGGTCAGGCATGGTGGTTGTGGTAGTTTGAATATGCTTGGCCAAGGGAGTGGCACTACTAGGAGGTATGGCCTTGTTGGAGTAGGTAAGCAGTCTTCTGGCTGCAGTTGGATCAAGATGTAAGACTCTCAGCTTCTTCTCCAACACCATGTCTGCCTGGGTGATGCCATGCTCCCTGCCATGATGGTAATGGACTGGACCTCTGAACCTATAAGTCAGCATCAATTGCATGTTGTCCCTTATAAGAGTTGCCTTGGTCATGGTGTCTCTTTATAGCAATGAAAGCCCTAAGACAGAAGTTGGTACCAGGGAGTGAGGTATTGCTGTGATAGGCCGGACCATGCTTTTATTTGGAGGAATGTGGATCTTGTGATTTGGGAAAGCAGTGGAATGCTTTAAATGGGGTTTAATGAGCCATTGGGCCATCCTAGTAGGAATATGGAAGACAGTGGTGCTGAGGGTGATTTGAACTGTGTAGGCCTGTGGTATTTTGGTGAAGAATGTGGCTGCTTTTTGATCTTGTCTGCCCCAGGCTAAAGTGAAGAGATTTAGATTAATTGCATTAGCAAGAAAAATCTCAAAACAGCCTGGAACAAATTCTGTTATGTGATTACTAAAGTTCACTCTTATGAAGAGTGTTTTGATGAAAAGGGACAGGCTGAGGGAAAAAATACAAAATGTATGGTTCAAGTAAAGGAACAACAGGAGGTGGAATGGAGCTGAATACCGTGTTCAAGGAGATAAACAGATTAAGGGAGTGGTGACGTCAGGGCAAGATCCCATCCAGCTAAACTTACTGTTTATAATTTTGTAGTTGAAAAAGGGTTAGTTATTTTTATCTGTTGTTATTGCCTGGTTGTTATTTTCATTTTGACATGAGATATGATTTGTGTCAAGTTGACTAGGGGTGGATTGTGATGGTTATTTCCAGTTGTCAACTTGACTATATCTGGAATGAACTACAGTCCAGAAATGGAGGACTCACCTGTGATGTTGAAGTTGGAAGACACAGGCTTTTGGTTCAGATCTTGAGAAAATGGTGGCCATGAAAAGCTTAGGCTCAGGCATGGTGGTACACACCTTTAATCCCAGGAGACAAAGGCAAGCAGATCTCTGAGTTCTAGGCCAGTCTGGGACAGTTCAAGTTCTAGGTGAAGAAAGGCTTAAGTCCAGATGTGGTGGTATGCACCTTTAATCCCAGCATTCAGGAGACAGAGCCATGCAGATCTCTGAGTTCAAGGTCAATCTACAGAGCAAGTTCCAGGATAGCTAACCTTAGGCAGTGAAGAAGCTGGAAAACAGAAAGCTGTGATAATGTAATAGAACAAAGGGGCCATGTTCCAGTTCACAGTCAGCAGCAGAACTAAGCAGCCTTGGCCATGTGGCTCTGGCTTTAGAGTCGAGAATAGAAGGGACAACTGGGACAGTTGATGCTGGTTAGCTGGAGCTAAGAAATTCGCAGTGATTAAGAAGAGACAGCTCCTGAGAGCACAAAGAAGCTATGTTCCAGAGATAACCAAGGTTGAACCTCATGCTGCATCTGGACTTGTTAATGTGTAGGGATCACCCAGGTGGTACTGGTTTTGAAGGCATGAGGAGGTCATGAAGAGCAGCTGAGACTTGGCACTGTGAGAGGCCAGGGAAGATCACTGGCGAAGGTGCAGCCTCTATGGCAGTTGATGTCCAAGAACTAAAGGAACCGGTTATGCAAAGAAGTTGAGGCTTGGCACCATGAAAAAAGTCTATGAGATCATTCTAAAGCCAAGGGGGGAAAAAAGCCAGGTTCAAAACTAAGTGTTTTAGTTAGGAGAGATGACAGAGGTTCTGGTTAGTCAACAAAATGATGGACTGGGCATTAGGACTATCTTGCACCTCACTGGAACAAATAGGCATAATTATGCTCTTACTGTATTATGAGAGAAAAGATTTTTTTTTAAAAAAAGAAAGGGTGATATGTAGGAGGAGCTAAGGGGGAAGAAGTACCGAGAGGAAGAGAAGGAGTAAGGAGAGGAGAAGAAAAAGGAGAGGAGAAGCTAGGTGATGAGAGAGAAGAAGAGTGAGAAAGAGAGGGGGGAATGGAGACAGATGTTCACGTGTCTCCACCAGTCAAAGATAGATTATATATCCAGGTTGGGTATTGGGTTACACTCCTGATTGAGCATTACCAAACTTACAAAGCCTTTGATTAACAGTTAAAAAAATTGTATAAAAGCAAAAAGGAAAGGGGGGCACGGGATAGGGGTTTTTTAGGGAGGAGGAATGGGGAAAGGGGATGGCATCTGAAATGTAAGTAAAATATCCATTAAAAAAAAATAAAAATAAAATAAAAGTCTATGAGAGACTATTGGTAAAGCCTAGTTGCAGCAGAAGACTCCAGCAAATTAGAGATGCCAGTACCATGCGATAATGACCAAGAACAGAAGCAGCAGTTAGAGCAGAGTCAACCAGAGCCTAGAGTGCCACAGAGGGCAGAGCTGGAGGAGCCCAGAAGATCATGTGTAGATTTAAGACATTGGAACAAAAAGCTATAATGTTAAAGTTTCCTTGGATGTAACACCAAGATGTTAGAGATGTCAGAGCTGTGGGATACTTGCTGAAGAAAGCTGCTAACAGGGAGTGGGGCCAGCCAAAGAGGGGGGGAAAAGTGCTGCAGTCATCCAAGGTGAAAGGAGTTAGACATCAGACATGGAGATGCAGAGTTTGGAGTTTGCCGAGCTGTCTTTTTGTTTTGCTTTTGCCCAGTATTTACTCTCTATATTGTTTTAGAATGGCTATGTATATCCTGTGATGTTGGAGCCATAATGGGACAAGCTAATAACTAGCAGGTGATCATCCTGAAATGGCTTGCCTTGGGTTATTATATAATCTGCGACAAGTGAGCCCTTATTCAGCAAGGCTGTAAGGAACTCATTTTAGGAAACATTCCTGCTATTAATATGCTTTTCCTATTATTATTAAACATATGTAACAACCATTAAGCAATAGCACACCCCTTTGGAGCAGATCTCTGAAGATCCATGAAGATGTACTGTCTTGTGGTTATGCTATATAGACATATAGATGACTTCTTAAGTCTTAATGATGATCCTATAAGAATTCCTAAAATTATATCAATGATTATCAAGCTCTTTTATAATGGGACTACTATTAGGTCCCTTCCTTTTTTTTTTTTTTTTTTGGTTTTTTGGTTTTTTGGTTTTTTGGTTTTTTGGTTTTTTGAGACAGGGTTTCTCTGTGTAGCCCTGGCTGTCCTGGAACTCAGTTGGTAGACCAGGCTGGCCTCAAACTCAGAAATCCTCCGGCCTCTGCCTCCCAAAGGTCCCTTCCTGATAGTCAAAACTGTGATGAGAACTCTGCCAGTCTCCCAGGTATCACCAGTTAATTGCTCTTAGATAGTAACCAGACTTTCTTCTACTCAGAGCACATTCCAAGAGATTGTAAAACAATTAACCAAAGGTCATTAAACTAATGATTTATTATAGGTGCTAGGACAGAAGATAAAATATTGCTTGGGTTTATCTACACAAAATTTCAGTAATAACTTAGCTATAGTTTTAAACCCTCAGTGAACCTGTGGAGCTAGACAGGTAATGGATGTTTTAGCCAGATAATTACTCCTAATGGATATGCATGTAAACATTGTCTGTTGTAAACTTCTATTTCAATTTATGATTTGATTTTTGATGTGAACTTGTGATGAACTTTGTAGCATGTGATCATGTATTCTGAAAGATATATAAGTACTGAGGACAAAGAGATGAGAGGCAGATACAATGGAGAGATAGAATAGAATTTTTCCCTTTTCCCAGATACAAGTTTTTCTTTTCCCCACTTAGGACCTTTCTACTTTTCCCCTTAGATAGCTTTCATAGAAAACTTTTTACACTTAGTAATAAACTCTATAATAACTTCTCTAAGTGTCTTTTCTTCCTTCCTGACTAACAGGCATAAGTTAGAGCCCAGCAGTTCCTGCTGAAATAGAACAAAGGCTGTTTACTGAGTCCTTGGCTGTTTTTAGGAAGAGGTGCTAAGTGCCAGAAACTGCAGTTCTGCTGGCCTCAGAGGATCACAGAAGTCAGGGCAGCTACAGTAGCATAGTAACTTAGATAAGTAAACTTTTATTATACAGCAACCCTAAATATCTCATAAGACAAAGTCTTTCCCCCTGTCAACATTCTTCCCCTTCTGCTGCCTCAAGAAGAACCAACAAGAAGAAATAAAATCCACCCCATGCCACCCCCACCCCTGGCAGCCTACCTAGAAGAGACAGGTGACTGAGGGCGTTCTCTGGAAGAATGTATCTTATCCCTATTAGATCGCAGAGGTTTCACCATTAGAGGGAATCTCCCTCCCTTACCTTCCCCAAACTGCTAAACTCCTAGCGTGTAGGATGGGACAAGGGAGCTCCCTAAATTACAGTGTATATATCCTATTAGTGCCTTCACTAACCTTGAAACTCAGAGATCTCTACCCTCAGAGACCGTTTCCCTGTTGGGTTCAGAAAATGTAAGAAAATTCCTTCTTTCTTCAGTCACTCTTGACTCGCCACCATATCCCAGGTTCCCTTACTTGGGGTGGCCTGTGTTATTAAAGGACCTGATACCTAAAATATACCTCATGACCATCAACAGTATACCAGCACTTCCTACAGGCTAGTTTTCCTTCCTTATGTCACAGTCTCTTGCTCTTCTCCTCTGTCTGCTCCCTAGCCACAGTGAGTTGAGCATCCTTCCTCACAGTATGCAGGGAGTGATTAACCCATGAGTTCTCTTCCATCACTAAGAGAATTAATGCTCTTCTAGTAGATGCTGAAGTCATTCCCCAAGATCTCTTTCCCTTTTCTAATTCTCTACCATGTGAGCAAGAAGATCCATGATGGAAGCAAAGAGCAAGTACACTTTACCAGCGCAAACCTCCAGGCACCCTCTTAGCTTTCCCAGCCTCCAGATGTGTGAGACTCATTTCCATCATTCATCAGCACATCTGTTGTGCTTGATGGCTACAGCAGCAGCGGGGTGCTGATTCTGCCAATGATAATGTGCAGTGTGTGGTGACTCTTGCCTATAACCCCAGCATTTGAGAAGCTGAGCAGGATTGCGGTGAGTTCAAGGCTAGTCAGAGCAACATTGTGAGATTCTGCCTCAAAACAAAGAAAGCTCTGAACTTAGTGAATGATTATACGACGTGGGAAATATAGTCCAAACTACAAAATGACACATTTTCTTTATTCTGGCTGGTTCAGAACTGGCTGTATAGATCAGAATGGCTTTTAACTTTTGATGATCCCCCCCTTGCCTCTGCCTCCATGTCCGTAGCCAACATTCGAAGATGGCGCCCACTACCTTGCCCTCCTTGTCAGACTTTTCTGGTAAACAAGTATTCTGCACATGAGTCAACACGATTCTGGCGTGCACCCCTCCCGAGTGGGTAAATGCTAATGAGGTATTGAGGCCTTAGCCAATCCTTGCATGGCAGCCCCTCTTCGGCCGCACGGGGTCCCCCGTAGAATTTTTAGAGTTCCTGCAATAAAGACTGCTGAGAAGAATCCAAGTGTTGTGTCTGTTTGCTGGTCGGGTTGGGCGTGACACCTCCAAGTGCTGAGATTATGGCCATGTGCCGCTATGCCCATTTAGGATTGCATACTTTTTTTTTTTTTGATTGCATACTTTAAAATAGTTATTTTATGTGATGAGAATTATAACTCAACTTTCAAACATCACCCTATTTAAAAGAACAAACTTATTTCTCCAACCACACTCCTTTGGGATAATCAAAATGTAGCCAGTTGCCAAAAGGTGAACACCCATGTGGGCTGACAGGATGGCGGCTGGCACAGAGCTGAGTTTTCAGAATCTCCGTCTGTGTGATCTACGCTGTGCTCATGAAAGCAGGTCTTGTTCACACTCTTACCTCAAGCCAGAGGCCATATTTTGATAATGCTCTCTAAATTACAGACCCCAGAACTGACCTTTAATTACAGAGTGTTTTAACGGGGTTTGCTGGCAAATACCAGAGGATTATCGGAGTCACTAGTGAAGAACAGCATCCTTTTATCTGCTCTCCGTGGTCACCTCTAAAACATCTGTCAGTACCCATAAGTGTTTGTTTAGGACTCTCTCTCCTCATTCTCCAGGCGAGTGGTGGCCTCCAGTTGTATTTCAATCCTTCACATGGGGAACCCCTCTTTTTTCCTTCTCCTCTTCTTCCCTCCTGGACTCTGGGGAGCCAGAAGTCAGCATCCCTGGGGACTAATGGACAGCAAATATCTCAAAGGCAATCACCCATCCTGCTCCATGTCCTCTTTCAGGCACGGATGGAAGGAGAAATTAGCACAAAAACTCTTGCTGCACCCAAGCTGAAACCTCCCTGGCACGCAGCTTACAGAAGCACAGCTGGGATCTGGCAGTGCCAAGCACACTCTGTTCCTGCCCTCCCTTCTGTACTAACCCTGCTCCTCCCAGAAGCCTTCCCTGGATCAAATTCCGCACCAACGGAGACCCCATTCATCTGGGGCTCTTCATTCACACTCAGCCCATCTCAGTCCACTGCTTTGATACCAGCTATGTGTGTGTACGTGCATACATGCATGCATATGTGCACGTGTCTGTCTGTCTGTCTATCTGAGTCTGTGTCTTCCCCTCAGTGTAACTCTTGTGAACAGAGCAACAGTTTCACCTTCATGTGTCTCAGCATCCCACAGCCTACTAACAGTAAATGCTCAACCAACATTTAAAACTATTTTGAGTCGCTCCTTTGCAACAGAGACATCTATGACCTGCTTTCTTGAACCTCTCCATTGGCCTAGAGATAATAAAAAATAGTAATCTGAAATTACCTGCTCCTGAAGTGAAGGTCATTTCCTCCTGTCCCCTGGCAGCTAGCTGGAAGATCAGATTCAGCCCCAGGCCCCAGAGGAAGCACTGACCTGTGGGCCCTGCTGGGACTTCAGATCAGTTGTTCCCAAGGATAGTAATGAAGCCCACACTAAAGAGGAGACATAAAACAGAGCCCAGCTTCTAGGCTGCACTGACCAACCTAACTCAGAGAAGGGAGATATACCAGGAATCAAAACCCTGGCGTTCTCTGCACTGGGGCTGGGGCCTCAGTATTTGTGCTGTGGATACCATTTCTCATTTGGCCATCACCGCTTTGTCCCTTTCAAACATCAGGAGGACAGACTGCTTGTGTTCAAATTCCATTTCCACATGACTGAGTGGGAATGGGAAGATTCTAGAAATTCTTAGTGCCTCAGTTTCTACATGTAGACAGTGGCCTAGGCTCACTGTGTCCATAGGTTACGCACTTGGACCACACTCCATCGGGGTTTACCCAAGGCCAGTCATCCAGGACTGTGACACTATGAGGGGTTCTGCTGTCAACCACCATCCTGTCATGGTGGACAGCAACCCTGTCCATCCCACATCGCAAACCATGAGTCAAAAAGTTTCTCCGATGTCTTGTAACCTATCTGACATTTTAAAAGTCTATTCAACCTTTCTTATTAAGTTGTCATGACTACCCAAGAATCCCCTGCTACAACGCTCACCTTATTACTACTCCCTGCCCAGGCCCACTGACTGCTGCAGAGAGCCAGGTCTGCCTGACGGTGCCCAAGATACTAGGTTGACTGGTGCAGGGCTTCCATTCTGTATTCTACTGTTTTCTCAGCTCCCCTCCCCTATGCCCATGCTCTGGTCTTATCTAAGTTCCCTGAAGACTTCAGAGGAGAAGCATCTTCTCTCCACGAGACAAAATCACTTCCCTTCTGTCAGAGTGAGCCACTGAGTGCCCTACTTGACAGGGATTTGGGGGTGTGGCCTTGTTGGAAGAAGTGTTTCACAGAGAATGGGCTTTGGGGTTTAAAATGTTCAAGCCAGGCCCCTTGTCTCTCTCTTCCTGCTGCCTTCAGACCTGGATGTAGAATTCTAAGCCACCATGTCTGCCTGCATGCCACCATGCTTCTCACAATGACAATAATGGACTAAACATCTGGTGGTGATGTATGCCTTCAATCCCAGCACTGCAGAGACAGAGGCAGGCAGATCTCTGTGAGTTTGAGGCTAGCGTGGTCTACAGAACAAGTTCCAGGACAGCCAGGACTGCATAGAGAAACTGTAAGACCCTGATCAGACCCCGGTCAGTGGTACTTACTTCAAGATGACACCAAGTGAGTCACCAAGACGCAGATCGATGCAAAAGCAAGAGGTTTATTTTCCGACATGGTGGGGTCAACTCTCAATCAGTTGGAGACAACCCTGAATGGCTATTACAAGCAGTTTTTATACTTTTTAGGGGTGCATGTTACATCAGCAAGATTACAGTTCAAACTTATTGGCTAAGTATATTGACCTTTAAATCTATTGACTAGCAAGCATGGCATGCATTTGAACTCTACCTGGGACTTTCCAGAGGGTCAGCTGATTATCAGTTAGTACATTCTGAGAAGTTTTTACTCAAGAATGTTCCTGTGGGCGGAGAATAGAACTTGGCCCCAGGTGGGAGGGGGCAGCTGTGAGGAGGACGTGGAACCGGAAAAGCCACGAGGGTCCCTCAAAACCCTGTCTCAGAAAAGAAAAAAACAACAATTAATTCTTTTTTTAAATATTTATTTATTTAATGTATGTGAGTATACTTTAGCTTTCTTCAGACACATGAAAAGAGGGCATCGGATCCCATCAGAAATGGTTGTGAGCCACCATGTGGTTGCTAGGAACTGAAGCTCTGGAAGAGCAGCCAGTGCTGTTAACCACTGAGCCATCTCTCACTCCAAAAATTAATTCTTTAACTGGCAGAGAAAATGAACCCTATCCAGACCCCTAGATTGTATCACCTGTTGATAGATAGATAGATAGATAGATAGATAGATAGATAGATAGATGGAAAAATGATAGCTGATAGAGTGGTCTGCTTAAAGACATATTTTATTGATAAGCTTTTGTTGTTGTTGTTGTTGTTTTGAAACAAGGTCTCATGTAGCCTTTGCTGGCTTTGAATGCACTATAGCCAAGAATGACTTTGAATACCTGATCTTCCTGATGTCAGATCCAAAGGAAACTCCATTTCCCCAAATCCTGGCAGTTAGACAAAAGCTAACATTCCTCCAGAAGTTTGCAAAGCTGGTTTCCTGTAGGAAAGGAACCATTTCCCTTATCACTGACAGAAAGGACAACTGTGGCAGCTGTTAGCACACCAAAGTGCATGCTGGCCTCCTCCCTCAGTACCACAAGAACCTGTTAGACACTGCATTGATTTATTTAAGTACTTTTTTATATACTTATTTATGGCTTTTTGAAACAGGGTTTCTCTGTGTAGCCTTGGCTGACCTGAAACTCTGTAGACCAGGCTAGCCTCAAACTCAGAGATCTGTCAGTCTCTGCCTCCCATCTGCTGGGATTAACCATGTGGGCTGCCACTGCCCAGCTCTGCTAGGCAGTTCAGAGTCCATCCAGCATCCTAGCTCTTCTCACCCCTCCCTCCCCTAAACTTCTCCAGCCCTTGGGCTTTCCTCCCCCAGCTACTAACTCTTCTTGTTAGCCTATTTCTGCGGTGCTTCTTTTGATCCTTACTCTCTCTTTCTCCCTCCTCCCCTCTCTGTGTGCTCTGTTTCTGTCTTGCTCACCTTCTCTGTCTCTCTCTGTGTCTCTCTCTGTCTCTTTTCCCTGTTTCTATCTCTCTTCTCTGTGTCTCTCTCTTTGCTCTCTGCTCTCTGTTTCTCCTTTCCCTGTCTCTCTCTGTCTTCTCTCTGTCTCTGTCTCTGTCTCTGTCTCTCTGTCTCTGTCTCTCTTTCTCTCTCTGCTCCTCTCATGGCCAGGTCCAGTCTGCTAAGCCACATTCCACCTACCACTTCCTCTTCCTCTGGCTGAATTCTCCCTCATTTCTACAACAAAAACTTTTGCCTTGACTATACCATGGAGGGGTCGTGTCAGTTTACACACCTGCCTCTGCCTCCCAAGTGCTTGGATGTGTGCCACCACACCCAACTTGGGAGAAATACTTTTAGTGTGATCCAGTGGAGATGGAAGCGGCTGTCATGCAGCCTCCAAACGACAGGACTCTAAAGGCAGCCTAGACATGAGGGAAACTGAGTGTGATCCTGATACCACCCGAGGCCTCAGAGGCAAGCAGCCTGTGACACAGTGGCCAGTTTCTTAGGTCTGTTCTCTGCAAGAAAAAGGCAGGAAGAAAAGTTTCCTTCAGCCAGACAACAAAACAGAGGAACCAGTCTGTCCCTGATCTATGGATAGAAATTGTCCTCTCAGACCATTTTTTTCAGCATGTCGACTCCTCCCTTCACACTGCCAGAAGGATGACAGAACAGCTGTCACCAGCTGGGTGGGACACTAGTTTATCTCCTTGCCCCCATCCCAACAATCTCCCTCCAAATTCACCCACCCCGAAAATGCCTGAGCACAGCCTTCTATTTTAAGAGCCAAATTCCCTGTCGGCATGGCAACTTGGAGGCTATAACTCTTGTCAGTTGCTGCTGGGATGGAAGCAAAGCTACTTTCCCCAGGGCTGCAGCTGGCCTGCAGCAGAGGGCAGGTCTAGCCACAGATGTTCACAGATGTCTGTCTCGTCTACATTGCCATTTTACAGCCCTTTGGAAATAACGATTTATTTATCTTCTTCAAGTGCTTCAAAATTAAAGTTTTAGGTTACACTAGCCTTATCCAAAATAAGAATGAGGTGTTTTACCGACTATGATGGCACACATACTGTACAGCCAGCACTTGGAAGCTGTAGGCAGGAGTTCATGTACAGCTTCTGCTACATAGTAAGTTCTGGGGTAGCCTGGACTACATGAAACCCTGTCTAAAATGAAAGAAAAAAAGAGAGGCTTCTATATTTCAATCTTCTAAGGCTTTATTTTCTTTGGGAATTTTGGAAAAAACGTTTAATGTTTTACATTTATTTGTTTAGTCTGTCTCTGTCTCTTCCCTCCCCTTCTCCTTCACCCTCTCTGTCTCTGTCTCTCTCTCTATTTCTTTTCTCTGCCTCTGTCTCCACACCCCCCCCCCGTGTGTGTGTGTGTGTGTGTGTGTGTGTGTGTGTGTGTGTGTACAGCTAGGAGGACAACTTTCAGGAGTCAGCTTTCCTTCCACTACATAAATTCAAGTATTCAACTCAGGTCACCGAATGTGGCGGCAAGCACCTTTACCAGCTGAGCCTCCTATCCAGCCCCACTCCTCTAAAAAATGTTTGAGTATGCCTTTCTATGTATGTATGTATGTATGTATGTATGTATGTATTATGTATTATGTATATGTAATACTGGGGCCTGAACACTGAACTACACCCTTGGCTTTTATTATAAATTAATTTTGAACATTAATTTTCTCTTTCACAAGAGCCTGATGATACAAACCCCATATAGTTGATACCACAAAACCATGTTAATGAGTATTTCTGTGTAAATTAAACAGTTTGTGTATAAACTGGTGACATGATTGCCCTATGGTATAGCTAAGGGCAGTTTTTATTGTAGATATGAGAGAACAAACAGCCAGAGGCATCTGGAAGGGTCCAGAGCAGTAGTAGACTGAACATGGCCAGCAGACTGGACCTGGACCGTGAGAGGAGCTGAAGCAGAGTACACACACATACACACAGAGACACATACACACAGGGACACCATATACACACACACATGCACACACACACACACACACACACACACACACACACATGCACAGAAAGACAGAGAGAGAGAGAGAGAACAGAGAGAGAGAACAGAGAGAGTAGGGGAGTGAAACGGGGATGAGGAGGAAGGCAGACAGAGAGGGAGCATATGGAAATAGCAGGGTTATAAGGAGAATGAGAACTTGGGGAGAGGGAAGCCTGTAAGCTGGGAAGTTTAGGGTAGGGGAGAGGCGGGAAGGGCTAGGGTGCCAGCGTGGACTGTGAAATGTGTAAGAGGCACTTATGATACTGAGGGAGCCCAGGGACCAAGTGCTCTACTGTTCCACAGATAGCCATTTGTCCCTTCTGCCAGTGAAAAGGGAAATGGCTCCTTTGGATTGAAGGAAACCAGTTTCTGAGGAGTGCTACCTTCTGTCTAGCTGCCAGAACACGGAGAAGTGGAGTTTCCTTTGGGCCTGACTGTTTGTACTTTCTTAAAAACATGGATTTGAAAGGGGAAGCTAATGCTTTTGCCAATGATTTTTGTTTAGAGTTCAGTTCTAAGTTGTGCCTGAAAGTGACGGGTGACATCTGTAGGAAAGCCATGCTTTGATGGTTACTGTGGAAACAGCAGGTCTAAGCTGGGTTTGCTTGTAGGACAGGGCAATTGCTTCTAGTAGGCTCTGGGTCAGAACTGTAGGAAAGCCCACAGACTGCTCCCCAGGATCCACTTTGCCTCTGGATGTCCCTTCCCACTTTCAACAGTGTGTTAGTTTGAGCGTATTCTTGCTCGGAGTTTCTAGGGCTCTGTTGATGGCTCACTTCTTTTCTGTTGATGCCATGAAGTGTAAACCGGCAGACTTACTCTGAGGAATTCTGAGATACTGAATTCTCATTGGAAGCCTGTTTACTGTAGGAGAGGCCCCTACATCACTGAAGGAAACAGTGTACTAAACATGTGACCAACCTGAGCCAATAAGATTCAGAGGGCTGGTGTCCCATTTCCTTAGCCGAGCTTGAGTTCAGTATCGACTACCCTTCAGTCACCAAAGTCCAGGGGTCTCTGTCTGTCAGATCCTTCGCTGTGGAGCCCGTGTGATTGTAGCTGGACCTCACTCGATAGGCATTGCATATGGTGTTCTCTGCCCTCCATTTCACTCATCAGAGATCACCAAAGGTCCCCAAACATAAATATTTACCATGACCCTTTCCAGGGAGACTTCTACTTTCAAGGCAGCACATTGTTATGCATTCAATTTCTTCATAATCCTTGTTGCTAACCTGTCACTGTGCTTAATGTATGAATTAAACTTTGTCCTATGGATGTATGCATAAAGGAAAGAACATAGCATGTATAGATTGGGAATTGTAAGTGTTCCTACTTAGTTGGAGGGGTACCCTGGAACTCAAAAGCTCAGGAACCACACAGCTCTGAGGGGAGGTTTCCTAACGGAAGGGCATCCTGAGACACAGGAGGTCAGGAACCACACTGCTCTGAGAGGAAGCCAGCTCAGCAGAGGTTGCAGCTCCCGGGGGAGACGATCCCCAGCTGGGCTGAGGAACTCGGGAGCCTCCGCCCTGCTCCAGTTCCTCAGTTCCTTCCTTCTTCATTGCTTCTTGGCTTCTTCTGATGAAAGAGTCCCACCAGGCAGTAAATCTCACACAAAAAAGACTTCTTATAGGTCCAGGGTGTGGAGAGATGAATCCAGGCGCAGCTGCCTCTGTTCCCAGGATTGGACAGCAGGGAATTGAACAAAAAAAGGTAGGGCTTTCCTAATGGAAGGGCAGGTGCCACCATTTTGACAGATGCTGCCATAGGATTTCTTAGGGGGTAGAGCTTTTCAGGGCGAGATTTCCAGATGGAGAATTAGTTGGATTTCAAGTGCTGAGCTTTGGGAGCTCAGGGATTGGTGGGGTTTTGTGGGAAGCTCAGAGATTGGTGGATTTTTTTCATCCTCTTTCATCAGGCTGGGTTGGGAGGGGAAGATCTTCCCAGCCACAGGTTACTTTGGCTGAGGCACCATCGCTGCTGAGCTGCTTGGGGAGGAGGTGTGGCCACTGTGGACAGCTCCGGAAGTGGTATTTCACAAAGGCTGTAGGCTGAGGAGGTACACTGCTTTGACAGGTGCCACCATTTTGACAGCTCCTGTGGTGGCATCTTATGGTGGCCTCAGGCTGGGGCCGCTGAGCTCTTGTGCTGCTCGGGGCCACAGGGATCTTGGAATATATATATTTCTCTCCTCCCCCTCTTTCCCTCCTTCCTGCCTCTGCACCAGGGCTTTCTGCACACTAGGCAAACACTCTGCCTCAGTGTCACATGCCCCTAGTCAAGGAAAAGACTCCTAACGCAGTAAAGGGCAGGTTCAGAGCCAGGAACAACTGGTAATTAATTACGAAGAGATAAACGTGCAGAAAAAATATAAATTATTACTTACCCTCACCAAGAAGAGGTCATCTGGCTCGTCGGGATCAGCATGCAGCTGCTTGAGGGAAAAAGACTACATGGGGGCTATCGCCACTAGGGGGCAGAAGGGGGCTGGTCCTGGAAATTGGGAGCTGGGAGATGGAGAGGAGTTGCCGGGACCCTCTTCTCCCCTCAGGGTGTGCTGGAAGATGGCAGTCACAGGCATCTCTTATCTCCTGTGCAGGCCTGGCCCGTTAACATCTTCAAAACCAGAGGTCCCCCAAGAGCAGGCACTGTGGCCTGGACGCTGGCTTTTCCAGCTCATTCGCACGGGTGAGGCCCTCGCCAGTAGAGAGCAGAGGAAGGGAGACAGTGTTGCCCAGTGTTCTTCAGCCTTCCTAAGGCTGTGACCCTTTAATACAGTTCCTCATGTTGTGGTGACCCCCAACCATAAAATTATCTTTATTGCTACTTCATAACTGTAATTTTGCTGCTGTTATGAATCGTAATGCAAATATCTATGTTTTTCAGATGGTCTTTGGCTGCTCCTGTGAAAGGGTCGTTTGACTCCCCCCCGGGGGGTGTGTCATGACCCATAGTTGAGAACCACTGTCTTATACTCAGACATCACCCAGAAGAACCTCAGAGAGGATTCTCTGGCTATGTGGGTTATACCTCTCAACATTTACCAATTTAGGAGTGAAAACTGAGAGCCTAGAAGATAGTTACTTCTTATAATAATAAAACCACTACATGTGGATTTATTTAGAAAAATATAGTTTGTGAAACAAAAATGTTAAGTATGGTACTATTTTACATTTCTGCCACTTATTTATTTATTTATTTTTACTGTTTAGCTTAATGAAAGACAGATGGAGTCTCCTGTTTGCTTCTGCATTCGGGGAAGCCAAGAGTAGAGGGAGCAAATGCATCTTATTATGAAAATAGTTTTGCCCGTACACACCTTTGCCCTTTTTTATATTAAGTGGGTTGTAAATGGCACCCAGTGTTATTTCTGGATAAGAACTGAAATGCTGTTTTATGTGGGAAGGGGTACATTTAGTGGAGGCTGAGGACCAAGGGCTGAGAGCCAGGCTGCCCTGAAGTTTAACCACATGAGACATGTAGCCTGCATAGCCAGTGGTGCTAGATATCAGGGTATCACTGGTGTGACCCAGGCAGGCAGCAGATTCAGGTGTGCAGGCCAAGGACGGGTCTTCTCACGTTTAGTGAGTGTGAGAATATTCTCCAAGTCTTGAACAGCAGCTGGCAGAAGGTGCACAGGAGGAGACTGAGATCTTTAATCCCAGCACTTTAATCCCAGACTGAGGGGTGAGTTTTGTTTGTGTGATCCAACTAATTTGCTGTGTTTGTCCTAGTTTGTTGCTCTGAGCCAAAAACACCATGAAGGGAAAGTACTTATTTTGTACCATGAAAGTACTTATTTTGGCTCACAGTTTCAGAGGGTTCAACCCACAGTCCTTGGCTCTGCTGATTCTAGCTCGTCTTAAGACAGAACAGCATGGTGGCAGGAGGAGGAAGAAGACGCGGGCTGGGAAGTAGAACAGAAGGGAAAGTGGACCAGGGTAAACATCAGAAAGAATGCAATCTTTCTGTGACATCTTCCTCTACTGAGGCTCCACCTCCTAAAATTTCTATTACTTCACAGGACAGCGCCACCAACAAAGGACCAAGCATTCAATGCATAAGCCTGTAGGGAGTGTTTCAGATTCAGTTTGTACTGGAACTCACTTGGTGGGTTCTCATCAACCAAACATATTCTGAAACAGTGCCCCCACCCGTCATCTCCCCATCCCAAGGCCCACTCAGTCTCCGGTGCCCAACACACTGGTCAGCATTAAAAGGCAGTGTGTGTCAAGCACGGTGGGGGAGGAGGCGGAGAGGATCCAGCTCCAAGCAAGCTTGGACTGAATCAAGACAGAATCTCAAAGGGAGGAAAAAGAGCACAGGTTAGAACTTTCCTGCTAATTCCCTCCCAGAGCACTAATGCCGAGTGATCATATTAACTAGGCAATTCCTAGTAATACTGATTCCTGGGTCACCTTGAATCAACCAGAACCTTTTAAAGCCGTCAGCCATTGAGATACCTATAGTCATGAACATGTCCCCCAACACATAATTTAAAATACAATAAGCCTTAATAATAGGTTCAAATAAAAAAAAACTTGCATTTCCTAAGCTCATTCAAAAGCCCAATACCTAGAGATTAGGTAGGTGGGAATTGATGTTTGTTTTAACATAATATTTTATTGATTTTTTTGGGAAATTTCACATCATACATCCTGATCACACTTATTTCCCAGTCCTTCCATGTCTGCCTCTGACCCTTGCCACCTCCCAAAAAATTTAGAAAAATAAATATTTTTTTTGTTTTTTTGGGTTTTTTTTTTTTGTTTTGGGTTTTTTTTTTTGGTGTTTGTTTGTTTGTTTTTCAAGACAGGGTTTCTCTGTATAGCCCTGGCTGTCCTAGAACTCACTCGGTAGACCAGGCTGGCCTCGAACTCAGAAATCCGCCTGCCTCTGCCTCCCAAGTGCTGGGATTAAAGGCATGCACCACCACTTAATTAGTTTTTTTTTTTTAAAAAGGACTCCATTTTGTGTTATCTATATACCCACTGGAGCATGGTCAATCTCTCAGGGATCTGCCCTTGAATAGAGCTGAGTCCTCCCCATCCTGCACCCACCAAAAGCCATCATTTGTGGATCGCTACACACCAACATCGGCTGGTACATCACCATGGCCTCAGGTGGCAGCACAGGTCACTCATATTAATATGGCCCCTAGCAGCAGTATGGCCCATGGACATCAATATGGATTCAGGCTGCACCACAGACCACAGAATCCCCACCACAAGACTGTCCACAGATTACCATAATCTGTCCACAGATTATGGACATGTACACAGATCCCCCGTGCAGTAGGACCTTGGACCCAGGCATGGATGACCCTTGGCAGCCCCACTGACCATACAACACCATGACCTCAGGTGACAACTTAATCCATTCACATCAATATGGCTCCCAGTGGCAGCAAGCCCCACGACAACAGCATGGCTTCAGGAGGGCTAGCCTGGATGACTTTTTTTTTTTTTAAAGATAGGATCTCATTGTGTAGCTCTAGCTGTCTTGAAACTTACTATGTAGACCAGGCTAGCCTTAGACACACAGGGATCTATATGCTTCTGCTTCCTGAGTCCCATGGTTAAGGCCCACGCCACCACACATTGCTAGGTGGATATTTCATGCACCTGTTGAGTTAATTCTGGTGCAGAGGCCTGTCCCAAGAGCTTTTGTCCCAAGAGCTGCTATCTGTGGTCTGTAAGCAAGTGACTCCGGAGCCCTGCTTGGAATCAACACATCAGCCTCACCTCCCTTGTCTGTCAATCGACCCCTCCTCTTGGAATCTAAATCTACACTCTGTGGCAGTGGTTCTCAACCTTCCCAATGCTGTGGCCCTTTAATACAGTTCCTCATGCTGTGGTGACCCCCAACCATAAAGTTATTTTCATTTGCTATCTCATAACTGTAAATTTTCTACTGTTATGAATTGTAATATCTGCTATGCAGGACCTGGTATACAACCCCAAAGGGGTTGTGACTCACAGGTTGAGAACCACTGCTTTACCATTTTCAAGTCCCTTTCCAAGAATTGTGCACTCCGAGGCCCTACTTGCTTTCTCGGGCTTACCCTGAGCACGGACTTGCCACTAAACACACGCACCCACTCAGTCCCAGCTCCCTACCTTTTGTCTCTGTACTTTTAACACAGCCATGGACTGACCTGTGCTTACCTTTCAGAGGAGCCCAACTACAGATGAAACGGGTGAAAAACAGAAGCAGATGAGGGACTCAGCCTTCTTCACACGGCTATGCTTCCATCCCTTCCCTTACTGGTCCAGGATGCCTTTCTACCGCCACAACAGAAGAACCCTTTCCCCTGTGCACCTGGCTCACAGATTTTCTCATAGGACTTCCGGGGAAAGCCCCGAGGCCCTAGGGTGAGCTCTTCATCCCGTCCTTCCAGTCACTGTTCCATGCTTCTGTCTCTGCTCTCACTCTGAAGGACACACGTGTGGGTGTATGTGAACTTGTTCTGTGAGATGCTCAACACATCCTAACGGTGCCCAGGCACACCCAGTCACAACTCCCCTTTCATCTGTGCTTGGTGCCATCATTTTCTGTGGGGCTAGGGAGCCCTGGGATGTGGGGGACGGGTGTGTGTGCAGCCTACCGGAGCAAGAGTGGAGTTGAGGTATGTCCATACCACAGAAATCTCATCTTGAAATTGGCAGACATAGGATTGCCCGCTCCTGTCCTGGGCCTGTGTGTCCCGATGTTCATAGCTCTGCACCCGACCTTTGCTCCTCTGAAGAGGTCACATAGTCTGTAGCCAAGTTAAATGTCCTCTCCCCTTATAAGGTCATGTCCAGCAGCACCTGGAATTTCTCCTTATGCAAATGAGGCATCCCCAGTGCACTGACCCTAGCAAATGACATACATTCACCCTGAAAGCCCCTAACCACCCTCAAAAGTTTAATAGCCCTTGTTTCCCTCATTAAAAGAGCTGGCTTACTAAAGCTGTCTCTGGAGAATCTGTTCTCACCATGGTCGCTGCGGCCTGATGTCTCTTTCAATCCAGCCAACCTGCCTCCTTCACCTTTCAGAATCTACTGTGTGATGGTTTCAATATGCTTGGCTCAGGAAGTGGCACTATTAGGAGATGTGGCCTTATTGGAGTAGGTGTGTCACTGTGCATGTAGGCTTTAAGATCCTCATCCTAGCTCCCTGGAAGACAGTCTTCTCCTATCCGCCTTTGGAACAAGTTGTAGAACTGTCTCTCAGCTCCTCCTGCACCACGCCTACCTAGACACTGCCATGCTCCTGCCATGATGATAATGGACTGAACCTCTGAACCTATAAGCCAGCCTCAATTAAATGTTGTCCTTATAAGAATTGCCTTGGTCATGGTGTCTGTTCACAGCAGTAAAACCTTAACTAAGACGCACTGGTTGCAATCGCAGGCTGTTATGCTTCGTGATGGGTGGGGAAGCAGCGCCAGGATGGCAATTTTCTGTGGTCTGAACTCCCTAGGAAGCCATTATCAGAACCTGGGGTTTACTGCCAACCCTGAAGGGCTGAGGGCTGGGAGAGAGCATGGAAATGCTGATCACGAAAGTTAAGTCAGGTGCCTCCCTATGAGGCTCCCCAGCCCTCCCCCACCTGTTCTACCCACTTTCTAGAGACTAATGTTGGCCAAGAGGAGGTCGCCCCTCCTCCCCGTTCCTAGGAACATCTTCCCTTCAGTTGACTTAAGAACAAAACAGAAGTACTCTCACCCAAAGAAAAGAGAAACTATGGGCTGAGGATCCCTTATCAAAAAGGCCAGGGACTAGAAAGTCCCTAGTATTTGGATTGCAGAGTAGTTCAGATTTTAGAGTATTTAGATAGACTTTACCAATTGACCTAAAATGCTCCAGAATTCCAGCTTTTTCCCAATGGTTTTAACTACTCTGAGACAGGAGGATCACTTGAGCTCAGGACTTCAAGGCCAGCCTTGGCAGCAGAGCAAAACAAAATCTCTTTCATAAGTTTCAAAATTGAGACCATCTTGAAATTTTAATCAGAATTTGTTAACATGAACCCCTCTTTTGCTAAGGATTTGGTTTTAATGCTGTGATAAAACTCCATGGCCAAAAGGCAACGTGAGGAAGAAAGGGTTTGTTTCACCTTACAGCTAGTAAGTCTATCACTGAGGGAAGCCAGGGCAGAATCCTGAAGCAAAAACTGAAACAGAAGCTCCTTACTGACTTGCTTTCCATGGCATACTCGGCCTGCTGTCTTATAATACCACTCAGACCATCTGTCCCGCAGTGGCACAATGGGATGGGCCCTCCCCTGTCAATCACAATAATTAAGAAAAGCACTGTAGACCTGTAGGCCAATCTGACGGAGGAATGTTCTCAATTTCCAGTCCCTCTTCCCAGATGACTCTAGCTTGTGTCAAGCTGACGTAAGACTCACCAGCACAGATAGCTACCAAGCCAAGCCCTGAGTTAAATATTAGAGCTAGTAGGTTTAAAATTAAACCAGGGTGCAGGCCCAGGAAGTGTAGTCTGGGTAGATATTAAAGTCTCAGAAGTGCCTATGTCTTCCCAACAAAGGACAGAGGTCACTGAGAGGGGAGTGTCTGTGAAAGGATCCTGTGAGTGACACATATTTGTGTGGGGTTCCTCCACAGCGATTTCACCTAGCAGCTTTGTTCTTAGCTCTGAACTCCGAAGCCCTTCTAAACACAGGCTATGGGGCTTGTCTTCTGCATGTTTCTCTGCAGTCACTCCTATTTACAGACAGGAAACAGAAGCTAAGAAGTCACCACTCATTCCTAGATACTACAGGAAGAAGTACCAGCAGCTCTCCTCAGCCCTGTCTGACTTCAGTGACAGACAGCCTGTGACAGCAAACTGGTCCCAGTTCTAGACAGGCAGGCTTCCACGAGGGACCTGGAAGGCACTGACAAGGCCACTTCCCTGGTGCCTCCACGGGTCATATAAATGCCAGTTGGCGCCAGTGCTGTAGGCAATGTGAGTCTGCTGGTGCCGGCAGTAATGATTGTGTTGGTGGCTTCAAGTCGTGGTAGGGAGCCAGCTATCATTTTGCGAGCATAATGCTGAACTGGACTCGAAATGGCTACAGTCCTCCTGTCCTTTTGGTGTGAGCCTTAGCCTCGAATGACTGAACCATCTCTCTAGACTACAGCTGCTGTCTTCTGTAGTTCCTTCCAGCAAGAGCTAAAGTGTCTTTGCTCAGTCCTGTGTCTGGCCTTGTGACTTGTCCTGACTATGTCACAGAAGTAAGCATGTGTCAGTTCAAAGCCTGGGGTTCAAGAAGTCTTATAGCTAGCTTTTGCACATGCACCTTTGGCAATGGGAAGAAGCCTAAGATAGACCAGCTGCTGAATGGGGCACATGTGGCCCCATCACGGTTTCACCTTAGGTGACAGCCAAGCATCAGATGTGTCCTGCAGCTCAGCAGAGGCCGGCTGGCAGGCTCACCAACTGGCCCACAGACTCTGGAGCAAATTAATGTTTATTGTTTGAAGCTACAGTTTAAGCCAAGGAGTGGTGGCCTGCTATGTGGCAATACGGAACGGATACAGCAGTAAAACACTTTAGAGAGAAGGAAGGTATGAAGTCGGAGGTGTTCCCACCAGACATAAGTGGGATAAATAGGAACCTTTGGCTGGGAAAAGAGGGACTCAGAGGGAAGGCAGGGAGAGCCTGGCTGAATTCAATGGAGGAATGGCCAGAGGAGAGAAATTTCAGATAGAGAGAAGAAGCCTAAAGCAATGAGCACTTGCTAACAGGGGAAGAGGGGCCTAAGCCAGCAGGGTGGCTGCCTCCTGCCAGACTAAAGTACATAAAGGAGCTGAGAGAGTCCCACTGGGATCCTGATTGTAATATGAGGAGAGGTCCAGACATGCCAGGGGGCTACTGCAGTGCTCTGGACTGTGATGAGGATGTGAAGAGTCTACATTTTAGTGACCAACCATGAGAAAAGGAGAGAAATGTATAGGTACCACAAGGGACAAGTACACTCAAAGCCAGCAAGCAAGTAGAGGGTGGCCAGAGGGTGGGAATCTTTAAATTGCACCAGTATTTTAAGTACAACGATGGTTAAACACCATTGTTAAATGCCACCATCACAGAGCACAAGCATGTAGTCCAGGTTACTCCAGAGGCTGAGGAGGGAGGATTGCTTAAGAACACGACTTCAAGGCCTCTAGGCAACATAGCAAGCTGCAGGTAACAAACTGCAGGGGGTGGCGCTGTGTCAGGAAGATTTCAGGGATCCATTGAAAATGGAAGGAGGAGCCCTGAAGGATGGCGCTTACTATTAATCCCGACACTTAGGAGGCAGAAGCAGGTAGATCTCTGAGTTTGTGGCCAGCTTGGTCTTCCAGGACAGCCAGGGGTAAACACAGAAAGCCTGTCTTTAGGAAGACTCCTTTCCTTAGCCCTCGGCATTTCCAGAACATTCCGGACCCTTTCCGTCCCCTTCCCCAAGCTGTCACCCCGCTCAGCCGCCAGAGGGCGCTGCCGCTCGGGAGACTGGCTGGCCAGGCGAGAGAGAGAGAGAGAGAGAGAGAGAGAGAGAGAGAGAGAGAGGGAG
>JANHMN010000007.1:67794291-67853258 GCA_030674055.1 Rhabdomys pumilio
ATCCAAGAACCTTTATCTGCTTCTCACTGTTATAGAAGCTATTTTAACGGCTAAACCTTGTTAGTTGGTGCACAGACTGTGAGTCTAAATCTGGTAACAGCTATACAGGGTGCAGAGAGACCTGTCCCAGCTGAAGGAAAATGGAGGGTGTGTACCATCTGTGGAACATTCCAAGCTACAAGTGGCCTTGGGGAGTCCTAGCAGACCTTAAATCCACCAGTCTCAGCCTGCATCTTTTCAGAGTGTTTCTCTTTCTGTTGTTAATCTGCTTCTCTCAAGCTAGCTTCTCTGCTACAGTATGACTGGATCACTCCTAGAGTCCCCCTTATGACCTGATAATCAGAGGCACCTATGTCTATCTAAGCTAATGGTGTTCCAAAGGAAATATCAGGGAGTCATGAATTCAGTTGCCCTGGTGCTGAAATCTCTGAGTAGAACTTGAGGTAAGAGGAAAGGCAGTCTGAGCCATACAGATAATTTCCACAAGTTCCTTTGCTGATGGCAGCAGGTGCCAGTCACCTGAGGCGGCCGCCTGCCGTGCAAGCCTGAAGCTAATTCTTCTGCTTCTTCTAGAGTCTCCCAAAAGGCAGGGCTTAACAAATGTTTGCGAACTGGTTATAAAACTAACAAGTGGAGCCGGCACTGTATCCACTCTAAGGCAATCTCAGGATCTGAGAATGGATACAGAAGCTGCTGGATCTTTAAGGCTCTTTGGAATCAAAAATAACAGGAGAAATCCAGACCTCTTTGTACTGAGCTATCGCTGAGAATAGAAAGAGTAAGGTTAGAGACAAAGCACTGTAATGCAACACTACCACGCCTGGGGTCCTGGGTTCTATTCCCAGCAGCAGCAGGAGCAGGAGCAGGAGCAGGAGCAGGAGCAGGAGCAGGAGCAGGAGCAGGAGCAGGAGCAGGAGCAGGAGCAGGAGCAGGAGCAGGAGCAGGAGCAGGAGCAGCAGCAGCAGCAGCAGCAGCAGCAGAGCAGAAACAGTAGTCCTAGCACTCAGGCTGAAGTAAGAGGATCGTGAGTTCAAGGCCAACCTGGGCTACATCGTGAAACTCTTGCCTCAAATCACATACGCACCCCACAGCCAAAAGCACTGTTCAGCAGAGATGATAACCAAAAATCTACTTTAGAACAGTTAGTGGGTGATAATCTGTCACCTAGCCTGTCCACTGAGGGGTGACAGCCTGCTCTTCAGTTACATAATCTCCTTGCTGCTCTCCCAAGCTGCCCTGGGAGAGTCCCCTGGGCTCAGAGCCAGCCTCTCCTCTTGACCTTTCTCTGCTTTCTCTCCTGAGAGAACGCCAATCTAAAAGCCTGCTGATAATACTCCCTCCTCAGCCTGTGGACACCTACTAATCAATCCAGCAGCTGGTGGCTCAATGTGGAGCGTCAGCCATTGTGTGAATCCCTTGGATGGACCATCTCTCAAGGGGATACCTGTAGGCCAGAGCTCAGCAAGGAGAGGTGACCTGGATGACAGGGGGTGGGGGTGCAGGGTGTCTCGCTTCAAACTCTTTTGCACAACGTAGACTAATGTAGACGAAGCAACTGGTTTTGTGCCTGGCCTGGATGGTTGTGTAAGATCTGGCTACCCACTAGGTGGCATGGGGAAAAATATTCCAAGGACAGGGAAAGTCAAAGAAGTGGGCTTGTTGTTTTGTTTGCTAGTTTTTGGTTTTTTTGTTTTTCTTAGAATGGATATCTTTGACCACAGTAGAGTTGATATGAAGAAAAAGCAGAAAGTTAAGAATTGACAAATCGCCAGGCAGTGGTGGCGCATGCCTTTGATCCCAGCACTTGGGAGGCAGAGGCAGGTGGATTTCTGAGTTAGAGGCCAGCCTGGTCTACAGAGTGAGTTCCAGGACAGCCAGGACTACACAGAGAAACCCTGTCTCGAAAAAGCCAAAAAAAAAAAAAAAATTGACAAATCAATTTTTTTTAGATTTATTTCACTATTTATATGTATACGTGTTTTGCCTGCCTCTATGTCTGTGTACCACATGCATGCCTAGTATCCACAGAGGTCAGAAGAAGGCAACAGATCTCTGGGACTGGAGTTATAGACAGTTGTGAGCCACCATGTGGGTGCTGGGAACCAAACTTCAGTCCTCTACAGGAGCAAGAAGTACTCTTAACTGCTGAGCCAACTCTCTAGCCACTACAGATCAGTTATAACTAGCTGAAAATGTAATGTTCCTATAGCAGAGAGAGCCAGTGAACAATTAGCAGATAGAAAACTAAAACTGAATAATTTTCAAAATTGTGTCCATTCCCTCTTGTCCTCTGCTGCAAAGGACGTCCCTGGCTTTACATTCTGTGTCTGCCCCCACTTCTTTTTCTCTAACAGGCATCTATGCCTTCCCTGCATAGCCATCCAGGACTCAGGGAGAACTCCAGAGTGGGTCTGTCTGGTCTGCCCCACCGGGGATTGGTTCCGGTTGAACCAAGGCCTGGTCTACTTCTGAGAAAAATGACCTAGTCTCTACAAGAATCCCCTAAGAAGAAAGTGTCTTTCTTCTTGCTCAGGACACCCTCATATTACCTAGAGGTAACTCGTTTGCCACGAGTTTGAGGATGAAGACAATAAGGAAGGCAGCAGAGTGGAGAGGAAAGGGCTGTTTCTTTGAGTTACTCCATGGCATCCTTCTTACTCCTCAGCAGAACCCACTATTGTAGTCTTAAGCCAGTGTTGAGTCAGGGTTCTCCTTACTATTGTTCCAAAATATCTCCTTGCTTTCTCAACAGCTCCTGAAATCCCTCTTCCTCCAGTAAGCCTGCTCTCTTAGAGGACTCACTGGAAACCAGTTCATAACCTGATGATACAGAGGAAATCGGGGTCCCCTTTCAGGGTTCTTAGTCTCATTGATTAGTTTAAGGTTCTGAAAAGCCGGGTGTTGGTGGCGCACGCCTTTAATCCCACCACTTGGGAGGCAGAGGCAGGCAGATTTCTGAGTTAGAGGCCAGCCTGGTCTACAGAGTGAGTTCCAGGACAGCCAGGGCTACACAGAGAAACCCTGTCTCGGAAAACCAAAAAAAAAAAGGTTCTGAAAAGATGGATCAGCAGTTAAGAACACTTGCTTCTCCTTGTCCTCCTCCTCCTCCTCCTCTTCATCCTCTTCCTCCTTCTCCTCATCTTCTTCCTCCTCATCTTCATCTTCTTCTTCTTCCTCCTCCTCCTCCTCCTCCTCCTCCTCCCCCCTTCCTTCTCCGTATGTGCACGAGTGTTTTGCCTGAATGTATGCATGTGCACTATGTACACACCTGGTACCTATGGAGGTCAGCAGAAGGCATCAAAGTCTCTGAACTGGAGTGACCAGTATTTGTAAGCCATCGTGTGGGTGCTGGAATCAAACCTGGGTCTTCTACAAAAGCAGTAAGAAGCAAAGAGTCATCTCTCCAGTCTTCATATTTGCTGCTCTTGCAAAGGACTTAGGTTCTGTTCCCAGCATATATGTGGTAGCCCACAACTGTCTGTAACTCTAGCCCAGGGAATCTGACATTTTCTTTGGTCTCCAAGAGCACCAGGCACACAGACAGTCCACATACACACATACAGGCACTCACATATAGGCATAAAAGAAACGTAAAGTTTTGAGGGGCTTTTTTACTCTTGTTTTATGTGTGTGACTATTTGTCTGATGTATATCTATGTACTACATGCATGCAGTACCAACAGAGGCCAGAAAAGGGCATTGGATCCCCTAAGACAGGAGTTACAGACAGTTATAGGATGTCTTGTGGATACTGGGAATTGAATCTGGGTCCTATGGCCAAGCAGCCAGTGTTCTTAAGCACTGAGCCATCCCTCTCACCCCAAAATAAAGTAAATCTTTTTTTAAAAATCAAAAATGAGCCAGGCAGCGGTGGTGTACACCTTTAATCCCAGCACTTGGGAGGCAGAGGCAGGCAGATTTCTGAGTTTGAGGCCAGCCTGGTCTACAGAGTGAGTTCCAGGACAGCCAGGGCTACACAGAGAAACCCTGTCTCAACAAAACAAAACAACAAAAATGGATTCAAATGGCAACTCAAAGACAATTTTGTTAGAATTTAACGGAAAAACTTCAGGGCAGCCCAGCTACAAACTTCACTGGCTGCCCAGAGGCCAGGGGTAGAGGCAGGAAGAAAACAGCCAAGCTTGGAAGGTGGCATAGAAATCAAACACACGATAGCCAAGCAACCTGGTGGAAGAACTGTTTTAGAGAAAGAATAAGAAAGTTAAACTTGTGAGGAAAAGCATGTTAGAAAAGAGAAGAAAAGTAACTCAGAGAAGGGGTAGGTTTACGTAGCTACATGACTGAACTACTGTGAGAGAGACAGGCATTCTCTATCACAGGATGAAGAAAAGGCACAGTATCTCGGTAAAGGAATAATTTTTCTATCTATCTTTTAGCAAGATTTAAGTGTTCTGTGGCTCCTTGCCAAATGATCAACCCAGCATGCCTAGAATGTTACGCTGCCACCTAACCAGAGTCTCTGCCAGAAGGTTTTCCTTAATGGCCTTTAACCCCACTCTTTCAGCTCACCTGGGCTTCTTGTTCCTCACCTCACTGTCTTCCCAGGATCCTCATCCCCCACCCTTGCCACCTGCCCTTAGCCTTACTCCCTACCACCCTTAACCAGGAGGCACCAGCACAGGTCAGCATGTCTCTATTCTTGCTGTTCCCACCCTTGAGTTAGGTAACTGCAGGCAGAGTTTGTCTCAGACCCAGGAACGTCGGAATTAACAGACTTTCCCCAGGACTGTCTTAGGAGAACCTAAGTAACAGCTGACCTCACCATGAACAGATGGGGCAGCTAGGGAAAGACCCAATAATGGGACCACTGGCCATTAGAGTATCCACTATCCACCATTCTTAACTAGCACTTACCAGATACTGTGGAATTTCCCTAAGGACTCAGTAGCACCCCCATTTTCTACAAGATAAAACACAAGGAAGGTTTAAGTGAAATGTTCTGTGTGAGGGACGGCCTTGGAGAAAAGGGAATGCCCAGGTGAGTCTCTTAACCTTTGACCTCAAATTTAGACAGATTTCACCCTCCCCAAACAGGAGTTCAAGGCAGGGGCTGCTCTTCCAGAGTTGGTGGGCTGGATTCCCAGCTCCCACATAGTGACTCACAAGCATCTGCAACTATATTTCCAGGGAATCAACATCCTCTTCTGACCTCTGAAGGCACTAGGCATGTAGGTGGCACATACACATACATGCCTGCAAAAACACCAAAAATTAAATTTAAAACAACCCAGGACCAAGCACAAGTGTGTTAGAAATACCAGCATTCAGGAGCCTGAGGCAGGAAGACTGCTGAGTTTCAGTGCAGCCTGGACCACCGTGACATTGTTTAAAAAACAAGATTCCCAGGACTAAAGCCAGGCTTGGTGGTGCACATCTGTAAACCTAGCACTTGGGAGCCGGGACACACTGAGTTCCAGTCCCGACAAAACAACAATGTCAACAGCAAACTCAGAGCCAGTTGTTTTCGTTGGTTTTGGTATTTTGGTTTTTTTTTTTTTCCTTTCTCTGGGCCTCTTCAGCTTGCAGTCTTCATCCCTCCAGGAGGGGTCAGTAGCAAGCAAAAGGTGTCCCTGTGGGATGTGGCTGGTGACCTGGCTTCTGGGTTTACCATCCCGTTCTTGGGCGGGTGTCTGAAGGAAACACTGGGCCGCACAATTGCTCTTTCATGAACGTCTCTGCTGGCAGTCTTGGGTGAATTTTGGGCTGGAAACTGACTGCTCCTAACCTCTCTCTTTCTGGCTCCTCCTTTCTGGCGTCGGGAGACTGGAGGTGGGAAGTATGGGGCAGGATCTAAAGTCTCAGGAAGAGGGGAGGCAGGGAAGGAACTCCAGTCCTGCAACACCCCTTTAGTAGCCCGGTCTGCAAGTCAGTGCCTGCAGGGTAATTGTCATGTTAATTATTGTCATGTCAGGCCAGGCAAGCCAGCCCAGCAGCCATGACTCATCCCTTTCCTGCTGGGGCCTCAGAGGAGCCCCAGAGGCCCTGCTGGGCACACCCCTTAAATGACACGTGCCCTCATGGTTTCTGGGGGTGTTGCAGCCTGTGCCGATGTGTACCCCGAAATGGACTCACAATCAGCTGAGCCTAGTGTGGGTGTTTCCTAGCCCACATCCTGTGCACTCTCTACCCATAGTTGAAGGAAAATCTGGACCAGAGGAGATGGGCCCAGGGATCACCCCTCACTGTGTAGAGGGCGGGTAGGAGGGAGGGAGGGGGCAGGGACACGGCCTGAGTCAGTGAGAAGGGCAGGGTGGCACCCTGAGTGGTTGGGGAGGGAATGGCTGGAAAGATACCAAACATGGAAAAAGCCTGCAGATGCTGGACCGGTGTCCTTATTTCTCCCCTCCCCCACATCTGTGGGCTGCCGCCGATGTGCCAAAAATCCCAGAGCCATCTTGACATGAAATAGGATCAGCGTTATTTATTCTTTTTTTCTTCTCTCTTCCTTTCATTTAGTTTTTTTTTTTCATATTTAGCTTTGAGGTGTTTGTTTTAAAGGAAATTATTATTTTATTTGTTGGTTTTTTGTTTTTTAATTATGGATGGGTTCCTGGATTTTCTTGGTTTCTGAGTAATTGCAGGGGTTTATTGAGAATTTGTATCGGCAACACTTTCAATTCTTTTTTTTTTTTTTAATTGAAAAACATTTTCGTATTTTGATTTATTTTTTCTTCTTGCCAATTCCTCCCAAGTCCTCCCAACCTCCCTACCCACCCAACTTTATGTTTTTCTCTTTGTCTTTCAAGAAAGAGAGCCAAACAAACAAACAAACAAATAAACAAGCAAAACTACACACACACACACACACACACACACCCTCTAGAAATCAAAATAAACAAGCAAAAGACTGATAAAGCAAAAAAATAGCAAAACAAAACAAAATGGAAAAAAGGTTCACAGAAATACCAGGGAGTTTGTTCTGTGTTTGGCCAGCTACTCCTGGGCATGGGGCCTGCCCTGGAGTCTGGCTGATATACCCAGTGAAGCTTGATTCTCCTTCTGCCAGGGCTATCAGTTGCCCGTAGCTTCTTGGTTATGAGTGGAACCCCATGTTCACTTCCCTGTTCGTTCTCAGGGCTGGGATCCTGTCTGGCTTGAACTTATGTAGGTCTTATGCATGCTACCATGCATGTGTGAGTTTGTTTACTCAATAGTCCTGTTGTGTCCGGAAGACACCGTTTCCCTGTAGCCAACCATCACCTCCATCTCTTACAATGGCTCCTTGAACTTGGAAGAAGGGGGAATATGTTTGCATCAAACATCCCGTTTAGGACTGCTGCTCCAAAGTCTCTCACTCTGACATTATCCAGTTGTGGGTCTGTGTTAATTCCCATCTACTTCAGGAAGATGCTTCTCTGATTGAGGGTTAAGCAAGGCACTGAGTATGGGATTAGCATTATGCCATTAAGAGCCATTTTATTTAGATGTTTCTTTAGCGTAATAATTATAGTAGGGTTTTCCCCAGACTGTGTTTGTCTTTGATGGTAAGGTGTGTTTCTTGGATGTAGCAGAGAGATAAATCCAGTTTTCTAATCCAATCTGTTAATCTTCGTGTTTTTATTAGAGAACTGAGGTCATTAATATCGAGAGTTATTAATGAGTGGTGTTTATTTGATTTGTTGTTATGATGTAGATTCTCCCTCCCTCCCCCCCCCCCCTTTTGATTTACTATTCTGGGATTATTTATTCCTGTGTGTTTTGGGGTATGGCTTCTGTCTTCAGACTGATGTGTGCCTTCTAATGCCTTTCGTAGAGCTGGATTGGTAGGCAGAAATTCTGTACATTTGGTTTTATTGTATAATGTTTTCTTTCTTCTTCTATTGTAATTGGTAGTTTGGGGTTTGATCTC
The DNA here is from genome assembly GCA_030674055.1 of Rhabdomys pumilio. Taxonomy (NCBI): domain Eukaryota; kingdom Metazoa; phylum Chordata; class Mammalia; order Rodentia; family Muridae; genus Rhabdomys; species Rhabdomys pumilio. The sequence continues at coordinate 67,802,162 of JANHMN010000007.1, forward strand.
TCAGAGTCTGTAGAACAACTGTCCTTTTTAGTGACTCAACTGAGAACTAAAGTGCTATTCAAATGGGCCTGCATTTTATATGTTACTTGGTATTTTCCCTCTCCGCTTTTAATAGTCTTTGTGTTTTACATTTTGATTATGATGTGTTTTACATGTTTTGATTATGATGTGTTGGGGACTTTTTTTTTCTTTTGACCTGAGTTTTTTCTTCTTCTCTTCCTATTGTATGTAGGTTTGGTACTTTTCATAGTGTCCCATATTTCCTGGATATTTTATGCCTGGATTTTTTTTAATTTAATATTTTCTTTGTCTTCAATACCTGAAAATCTCTCTTCCATGTCTTGTAACCTGTTCAATGAGGTTTACCTCTGTTTGTCATCTTAAGCTTTTCATTTCTAGTTTTATTTCATTTTTGATTTTCTTTATTGATTTTACTTCTATTCTCAGGCCTTGGATGGTCTTCCTTACTTCATTCAACTGTTTGTGTTTACCACGGTCTTTCTTAGGCGTTTGTTCATTCCTTCTTTGAGGCCCTTGACCATATTTATAATTGCTTGAAGTTCTCATTGTATACTTTACTTAAATTTTTTTTTTTTTTTTTTTTTACTTTTTCAGGGCCTGTTGTGATAGGGCTACTGGCTTCTAGAGAAAGCATATTGCCTTGGCTATTCATGTTTGCACTGGGATCTAGGCATCTGGGGTTATGATATTTGAGGTTTCTCTTGGTATAGATAGATATTCGGTCTTGTCTTTGCTGGGTGGATGTTCTCTTCTTTGGTTGTTCTCAGTTATTCTGGGTTCTAGATCATTCTGGGTTCTAGATCATTCTGGGTTCTAGATCATTCTGGGTTCTAGGTGGCTGAAAGGTTGCTGGTAGAGAGTTTGTGGGTTGGCATGTGACACAAAGGAATGGAGATGGGCAAGAGAAAATACTGATAGGGTCTTCGGGAAAGAGCTAGGAGGACCAGGTCCACACCAAGAGGTGGGGTACTCAGGAGGTGGGGGTAGGGTGGGAGGAGAATCTTGAAGAAGGATTGCCATAGTGTCAGGAGCCATAATGGGACAAGCTAATGATTAGCAGGTGATCATCCTAAAATGGCTTGTCTTGGATTATTACATAATCTGCGACCTTAATCAGCAAGGCTGTAAGGGACTTATTTTAGGAAAGATTCCTGCTATTAATATGCTTTTCCTATTATTATTATTATTATTATTATTATTATTAAACATATGTAACAATCACTAAGCAATAGCACACCCCTTTGGAGCAGGTCTTTGCAGATCCATGAAGATGTACTGTCTTGTGGTGATGCTATATAGACAAATAGATGACTTCTTAAATCTTAATGATGATCCTATAAAAATTCCTAAAATTATATCAATGATTATTATTAAGCTTTTTTATAGTGGAATTGCTATTAGGTCCCTTTCTGATAGTCAAAACTCCAATGAGAACTCTGCCAGTCTCCCGAGTGTCATCAGTTAATTGCCCTTAGATAGTAACCAGACCTTCTCCTACTCAGAGCACATTCCAAGAGGTTGTAAAACAGTTAACCAAAGGTCATGAAAAGGGACCTAATGATTTATTATAAGTGCTGGGACAGAAGATAAAATATTGCCTGGGTTTATCTATACAAAACTTCACTAATTTCTTAGTTATAGTTTGAAACCTTCAGTGAACCTGTGGAGCTAGACAGGTGATGGATGTTTAGCCAGATAATTACTCCTAATGGATATGCATGTAAACATTCTCTGTTGTAAACTTCTATTTCAATTTATGATTTGATTTTTGGTGTGAACTTGGGATGAACTTTGTAACTTGTCATCATGTATTCTGAGAGATGTATATGTACTGAGGACTAAGACAAAGAGGTTGTCGTAGTCACAGTAGTCATTCACCCCTTCCCTTCCTTTCCCCTGCCTAGAATTTTTTCCCTTAGAATTTTTCCCTTATTAGAATTTTTTCCTTTTCCCCACTTAGGACCTTTCCACTTTGCCCCTTAGATAACTTTCATAGGAAACTTTTTACATTTAGTAATAAACTTTACAATAACTTCTCTAAGTGTCTTTTCTTCCTGTGACTCAGACTAGCAGGCATAAATTAGAGCCCAGCAGTTCCTGCTGAGATAGAACAAAGGCCACATTGCCTAATCCTCTGCTGTTAGGCTACAGGTGTTAATCACCTAAACCTGCAGTCTTTTACCCTCAGAAAAAGTTTTTAGGACTTTTTAAAAGTTATCATTAGCATTTCAATACAGGTCAGAGAGCCAGAAAGCCCTGAGACCCTCAGACTTTAAAGCCATCACCAGAGTCCTACTCTGTGCCCCTGCTACTGCCCTCTCTGGGAGGCTCTCGGCACCATAAGAAGATATTAGAATGGAGGACAGGAAAGATAGCGAAAATTCTCCACTTGAGTCCCAGCCCACTGTGGCTACTGAGAGTTCCTGGTAGTAAGGGTTTCTGCTGCTCAGCTGCAAACTTAAAGAATGGAGATGGGCTAGAAGGAAAAGCTGAGAGGGTCCATAGGAAAGGGATAAGCTGGGTCCACGCTAACAGGAGGAGTTCCCAAGTCATGGGGCTGGTGTTTGGTTTTCTGAGACTGGGTCACACTATGTAACCTAGGTTGGCTTTGAATTCATGGCAATCCTCATGCTTAGCCTTCCAAATGCTAGGATTACAGATAGGCATGGGCCATGGCCATAGTTGGGTTGTCATAGTTTTGATCTGCAATAAAACACTGATCAAAATCAATGTGGAGAAGAATGGGTTTATTTTTTTCAGCTTATAATTCCCAGGTCACAGTCCATCGCTGGGAAAGCCAAAAGTTGAAGCAGAGATCATAGAGGGATGACACTTACTAGTTCAATCGCTATGGCTTGCTCAGCCTGCTTTCTTATAGATGGCCAGGTCCATCTACCCAGAGATGGGACCCTGCACAAAGGGACCGGGCCTCTCACATCAACCAACAGTCAGGAATATGTCCCACAGACGTGCCTACACTTCAGTATGATGGAGGCCATTCTTCGTAGAGATTCACTCTACTAAGAGTTTCTGGGTATTGGCCAGGCTTGTGTCAAATTGACAAAAACTAATCATGAGGGCCACTATGCCTATGAGTATCAACGTCTTATTTCTCTACGTTCTGGAGCTTTTGAGTTTTAAAAGCAAACATCAGAGCAAATACCTGGGGTCTGGGGCCCTAGAGCACTGGTTCTCAACTTGTAGTCTGAGACCCTTTGGAGGTGGAAAAATCCTTTTACAGGGGCTAAGACTATCTAAAAACACATATGGCTCTAACAGTAGCAAAATTACAGCTATGGAGTAGCAACAAAATTAATTTTATGGTTGGGGTCACCACAACCTGAGGAACTGTACTAAAGGGTCACAGCATTGGGAAGGTTGAAAACTCCTAAGCTAAAGACTCCTTTGATACAGGCTGCCACTCCCACCTTTTCTCTCCATTTTAATGATGAATGGTGCCTAGAGCCCAAATCTCTAGTCCTCCTGCCCAAAGCCAGGCAATCAAATGTCCTCTCCTTATACCTCACTATGGTTTGATGGAGAGGCAGTGTGTTGAAGGATTAAAACCTCTGTGGTCAGAGAAGCACCAATCAGCCCAACAGGGCTAGTTCAAGAATTGTAGGTTAAGAAAGGCATGCTTCTGTTCTTTGATCTGGAGTTTTCCGATTTTCTAGGACAGCTATTCAGTGCCATTCAGTGACAAAAACCTCCTTGCTTTTGTCTCTGCAACATCAGAATGACAGATTTACCATCATGTCATGCTGAACTTTTTGGGGGGGAGGGCAGGAGTCTCCACAGTCCTCACGCTCGCAGAGCAGAGCAGGTCCTTTACCTACTGAGTCATCTCCTCTGTTCAGGTTTTGTTCTTTTGTTTTGAGAGAGGGCCCTGCTGTGTAGCCCAGAACGTCCTCCACCTCAGATCTTCGTGGGACTGCAGGTGCACACTACCATGCCTGGCTCTGGTAAGATCTCGCTGTGCTGTTCAGGTTGGTCTCCAACTTTTACGTTCAAATGATCCTCTGCCTCCAGAGTGGGTGGGTCCACAAGCATATACACCGAATCGTCAGATACTTTAAACACTATATTTCAACTCAGTAAATTGTATGAAATTAATAAATACACAAATTTTGAGCCAAGTACAACAGTGCATGCCTATAATTGCAGCAATTTCAAGATAGAGGCAGGAGGGTCAAGTGTTTAAGACCAGGCTGGACTTCATTAAACCCCTTCTCAAACAAACAAACAAAATAAACAACAACAACAAAGTCTTCCTGGTAGAGGTTTAACCCCTGCTCATTTTTCAGGCGGAAGCCATCATTTCTGCCTTCATTTGTGCTCAGCCCAGCCTTCCTGTACTCATGTATATTGGGTTCCTCCTTCCTTTGGATCAGTGATAAGATCTGTCCTCCCAGTTCCATCAGATCATTTGAGAAACAAGTTCTTTGACACATGTTTTGGTTTTGGTTTATTTTTTTATTTTTTATTTTTGCCATGTGTGGTGCTGCATGCCTTTTGTCCCAGCACTTGGAAGGCAGAGGTCGGTAGAACTTTGAGACTATGAGACCAGCCTGTCTACAGAGTGACTTTGAGGTCATTTTGGTCTACAGAGTAAATGAGTTGCCGGTAAGATGATAAGACTTTGGGGAACTCTGGCTGCTTAGTAGACTTTGGGGAACCATGAGGAATCATTCAGGGAAATGGATATGGCTTGCAGTCGTTGTGCCCTTTAACAAGAGAAGGGTGGCTGTGCCCTAGGCCGCCTGCAGAAAGTTCCATACTCCTTGGACAGACATCTCTTCAATGTCTCTTCTTTTCTGGTGTCTAGTAGATAATCTGAAATGTCTCATTGCAAGAGCACGATGTAAGATGTTTCCATTTTCACACTGAATTGTTAGTGTCCAGTAACTCAGCAGCTGTCTACTTCACTACCTAATTTAGAGATATGCCAGTTGGTACAAGCTTCTGTGTGCCCCCCCACCCAAAGCCATTTCTGAAGACTTCAGCCATTCTTGGTGATAAATATGGCCACAAATACTCACCAGATTATAATCACAAAGCTTTTATATTGAATTTAGTCGGGGCTCCCCAGCCTAAGTCACTCTGGGTCTCACTTCATTGGAGGCATCAAAAGTATGTGTCTTTGACCACAGATGTTACCTGTACGCCTTCCTGGTACTCCTGAGCAAACTGTCTTTGTATTGAGGTGCCTGCAGTGGCCCTTCACTTCCTATAGGCAATCTCTTCAGTCATAGATATCTGTTCCCTGTCCCCACACTCGATGCTCTGGCCAGAGCACTTGTACTTTTGGCTTTGGCCCTGAGAAATCCTTGTTGCTGGGGGTGGCTGTCTAGACAGAACTGATGGGCAGCTGGGCCTGCTGGGAATATCTGTACAGTTGAATGGTACTGGGGGCTAGGAAGGGAAGGCTTTGGTCTCTTTCTCCCACCGCCCATCCCCACGGAAGCAAGTCTTACTTTCAAAGGCTAAGTAAGCCTTGTTTAGTCACTATATGGTCCCCAGGAGGATGTGCTGGGAAGGTCTCACATATGTTTTCTCAATGCTGGCCATGGATTACAGCCAGCTAGGGACCACACAAATGGTGATGCCTGAACATCCAAACCAGCAAAATCTGCAGGCTTTGGTCCACAGTTTGCCTGTTGTTTTGTTGCTACTGTTAGTTTAAAGTGTTTTGTTTTAATCATATGTATTTGTGTTGTGGGGGGAGGGGCACGTGTGCCATTGCATGGGTGTAGATGTCAGAAGACATTGTGTCAGACCTGGTTACTTCCTTCTCCTAATGTGAGTTCTGGGGATTGAACTCAGGATTGTCAGGAAGTTTTTTTGTTTTTTTTGTTTTTTTTTTTAACCTGCTGAGCCATCTCTCCAACCCATGTTTTCTCTTTTCGAGACCAGTTCTTGCCCAGGCTAACCTGAAACTCAACATGGAAACTACACAAGCATGAACTTCAAAATCTTTCTGCCTCAGCTTCCTAAGTGGAAAGATTCTTGGAGTTCATCATGAATCCTAGCACACTGGATTTGTTTGGTTTAGTTGTTTTCAGAAAGTCTCACACTATAATTCTGCCTGGCCTGGCTCTTGCTATGTAGACCAGGATATCCTCAAACTTGTGGGGATCCTCCTGTCTCTGCCTCTCATACAGGAGATTGCAGGCATTTGGCTCCAGGGATGTTGCAGTTAGACTTAACAGCAGCATAATGAATTTTGCCCAGGTGACCACCTAGTAACTGCCACCCAGATCGCCATTCTGAGCACCCCCGGGCCCACCAAAGGCTCTTTCCTGCCTTTTCATGGAGAGAAGAAAACATTTTCCTTTAGCCGTCTGTAGCTCTCTGACTGTCTCTGTGAATTAGCCTGACAACAGACACAATGCCCTGGTCTGTGGAAGCAATGCAAGCCAGCAACATAAAGTAAAGGTTAGAGCTGATGGCAAGATATCTTAATAGAAGTCACAGTAACCACAGACAAAGGGAAGGATTTTAAGCTCTTAGAGTGTCAGATGTGGGAAGATCAGTAGATAGAGCCATCAAGGGAGGCGGGACTTATGGGCCAGAAGTACTCTTCATCCCCTTTCCGGCCTCTAAGTTGTCAAGGGTCTGCATGTCTCTGGTGATTAACATCTGCCCGATAATTTGGCCTGAATTCCATTCTTGTTTGTGTGTTTGTTTACTTATGACATTGTTTCACTGTGTAGCCTTGACTGTCCTGAAACTCACAGAGATGCTCCTGCCTGTGCCTCCTTAGGGCTGGAATTAAAGTTGCGATAACTGCTTCACCTAAATTCCATTCCTAAGAGGATTTGCCTGGACACTTGGAGTGTTGTAGGCAAAACAGATGTAAGGATTTCAACATTGTGGCAGAAATTTCCCTGTCCAATCTATTTGCAGCAGGAGGCCTGTGATTGGACAGGGAAAGGGAGGCGGAGCTAAGGGTGGCAGAGAGGGAGAGATCGAGGGAGAGAGAGAGACAGAGAGACAGAGGGGACACTGAGAGAGAGCAAGGAAGGTGAAATGGCAGTGGACATGGACCTGTGTGGCTTCAAGTAAATAGGTAGTTATGAAGTCTAAAGGTTAGGAAAATTGAGATAACTTGTCTAAATTGTGTGGGTATTTTGTGTATTGAGATTTTATTAATATATATATTATTATATATATATTATATATATATTATATATATTATATATATATTAATATATATATATATACCCATAGGGTAACTTTAAGCATCTAGAGTTTTGATTTACCGGGTGATGGGTGTGGTGGCTGGTTGTGTGGGGCTGGCATGACTGCTAAGGGAACTTGGGAGCTCTGGCCAGCACAGGAGAGCCTGCTGAGATGAGGACACTTGGATGAGGCCAGGAGGCCCGCCTGTAGCCAGCATTAGTGCAGGAACTTGGTGGCTAAGCCGGGAGCCAAGCCAGATACATCTTTTCTAATACCTCCCACAACACAACCTTCTTCATCCCTCTCCCTATACTGGGGAATCCAACCATATCCTCTGGCATGCTAGGCAAGTGCTCTACTCATGAGCCATGTCCCAGCCCCAAGATGGTGATGATATCCAGACAGGGTTTCACTATGTTGACCTGATTGGCCTGGAACACACTATGTTGTAGACCAGGATGACCTCATATTTAGGGACCCACCAGGGGCCTCATAAGCATCACGATTAAGAGTGCATAGCACCGCACTTGACCCCAAATGCTTGAGAGTGGTTGAAAGACTGTCACTCTAACTTCATTTATACGACACAAAACCTCAGTTAACACTGGTCTTTTTGGCTTGGTTAGAGAGAGCTGAAGGTATACTTGAAGTTTCCAAGTAAATCTGTTATTTGGAAATGGATAAAACAAAAGATTTGATCCTCTTAAGTCAGGTTCCTCCCCACAGGTCTTCGTCTGATTTCTTTATCAGGAGGCCCCATCGGCCGAGAAGAGTGTGAATTTAAAGTTTGCTTTATCTCCCAATAGTACTGATGGAAGCCAAGTGAAGCCCTTGTCTGAGGGTGGTGGTGAGTTTTCAACTCTCCAGTCTGTGGCATTACCACTCTGGGTGCTATTTCAACCTGAGAACTTTATTCTACACTTTTCCAGGAAACCTGCTCTTTTAGTTAGGGTTTCTGTTGCTGTGCAAAACACCATGTCCAAAGCAACTTGGGGAGGAAAGGCTTTATTTCACTCACAGCTCCAGGTAACAATTCATCATCAAAAGCAGCCAGGACAGGAACTCGAGCAGGGCAGGAACCTGGAGGCAGGATCTGATGCAGAGGCCACGGAGGGGTGCTGCTTACTGGCTTACTCCTTGTGGCTTTCTCAGCCTGCTTTCTTATACAACCTAGGGCCACTTGCCCAGGGATGGCAGCACCTACAATGGGTTGGACCCTTCCCCATTAACCACTTATTTAAGAAATGCCCCTCAGGGGTCTTATGGAGACGTTTTCTCAGTTGAGGTCACCACCTTTCAGAAGACTCTAGCTTGGGTCAAGTTGTCACAAAACTCTCCAGCACACCTACTATTCAGGAGCCCTGATGGAAACTCACTGGGAGCTGCTGTGGCATAAGCACAGAGAACAAGGGGCTCCATCCTAAAGGAGCAGCAGGTGGGTTACTTAGTGGAGGAGGCAGATGCCTAGAGTGAGAATGGTCAGCGCATTTGAAGTGCTGCAGTCATCCAACCCTAGGAAGGTATCTGGCTCAGACAGAGAAGAAATTAAACTCTGGGGCATGAGAGCTTTTAGATTATTTCATGTGTAAAGAATTTCTGTGCAAGCGTGAAGAACTGAGTTTGAAATCCTAGAACTTGTGTAAAAAGCCAGTCACAACAGCCCACATCTGTAAGCCGGCAAGGTTATGGCAAGATGGATTCGTAAGATAGAAAACTTCCCCAGGGTACAAGAGTAAGCTGGCATAGCATACCAACAAGGAGACCCTACCTCACAGGGACTGGTACTCAAGGGTGTCTCTGACGCTAACACAAGTACCCCCCTCTGTCTCATACATAAACACACACACTCATACATAAACACACACACTTATACATACACTCATACACACACTCATACACAAACACATACACACTCATACACACATTCACACACACACTCATACACAAACACACACATACTCATACACACACTCACTCATACACAAACACACACACACTCATACACACACTCATTCATACACATCTATACACACCACACACAAGATTTAGAAGAATCTTGAGGCACACATGAATGAAAACCATGCTGAGGAAGAAAAAACATTTCCTTTTAGCATCTGAGGTTCAGCAACAAGGATGCTGCAAGATAAAGGGCAGATCAGTTGGATAAACACAAGGAACCTCACAGAGGTGGAGTGAAACCTCCAAGAAGACAATTGTGTGTGATGGCTTCAGCTTTTGTTTGTTTGTTTGTTTATTATTTTAAAAACAGTGTTGTGCCCTATGGCCCAGACTGGTCTTGAACTCACACTGTAGCCCAAGCTGGCTTTCAACTCACATAATCCTCCAAGTGCTGGCTTATAGGCATGGATCTGCCTCACACACAGCTGCCTATACCGTTTAACAAAGGGTAAACTACATGTAGGGACATTCATAGGACAAAAGAAAAAGGGTTTGAGTCTTTAAATGGGATTCAGCTGTGGCACGGTGGGGAGACCAATAGGGGAGTTGTTTTTTATGTTGCTGAGTTAAGCCAGAGCTCAGCCACTGAGCCACACCACTCCAGCCTGAAAGTTAAGTCAAGCTGTGCAGGCCCATCTCGGTGCTCACTTTATATCTCCTTCCTGGCTACAAAATCTTCTGGGGAGAGAGGAGAAAGAGGAGAGAGAGAGAGAGAGGAAAGAGAGAGAGAGAGAGAAAGAAAGAGAGAGAGAGAGACAGAGACAGAGACAGAGACACAGAGACAGACAGAGACAGAGACAGACAGAGAGAAGGGGAAGGAGGAAGAAGAAGAGGAACATGAGCAGGAGGAGGGGGAGGTAGAGGACTTAGGCAGTTCTGATTTCTCAGAGTCTTCTGCCTTTTGTCAGAGAAGCCCCATCTGTCTGATTCTCAGGGGCTTTCTGCTAAGAGGCAATTTGGGGCCAGCATATTCTACCCTCAGCTGCAGTGGGTGCTAACAGAAGGAAATACCTTCTATGGTCCTTAGGGGGATTCTGTCAGAATAACCTGGTGCAGCACGCCCTCCCTGAGCTTCAGTGCCTCAGAGTGTGTAGTCTCTATCTGGTACAGCTCATTTGTTAGGGGTGTGTGCGTGTGTGTTTAAAACCCAGTCTTCCTGTGCAGTTTAGACAAGCCTTCTTAAACTTCAGTAATTCTCCCGCCCTTAGTCCCCTGCACTGCTGGAAAGACATGTGGCTACCACACCAGGCTCCTCAGTGTGCAGCGGGAAGCTTTGCAGTGAGGTAAGACACAGCTACAGAGATGAACCGAAAGTGTGAATGGGCGTGTAGATGAGCCACCCGGCCTCCTATCCCAGACCCAGGCTAGAGATCAAATCCAGGGCCTTGCAAATGCTAGGCAAGTGTTTTATCACTGAGCTGCACGCCAGCCCTGCAAAGAAGTCTGGAGAAAAGGAGATTACTGTAGGGGAGAAGCCAAGGATTGCCGGCCTCCAGTTGCTAAAAAGAGTTGTGGTGAAAATTACTTTTCAAGACTATGGTCTTGTCCGGGGGATGGGCTAGTGGCACTTGCCGCCAAGCTTACTGATCTGAGGTCAGTCTCTGGAGCTGACATGGTAGACAGAGAGAACTCCTACAAGTGACTGCTCACCCACCCACTGAAAGTGGCCATTATTGATTCTGGGGTTTGAAAAGAAAGTTAAGTGGCCATATCAATACCGTTTAGATAGCCTGATATTAAAGCCAGTAAGAACAGGCCAAATGTGCTCCCACAGGGAGGCACGTACCATGTCAAGCATGGGCTTACACACACACACACACACACACACAAACACACACACATTTTTTTTTTCCCAAAAGGCCAGAGACATGGTTCAGTGGGTAAAAATCTTTGCCACCTATCTTAACAAAATGAAGACTTTGAGTTTAATTCCCAATACCCACATGATGGAAAGAGAGAACTGACTCTCACAATTTGTCCTTTGACCTACACATACACACACACACACACACAAACACATACACATGCACACACATAGAGGCATAGATACGCACATAGACATACACACACATACACACACACAGACATACACACATACACAAAATAAGTAAACAAATGTGATTTAAATCTTTTAAAGGTCATAGACATTTGCTTATGATTACATGTCAGAGACCATTCACATTAGAAGTTCTAGTGAAGGAATCTGGGCCCTCTTCTGATGGTGGAAGAATCAGCTAGCTAAGAAGGGCTGACAGAGTCTTAAAGGCATCTGGCTCAGTAGCTTCTAAGCCTGGAAAAGATAACAGCTCCCAGTGGGAGGACTAGGCCTTCCTGGTGGAGCACTGTCCAGCCTGTACTTACTGGCCTTTTTATCAGGCTGAGTGGTGTTGATACAGCCACTTAACTTCCTTTTCAAACACCAGAATCAATAATGGCCACTTTCCAGTGGTTGAATAGGCTCATAATTAGGCCTCAAAGTGACTGTGAAAGAGGCGTCCAGCCAGCCTGGATTCTGACCCTAGTCTCATCTATTTTTAGGCGGTATAGATTGAAGACGGTTGCAAACTCATCTCTACACCTCCAATTGCAAGAATCAGGGGTTGAAGAAATGGCTTAGTGGGTAAAAGTGCTTTCCACACAGCCTGTAAACATGAGTTCGATTCCCAGAACCTATGTAAAGGTAGAAAGAGGGAATTAACATCGTCAAGTTTTCTTCTGATTCTACAGTCTCACAGAGGCATGCATCCACACACAACATCATGCCTCCACACACAACATCATGCCCTCACACGCCTTGAACACACACACACACACACACACACACACACACACACACCATGAGCACACACAGATAATGAATAATTTTTTTCTAAGAGAAAGGAAGATGAAGATAATTCTCCTCTATGGTATCTGGGCTGAGACTCACCTGGCTAAGTAGGATATTAAATAGCCATAAGTGACATAGGAGCTCACAATGATTTCAGCCTGGGCTTTAGAATGCTTGCTCCTGGAACACTCCCTCTCAGCATGTGACTGTCACCTACAGTGGGTGCACATGGATTCTCTAGGGGGCAGCTCTCGTCAGCATTGGGTCCACAAAGATGTACTTGAACATCCCGCTCAATGGAAGTGACACTCAGCAGCATGAGAGACCAGAAGAGGCCCACAGGGTCCTGGACAGTCACAACAAAGCATCATGCCAAGGCTTGGTGACACCTGTCATCCCAGCGCTTCTGAGGCTCAGGCAGGAGGATGATTGTGTGTTTGACATATTGAGTACAAGACTAGCCCCAGCTACATGGCAAGACACTACCCCAAACAACAAGAAATCCTGCATGCTGGGATTTCAAGCATGGGCACCTCAGGCTTCAGCTGCCTATTCTTGAGTTATCTTTGTTGTCTTCATTTGAGGTAGCAGCTGTACCCCGCTATCTGAAGACTCATTCATTCACACTGGTTATGGTGCCACCAGGGGGTTACCTATTTTATTCTCTGTCATATCAGGGCTAAGTTAGTTGTTCTATATTTGAATATATAACCAGGAAGTAGAAAGAATATCCCTGACAACACTGTTGTTTTAATTAATTAATTAATTAGTTAATTTTAGTAAATTGGTGTCCAGAAAGTGACTTCAATTATTTTCACCCTCCCCTCCTTCAGCCAGCTATGTTCATAGCATTGTCCTGGCTAAAGCCAGGGATTTCTGCAGACAGACCTCCCAAAAGCTCTTTCAGTTGGAAGAACGACTATTCATTCTGGCAAATGTGCACCTTCCATCCCCTCCCGCCTCTTCCCTTCCTGTGAGCTCTCCCCTGAGCCCCTAGCTCTAGCCTCTTGTCTCTTCCTGATCTAAACATGGCTCTCAGAAACCTTGAAACTTGACTTGAGTTCGAGTCATGGCTTCTTCTTTTTCCTGGTGATGTTTGCCATTTAAAGTCTCTATGTGCCATAGTCACAGAGTCAAGGACTTAGTGATGGCCTGACAATAGGACAGGTCACTTCAATCTTTTAAAACAGCATTATGCCAATCCTTTCCCAGCCCTCAAAGGCCAGACAGGAGAGACAGGTGCTAAGACAGTGAGACTGTCAATATGTTCTCCAGAGCAGGGGAGTGGATCCCACCCTGTTGCATGTGGGAACACACACACACACACACACACACAAAATCACCTTTCTGGGAGATCAGCCCGAGCTCTGACCTCTCCTGGCTCCCTTTGCCCCATCTGGCTTAGGCCAGGATTGATCACAACCATCCCCTAAGCCGGGAAAGCTTTGAGCTGCTGTTCCTGCTCCACCAGCTCCCAATTGGCTTCTCTTTGGTTCCTCCTGGCTAACTACGCTAGCTAGCTGCCAGCTACTAGCCCAGATTTCTCTCTTTCTCTGCCCACCTTTGTTCCATGGATGAAAAACACTCAGACAACTTTATTATCTTAGAACTTGCCAGAGAACACAATTGCTGGGTGCAGAATCTCCTGCCCTAACCTTTTTAGCTAGTCTATATCAGCCATTTGCTGGTGGCGGAGGCCACTGGTTCTAGCTACCCCAAGATCTTACATGGTTGTTTTGTACTTCTTGTTCCAAAGCATGACAGAAAGGACTCTTCTTTCCTCATGTCGCTTTTTCCTCCTGGAACCTGGAAGCCCCATCTGGACCCTTCACCCATCAATTGGCTCCTACCACCTTTATTGACCAAATCAAGAGCCAATTAGGGAACCAGACCTTAGTATCAGTACCTCCCCCTAAACCACCTGTTAAGGGGTGCCAGGGATGTGTTAGGCAGGACCATGTTATCTTGAAAGACCTCCTTTGTGTGGGACTGAAAGATGACAGTTCTTTGAACTACAGTCACTTGGTCTCCAAACCTAGCATAAGTTGTCTCTCTAGATGCTTGCCTTCCCTGCACCACGGACCCCAAGTAATGGTCAGCAAGGAAAAAACAATTTTGGCTTACCTAACATTCTTTAACTGGTTGCCCCCTAGCAATGGGCAACTTTGGGCAAAAAGGGGAAACTTTATAACACCCCCTCCCTTCCATCCTAGATCATAAGTGAAGGCTCCGATTTTAAAAAAAGAATTTATTTTCTGCATATAAGTGCTTTGCCTGCGTGTATGTCTGCACCATGTGTGTGCCCTGAGAAATCAGAAGAGGATGTCAGATCTCCTGGAAGAGGACACTGGATCCCTTGGAACTGCAGTTACACCACCTTGTGGATGCTGGGAATTGAACCTGGGTCTTCTGGCAGAGCTGTGCTCTTAACTTCTAAGTATCTCTAAGGCTTCCAAGTGCTAATTCCTACTGAGCCTTTCTCTGCAAGTGACAAAGTCACTTGTTCCTTTGTCTATCTTATCTCCTCATTGCTCCTTTGTGGGTCTCCTTTCTCCCTGGGGTCACTGGCCACCAGCCCACGAGGACAAAAAGAGCAGAGTTGATAAAGGCCCATGAGTGGTAATAATGACTTACCAGGACCAGCTTCAACTATACTGAGGGTCAATCAAGGATTATATAGTTTGGGAGAAGCAGGCAGGATTATCCAAGATGGGCAAAGGTCATTGGCTAGAGGCTAAGGTACAGAGATGCCTCATCAGCATGGAGAGGCATTCCATAGAATCTGCTAAGTGAATGTTTCTTATTAGGAGAAGGGAAGCTGAACCTGTAGTCTAACTAAGGCTACCTGACGTTCCACAGATAGAGAGGGTGGGAGTTTCAGGCTCCCCAGACAAGGTCAGAGAAGAAGTCCTGCTGACAAAGGAAGTCACCATTTTGTGCCGAGCTCAGAAGGCTACCCAGACAATGATAGACTTTGACCTTAATTAGCAGAGCAACATCCTTTTGAGCTGCAGAAGCATGCAGCCTTTCCTATGCAGGTCCAGGATCAGGATGGTCTAGAAGGGGAAGACTCAGGCCCTTGAAGACCAGATAAACACCCTAACTCACCTCTTGGAACCAGAGAGAAGATAACAGTGTATAGCTGAAAGAAGGTATGTAGAACATTGATGACTGCTCTAGACAGGTCAGCTCTGGTTTCTGTGTGAGCTGATCTGGACACAAGGTTTCAGAGGAGCCCTGTCTCTGCTTCCTTCCTCCTCCACAGCTTGTCTTGCTCCCTCACTGAGCCTGAGGGGAATGGCACTGCTCCTGTTTTCTGGAGCCATTTTCCAGGTCTCTATCCATCCCTCTGATAACTCATCTAGTAGAGTCTAAGGCTCCCCAGATCCAGGTCAGAGGTTGCTCAGGACAGTAGCACTAACAGGAAATCAGTGGAAGAAAACCAGGTCCCGGGCACTGAAGCCTCTTTTCTAAGGGCAGTAATCCATTCACAGCACTAAAGCCCTAAGTGTTGATCCTTGTTGATTTGGGGTAAGGGGAGAGAGGGATTGAGTTCATAGCTTTGCACATGGTTATATACCCCGGAACTATGCCTCCAGTCCCAACTACCCTTCTATCTTTCGCCTTTTCCTTAAAATCTGCAGTGCTGGGATCAAACACAAAGTCTAATCCATGCACTATAGGCAGGGCTCTACTACACACTCAGCCCTCAGGCTTTAATTAATTTGCAAAGGACCCTATCTCTTCAGTCTACCCCAGTGAGGGCTAAGTTTTGACAGGAGTTTTGGAGGGACACAACTAGTCTATACCAACACCCACATCTTGCCTTCTGTGAGACCTCTTCCCACCCCATTCCATTCCTCAGTGAAACTCTCCTGCTTCTGATTGTGTACCCGAGGCCTTCATTTGGATACAGTCTGATCATACTGTTAGTTTTTAGTATTAAACAGAGGGACTTGGCTGGATTGAATAATATCTCTCTCAGATTTCAAGTCCACTAGAAAGTTAGTGTATGCCCTTATTTGGACATAGGATCTTTGAAACTAGCTCAGATGAAGGCATAGTGGATGAGGTGAGGGCTCCAAGACTGGTGTAACTTTGTAAGAGAGAGGAGAGTTAGAAACATAGACACACACAAGAAGAAGGCAGTGTGGTGGAGGCAGCGATTAGAGGGATGAATCTACAATCCCAAACATTGCCAAACTGCCATAGCAGAAGGAGGCGAGTGAAGATTCTCCATGGTGCCCTCAGGAGGCCAGCATACCTGGCCAGCATACCAACTCCAGCATTCTAACCTCTAGAGTGGCGACATATTTCCATCGTTTAAAGTCCTTAGGTTGGAGCGATTCTTCTGACAGTCCCAAAAAACTCACACTGAGACTTCTGGCTGGCTATAAAACAAAACAAACACTGGCTTTCTAGTCAGTGATGACTCATGGTGGAATACTTGCCTAGCATGCATGACGCCTTAGGTTTGAGTCCCAGCACCACATAAACTGGATGTGGTAGCCCACACCTATAGTACCACCACTCAAGAATATAGAATATATAGGCAGGATGACCCTGCCGCAACCTGCATGGCTTAGGGTTGACCTAGCGGGGGCAGCAGGAAATGAAGGAAAGATAAACACGCATATAGAAATCTGGAATTGAAGTCATGGCCTCCGATGGAGATACATCAGCAGTTGCCCAGAAACATATGCTTTATACATGTGAACTGAGAAGGCAGGCTTATACTGTACAGTTGAATGAAGAGGTGGGTTTAGCTAATCTTGGTAGCAGGGTGATCTCTGTAGGGGAGCAGGTTTAGGTTCTTCACATCCTGGAGGAAAAAGCATCATCAGCATTTTCTATCATGTCAACATCTGTGCATGGACCAGGGAAGGCTTTCCCATTCTGAGGCATTGGGGTCCTTGACATATTCATGCTAATGCCAACAATACACGTCCACTCAGGACTTTGCTCCCCATAGGATCTGAAGGTATCATCCATTCTCAGCTGTCTAGAGAGTTTGAAGCTCGCCTTAGACGTATGAAACCCTGTCTCAACTCCCCACATACAACAAAACACGCCCCCTCCACCCCCCCCCCCCCCCAAAAAAAAAAAAAACCCCTGAAACAACCATCTGAACAACTTTCTTTGACATGAGCACTTCATGGCACTTGCTTGAGCTAGTCTCAAGTTTCCAGACTTGAGTAATGGCCTCAACCTCTCAGTGTCTAGGACAACAAACATACACTATACACCTGGTAGTCTGGTAGTCTGGTAGTTTTTATTTATTTTACTTTTTTTGATAGAAAACATTCAATAATTACCAACTTATTACATTTTAATTTCATTATGTATGTGTCTACACATGCGCTGAGTCGCACACATTCATGTCATAGTATGTATGTGTCTACACATGTGCTGAGTCGCACACATTCATGCCATAGTATGTATGTGTCTACACATGTGCTGAGTCACACACATTCATGCCATAGTATGCATATGGAGGTCAATGGGCAGCTTTCAAGAGTCAGCCCTCCCCTTCCAGTTTAGGTGATCAGGCTACAAGTGCTCTGCCTGCTGAGCTATCTTACTGTCCCTGTTTATTGGACTTTTGACAAGTACTAGGCATGGTGACTCATGCTTATAATAGTATTAGTGCCTGGGAGGCTGAAGCAGAAAAGTCCTGATCTCCAAAATCCACAAGGTAAAGGCCAGCACCAGTGGCCTGAGGGCTCATGATGGCAGGGAGAGGAAGTATTTGTGGAACCAAAGTGCCAACTATCACATAAAGGATGATACGTCTTTATCAGGTTCCTGGGAAATATGTGTATATGCAGCTGAAGTGTCATGACAATAATGAACACTTGATGAAGGTGTCTTATGGGACAGATATCTCCTAAGTATTTACAGTATAAAAACACAGCGTGGACACAATCTAAAAACATAGGGGTCTAAGCAACCACCATTTACTAGCTTACGGTTCTATGAGTCAGGGGCAGGTTCATTGAATGGCTCTCCTGTGTACATCAGTTGTCAAAGGTCATAGCTGCACTCAGCTGATGGCTGGGGTGGCCTGTGCTCACCAAGAGGCAGGAATCACATAATGGATCACATCATGGCTGGACTTCTTTCATGACAGTGGTCTTCCAAGAGGGTTGAAATCAAAAGCTTAGTTTTAGTTACCACTAAGCAGAACTCTACTGGTATGTACTAGCTTCTTTTTGCAGCTAGTGTTTAACTAAACACAACCGTGTTATAGTTCTGGAGGTCACAAATCTAAAATGGGTCTCTTGATAAGACCCATTTTAACTCAGGTAAGGCTGCTCTTCTTTGAAGAGGTTAAAGAGTAGACATTTTAGTTGCCTTTTCTTCCTTTCTTTTCTTTTTTGAGGCAGGGTCTTAATAACTCAACCTATCAGAAGCCATCCAGGAAAAGTCAAGGCATGCAAATGAATTTTCTGGAGATTGCCCACCATTTTGCATGGCCATTTTTCATGGCGTAAAAAATATTGCTTTAAACTTATAATGAACTTGATCATTAGTGACAGCTAATGAATGTTAGTGGGATCGTAGTTTTAATGGAAACACATGTAAATAAGTCTGCTGTGATTCCTTAGCTCCATATTAATCTATGACATGAACTATTGCCATAAACTTACATGAACTTACTGGAATCTAAAAGTATTTAGAAAATCATGTAGTAAGTTATTGTAATGGTTCTGCCTGATGGTTGTATGAGGTAAATTTTTAGAGAAAGTCTGTATACTGAGAACAGACGTAAAGGCTTGCTGCAGTTTTTCTTTCTCTGCCTCGTTAGGAGTGTTTGTTTTGTCTCTGTGTGTGACTCTTCTCTTCTCTTCTCTTCTCTTCTCTTCTCTTCTCTTCTCTTCTCTTCCTTCCTTCCTTCCTTCCTTCCTTCCTTCCTTCTTTTCTCTCTTATTCACAAAGAGTTAACAAACCTCAGGCCTCTTGACAGGCCAGTGTTAGGCCCTTGAGCCAGATTAAAAAAAACAGCCTAGTAACTAAGCCTTTTTTTCTTAATCTCTTATTGTTAGCAGCAGGAGCTAATTTGGTCTTAGAATAACGAAGAGTTAAAAGAAGAGAAAAATGTACAATTATTAGACAATTTCAGCCCCAGGAATTGCAGCTTTTGTCCCTCAACTGCCAATGCCACCAGTCAGTGCCTGCCTCAGTCTACCTGGATATGAGTCACCTGCACCTAACATAACCCATTCTGACCTGGAACTCCTTATCCTCCTGTCTCTACCTCCCAAGTGCTGTGATAACAGGCTAGTGTCACTGTTTCGGAAGATGGAACCCAGGCCTACATCATTCATGCCAGGCAAGCACTCTGTCAACTGAGCGACATCCTTGGCCCAGCCTTTTCCATTTTCTATTAACAGTTGCTTGCACTACTTGGCTTGTTGCTCCTTTGATCTTTAAAGCTACTAATGGCTAGTCAAGTCCCTGTGTTGGTGGGCTCCTGTCTCCCTCCCTCATATCTAAGTGCCCTTGTGGCCCCAGCTCAAGGACGGCAAATACTAGGAAATAATCCTATTTGCAACCTAGATTCCCCTTTGCCACATATATACTATCTACGTACAGATTCTAGGGGTTAGAGCAGCATGTCCTGGAGAGGGAACTGTCTTCTGTCCAGCACATGGTCAATGACAAGTAGAGTCCAGGCTATGGGAGGGGAAATCAAGTCCACTAGCTAGTGGCAGCAACAGCAGCGCTCTGTGGTCTACCACAGTGTCTATCAAGTCGTGTTGCCCACAGGTTCAGAAGGAAGTGCTCACATTACCCATGTTCCAATACAGAACGCAGATGAGCAGGTGACCCATGACATTATAGGCAATGCCACTGTACCTTGCCCAAACCCCTTCTTTTATTTTGAAACAGCATCTCACTAAGTTGATCAGATTGCCTTGAACTCACTTGTCATCTCAGGCTAGCCTTGAGGTTGTGATCCTCCTGCCTCAGCTTCCAAAGTACTAGGAGTATAAGCCTATGCCACTAAACCTAGCTCTCAAACTTATCTCTGGCTGCTCGTCCTTACTCTTAGGTGCATAGATGAAGTGGAAATCTATCCAAAGACAGGGTCTTGCCAAAGCATATTGAAATTTTAAGATTGTGAAAAAAAATATGACTTTTGCTCTGTTTCGTCTTTGTGGTGATACTGAGGGTTCAATCCAAAATCTTTCTGGGTGTGCCTGTTACCATTGAGTGACACCTCAGCCCTCAAATAGGTTGAACTTAATTCATCTGGCTATTAATTCAGAAAAGTGCAAACACTGTTCTCAACTAGAGACTAATCATAGGTAACACATTAGCCCCTAAAGAGTTACTTTGTTTTGGATGAATTCTGTTCTTCTACTCCAGAACCTGAGATAGAGCCTGGTATGAAGACTCTTCCATAAAGAAGGAGACACAGGCCTTATAATGTGATGCTTTTGGATAAACTCACTGGGGCGGCACATACATCCTGGCTCTTTGAACCAGGTTCTGTATAGAGCACATAGGACAAAGATAATTCTACAAGCCCAACCCTTCAGAAGTTGGTGTGTATGAGTTGAATGTGCTGACACACACCAGACTCTGGGTCTCACTAGGCAGCAACAATAAGTTTATAGTTGTCCATAGTTTATACTTGAGGATGCAGAACATGAAGATGTTGACCGGTTTTTGCCTGTCAGCAAGGTAAGGCTTTCCCCTCCAAAATCAATGCTCAGGACTGTAGAGAGACTCTCTGGTGTAGTGTATGGAAGTGTCATCTGTCAATATAAAAGCTGTTGGCCTATTAGCTTAGGCAGGAAATAGGAGGTGGGAGTTCTGGCAGGAGAAAGGATTCTGGGATAGAGTCAGGCATGGAAGAGATTCACCCAAAGCTGATGGAGACCGTGGTATAATCCTGACAAGAGAGGTTACTAGCCACGTGTCAGGACTTAGAATAGAATAAGTGGGAGTTACAAGCTATGGAAAATGAGCCAAAGCTTTTGGCCTAGGCATTTATTCATAAATAATTCAGTCTCAGAGTTGTTATTTCGGGAATTTGGCACATAAGGAAAAGCATGTGTTACACAGAACAGAAGGGGTTATCTCATATTTATCATGAGACACCAATGCTTTCAATTGGTGAAGAGAATATATCCATCCTGTCCCTACTCACTCTCCCTGCAATGGTGGAGATGGAGCCCAGGGCCTCCTCTATGTTAGGCAAGTGCCCCACCGCTGAACTATATAAATCTCATTCCCAGCACACATGGACACCCCCATACACATAGTCCTGGGAATTTTGGACAAGGCTTATGGAATATAAACAAAAATAAAGCCTAGGTATGGAGGCACGTGCCTTTAATCCTAGTACTCAGGAGGCAGAGGCTGGAAGATCTCTGTGTGCTCAAGGCCATCCTGGTCTACACAGTGAGTTCCCAGCTACATATTGAGACCCTATCTTAAAACACAACAAAAACAAAAAAGAGCCAGATGGGGTGCAATACTCGTAACTGAAGTGCTCATGAAACTGAGGCAAGCAGACCACTGTGAGTTCAAGGCCAGCCTGGTCTATGCAGCAAGGCTAGCCTGGTCTATGCAGCAAGACCTTGTTTAAAATGATAGCAAAGAAGCAAACCAGCACATGTATTCTAGTCACTCCAAACGCTGAGACAGGAGGATGATTTGTGTCCAGGTCTTCAAAGCCTTCCTACCAACATAGACTAAAACCAAACAAACAAATAAACAAACAAGGAGAGAGAGAGAGAGAGAAAGAGAGAGAGAGAGAGAGAGAGAGAGAGAGAGAGAGAGAGAGAGAAAGAAAGAAGAAGAAGACTTTTAAAAAAGAAGCAACCCATAGAGTTCTGCCAGGCTTGGTGGTGCACACTAATAATCAGCACTCAAAAGGCTAAGGACTGAAGATCAGGAGTTCAAGGCCAGTCTCGGCTACGTAGCAAGATCAAGGTTAGCTACGTAGCAAGATCAAGGCTGGCCTGGGCTGCAAGAGACCATGTCTTGTAAAATAAAACCAATTGAGCAAAAACAGATCCTGTTTTTTCTGACCTCAATACTTACCTTTAAGTGATTCAGTGTAAAAGTGGCAAGTGAAGACACCAACTGGACGATTACACGCCGCCTGGGCATCTCCTGTCCCCTAAGGCCATGTGAGAGGACACAGACACACACCTAGAACCTCTGCCATGAGTTTTCTGAAAACTGAGGTTTTAAGAGGAACCTGGTCAACCCTTCTCCTGATAGTTAATTCGGGGCTAGGTTCAATGGATAGAGCCTGTGATTTGTACAGGGTCTTGGGAAATCTCTCCTCCCAAAGGATACAGAACAGACATCATGGGAAAGAGCTGTCTTCACATTCCTGTTGAGGACAAGAGAAGAGACTTGCCTGCTCAGATAGATGTCTACAGTCGGGAGGATGAGGAGCACACAGGGTAGGGATGAGGACATGTGCTTCAGCAACAAAAGCAGGAGGGTTTAAGTAGTGATCTGCAGGGGCACTGGCTTTGATAAGACCACTGGTCTTTAAAAAGTGGCAATGTTTGAGGAATCACTCTTGTGACCTAACGATGGCTCTTCTCAATGATCCCAGTCAGGTAATGTTTCCACCCTTCACCCATCTTGATCTCCCAGTCTTTCTGTGGAGTAAGAGACAGGAGGAACAGAAGAATGGGTAGGCTGAGTTATCTCTCAATGATAAAACACTGACCTAATGTTTTCGAGGTCCTGGGTTTGTGGGCCTAGAACCACAAAAAAAGAAAAGAAGAAGATGAACTCATGAGTTCAGGCCTAACCTTACATATAGTGACACACTGCCTCAAAACAAACAGACAAGCACAGCAATGGCTGAGGTAAGGGAGAAACACAGTTGTGGGGCATGTGCAAAGCCCTGGGTCCGACCTTCTGTCTCCAATAGAGAGAATGAGAGATAACAGGCACCTAAGTGTGCAGAAGATGATGGAGGAGGGGAACAGAGAAACCAGAGACCAGGTGCAATAACCAGGGTGAAGCCTCTCTTGCTCAGAAAGTCATGGGCTCTGCTGTTAGGTCTCAGAAAGCAAGGGACCATGCATTTCCATTGTCGACTCTCCTGAACCTTGCTTGTATGACCTTTGAACTCTCCTTTTGAAACAATAGGCCCACAGTGACTTCTTCTGGAGACACCTGCTTAGTTCACATCTCTTTTCTACGGGGATCACTGTTGCTTACCACGGCAGCCTGAGACCCGAGGTACCAAAGATTCCAAAGCCCTGAACTCCTTGTGCTCTCAGCCTATCTGAGTCCCACAGCAAAGGAAACTGGCCACAAAAATAATTGATTAACTTAGACAGCCCGCTTCTCAGTCAGCTTAGATATTAAATAGGCATCACACTTTGAGGGCAGGTTCAATTGAAGCAGTGTAGACATGGGCAGAGCACATCTCATTCCTCCAGAGCTTCTCCCTGTCATGGAAGTCTCTTCTAGGAACACTCGGGCTGAGTGACACTCCCAGTCAAACAAAGTGACACATCCACATGAAAACATGCCTCTGCTCTGTGTACACTTACCTATGGGTGTTTCTAGAATTCAAGAATGTTAGATCACAGACCCTCTACCAGCTACGAACAAAGTGGCCCTCCAGGGGACTAGGTATTTCCAAATAACAAACCACAAACAAACTGAGCCATGGCCTACTGACTAGTCTGCTAGTCTGCTAGATCCCCTCTGGGGATCCCCTAATCCAGGGATGTCTTTTGGATCTTTTAAACACCAGCTTCAGCCAGAAACACTAGGAAACCTAGTGTCTCTAAGTCTAGCTGGATGAAGCTGGTCAGCCATGGTCCACGTTCTTGAACAACATCTTCCTTCCTCTTGCTGTCTCCCAAGGGACCGTAAATGACTAACTCTGCTCTCAGGTTTAATCCTTCCCTCACCTTCCCCGATGCTCTGTCTGGGCTTTCGAACCCTTTGCTTGAAGGTCGGTCCTGTGTGTTCATTAACTATACCCCTTTCTCTCTTCCTCCCCCATACGCTGTGAACATCAATTCCAGTACAATTTCTCAGCAGATCACTGTCAGCGTACACTGCAGGACTGGGTTATTTTGCATCAAGTGTGACATACCTTTCTTGGAGAGCTGTAGTCAAGTCTGTACACATGCCAGCATGCCTGATCGTTTGGGGTTTTCCCAGCTATGCCACAAATGTTGGCTCACCCTTCTGGATCCTCAATCTAGTGCTACTATCCCCCAGACATTTTGAGTTTACCTGAATAGCAAGTACGCTTATATCTACAGGAAAAGCTTGCTTACCTGAATAGCAATATACCTACAGGAAAAAAATGAAGGCACATGGTGAGCTGATGTGTAGAAAGTCTCTGTTCATTGTTAAGAAGCAGGATGGGGGTTGGGGAGGGAGAGGGCAGATAAAGGGGATTAAAGCCAACAACCCTGGAAGGTCATCTTGGAAAATTAGGATAGCCAGGTTTTATTTATTTATTTATTTATTTATTAAAAAAAACAAACAAAACAAAAACAAAAAGACCCTCAAATCTTGCTGCAGCTCCATCTGGCTTTCATTTTCAACCCCATGTTTCTTATAGAAAAGGGAGATGGCTTTCAAACTGAATTCGAGTCCTTCCAGAAACAGAATGGACAGTCCTCTCTTTCAGTCTGGCGGCAGAATTTTCTTTACACTATTAAAAGCTGTGCGGGCTATCTTTTTCTCTAAACACCAAGATGCTGATGTGGTACTCTTCCAAACAGTTAATCTCCACAGTGAACTCTCCACACCCCACACTTCCTGTTATTTTATATGGCTGAGATTTGTAACTGGAGCTCCTGCCCAGAGTTCCACTACATTTCACCTACCGAGGTGCCTGACACAAATAATCCAAACAATCCTTCACCACCGGTTGAACAGTGCGGGCCTGTTCTAGCCAAAGAGAAAAGCCCAAGGGGCAAAGTGCGTTAACACACTTCTGGGTTAAGCTTTTAGTGGTTGCTTGCTCAGTGCTTTGGTTTCTAGTCTTAGCATTTGGAAGTGTCACCACCCTGCCACAATAAAAGACATTTTAAAATGGTTGGCTCCTGTGGTAAGCTAGTATTTGTGAGTTCATGAAAACAGCAGCCTTCGAGTTTTCTCCTTCTGCAAGTCAAAGAGCTGGGGTTGCTGCTTCAGACTTCCCTACCTTTGAGCTAGATCAGAGCCAAGCCTGGCAAAGCATAATAGGGGGAAGGGGGACTGGGTTTGGGGGGTGTTAAGGTGATACCCCACCTCTGCCATGTCTCCCTTCTCCCAGTCATCTTTCTCCCAGGTGTTTCCGGACTGACATTCTCTTAAGATCATTACGTTGAGTTTGTTCTATTTCAAAGCCCATCCCTTTCTCCCACCTCACATGTCTGTCTCTGGCCTGCCTCTTACATTTCACAAATTGTTGCCGTTCAACCAGCCCCACAGCTTCTGTCGCCACTTGCCCTCACCCATGGTGGACGCTTCCTGCCCTGAGCTTAGGCTCTGTACCGGTAACTGGGATCCCAGCTCCTTCCTGCTCCTTCCAGCCTCACACTATGTAGCACCCTTTTCCCCCTGTATTCGTACACCTAAACCCTTCCTTTGGTGTTTTCGTCTTAATGTGGTCTCTCTTAAGACAGAACGTGAACAGCTCTTTAAAAACGGCGATTTAAAACCACTCTTCTCTATTATTCTTTCTTTTAGAGAATACTTTATGTATTATGTTTATGTGTATGTGATCTGCGCGTGTGGAGGATGGAGGTGTGGTGGTCAGGAGACAATTCGACATGAGTCGGCGCTCGCCCTCCACCTTTACCTATGTGCCTGTTTGAGCGTGAACTTAGGTCATCGTCGCCTTGGGAATTGATGGCAAACCCACAGCCTCCTCTTCCTCCCGGTGAAAAGTCCAGAATAAGTCGCCAGTTCTCTTCCTTCTCATCAGTGCCCCATCACTTGGCTCCTCCCCCATGGCTTCCCGTGGAGTCTCTGCCTGCCACTGTCTCCTCCGGGGAGCATTCACCTCGCCACCCTGCCTCCTTGGGCTTCAGACCGCCAAAGCTCTTAGCTTGTTTTCCTCCCATGTCTTTGTTCTTCCTTTCTGAGACACAGTCTCACAATGTGACACAGGCTGGTGTGGACTCTTGCTCCTGCCTTAACCTCCCAAATGCACGGATTCCAGGACTGCCAGGAAACCTAGCAGCTTTTTCTCTTCTCTTGTTGGCCCTTTTGTCTTTGTAAGGCCATTGAATGCCAGGACTATGTGAGCTTCTTGCCTCAGTGTCTCCAGTCCTTGATACCCATTTCCACTACTCAAAATGTGTAGTTAGGCTTTCATAGGCGTATCCAAACCACAGGCCATGCATGAGTGGTCCTCCCATCTCAGACTCTTACTCAGCGAAAGATACCATCATCCCCCAAGTTGCTCAAGTCAGAAACCTCACCATTCTGACTCCTTTTCCTATTTCTCAAACAATGCATTCTTTAGCCTTGGAAATTTTAACTAATTAATTTTTATTTTATATGTATGAGTGCTTTGCCTGAATGGATATAGGTGTGCTGTGTGCATGCCTAGAGCATGAGGAGGCCAGAACCTACAGCAAGAGTTACCGTAGTTATGAGCTACCATGTAGATGTTGGCGACCCAAGGTGGGTCCTGTGCAAGAACAGCAAGTTCTCTTAACCACTGCACCCTCTTTCTCGGCCCTGGCCCCAGAATTTCCTCATATGTTCCCACCTTCCCACCTCCATATCTACTCTGCAGCCTCGGGTAACATCCGCTCTCTTCTCTGGGCTACAGTAATGCCCCAACTGGCCCTCCTGCCTTCACTCTCAGTCTCTTCAAAACAGTTTCCTTCAGTGTTGCTGGGTTACACCCTCTCTTGATGGGACCCTTTTGGGATACATTAGACATGAACCTTTCCCATCCCATTTACCGTGTCCCCTGTTTCCTAACATGTCTGCTTCCTGCTTGGATAAATGCCTCACCACAGGCATGACCATCCAGCAGGAGGAAGCCTATAAAAGAACAAGAGAGTTGGTTTCTAAGGAGTGAAACCTGACTGATAAGCAATGCAAGGGGAGAGATGGCTATCACTCCTCTCCATTTAAAAGGTCTTAAAAGCTACACGTGGTAGACCAAGTCTATAATACCAGCACTAGGAAGCTGAGGCAGGAAAATTAACAAGAAATTGAGGGCAGCCTGGGCTATGAAATAAGACCTGTCTCAAATCAAAAAAAAAAAAAAAAAAAAAAGCTGAGCCACGGTTTTTCTTGTTCATTCTCTAGGAAAGTCCTGTGTGCTATGGTCCTGCACCTCCTTGTGGTACAGCCACACACCTAACCCTCCTTGTATCACTTCCCCATGTCCTCTCTGTCCTAGGCTTTCCTCTCTCAAGGAAGTGCTCAGTACACAAACAAATGTATCTGTCTCAGGCCTCTGTGAGTTCATCCCTGTCAGCTTGCTTAGGCTTCCCCATCCCTCGCCACGTTACAGTCTACCCCTGAGTTCTGTATTTATGCGGAGTCTTCACAGGCTAGAAGTCTGCATGGCAATGGTTCTTTTCTGCCACGTCTCTGTGTTCATGCCGAGTCTTCACATGCTAGAAGTCTGCATGGCAATGGTTCTTCTCTGCCACCTCCTGCTTCACCTGGCTGATTCCTTTCCTACCAGGGTCAGTTCTCCGTCCCTTTAGACACCTTTCTAGCCTCTCTTGCTGATCTCCTTCCCAAATCTCACATGTGGCCTTGGTTAGGGATTCAGAGAAAGCAGTCCTCTCCTGTAGCTCATCTTTCTTATACAGCCCAGCGCATGTTCTAATTAATATTGTTCTAATTAATTCGAATTGGCCAAGTTTAATAAGGAAAAAAAATGTCCTAAGGAATACGGAGAAGGACAGAGGAAAGGAGGAAGTCTTTATCTATACTGTCTTCCCATTGAGAGAACCATTTTCAGAGGAAAGGTTTGTCAGTAAGATGGCTTTAGGTCACCTGCAGATTCTTTTGTTATTTCCCACAAGTTTACCACCTCACCGTGTGCTCTTGGCTTTATCAATTCCCTTCTATCTCACCTCAGAAACAAAGATGTTGTAGGAGGCTCTGCCTATCAGGTTCTGTTATCTGTGTCTTTACTGCTACTTAATCCTGTTTCCCACTGCAGGAAAACCATTTTGCCTTAAAACAAAAACCCTCCGTTCCCCCCCCCCTTATGTGTATGAATGTTTTACCTGCATGTATACCTGTGTGTCATGCCTTAGAAGCCAGAGAGTGTTGGACTCCTTGGGATTGGAATTATAGAAAATTCAAGCTGTTGTGTGGGTGCCAGGAATTGAACTCAGGTCCTCTGGAAGAGCAGCCAGTCTTCTTAACCACTGAACCATCTTCTAGCTCCCCATTTTTTCCTTCTAGTCTAGCTAGCCAGCTTGCTCCAGTGAGTCACTGTCTTCTGCTTCCTGGGTGCTGGAATTACAAGCAACTTTGCTTTTTGTGGGTTCCAGGGATCTGAACTCTAGTCCTCATGTTTGTATGGCTAAGGCTTGCTTTATCCACTGAGCCATGTCCCCAACCCCATGACATCTTATCCACAAATGTTCATATATCGGCAGAGAGCTCATTCTAAGGGAACATTTCAAACGATCTTTAAGTATTATTATAGTAGTCTGAGTAAAGTCGGGGGGTTGTTTTTGCTGTCTATATTGTACTTTCAGAAGATCCATGACTTTATAACCTAGACCTGGGAAGTGATAACTGTAAAGTCCAGCCGTTGCCTAAGCAAATACCTACATGATTGGAATGCTTAGTGTGAACTTGGCTGTTTCTCAGCGGTGCTTGTGACTGCTACACTTACACTACCTCTTTCACAACTTGAAGGCTGCCTGTTCTAAATAGTTTATCAGAGAGTGCCAATACAGTCCCCCAGTGTGACAAAGTCCCAGTGATACTTGAAACTGGCTTATTACCCTACATCATTATATTACAGATGATGGGCAAGTTGTTCTCTTGAGGACTAACTTTGACCTTTTGGCTTTATCTCAAGGTGATCAGTAGGTATGTAGATAATAGAAGGATGGATGGATGGATGGATGGATGGATGGATAATAGATAAATAGATAGATGATAGATAGATAGATAGATAGATAGATAGATAGATAGATAGATAGAACAGTGCTTCAACTAAGGAGATCTGGAATAGAGACTGTATTGTCTAGCCTCTCTTGCAGCTAGATGTGTGGTCCAATGGTACATAAATACTGTTGTATGAGTCTCTCAGTGACTTCAAGAAACAGGATCTGCTGGAGTGAACCCTCTTTTCATCCTTTGGGGTTGAAGACCTGTGTTAGAACAGTAGACAAATGCAGATGAAAAAGACAGGGTCCTAGCCCAGGTGTGGTCCTGAAAGTCCATAGTCCCAGTTACTTGGAAGGCCCAGGCTGTAGAAGAACTTAGTCCAAGTAGTTGGAAAGGAGTCTGGGCAATAGACTGAGCTGCATTCTTAACTGAAAAAGACAGAATCCCTATCCTCTGACCAAGGAAAAAAGACAGAATCCCTATCTTCTGATTTGAGGCTGCTGGGGTGTTCTGAAGGAAATTCTAAACAATATGCAATTTTATCTGTGTGTATTTTGATATGTATGATAGAAAATGAGGAGAGAATTTGTTTTCCTGTGTGTGTGTGTGTATGTGTGTGTATGCTCACATGTGTGTTCGTGAATGTGTGTGGTTCAGTGTGCATGCACTTGTGTGCTTGGGTGTGTGTTGGCAAGATGACAACCTTCTGTGTTATTCCTCCTTGAGCATTGCTCTAGCAACCTGTTTTCTGTTGTTGGAGGTTTTTGTTGTTTGTTTGTTTGTTTGTTTAGACAGTCTCTTCCATTCTTGCACTGGGATTACAAGTGTCACCAAGCCCAGCTTTTTAATGTGGATCTAGAGATAAAACTCTGATCCCAGTGCTTATAAAGCCAGTACTTCACTGACTGAGCTCTATTCCTGTATCCAGAGATATAGTATTGCTATGTAACCCAGGCTAGCCCAAAAATTTAATCCTCCAGCCTAAGGTTCTCACATAACTGGATTTCAGGTATGAAACACTACACTTGGCTTTTAGTACATATAAAATGCATGTTCTATTCCATGTTTGTGATTGCTTAAAAACCAAGTGACAAAACCAAGAAATTATGTATTAGGACAACTTACATTAAGATAAGTCCTTTCTAGGACACAGCTAAATGTTAAAGAGTTAAAATCCTCCTAATAGTTCAAGTTGAAAAACACAGGACACAGTATACACACTCTATCCCCAAGATGCCTTTGCCTTGAAGAAACTGATAACTAAACAATACAACCCCCCCTTTCTTTTTTTCATTTGACTTTCCAAATAGAAACAAAGGAGAATATTTTTAGCAACCCATGGAAATATATGCCCAGGAGCAGAGCCTGGGAACTTTGATTTAGAACAACCAATTGAAAACTGGTTGCTACACACCTCTAATTGCTGCACCCGGAGGGAGAAAGCAGAAGGTTCCGGAGCTCAAGGCCAGCCTGATAATACCTTAGACCACATCTCAAAAGCCCAAAGCCGGCAAATTTTTTCTTTTCCATTTTTTATATGTGTGTAGTATGCATGCATGTATACATGTTTTTCTTGTGTGCAGGCACATACGTGAGAGTGTGTATTTGGTGTCCGGGGTTATGTTGGAACTCATCCTTGATTGCTTTTCTTATTCTTTGGAGCAGATTTTCGGTCAAACCTTGATCTTGCCGATATGGCTAATCTTGCTAGCCAGCCTACTCTGGGGACTCTGTGTCTCCAGCCTTCCACAGTTTCAATAACAGGTAAAGTTCCATGCCCTGCCCAACTGGCAATTATATGGGCTCCAGGTATCCAAACCCTGGCTTTAATGCTTACAAAGCAAAAGCTTTAACCACCAGTACTTATCTATCTATCTATCTATCTATCTATCTATCTATCTATCTATCTATCTATTTATTTATGGACAGTAGCTCTCACTGCGTAACCTTGGCTAACCTGGAACTTGCTATGTAGACCAGGCTGGCCTTCAACTCAGGGAGATCTACCTCACTCTGGCCCCTCAGTTCTGAGATTAAAGGCATGTGCCACCATGCTGGACTCCAAAACCAAATTTTAAGAAGAAGAAGATTAAAAAGATCCAGTTAAAAGAGTATCATTGTACAGTTTGCTCTGGTATCTGAGAACCATAGTGCAGGACTCTGACTATGCTAGGTTTTCTTTGCTTTTTTTTTTTTTTTTTAATAGTATCCCATTCTAAAAAGGAGGATGGAGCAATCAGTCTCAGCTGTGACTCCCAGTTCATCTGCAAGATTAGCAAGCACTCACATAAACACTACAGATCTTAAACAGATAAAGAAGCCTGGTTGTAGAGTTAAAATCAAGACAAAACCATCTGTGGCATGCACCTCAGTTATTCAGCTCTATCTGAAGGTGCTTACTCTACAAGGAATATCTGCAGCAAGGAGCCATGAAGTGGTATAGGCCTAAGCCACACAGCATAACAGCAATCCAGTCTCCCAGCCTATGAAAGCAGCTAGCATAAATACCTCACAGCGGCACACTGCCAGTGGTGTCGTCTAAATTAAAGAAATGATTTCGTTAATTGATGCTCCAATGGCTAGCTAAATATTTACACACTCCACAAGCACTGTACTCAAAATTTACAATGGCAAAGCAGCCTGCAGCAACCAAAATATTGATTGAGTCATAAAAAACTTGAGGTTATTAACCCAAGTGTCTCCCTGCTTTGTATCAAACTAATTGTGAGGCCAAGGAATGCAATTTCTGAGACAATTACCAGCAATGGGGGCTTTAATGACTTTGTCTTATTGTATTGAATAAATAAACAGTAGCTGCCTGAACCAGACACCAAGTGAGGTTCCTGCCAAATGCCAATGTTAATCAAAACATTTCTCTCCCTAAGCCTGGATAACTCTTTATCTCAATCTAGACCTATGCATATTCCAAATATGAGACTGTGTTCCTGAGCCTCTGCGCATCACCTGGTAGACGTCTCTGATGTACACAGCCAGCATTAAAGTTTAGGGAAGGAAAACAAAGCAAATTCGGGTCCTCAAATGGTGAGATTCATCTCCATCACCTCAGGCCTCTGGGATGGCTTGACCCTGCAGACAGAATCTCAAGTCTCCTTCAGGGCTAGCTAGAGAAGGTTTATGTGCTAGGTGGAGGGGTGGGGGTTGTTGGGGAGAACAGAACAGGATCCCACACATGACTCTGTGCTCCTGTGATGTGTTTCTTTTTTGTGAGGAGTCAGGCAATGTTTGTCCTCAAACTCAGGATATAGCCACGTGTAGCTTGATCAACTGAAGCAAAAGAAGATGTATCAAAATGGGGGTGGTCGAAAACTGTGCCCCAAGTCAGGTCTGGCCACCATCCTCAATAAACCAAAAACCAAAACCAAAACAAGCAAACAAACAAAAAGCCCAAAATGAGTACTGGAAAGTAGAGAAAAATAGATTATTCAATGTGGTCACACTGAGAAGAGGGACAGAGTCCAGAGTCTGTCTTCACAGACCTGAAGTGAGATTAGAATTTAAACAGAAGGCTGAGACTATCCACATGTAAGAATCCTGGTCAAGGTATGGTCATGACCACCAGTAACCATCTTTCTTTAGGTTTCAGTCTCATCCTGCAAGGTGGTTTGACAAGTTGTTTAAAACTTTTTCTTGCCGGGCAATGGTGGCGCACGCCTTTAATTCCAGCACTTGGGAGGCAGAGGCAGGTGGATTTCTGAGTTCGAGGCCAGCCTGGTCTACAGAGTGAGTTCCAGGACAGCCAGGAATACACAGAGAAACCCTGTCTCAAAAAAAAAAAAAAAAAAAAAAAAAACCAACAACTTTTTCTTCCTGGGTGACAAGTTCCCTGTGTGACTAGTGCGTGAGAACCCTGAAGAATTTCTTTGGCATTCATTGTCACAACAGTCTGATAAACTGAGAGACACAAGCATCTCTTTAGAGTATCTTCATTTCTTCCAGGCCTACTACAGATAGATAAGGAGGGGAGTCAGAGCTGCAAAGCAGACTTTCAGCCTACAATGGGGAGACTGCAGGAGAATAAAAGGACAGAAAAACTTCATATGTGGCAAACAGTGACAGGCAGACAGTCTTTGGGGTCAGGGGTCAACGGCAGGCAGGGCCACACAGAGCAGTGGAGGTGTCCGAATGCTATAGGATCAATAAGCCTTCCCAGTGAGAAACCACCCCACACTCTTAGACATTAATAAAGGGAAACGTACTTTAATAATAGCATGTGACTGGTTCTGGCTAACGCACAAAAAAGAACCAGCCTCAAACAGAAAGTTTTACCTGCTTACATAAGCCTCAGGCTTACGCATTCTGAATGCACTGTCATCCCTCAGGTCCAGGCTCCAGGTTACACTCTGAATAATTTAAATGAGACAGGAGACTACAGGATATTGGCAGAATTGTTTCTTAAGCACACCAGTATTGTTCTTTTCATTACCTGATGTCATCTTGCCCACCTGGCAGATACTAATAAAAGCACAGGAAGAACAAGGATTAATGTTGGCTGTGATCCTGCGCTGCCTCCTTGAGCTGCCCCTTAGAGGCATGTTCTTTGGGGATAGGGTTAAGGTCACTTGTTAAGTCATGGTTGTCTCCTATTATGGGAATGAGACCTAATTGGAGTTATATATTGGTGAATAACCTTTAGCAGAAATATTCTGAGTAACCCTAAACTTCATTTAAAGTATAGAATTTTCAATCCTATAGTTTCTAACACATCTGGTGTAGTGGTTTGAATAGGCCCAGGTAGTACCACTATTAGGAGATATGGTCTTGTTGGAGTAGTGTGTCAGCTGGAGGAAGTATGTCACTTCGGCCATGGGCTTTGAGACCCTTTTCCTAACTCCCTGGAAGCCAGACTTCTAGCAGCCTTCAGAACAAGATGTAGAACTCTCAGCTTCTCCAGCACCATGCCTGCCTGGATGCTGCTATGCTTCCCACCATGATGATAATGGACTGAACATCTGAACCTGTCGGCCATCCCCAATTAAGAGTTGCCTTGGCCATGGTATCTCTTCACAGCAATGGAAACCCTAACTAAGACACCTGGTTGGTATACTAATCCTCAAGTCATATTGGAGGCAGCCCTCCTTTAGGTAAGTTCTACTTTGTGTAACTTAATATTTCCTAAGCAAGGTTATTAATGAATCCTTTATAGCAATAAGTGCACTCAGTATGAAGGAGCTCTGAGTTGGGCAGCCATTTCCTCTGAATTGGAACATTCCCTGTTGGATGAAGAGCAGTGATTCTGACTTAGGAAGCTGGGGATATGTGAAGCTCAGAAGCGGTAAGCAGGTGCAGGGTAGGCAGACTCCCTGCTTGTCCCATAGGGTGGTGAGCTCCACTGATGCAGCTTTTAGTCCTTTCTGAAGCCTCTAACTCACCTATGCTCTTGTAATTCCAATAAACTCATTGAATTGTCAAAGTAGAGCTGGCCAACATCATCTCTTTGGTCTACTGTTGGTGTCCTGTCAGGTGGAGAGACTTTGCTTCATATCTCCCCAGGAAAAATTTACACACTATCACATCATTTAGAAATCTGATAAGATGCTGGGTGCTTGTGCACCCACATTCCTCAAATCCAGCACAGGAGTAAGAGGCAGGCGAATCTCTGTGAGTTTGAGGTCAGCCTGGTCTATAAAAATAGTTTCGGGATAGCCAGAGCTACACAAAGAAACCTTGGAGAAGAAAAATCTGATAAGGTAGTGGTGGGTTAGCAGGACCTAGGACCCAGACTCAGACGGTTAAGTAGTCGAAGACCCAGATAACCAGCTAGCGTATAAACTAGCTGCAGTAACAAAGAGGCCTAATACAGCATAGCTTAAGTAATACAGATTGTTTTTCTTTTATGGAACAACTGCAATACAGGAAGGATGCTCTCAGCTCCATGAGGTTCTCCAGGGGCCCTGTGAACCCATCCTCTGCAAACAGCTCCCACCTCTGTGTGCAGGGTTATTTCTTCAGATGTTCTCCACTCCTGGTCACAGCTGGCTTACCAGTGCAGTGCCGAAGTCACAGCCTGTGGGGCAAAGCCTGCTGAGGGAACAGACTTTGTGCTGTGGTCTGAATGTTTTGTATTCCCCCTCATTTGTACACTGGAATCCTAGCCCAGGAGATAGGGTCTTTGGGGAGTGTTAGGTTGTGAGTCAGGACCCTCATGAATAGGACCAGTGCTCTTGTCACAAGAGCCCAGAGACAGACCCCTCATCTCTGTCACCATTTGAAGACACACTGATCCAGAACCTATCAGTTCTTTATTTCTGTGCTTCCCAGTTTCCAGAACTGCCAGAAGCATTTTCACTAAAATAAGGAACAGGACAAGGGTGATCACAGCCTCCACTCTCTCAGTATAGTGCTGGAAGTCTTCACTAGGCAACAAAAGCAAATAAAAGGGATACGAATATGAAAGGAAACAGAGTATCCTTATTTGCAGACTACACAATTCTATGTGTAAAAGACTCCAAGAAACCCACCAGGAAATTATCAGGTCCTGTAAACACTGCCAGCAAAGCGGCAGGGGACACACACTTATTTGCATATGGAAATAATATATTAGCATATGGAAATCAGTAGTTCTCCAATATGCCAATGATAGACACGCTAAGGAAGAAATCAGGACAACAATCCCAGTCACAATCACCACCAAAACCAAAACAACAAACAACCTTGGCACAAACCTAACCCATGAAGCACAATGCCTCCATAGAAAAAGCTTTCTTGAACAATCATGCCTAGATAGTGAGGAGACTGTCCAGCTCATGGGTTAGGGACTCTCCTTCAAGCTCTGAAGCACAGGTCTGGGACATGCACACAGTGAAGAAGTACCTTAACAAACCCTAGTAGTTTTCCAAATTTTTTTCTTCTTTGATATTGGGGATTGAACCCAGGGCCTTTTGCATGTCACACAAACACTCTGTTGCTTATCTGCAGCCTTAGTTCCTGAATTAGAGAGCTCTAGAGGCATAGAACTTACAGAATGAACACACACACACACACACACACACACACACACACACACACATATATATTCATTATATATTACAATATATATTTATATTAATATTTTCATAATATATTCATAGGTTTATTACATATTCATAATAGACTATCTTACAGGCTGTAGTCCAGCTAATCCACCAACGGCAATCTAACAACAGAAAGTTCAAGAATCCAGCAGTTGCTCAGTCACAAAGCTGGATGTCTTGGCTCATCTTCAGTACACACTGAAATTCTAAAGAAGTAGCTCCAGTGCCAGCTAGGAAATGGACTGGCTAGGAAAGGCCCTCACAGACAGGCGGAGAGAGAGAACTTCCTGTCTTCCATGTCCTTAGAAGCTACCACCAGATCTTCCCACCTTAAAAGATCTGGATTAAAAGGGGTTCTTCCCACTGCAGATGGTTTAATTAAGAGAAAAAAAAAATTGCCTCATAGGAGTGCTGAGTGTTTGGGTCTTAGTTAATTCCAGATTAGTCAAGTGTCAAATTGACAACCAAGGAGAGCCATCAGAGCCCCCAAGCAGTGTTATCTACTGAAAGGGAGGCCAGCTTACCTAAGCAGGAGAGCCTCATTTTGGTGTGTGGCAGAGGTGGAAAGGAAAGTGAGCCAGAGGAAGTAGATAATAAGGGGCCTAGGCTTCAGTGTGAGGTCTTACTTGTGGTGCCTACACTGGCAGAAAGCATGACTAAGCTTCCAGAATGCCTAGAGAAGACATACCAGCTCTGACTCTTCTATAATCTGTCATGAGAAGCCTGGCACCCACCAGAAGTAAGTTGGAAGAAGCCCCTCCAGGGAGTATATTATTCAAGCAGCCGAGGGAACTAAATACAAACTGCAGGCTTTGTACGGGGATGGAGGCTGGGGCATGGTTCTCAAACTGTCTTGATACTGTGGTGTCAAAAAAGTCTACTTGCTCCTAGAAATGGAGGTGTCTGGGTGGCCTGTGATCTGATACTGCTGAAGTCAGACTTAGTCCTTCCAGGACACAGACAGGGCTGGAATGTGAGGCACAGACTAATAGCCTTGGAAGCCATTTCTAAAGCTGGGCTTTGCCTTTGAACAGTGGGTGGGACCATGGAAGACTTCCAGGTGTAGGAGCAGCATGCTTGGGTTTGGTAAAAATAAATAAAATGTAGTTTAAAAGGACTGGAATGGGGCTGGGATAGAAAAGATCAGCCCTGGGCAATCAGAGGAACAGGTGAGAAGTCAGCAGCTGCTTGAATTGCAGCATTGATGGTAGCAGCTGGGAGAGGTGACGGATTTACTTTCTCTTCTTGCTTGCCGGGAGACAGTGGTTCACTGTGCAGCCTTGGGTGGCCTGAACTCATACAGGATGAGTAACATGTGGGTGGGTGCTGGTGAGACTTTTTGTGATAGGTAGAATAGAGAGAGGGGTTGTCCAGGAGCAAGAGTTCCCCCCTAGACTCACTGGGTTGTAGACATCCAGCCTTTCCGGGCCTCTTAAAAAAAAAAAAAAAAAAAAAAAACACTCTGAGATACTTTGCTTTTCTCTTCCCTGAGGGACTATGTGGAGATGTTGGACGGGTTAGTGGGTTCAGTGATTACCGCTGTGGCTTCTTTTTAAAGCTTTGGGGCTGTATCCAGCTGTGGGGTGTTTATCTCTGAATTGTGAGAGATGGAGCCTTTCTCTTTACATGGGCAACCACCAGCCCCACCACCTCATGCATTTAATTGTCTTGTTTTGCATGTAAAGCCCTTTCTTTGGCAAAGGATTCATCACCCAAGAGACCAGAAAGAATCAAGTAAATATGTGCTTGAACAGTTTCTAAAAACCTGCAGTTTAGCCCAGGAGACCAGAAGGTTCTTGTCCCCTAGGGAAACTGCAATTAAATGGGATATCCAAATATGCATTAAGTACCTGATTGGTCCACGGTGTAATTATGTATTTGAAGAATATTTTAAACATGTGTCCGACATGCCTCCGCACTGTTTCAATCCATCAAGTAACTCTATACTTAGAACATGTGTTCTGCATAGTGAGTTGTTTTATAAACCCTCTTTAAAGGAGCGGAAAGTAAAGGTTTCAGCTGCAGCCCATTCTTCAGAAGTGTTTACGCCAACCAAAGGCGGACAAAGCTAACCGAGTCAGAGTTGTAAGTTGTCCACGTGGAGCGTCTTCCTTGCCTGGGTGCTGAGTGCCTCAAGGGTGAACTGGTTCTGGCAGGAGCTCCGAGGCTCCTGGGACCCTTTCCGTAGAACAGCTAGGAGCTGTCAGAAAATGGAGGAACTGGGAGGAATAGTGAGGCAAGCACTGGTGGTAGCCCCTCCCTTCCCCAAGGGAAAAGTCACGTGGCTCAGAGGACAATGAGAAGCGGGTGTTCTGGCAGGGCAGTGGGTTGGCAAGGGAGAAGAAGAAGGCTAGGACCTGGTGTTCAATGATGTACTGCACTGGCCAAAGGGGTGGAAGCAAAAAGGAGACTCGGGAACTTGAGGGGTCACCCCAGAAGTGCAGGGCCCTCCTACAAACCTCGGAATGGATGCCGGCGGTCAGTGGCTCCCCTGAGTTCCCTGTGCAGTCTAAAGACACCTGCCATGGTTTCAGATCTCTTGGTCTGACTGCTGTTACAAGGACAGAGCAACTCTCATGCAGCCTTGGTTTTCTGAGTATTTCAGTTTCTCCTAAGTTGGTTTAACTGCTGTTTGCATTTTAACTCTTTTAAGCTGCAAGGGACTGGCTTCCACTAAGCTTGGCCCCTGCCCTTCCCCCACCCCCTTTTGAAATAGGAAGGAAGCAAAGCAACTTTTAAACTGATTGGATTTGATGAAAGGGCAGGACAAGGGCATTCTTAGCCAGTGTAGCTGGGGCTGCATTTTTAAAAATATATATTTATTTTGTGTGTATGGGTGTTTCACCTACATGTATGTTTGTGCACCACATATATGCAGTGCCTACAGAGGCCAGAAGAGGGCATTAGATCCGCTGGGACTGGAGTTAAAGAAAGCTGTGACCCAACCTATGAGAGCTGAGAACAGAACCCAGTCTTCTGGAAGAACCGCCAGTGCTCTTTAACCACCAAGGCATCTCTCCAGTTCCTGGGGCTTCATTTTAAGGTCAGAAATGCTGCATCAGATAAAAGGTGGTTGGGATCTTAGGGTCATACCTAGAAGGACTTTTGGGAAGGCAGGTGTGCAGGAGATTCATCCAATCATCAAAGTCTAAGCATACCAGGAAAAGATGGGGGGGGGGGGGAGTAAACAGGAGGGGAAATGAATAATGGGGAGCTATAGGAGGAGCTGAGGGGGTACAGGGGACTGAGGAAGTGCATGGGGGCTGAGGGGGTACAGGAAGGCTGAGGGGGTGCATGGGAGCTGAGGGGAGTAGTGATTGGAAAGGAACTTTAAGGTGTCACAGGGAAAGGAAAACATTCCGAGAGAAAGACAGGCTGATGAGAGCGCAAGCTTCACTTACTTCAGACCGTTTTCTCTCCATATCCTCAGAGAAGATTCACTGACAAAAGACGCAGCACCCCTCTTGTCTATGGCACCCCTCCTGTCTAATTGTGGTGTTAGAACAGTGTGGATGGTACCTAGTACCTGGGAAGTGGGGAATTCTTTTGATGTTGGTGTCTACACATGTGTCTAATCGGCTTTGAAGTATGACACATGCATTCTTCCAATGTTTAATGTCTAAAGTCATTGATGCTTCTGGAAAAAGCTGAAAAGAACTGTGGGAAATACCTGAGTGGGTCTTGGCACAGCCTTCCATATTTTAAGAACCTGTGACCTCACAACTTGTATGAGGTAAGGCAGCAGAGTAGCCTTGGGCTTTCTAATGGGCTGGGTAGTCATTGTCAGCAAGGTGTGGTTGTATTGGGGCAGAGGCTGAGCAGCCAACAGTCGCCTTTGAGAAGCACATTCCAAGCTCAGGGTTGCCACAGGCACTTTGCCTGTTCTTTCTAACAAGCTTGTATAGTAGGTGTAACAAGCCTCTCTCGTGAAGAATCTAGAGTGATCTTGACCTCACAAATGCCTGCCTGCCTGGCTCCCTGTCTGCCTTTCTCCTGTGCTGGATTGAAGCACTCTTGTGCTTATGTATGCCAGGCAAGGGTTCTGCTACATTAACTTTTTGCTGAGCCCATGTATCACTATATACTCCAACAAGCCTTGAACTTGAGATCCCTGGCCTCCTTAGTGCCGGGATTTCACTGTGTATCACCTGGTCTAGTAAAAATGAATTGGAGGTTTCTACCCACCTTAGATTATTCAGTTCCCAAGTAAAAGCCAAATAGTAAGCCTTAAAAGCAGTAGAGCTGGACAGATGTACTACCCTCTATGCTGTTTTGTCTACTTCCCTGTCAGTAACTCCGAGGTATCCCTTGCCCTGTTCCTTCTGGGCTGCTCCTGCCCCAATTGGCTGACCCTCTCATGATTCATCTATCCCATGGTGTCTTCCCCTCCTCCCTCCTCTCATCTTTTCTGGTTTCTGCCTGAGATCCTGGGAACTGAAGCCCCACCTGCCTCCCTTCTGCCCTGCTAGTGGCTCTAGGCATCTTTATTGACCAATCGAGGATAACTTGGAAGGCAAGGTTACATAGCATTTCTTGGTGTACTGAGGATTTCCTTGTGGGGGAGAGGGCAGCCAGATCTTGGGGCCGGTATTTAGCATTATAATACATAGCAACAGACCAAACCTCAACAATTAGCACCCCAACTACCTTACCCTTTGCCTGTTCTGCTACCTAAAAGCAGTTTTCCCTGCTTAATTAAAACCATTTTCAACAGGGTACTAGCTAGTCACCTAACCAGACTATAACAACAACAGCAACAGCAACAAGAACAATAGTAACAAAAACCAGAAAGATTACCTTCTCCTGAGTGTACTTGGTCATTGGTCACACATCTGCCACTTGCTTTCTAGGTCCTTTATAGGTAGTATCCAAGGGATTCGTGGCCGTATTCAGAGAACAGTTACAAAAGGCAGTCAGCCAACAACTGTTTACTCAGCGTTTGCTCACAGTAGGTCAGTTCTGGGTCCAAGAAAGAGCAGTGACGAAAACAGACCAAAAAATTCTCTGTCCCCAGAGAGATGATGCCCCAAGGGGCAGGGAGAAAATGATTGCAATGTTCTTCATGCCAGACAGTGAGGGGGTGAAGGGGAGAGAAGGAACGAGAATAGGAGTTCGGGGACCTTTATACACTGTCATCTGAAGAATGTCTCCTGAGGTGATGACCAGGATGCCCTGAAGAAGTGCAGGAATGGGGTAGAGAAGAGAGCACA
Source organism: Rhabdomys pumilio (assembly GCA_030674055.1). Taxonomy (NCBI): domain Eukaryota; kingdom Metazoa; phylum Chordata; class Mammalia; order Rodentia; family Muridae; genus Rhabdomys; species Rhabdomys pumilio. The sequence goes on from JANHMN010000007.1 coordinate 67,843,441, forward strand.
ACCAAAGCCAGTACAGAGAGGCCAGAAACAGTGTGCAAGGTGCTATGATCAGCTGAGCAGGGAAAGGATGCTGGGAAAATGGGGGTTGGGGGAAAGGGCTTTCCTTGCTGTAGGGACTGTGGCTTCACCAGAAATAAAGAAGTCATCGAAAGGCTTCCAGTTGCAGATTACACAGATTTCTAAGTCTCTCCAGTGATTTGTCATTTCCCTTCAACTATAACAATACATATAAATGTTGTCTTAACAGCTAGCCCAGGCTTATCTCTCTCACTGGGAAGGAAGGCGGGTACCTCTAGAAATGGTGCCATCATCCACCCCAACCATCATCCTGGGTGATCCAGGTGACCATCCAACCCAGGTTTCCCCATGCACGGTGTTATCTCCTCTACACTGGGTGACCACGTCATTGGCCCTCACCTATGCTTTTTCTTTCTTGGATTCCATGATTCTGCTGTGTCTTTGTATAGAGCATGTCTGAGGGTTCTAGCTTTTGGGGCTGGAGCCTTCTTGTCAGCACCCCCACCCCAGAAGCTGCACACCTTTGTCCTCCTTTCTAGTCCTTTATTTTCTCTCCTTAGTTAGCACCTTCTAAACTTACCCTTGAATGCTCTGATGATGCATATGTTTAGTCAGTTTACTTCATCTATCATGTTGGGAACATGCTACAGTTTTACCAGAGCGTGAGACGGGTGTACAGAAAGGTCTGGACTTGCACTGGTCTTGCACAGTTTCCCAGAGAAAGAGGAGTCAGAGCTAGGCATCAAGATTTATTACATAGGACTAGTTCACAAGAAGGTGGAGAAGTCCTGAACTGCCATCTGTAAGCCAGAGTCACAGGAATATTGGTGATGTAACTCTAGTTCTTAAAGTCCAAAGGCAGATTTTGCTATGTAGCTCTTACTAGTCTCAAATTCACTATGTGGACTAGGCTGGCTTTGAACTTTCAGCAACCTTCCTACATTTGCATCTCATATGCTGGGATTACAGGTTATCACAACATGCCTGGCCTATGATTGTCAAACAGAGAAGATAAAAACCAAGATCAGCCAAGGGCCTGAAAGAGCTCCTTGTACTGACCTGCCCTTGCTATCCCCTAAGAAACTGTGATGGTTTGTATATGCTCAGCCCAGGATGTGGCACTATTAGGAGGTGTGGTCCTGTTGGAGTAGGTGTGTCACTGTGGTGTGGGCTTTATGACCCTCCTCCTAGTTGCCTGGAAGTCAGTATTCTGCTAGCAGCCTTCAGATGAAGATGTAGAACTCTCAGTTCCTTCTGCACCATGCCTGCCTGGATGCTGCCATATTCCCACCTTGATGATAATAGACTAAACCTCTGAACCTGTAAGCCAGAGCCAATTAAATATCCTTCATAAGAGCTGCCTTGGTCATGGTGTTCACATACTGTTCACAGCAGTAAAATCCTAAGACAGAGACCCACTTTCTTTCTATTTATAAGGAGGTGGTACCAAGACCTAAAAAACAGTCAACTGAGAACAGCCATCCTGTGGCCGGGAAGTAATGACCATGAGGGCTGAGCAAGGAGGTCTCGAAGCAGAAGTTCACAGTAGAGAAAGACAAGAGACAATGCAGACAACAGGGAAGGGGAGTAGATTAGTAATAAACACATGCTTCTCTCTCTCTCTCTCTCTCTCTCTCTCTCTCTCTCTCTGTCACACACACACACACACACACACACACACACACACACACACACACACACACACAGGAGGCTATATTCTAGATAGGTCAACCCACAATCACGCTGCTGATTCATTCAGCCTCTAGTCAAGTGGGAAGAGTAAAATGGGTCTGGATGCCTGAGTCCAGCTTCTGAGTAGGATGAGGTTGGTCATGAGGCACCTGTGGATTCCAGATGAGGCCAGGGAGCCAGGCACTAGTCAGTGGACACCACTAGTATCTAACTGTATAGTCCACACAAACAAAGTGTTGTTTTAGCTTTGAGACAGAGGTCACCACCTAGCCTGCTTTCACATCTAGATGCTCAGCCTCAGGCCTCTGGAACAATGTCTATTATTGGAATCAAGATGGCAGTTAAAGGTAGGCACCTTCAGCTAAGCCTTAGTTTGATTCTGGGAACTTAAACTGTGGATGGAGCGAGTCAACTCCCAAAAGTTGCCCTCTGACCTCACACACGTGCTCTGACTTCTAAACCTATGCATACCTTCTCCTCCTGCCTCTTTTCATTCCCTGCAATTTTATAACAGGAAACTTGGGCTGTTATAGCTGAGCACAGTGGTGTACACCTTTGATCCCAGAACTTGGGAGGCAGACACAATCAGATCTCTGTGAGTTCTAAGGCTAGTCTGGTCCAGAACAGCCAGGACTGTTACACAGAAAAACCCTGTCTTGAAAAAACAAAAAGAAAAAATTAAGAAAAGTGGGTTATAACAGTCTATGAAACTCAAAATAGTTAATTTTACTACTATGCATGGTTGTTTTGTGTTCTCTCCTAACCTCCTGCAAGGAAGAAGATTTAAAAACCACAGCAAAAAAGTGGGATCTCATAATTTTGTAGGTTTCAACTAACATCATCTATGAAATCACTGTTTCTGACTCCAACAATTCCAAGAGTTAACTGTTTCAGACTGAAGCCAAGTTGGTGGTTTTTAGTTCAAACATTTGGAAGGCAGTGGCAGGTAGATCTCCAGGAGCTCCGAGCCAGCATGGTCTACATAGGGAGCTTCAGGGCAGCCTGGGCTACAAAAGGAGACTTTGCCTCAAAAGTAACAACAACAATTAACAAACCAGCTCTATAATGAAAAAACAAATACAGTCTCGGGGCTGGAAAGATACCTCAGCAGTCAAGGGTGAGCACTGCTCTTGCAGAGGACTGTGGGACTGTGAAAGATAGCATGGTCCCCAGTTGAGCTAAGGCTAGAAGCCCGAAGACCATGAAGGGATGGTAGGAGCTTTGCCTGCTCCCGAGCACCAGGCTCGCATCACTAGCTGCAACCCCCCATAGATTTGTGGCCATCAGTCACGTAGGGGCAATGCCCTAAGTCCCTCCGCATGTAGATGAGGTATCCCTCATATCTCAGACTGAGACAATAGGAAAAGAGATGTGACCTGTGGTCGCTTAGGCTCAAGACAGAGAGCTCCATGCTAATGAGGTACATAGAAGCCTGGAGAGCTTAGCTAATAAGCTTTCCTTCCCAGACACTCCTCCCTGCAAAAGGTATTTAATTAATCTCAGACCCATCCTGAGAAGTGGGGTATGATTTTACACATCCACTTTCCACCATGACAATTAATGCCTTAAAACCATGAACTGTCTCTTTTCCTTGGGATCTACTGTGGGGAGCCATGGAGAAGGCCTTCGCCTCTAGTCTCCTGTAGAAGGCCACCAAGCCAAGCTCAAGCCTGCTACTGTCAAGCCAGGGACTCCCTGCTCAGGACCAGCCAGAGCACCCCTTTAACCTTGGCCCTGGGCCAGATCCAGCCCAGATTCCTTTCTCAGCTCTTCCTCAACTTCCAGCAGCGCCTGGGTGTCTAAGAGCCTGGGAACCCCACAGACCCAGGCTCTTCGCAGGCCTGGGGACTCCTGAGCTAGCTCCTGCTCCTATGCCTCAGACTGTGCTTTACCATCCCAACAGTGTCCTGGGCCTGCCTCACTTAGCAGCAGAGTACACGCCAGACCCACCACCCTACAGAGGACCTGTACTTGTTCCCAGCGCTCAGCTTGGGTGGCTTACAACCTCCACGGAGCTGTAACCCCAGTTCCAGGGGATCTAGCGCCTCTTCTTGCCTCCAGAGTCACCAACATTCACATTCACATTCACATTCATACACAGACAGGCACATACACAAGTAATGTTTTAAAAATCTGAAATACAATTTCAGATATAAATATGGACATGTACATGGTAAACTTCATGTTGTACAGAGATTGTAAAAAATAAAAAAAACTTCTGGACACAGGGTGCATGCCTCTAATCCTAGCACTCATGAGGCAGAGGCAGGTAAATTCCTGTTAGTTTGAGGCCAGCTTGGTCTAGTTAGTGAATTCCAGGACAGGCAAAGCTACATAGTGAGACTCTGTCTCAAAAAACAAAAACAAAACAAAATAAAAGTAAGAAAAATTCATTACTATCAGACATTCCTACTATTTCACAGTGGGCAAACATTCACATTTTTTATATTGGAATTCATAAATACTTAAGTCTAGCCAGACATAGTGACACACACCATTAATTCCAGCTCTCAGGAGGAATAGACAGATGAATCTCTGACAGTTTGAGGCCAGCCTGGTCTACACAGTTCCAGGACAGCCAAACCTACTTAGCGAGACCCTGTTTCAAAACAACAAAACAAAAAAGTCTAAGTAAAAAATTATTTTAATATTAAAAGCCACAACGTAACTGACAAAATGTGACATTAAGGAACTGACCAGCCAGGCATGTAGGCCCAGCCCCTGGGAGTTAGAGAAGAGTGCTTTAGGTTTGCCAGCTTGGCCTATACAGTAAATTCCAAGCAAAGATCAATTTCAAGGAAATTTTCTGTTTAACTGAGGTTCCAACTTGAGGATTGGTCCATGGTGACCAAAAAGATACAGAAAGATAAAACATGTAAGCAAACAGTTGGGAGTACTAAGAGAAAGTGTTTTCAGGAGAGAAGGAAGACATGAAACAACGTTACCCTCCAAAAATGACCTCCTGTTTGTCTTACAGCTGTGGAAATGAGGCAGCTCAGTTAAAGCTACAACTTGGCTTTCCTCCTCTCTCCTAGCCCATGCTTGGCTCACCACCATATCCACTGCTCTCTTCACTCCACAGAATACTCATTTCAGGTACTTGGTTTTGTTCGAGACAATGTCTCACTCTGTGTAACCCTGGCTGACCAAAACTGTGCTCTGTAGACCAGGCTGCCCTCAAACTCAGATGCGCTGCCAGCTGCCGGCCTCTGCTGGGATTAAAGGTGTGCCCTCCTGCTTTGCTGTCAAGTTTTTCAGTCACAGCATAGGCAGGGGTATCGAGGAGTGGGGTGGGAAGGAGCTCGTGGTCTCATGCTTGGCTTGAGTTTCTACCTAGCCTTTGCAGGACTTCTTCCTCAGGCTTCTGGTTGTCGGTGTTTAGCTTTTTTCCTTGCTGGGAAATATACACTTGAAGTAGGAATCTCCATTACCCTCGTCTCTTAGTCCCCAAGGCTCACCCTGTATAAAGTTGGATGGCTACCACAGTGACATCTTAGTCTGAAAGAGCCCTTCCATGTGTCAGCTTCAGGTGCTCTGTTAACCCTCAAAGCATCTCCAGGAGGGGTTTCAGCATCACCATTACCCCCATCTTACAGAGGCACGGGGAACCCCACAGACTTGCTGAAAGTCAGACCCGGGGCTTAAATCAGGACAGCTGCTCTTCCCAAACCGTTGCTGTTGAATTGTGCACTTTCATCCCAGACTTCCAGCGCTTCCGGGACACGGAGTCTGGGACTCCTCTGATGCCTGAGGACCTAAGAACTGCCCCATCTCTCCTTTATCCCTTTTTCCCTTGTCTCTGATCGAGGACACTTTATTGCCACTCCACTGTCCCCTCCTCTGGTTTCCCACTGGTGCTGTGGAGGAACCCAGGGCCTGCCCTACTACTGAAGGCTGTTGCTGCCTGGACTGGGCCAGGATAGCCCAACTGGCCTCCTGTTGTTATAAAGGGCCAACTCTGGCACCGCATGAAGACAGAGCTGCTTCAAGACTCAAAGCCCATCACAGGGGTATAACAGGTTCTCTGCAGAATGCCTCATTATCTCAAGTAGACAGATTCTCTTTAAAAGACTCTGGATTGAGAGGCAGGTGGTAACATGTAATGAGAATTTTGATGTCTTTAAAAACATAGAAATGTCATGTGAATGTTTTTGTTTTAATCCCAGGGATGGGATATGGGGCTGCTTCAGACTGTTCACAGCAGCTACGATTTGTCTTGTGCTCTGGCAGAAGCGTGATTTTGCAGCTGAAGATAGTTTCTGTCTGGCATTCCAGGATATATTAACGCTAATAGAAGGGGCTGATTGGCTGGCAGATCACTGGATTTGCCTCAAGGAACTTAACACCCGTAATCAGCAGGTCATCTAACAAGATGGACGCCCCCTTTCCCACCCTTCTTCCTCTCCTACCTAGAGTTGGGAAGTTAGAAAGGTGCTAAGAAAAAGAACTCAATAAAGAAGCCAAAAGTTCTAGTTACAAGTGAATGCCTTTAATCCCAGCACTTGGGAGGCAGAGACAGGCAGATCTCTGAGTTTGAGGCCAGTCTGGTCTATAGAATGAGTTCCAGGACAGCCAGGGATACACAGAGAAATCCTGTCTCAAAAAAACAAACAACAAAACAAAAACAAGAGAGAGAAAGAGAGAAAGAGACAAAGAAAGGAGGGAGGGAAGGAGGGAGGGAAGAAGGAAGGAAGAAAGGAAAGAAGGAAAAGAGAGTGAGCCCGGATTGTGTGGTCAGTGGTAGAGCACTTGACCAGCATGTGTGGACCCCCTGACTTGATTCCCAGCACCAACTAAAGAGAGAAAGCTTGACTAAGATTTGGGTCCTGCTGTATCATTTGTTGGCCTTTTGCTCTGGAAACTAGATCAAGGGCTGGAGTGTAGCTCCGTGGTTGAGCTTGGCAAAAACACTTTTAATTGCGACTTTGAACCTGGGTTCCTCAGTCTTAAGAAGATTAAATGGATGTGTTAAAGCTCAAAAAAAAGTGACTAGTGTACAGTAAAATTAAGCAAATGATCATTATGGTCTTCAAGTTCCAACTACAGTGTCTGAGAATCCACCTTTGGGTTCCAAATTGTTTTAGTTTTCTGAAGGGCAGGAGGTTGGCTTGTGAGACTTAGCATGGCATGACCCATGGCTTCCTACTAAATGCCCCTTCCATCTAGGCTGAGGGAGAACAAGTTTGATAGCTTTGGAATGGGGTGGAAGCAGAGGCAGGAGAGAGGGGCTGCATCCTCAGTTGGTTCCTACCCAAACACCTGCCAGCTCCTGTCCTTCCCCTCCCAAGCAGACTGACCTCGTCTCTCTGAAGGCTGCTTTGGCCACTCCTCCTCTTCCCACCATGGCTTCCCACCACTGTAGCTATCACCTGCGAAGAAATGTGTGTGACCTCTGTCCAGTGCCACGCCCTGGATCAACCCTGACAAAAAGAAAGAACTGCTTCCTGGAAATGCTCAACTTTCTCCTAATTATCCTGGCTGCACACTCAAATTCCTTCTCGCCTCTAAATATTTTCACCGTGAAAGGCCTGCTTTTTTTTTTTTTTTTTTTTGTTAAAGTTTTATTCTTGAGACGGTTTCTCACATAACCCAGACTGACCTTGAGCCCCTGATCTTTCTGCCCCATCCCCTGAGTGCTGGGATTACAGGGTATACGTATAGAGCCTCACCTGGCTGCTAAAATTTTAATTATTCATTGCCTATTTGAATTTCTTTAAAATATTGTTTTATATTAACACACCTGTTTGTATGCATTGGAGTGTTCATGTATTATGGTGCACATGTTAAGATCATGGCAAAACTTGCCAAAACCTGTCCTCTCTCATATTTAGTGACTGAAGCATCCAATGGCCTGAGTTCAAGTCTTAGTCCAGGGGGCTTTTTGTTGTTGTTTTTGTTTTGTTTTTTGAGACAGGATTTCTCTGTGTACTCCTGGCTGTCCAGGAAATTACTCTATAGACCAGGCTGGCTTCAAACTCAGAGATCAATCTGCCTCTGGCTCCCAAGTGCTAGAACTAAAACTGTGGACCACCGATGCCCAGCTAATTCTTTTCTTTTAATTTTTTTTTTTTTAGACTTAAAAAAATTATTTTATGTCTGATTGTTTTGCCTATACATGCAAGCCTGGTCCTCACAGATGTTATAATAGAGCATTGGGTCTCCTGGAACTAGAGTTATAATTGGTTCTGAGCTACCATTTGGCTGCTAGGTGGTGAACCTGGGTCCTCTGCTAGACAAACAAGTGTTCTCCAATCCCCAGGCGATATCTCTGATGTACAGTTATAAGGAGGTAGCACTTTGTAATTTAAGCCATGTTACAAAGTATCCAGTTATTCTCACACATGGAAACAACTGTAAAAAAGATGAAAGAAGCCAGTATCCTATCTTTAAACTTGGTATGATCAAAAATTTACTCTTGGTGGCACATGCCTTTAATCCCAGCATTCAGGAGGCAGAGGCAGGTAGAGCTCTGAGTTGGAGGCCAGCCTGGCCTACAGGCATGATTTCCAGGACAGACAGAGCTACACAGAGAAAACTTGTCTCAAAAAACAAAACAAACGAAATTTGCTCTTGGAATATCACACACATACATGCACAACTCTTTAAAAAACAAAAACCTCTAGAACCTAGGGAGATGGCTCAGTAGTAGTTCAGAGCATTTATTGCTTTTGCAGAGCAACTGGGTTCAGTTCCCAAAATGCACAGGGTGACTCACAGCACAAACACACACACACACATACTTGCAGGCAAAACATTCAGACATAAAATAAAATGAATGAATCTAATTTGAAACAATGTTCTAGGTTCTAGGTCTCACAGGCATGTAGACTGAAATTGTAAAAACCCAGGGAAGCTATCAGAGGTCTTTAATCACAATGCTCCTATGATAAGCCCCCCAGAAAATTGACTGATGCAGGGATAACCTGGTGTATGTAGACGTGAACACCAAAGAGCCCCTGTTTGAAACAAGGTGGAAGGTACAGACTGACACAGAGGTTGTTCTCTGGCACGTGTGTGTCCACGCTCACACAGTTGAATCCACATACACACATATGTTTGTACGCACAAATAAATGGGTTAGGAATTTAGTTTAGTGTTAAAGTACTTGCCTAGCAACGCACAAGGACCTGGCTTCGGCTCTCAATTCCAAGGGGAGCATGAGAAAAAAAAATAGAGTAAAATGTAATGAAAAAATTAAAAACCAAGAAAACTTTTTTTGTTTTAAAACAAAAAAAGGCATTAAAAGCTTACCATAAAAATATGCTATTCCCCGCGCCCCCCCCCACCCTCCACCCACCCCCCACCCCCGCCCCAAGCCAGGCGGTGCAACACTCAGGAGGCAGAGGCAAGCAGATTTCTGAGTTCGTTGGAGTCTTGAAAAAACCAAACCAACAAACAAAAAAAGCGCCCCCACCCCTTGCTTTTCTTGCACATCCACTTTTTATTGTAAGCAAATACACCAGACAGTTCAGCTGGCTGTGACTTCCCCAGCGACAAGGACAGGACTCGAGTATAATTCTTGCAAATGGAATTCAGCATCCTTTACAGGGGCTATCAAATCTTTGGTTGTTTTCAGTAATCCTTGAGTTCTTCAGGACTTATGACAGAAGAAAAAAAAAGGGCAATGCAGATGTGGTTAGCTGTGAGAGAAAAAGAAAAAGAATAGAATAATTGGAGAGATAAAAATAAAACCAATACGTGGAAAAGGCCAAAAGGCCAAAGTCATCTGTAAGAATGGAGAAAGAGCCGCAGGGTGGAGGAGGGAGGAAAAAGAAATGGTGTGGTATGAGACAATGCCACAGACTGTGCGTGTGCGTGCGTGTGTGTGTGTGCGTGTGTGTGTGTGTGTGTGAGAGAGAGAGAGAGAGAGAGAGAGACAGTCAGACAGACAGACAGGCAGACAGAATGGGCACAGGAAGAGAGACTAAGTTGCAGGAATAGGCAGAGTGAAGAGAGGCGCCTGGGTGGGGGAATCCCAGAAAGGCCATTTTCAAAAATTCCAGTGGAAATCCCAACAGCGACTCTACAAACACACACAGACTGTGTAATGCACTATGGCGAGTATTCTGTCGAGGCTAGAGGGAATTCTTCTGCTCAGAACAGAGAGA
>JANHMN010000007.1:67863452-67905753 GCA_030674055.1 Rhabdomys pumilio
TGTGTGTATATGTGTGTATGTGCATGTGTGAGTGTATGTGTGTGTGTATGTGTGTGTATGTGTGTGTGATGAAAACCTGCTAGCTCATTTGAACTAGAGATGAAGCTCAACAGCCTAGTAAGGTTGCCCCAACTCTGCTTCTATAAGCAGTGCTGTAGTGAACACCTCCCACTGCCAGGTTATGGACCTTTACAAAGCTCCTAACAGTTCCAGGAGTTCTAGAGGGAGGGTTATTAAGACAGGAAGTAAACAACCAGGCAGTGGTGGCACACGACTTTTACCCCAGCACGCAGAGAAGCATATAGATAGGCACGTAGATCTCTTTGAGTTCAAAGCCAGCCTAGTCTACAGAGTGAGTTTTAGGACAGCCAGAGCTACACAGAGAAACCATGTCTCAAAAAAATAAGACAGGAAGTAAACAACTCATAAATCTCAGAAATCCCTGAAACCAGATTAACAAGAATTCTCCCTCCCAGAGGTTATGAAAGCAGTAAAGACTGGGGAAGAGACTCTTTGATTTAAGGAGCTACAAGCAAATCATGGAGAGAGCTCCAATATTTTAGCTTTGGTGAGTTGTCACCCATGCTGGGGTGGGCTTTCTGTGACAGGACTGCAAATGAGTTATCCATGTTTGTGTAAGTAACCCCAAGAAATTTACTGATTCAGTAAATTGGACTTTAGTGATACAAAAATCTTCCCATAACCAGTAGATTTGAGGGGAACTCAGGAATCCAGCAGGTCTTCCACACTTTAAGAAATACTGGAATAAGGGGGGCACAGAATTCTAAAGTGACATGTGGTAAGGATGGTAAGGACTGGAGGCAAGCCACTGCTCTTCCACCACAAGATGCTAACCCTTATTTGGAGATCTTTCACAGAGTCAAAATAAAATCTGTTCTTAGTACCATATACAGTAATTCATTACATTCACCTATCCATAAAATGACCTTATAGAAGAATATGTATGTATGTATGTATGTATGTTTGTTTGTATGTATGTTTGTATGTATGTATATGTATGTATATAAGCCATCTCCTGGAGAGATGGCTCAGCAGTTAAGAGTACTTTGCTGCTCTTGCAGAGGACCCAGGTTTGGTTCCTGGCACCCACACAGCTGTGAGAGCAGCCTTCTCTGACTCCGGGGGATCCAATGCCTTCTTTTGGCCTTTATAGGCACTAGGCACTAACATGGTACACATAAGTACATAGACACAAGCAAACACTCATATGCATAAAATAAACTGTAATACAGTAACCCAGATTAGAAATATTGGGTTGTTTTGTTTTGTTTTTGCCACAGTGAGGGATCTGGTTGGTTTAGCTTCTCATAAGGTGATGTGGCTAACATTGTCTGCGTTGTACCAATCACTAGGCTGAAGGTAAGAATACTGGGTCTCCTGCTCTGCATAGAGTTCCAGCATGGTTTCCGAACACGAGGAGAAAATGAATATATGAGATGTGTGCTGAAAGAAGTTGTGTCACAACTAAGCTTTAGAAAGGTCCCTGTCCTAAAGTGAGCACAATTAAGGCAAGCCCCAATGGGACCAGAGTAAACATTTGTTTTCATTTCTATTTTTTCCCCATTTCCAGAGCACTGTGGATTTCGGTTATCTGGGGGGGGGGGGGGGGGGGTTAACTCTCACTCACTTCAAGACCCTAAAACGACATTGTCTCACCAGTACATGACTTATTTCAAAAGTGAGTGTTGGGTATTCCAGTAGATTTGAATAGGAACACAACTTTTCTTTGGAGGGGGCATGTTGAGACAGGGTTTCTCTGTGTAGCCCTGGCTGTCCTGGAACTCACTTTGTAGACCAGGCTGCCTTGAACACAGAAATCTGCCTGCCTCTGCCTCCCAAGTGCTGGGATTAAAGGCATGCACCACCACTGCAGGCAGAATGCAACTGTTTTAAGCCTCAGGAAAATACCACTGAATCCAGGAAGCTGAAGAAGCTAAGGTAGTAGGGTTGAAACAGATTTAAGGCCCAGCCTGGGCTACATAGCAAATACTAGGGCAGCCAGGGTCAGGTAGCAAAACCCTGTCTTAATACCTGAAACAATGTATTTTGTTGGGTAAGAAGATGAGTTTTGCCAGTGTGTTTGTTTTCTGGGGTTTTCTTTCAAGAACTAATGCATACAATGGGTTAAAGTCTGAAATTATGACTGGACAACAGCTAAAATACTGAGACATGCCATAGCTCCTGGGAATAAGTACCGAGGAGGTGCACCCAGTCACCGCCTTAAGGTTCAAGGTGAGGAAGTGGGAGAGAGTGCAGAGGGACGTTTGGAGAAAGCTAAGGTACATGTACTGCAAAGCCTGAGCAGAGTCGTTCACAACAGCTTAAGAAGCGCCTTTTCCAGAAACCAAGAAAAGAACATGTATTCTGAGGAGCTGTTTCAACCTGTCCACACCCTAGGCGACTTCCCCGCAAAATGGGCAAATCCCGGGCTAAAGTGATTGCCTCGCCTTGCGTCGTTGGCTCCTTAAATCCCAGAGCACGTGCCCACCGGGGCTTCTTTAAGAGTGGACACTATATGGACGCGGATCAAGTTTGGATCGGATCCACTCCGAATCCAACCGCCCTGAGAGTGGGCTTGGCGGGCAGGTCCGCGGGCAGGTTTCGCAAGGGGCCCGCCCGCGTGCCCCTTAGCCGGTCCGGGGTTACGCTGCCAACTGCGGTGCCCCGCCCCGCCCCGCCCCGCCTCGCTCCGCCCCGCCCCGCAGCCCGGCTCTCACACGGTTACTTGCGTGACCAACCCGGGCTGAGCGAGCTGAAGGACCACGCGGGAGGAGGGAGTCAGAGCGCGGGCCCGCCCGCTCCTCACCGACAGCCTCTCCTCCTCATTGGCCACAGGCCTGCGTCCATCACCCCCAGGTGGCGCTCGGATTGGCGGAAAGCGCACTTCTAGAACGAGGAGGGCAGAGTGACTCCGCGGGTCTCCCGCGGCTCCTTTTCTCCTCCCCCTGCTCAACGTCCACCCACCTCTCCCCACCCCCATCACTTCCCCCTCCCGGTGCGCGACAGTGTCCTTAGAAGACTCATTGGGCCAGGGGCGAAGCCAGCCACCTAGCGAGCCCCACCACCATTGGTCTATAATCACGCCCGTCACAGCGGCAGGCCCCACCATTGGGCATCCTTGCTGCGCTCCCGCCCCGCCGCCTCCTCCCTCGCGGCTCTCCCCGGCCCCCTACCCCGCCCGCCCCGCCGCTCCTTCCCAGTCCAGCTGGGCGGGGACTGCCCTAGGACTCTTTAAAGTCTGTGAGTCACTGCACAACCTATCAATCCAATTAAATGTCTTGAGCGAGCCGAGCGGGCGGTGCTCCCCGCCGCCGGCCGCCCCTGCTCTCGGCGCCCCGCTATCCATGGCTGGCTGGCTGTACTCCTCCCGGTGCGCCCTCCTCCCGCATCTCGCCAGCTTCGGCAACTTCCCCTCAGCCAGCCTCTGCCCCCAGGCCGCCACGGCATGGGCTAGACCCCGAGCCGCTTCTTGCCGTCTTCCGTCCAGTCCGCGCGCGGTCTCGCCCCTTTAGCCCGTCTCGCCCGTCCCCGCCGTTTCCCCGACAGTCAGTCCATTCCTCGGTCGGCTTTCCTCCGCGGGGCAGCGGTGGAGGACCAGCCGGCTCCGTAGGAGCGGGAGCCCCCACCCCGCTCCTTCTCCGGCTCCTCCGCGCTCCCACTCGTCGGGATCCCCGTCCCGCACTGAGGGACGCACCGACCGACGTCCTCTCCCCGCGGCCGTACGACCCGCCCGGGGGCTGGACCCGGCGCCCACTTCTTCGCGGAAGGTGAGTACGGAGCGGGGTTTTGGGTGGGGAGGTCTGAAAAAAAATGTTGTGGCCAGGCCACTTTTGAGAAGGGCAGGGATCAGGTTGTGGCTGGAGGTTCCCGGTCCGGCGTGGATATGAGGAGGCGACTCCCTCCTTCCCTCTCTCGCTTCCCCCTCCAACATTCCCCCCTCCCCGCCCTTGACACCCTTCTCCTGTCTTGCTGTACATGTAGGTATTGCCAGACTTCCACCAGCGGGGCATTATGCCGCCTGTAAAATAATTGGTGCTGGCATGCTCTCTGTCTTTTGAATGCCTAAGTGAGCAGTAATAGTCTGCGATGTGATCTGATAGACTGAGTGCCCTGCAGAAAGTGTAAAATGCCTAATGGGGGCACATTTTCCTCTAAATCGAAGTTAACTTTCATTCAATAAAGGCAAAGCAAAAGGTGTTTGTAATTTGAATGCATGGTGATAGAGGAGAATACTGGTTGCCTGGTGGCTTTACTTAGCGCTTTTATTTTGAAGTAATTTTATGGGTTTTCTTCTGAAAACTGTGAATTCGGTATTAAAGAGTGTGAAGTCTAAACCTGTTGGAAGAGAGCAGGTAAGGTGAGGATCCAGCTTGATACGTCCACTTGGCTTTCCCTTTGCTCCAGGGAGGCATTGCAACGCAGAATTTTGTCTTCTCTGCCACTGGATGCAGTGTAGAGCTTTTGTGTATTGAGGAGCAGTTTAGAGGTTGTTTCTTTGGGTATATATCTTTTTGTTCTTGACTACTCTTTAAGCAACGTTATTCTACAGAATCTCTTCAGTTTTTAATTTGGTTTTTCCATCGTAAGTGCTTCCAGACTACAAATACCCACCCTTACCTGCTTCAGGGGGGTCTGACTATATGGATCTTTAATATTTACTTTAAGGTGAAAGAATGATAAGGAATGGTCCCTCCGATTTGGCTTCTGAGGTTGCTGTTTAGACTTCAGTTCTAAGTTGATATTACCCTCTTGAAATCGAGTTCTGCACTCGTTGTCCACAAGATTTAAATTAGGCCAAACCAAACATATTTTGAAATATTAAGGTACAGCAAAGACCTCTTGGTAGATCATTTTCTACTTCTCTCTCAGACTAACCAGAATAAGTTGTTACTAAATTTAATTTTAAAGAATAGACTGTTCCTGTACTGAAATCTGCCAAGTTGCTACAGAAAGATTTCTTTTTAAAGAGCAGAAATGTGGTTATGATCAGTCCAAAGTGGTGAGGTTTAAAAGTGACTTACATGTAAATGCTGCTTTAAAGAAGTGCTTGTCACCAGCTTTAAGACATTTCAGTGTTTTTCAGAAAGACTTCACAGAGCCTTTTTGAATTGTTTAATGAACGTGCCATGTGACTTTTTTTCATGAGGATGAAGCCTCAGAGCATAGGGCATCCTGCTGTCTGGATTTGAATTTTGCCAATATCTCTCCCTCACTGGCTCTGTGACCTTCGACAAATTTAAAATAATCTGGACTGTAGTGGATTTCTCCAGTTGTTTCCCCAGAAAGACTCCTCTTTAAAAGACCTCCCCTCCCCCAAGGATTAATAGACTACTTGCCTTAGACAACATCATCACTGGAAGACAGGTGTCTATGTAGAATTTTAGAGTGAAGTCCCAGGGTCTGAAGAGATTGCTCAGTTGGTTGTCCATTTTCTGAGTTCAGATTCTCAATACCCACAAAAATGTGGCAGCCTTCCTGTAATCCCAGCACTGGGGGTGGGGTGGGGGGTAGGGTGGAGACAAGGACTCTTCAGGCAAACTGGCTAGTTAGACTAGCCAAATTGGCAAGCGCTGGGTTCAAGCAAGAGAACCCATCTCAATAAAAGATGGTGGAAGAATGTGTAGCAGACACTTGATGTCAATCTCTGACCTCCCTGCACGTGTATGTGCACCTGTAAAGATACATGAATGCTCAAACATCTGTATGCCATATACACAGGGAACTTGATGTCAACCTCTGACCTCCTTGCACGTGCATGTGCACCTGCAAAGATACATAAATACACATAAACATTCACATACCATACACACAGGGAACAGAGTGCAGCTCTGGGACCAGGGAGGCTGAGGCAGGAGGATGACCTGAGCCCAGGAGATGTAGGCCACAGGGGGACTTTTTTTTTTCTTAAAAACCAACCAACCAACCAACCAACCAACCTAACTAAAACCAAAACAAAATGAAAAGAGAGGGTTCTCAAATCAGGTCTTGAAGGTTCAAGTCTCCATATTTTCTTTTGCCATTTGGGTGTCCTTGGCCAAGTGACTGTCAGTTATTGCATCTCTAAAACGAGAACAGTAGCAGTACCTACTCCGCGTTGTCTTGATGGGAACAGATAAGTTAATATGTGCAGAGATGCTGGAGTGTTTGCTGTGTCTTCCCAAGGTTAGCCCACTTTTTGTCTCTTGTGTACAGGTGACTTTTAAAAAAGAAATGTGTTGTTTGTTTTCCTTATTGCACTAGGGAATCAAACCTAGGACCCTGCCTATGTAAAAGTAAGTGCTCTACCACTGATCTGTATTCTTAGCCTCAGTAGTATATTTCTTATGAAGACAATAATCATTGCTGTTAATAAAAGAATAATTTTAAATTTTAATAATTTTAAAAATAAATATTCCTGATGTTTATATGAAACTTTAAAGAAATTCTATGATTAGAAGCCAGATATGGTGGTGCACACCTGTCGGCCAGTAATGGAGAGGTAGAGACAGGAGGATTCCTGCAATCATAGTACTGCAGAAGCAGCAACAGGCTGCTGTTCTCTGGCCAGCCAGCTTTGCCTACTTGGCAAGTTCCAGCCCAGTGGGAGGCATTGTCTCAAAAACAAAGTAGATAGTGCCTAAGCGATGATACTTGAGGTTGTCTCTCTGATTTCTGCATGTATGCACATACATGTTCATGCTCACCTGCACATTGGCACACGCAGACACATATACAGGAAGGAAGGAAATTCAGTCATTGTGCAAGACATAACTGTATACACCTGTAACCTTGGCACTCAGGAAACTGAGGACAAATGATCAGAATTTAAGGGCTAACTGGGACTGTGTACTGCAACATTGTTTTTGAAAAATGGCTTTAGTTTATTGGATGAGTTGAGTTGTCTACACTCTGTCACTTTGTTATTCTTTTTGAGATAAGCTTTCATTCTGGTCCAGGCTAGCTAGCTTCAAACTTGCTTAGCCTCCCGAGTGCTAGGATCACAAGTGCGAGGCACCATTTTTGGCTTTCTTTCATTTAAATTTGCATAGTATCATGTGCCTGCCTCAATTACAAAATTGTTATAGAAATGACATGATTGTTGTTGCTTGTGGTTTTCTCCTTCACTAAACAGAAAGATTTGTAAAGGTAACAGTAGCATTTCATCCCTGAATCCATCACCTAGTGCCTAGCAAAGCACCTGGCATATAAGGGAGTGAGTAACCATGTACAGGTAATTAAACAGGGTTTTCAAATTGTTTATGAATAGTTACATGTACATTTTAAGTCTGATACAGTAGAGAATACTGTTAACTTTTGGTTTTTATTTTATTTGTCCTGTATGGTGGCTCACACCTTTAATCCCAGCACTAGGGGGTGGGGGTATATTTTTTTTACTTTATTTTAGTGCTTAGAGAGTAAATAAAATTTATAATTTTTTTTAATAATGGTTTTTATTTTGAAAACGAAATTAGAGTATTCTGAAAAGGCACATCTGCTATTTTCCTCTGTTACCTGACATGTCCAGGTTTTAATCATAGCTCTTTCTGACTTGTAAGCTTTCTATCGCTAAGTTGAATGTTATTCTTCATTAATGTGAACCATACAAATTAGATTTTGAATGTCTCAAATGGTGATCAGATATAATTCCCTGCTTTAGAATTAATAAAGAGAATTCATGAGTCTTACTTGGCATCACTTCCTCAAGGACTGAAACTTTACTTCTGTTTCCCATTCAGGAATAAGACTCTTTCTCTTGAACAGTTGTAATAATTAGCTGCTGAAGTAGCTACAGTAAATGTGTGGTAGGTATGTGGAATTAGTAAATGAAACGATTTTCAGACTCTCCCACATTTTCATAGGTGTTACACAATTGGGAAATCTGTTACTTTAGAACAAACAAACTGGAAGGGCCACTGCCTGCATCATGTATGGAAACTTGTTATTTCACTTGTCAATACAATGTAGCGTGGTTACTGAGCCCTCTGAAGTTATAAAATGCATGAATTAAAAGAAGGATCTTCATTTACAAAATCAGGAGTATGACCAAGTTTTATAACATTGTAAAACCTTCTTGAGGTATAAACTCATGAGGTATCTCCTGTATCCAGGTAAGTCTGTGTATACAATCCTTTGTTTAATCAAATCATGCTTCCTGGTTTAGTTACCATATTGCATTTTCATTGGCTAAAATAATAAAACTTTAGAAAAATGTCCTTCTTTTAAAGACAGAAGCAGTTTTCATGTCTGGGCCAGGCAGCGCTGAAACCTGTGGTCCTCCTGCTTTGGCCTTCTGAGTGTTTGGATCATGGCCATGTAGCCACATCTTGCTGTTTATGTACTTTTTCTTTTATTATTTTGTGTAACCTTGGATGGCCTGGTACTCACACTGTAGACCACACCTGTCTTGAGCTAATGGCAGTTCTTCTTGTCTTATTCTTTAACATGCTCTGATTACAAGCATGGGCCACTGTACCTGGCTTTGAAATATTGTTTTGATTCTTTTTGAGATGGGACTTCTTTCTGTAAACCAGGCTGGCATCAAATCAGAGATCAATCTGCCGCTGCCTCTCAAGTGCTGAGACTAAAGGCATATGCTACCCTGCCTGCCTTAAAATATGTTTTTAAGGGTTGGAGAGATGGCTCGGTGATTAAGAACACTGGTTGCTCTTCTAGAGGACTTGTGTTTAATTCCCAGCACTGAGAAGATGGCTCACAACTGTCTATATGTCCAGTTCTCAGGGATCCATAGTTGTCTTCTGGCCTTGTTCGTGTAGGCACACAGGCAAACATGCAGGAAAAACAGACACATAAAATAAAAAATAAATCTTAAAAAAAAAAAAAAAAGTATGGAGCCCAGTTTGATCCCTAATATAACTCCTCACCCCCCCAAAAGAAAAACAAACAAACAAAAAATTGTAACTGTAGACCCAGGCTTGGAGAGGAAAGATGGCTCAGCAGTTAAGAGTGCTGACTGCTCTTCCAGAAGAGCTGGGGTTCAGTTCTCAGCACCCACATGGCAGCTCACACCTGTCTATAACTCCAGTTCCAGGGCTTCTGACACTCTCACACAGGCATACATTCAGGTAAAAGACTAATGAATATAAAATAAAAATAAATTATATATATACACACACATATATATTCATATACAGTCAGGCTTAAGATTTCTTGTCAAAACAGACAAAAGCAGAGAAAAACTTACGAAGAAAGTCAAAGAAAGATTCATGCATTATTCCCCTTCAAAGGGCGCAGTTGCCTTTGGGACCCTCTTTTGTAGTCACTTATATTGTACCATTTGAATGCAGTGGAATATGCACACTTCAGAGTAGAGTGGCTTGAAGGATTTACTTTATCCCATCTAGTTCCTTTTACTTAGGGAGATGCACAAAGGCATGCACAGAAAGGCTGCACTATTGTTTTTGTTGGAGGTTTTCTTTTTGTTTTGTTTTAAGACTGGGTCTCGTGGTCCAGCTTGGTCTTGAACTCTTGATCCTCCTGCCACCTTCTTCCAAGTGTTGGGATTGCAGAACTATAGGATTTAAGAGCCTTTGAAAATTAGAGGGTAAACCAGGCACTTAGGAAGCAGAGGCAGGCGGATCTCTGAGTTTGAGGCTAGGCTGGTCTACAGAGTGAGTTCCAGGATAGCTAGGGCTACCAGAGAAATCTGGTGTCAAACAAACAAACAAACAAATATAAAAATAAACGTTAGAAGGTAGCTAGGCCTGGCGGCACATGCCTTCAGACCACACACTTGGCAAGTGGAGGAAGGAGCATCAGGAATTTCAGCTACCTGGTGAGTTCAAGGTCAGTCTGGGCCTCAGGAGATTCTGTCCCAAAAAGTAGGCTTAGAGTTTGCCTGTTATATAAATTTGTCAGAGTTTAGCCTTACTTTTTCTCTAATTATTAGCAGTTATCACCGTCTTATGATATTGTTCAAGTTTCAGTGTGAACGTGAAGTGTTAGTGGACACAGAGTGAGACCTATTTAAACAAGTGAATCCAACCTAAAAAAAAAAAAAAAAAAAAAGCTGGGCGGTGGTGGCACATGCCTTTAATCCCAGCACTTGGGAGGCAGAGGCAGGCGGATTTCTGAGTTTGAGGCCATCCTGGTCTACAGAGTGAGTTCCAGGACAGCCAGGACTACACAGAGAAACCCTGTCTCAAAAAACCTAAAAAAAAAAAAAATAAATAAACAAGTGAATCCGACACAGAAATGTCATTGGGTCTGATCATTATTGAGGATAGTGAGTACTATTTGGGAAAATGTGAGTTTTCCAAGCAGAAATGTTTTCCTGACTTCTGGGACTGAACTGTGCATTCAACACAGGCTCTGCCACTGAACTGCAGCCCCCTTCCCCAACAAAAGAAGCAACTCTTTTTGTTCTACAATTTATCTTTAATTACATGCATGTGTTACTTTACGTGTGTGCACGTGAGGCTAGAAGCCTTGGATCGCCTGGAGCTGGAGTTTCAGGCAGTTATGAACCTCCTGACATGGTGCTGGGAACTTAATTTATTCTTAACTGCTGAGCCATCTCTCCAGCCTGCTCCCAGGAATCAACTTAGAAAAAACAAAACAAAACACCCAATGACTTACCTATTTGTTCAGTAGCCACTGGACTGAAACAACAACTTCATCCCTTCTGTGCCTTTGAATTTAAAGTCCATATTTTTAGATGATTTGTGTGAGTAAGCCTTTAACACCGAATATATTAAATAATATATTAAATAATCAAAATATTCTACCTTTAAGTATTGTTTCCCACAAGTCTTTGTTGAAAAGTTGTTTTCAATTGTCTTACTATTTCTCAATGTGTTTGTACTCATTGGTGTGTGTGTGTGTGTGTGTGTGTGTGTGCATGTATGTGTATATATGCATGTGTGCATCATGCGTGTGCTTGTGAAATCTTTCTGAGTTCTTTTTCTTGACCATAGTAAGTTTTCCTTCGGCTCTCTGTGCATTTGCCAGTGCAGAACACAGAGAGCTGAAGCTTTCATTCATTTTAGACTGCTGTATTAGATGAACAGAAAAGCCTTTTCTATAGAAAGATTTTCTTTGTTTTATGAGAAGATGAGCATTGGTCATCTTACCTGCGTACGTTTAAAGGCCACAGTGTAAACCTAAGACACAGCTCAAAGTACGTGAGAGAAGCAGCAACAGAACAAGAGCAACCACAAAGGAGTTCGCATGTTTATCATTTGCTGATTTTTCTGTTAATCTGTTTTTTGGGGGGGCTGGGGTGGGAATGCTACAGCCTTTTTTTTTCTGTTGATGTGACTGTAAATTATTTCAGACATGGAGCTTTGTTTTGCTCCATGCCAAGTGATTGGTGAGTTTATAAGAAGCTTTCTTTTGTGTGTAGTGACTGCCCCAATCACGTTGAGTGTGACTTTCCTGAGAAAGTCACGGCACAGCACGGGGAGCAATAGCTTCTTTTGTTTTGTTTTTAAAGTCTTGAAATCATGTTGGGACATCAGACCTCAGTCACAGTGAAGTTGTCCAGACTCACATTGTTGCATGATTAATGTCTCCACTGAAGTCACATCAGCATTACTGTCTTCATTGGCTTTAATTCAAATGAAATGTCCCCTTTGGGTTAACTGTTGTTTAGATTTTAAGCCTTCTTTTACCTAGAAAAATCAGAGCATAAAAATGAATGCTTTTTTCTTTCTTTGTGATGTTGAAAATCAGCTTATAAGCATACCACTGAGCTATACCTCCAGACCCAAAAATACGTTTCAAAGTAGTATGTCCATAAAAACCTTGTAAGAAAAAAAAAAAATCCCCAAGGACCACAGTCTTTGACTTGGTAGGAATATTTACTGATTACTCAAACTTTTTGATGTTATTCAGACATCACAAGTCAGAAGTCCTTAAGTCCCATTAAATAAACCTTTTGAGACAGGGTCTCCAACACATTATGTTACTCAGGCTGGCCTTGAACTTGCTCCTAGTTAGGCTGACCTGAGACACCTGATCCAGCTGTGTCAGCTTTCTCAGTGAATGCAGGAATCATAGATGTGCTCCAACAAGGCTGCATGGCTCTCCCCTCCGATTTAGAAAGCAGTCTGTTGCTATTTTTAAATTTTAATTTAACTTATCTTTAATTTAATTTAATGTGTATAGGTATTTTGACTGCGTGTACATCTGTGTACAGTTTGTATGTCTGGTGCCTGGGAAAGCCAGAAGAGAGTAGCAGTCCTTTGGAGTTGGAGTTATAAGTGGTTATGGGCCACCCTGTCAGTGCTGGGGATTGAACACAGGTCCTCTAGAAGAGCAATCAGTGTTCTTATTTTTTCTTGGTTTAGACAGGGTTTCTCTGTGTAGCCCTGGCTGTCCTGGAACTCACTCTGTAGACCAGGCTGGCCTCAAACTCAGAAATCCGCATGCCTCTGCCTCCCAAGTGCTGGGATTAAAGGCGTGCGCCACCACTGCCCAGCAGGAAAGAATCTTAATGTGGATGTTATGTCCTTTGATTTTGTATAAAAGGAATCCCAATTCTGACCACAAAATTAATTTGAGTAAACAATTTATATTTGAACTTGAGTTGAGACATCAAAACATAATGATGTCAATTTCTTCTAGAAATCATGAATCTTCCTTATTTATTAACCCTAGAAAACTTTATGATGACCATGGTCTGGAATGTTTCCTAGATTTTTATTGGACTTTTTAAGTTGTTTTCACCTGTCCTTTTGTTTCCTTTGTGACTGAGCCTTTAAAAAAAAAAGAAAAAAATAAAATAAAAAAAAAAGTTACGCCAGGCAGTGGTGGCACATGCCTTTAATCCCAGCACTTGGGAGGCAGAGGCAGGCGGATTTCTGAGTTCGAGTCCAGCCTGGTCTACAGAGTGAGTTCCAGGACATCCAGGACTACACAGAGAAAGCCTGTCTCGAAAAAACCAAAAAAAAAAAAGTTACAATGAGTGTCGATATTAAACAGTTAACAAGAAAACCTTGAGTTTGCTTTGCCTGCTTACAGTGGGAGCTAAGGTTTTGTCTCAGTGATTGCAGTTTTGTAATTTTCTGCACAAATAAAACTATTAGTTCCATCTTGAGTAACAAAGTGAATATACCTATGTTTTATAAAGTAGCATTATGCGTAGTGATCATCAAGAGTTATTGTTTTGTATTTGTAAATATTTAATACAGGTCCTAGGTTCTTGGGAGTATAGTAAGACACAGCATCTTCCCAGCAATGCCTACAGTCCTCTAGAAACAAGAGATCCCTGCAAAGAAATCAGTCTTTTATGTTGAGCCATATGGAATGTAGCATATTGCAAAGTCTGGTTGGTGTGTGGTGCGGCAGTAACGCAAGTCCTAGATCAAATGGACCTGCCCTCTGGGAAATCTGGGTGGCCTTCTTGGGGATCCATCCTTCCTTTAAGTAACATTGGCTAGAGGCTTTTGTGTCTTGGACAAAGACTAGTCTCTTCTGCAGTGACTGCACAGACTTAGTAGAGAAGCACTGAAAAAATGGAGCAGGCCTCACTGTCCCCAAGGGGAGCAGAAATCGCACCTGTGAACAGAGTTTATAGACACAATTTGGGTATATTTTAGGTTCCTGAGTCAAAAGTAAATACATAAAAAGCCCACTGCTGGGAACCCTTGAAACATCAGTGAAGTGCTGTAGACAAGGGAGTTCCCTGAGGAAGGATGAACAAGCAGCCCTTCAGCAGCTACTAAAGACACCTCTCCCCAGTTTGCCTAGAATAGCCCTGGCTGCCGGGTGCGTATACCTACACCTAATTTGACTAACTTAAGAAGTCTGACTGTGTTGCTATAATTTATAAATAATCTTTCTAAATTATTTTGCCTTGAAATTTAGCAGACAGGCCTACTACCTTTTTTTTTTTTTTTTAAAACAAAACAAAACAAAACAAAACGTTGTTATTTAGTGCTGGAAACTGGACCTAAGGCCCTGTGAACACTAGGCAAACACTTCTACTGAGCAGTGTTCTAGCCTTGGATTTAAATTCAAACACAATACTGTGTGACTGTGGTTGTGTTGAAATTTTCTGAGTATTTGAAATGTTAGCATTCTTTATTTTAGATCACGTATGTTTCTTTATTTGGAACGAAGTCTAAGATGGGATAATATAATGCATTTCTCTCTCTTAGATTTGAATTTGGGGATAAAAGTACAAAAATCTCTCAGTTTATCTGTTAATGAAAGTATTTAGACACTTTTGTGGAGACGTAAGAAAACCCATAAAGAGTTTTCTTTTTCTGCAGAGTTTATTGTCTAACATCTGATTGAAACGCCCGTCTAGCATAGTTATGGCCTTATCTGTTGTAAATGATTTCAAGGACATCTGTGTGCGCGTGCGTGTGCGCGTGTGTGTGTGTGTGTGTGCGCGCGCGCGCGTGTGTGTGTGTGTGTGTGTGTGTGTGTGTGTGTGTGTGCGCGCGCGCGTGCGCGTGTGCATGTGTGTGTGTGTGTGTGCGCGTGTGCGTGTGCACAGTGTACCAGAGTGTAGCCTAACATGATGTTGTTTGATGCCTGTAATCCCAGCACTTAGGAGGTGAAGGCAGAAGGATCAGGAGTTCAAGGTCATCCTCAGCTACATAGTGAGTTTGGGACTAGCCTGGACTATATGAAACACTGTCTGAAAACAAAAAAAAAAAAACCAACAAGCCACCATGTAGGTCAGTGGTAGAGCATTTGCCTAGCATGTGTGAAACCGGGGGGG
Organism: Rhabdomys pumilio; assembly: GCA_030674055.1. Lineage (NCBI taxonomy): Eukaryota > Metazoa > Chordata > Mammalia > Rodentia > Muridae > Rhabdomys > Rhabdomys pumilio. Next base: position 67,878,145 of record JANHMN010000007.1, read on the forward strand.
GGGCCCTGGGCGCGGCGGGGCGGGGGGGGGGGGGGGGGGGGGGGGGGGGGAGGGAGCATGTGAGCATGAAAGCCTTTTCCAAATTGAATCTATAGTGGTACATGTGTGTAATCCAAGCTACTTGAATAGTTGAGATGGGAGGAATGAGTTAGAAAAACAACCTAGGAAAGACAGCAGACACCCTGTATCAAAAATAAATAAATGTTTCCAAATTCAGTATTTTAAAAGCATGTTCTTAATGTATAATCAATAAAACTTTTTTTTTTTAAATTAAAGTCACCTAGGTTGTAAGGTACATTGTTATGACAATGTCTATTATCAGAATTTTTGTTTTGTTTCTTCCTTTCCCCAACAGCATCTCATTGCTTCTCACTCTTGGCTAGGATCAAGTGAGGAGATAGGGTCTTACTCTATAGCCCAGGCTGGTGTAGCCCAGGCTGGTGTAGCCTAGGCTGGCCCTGAATTCTAGGTGTCCGCCTTCCTTAGCTTCTCGTGCTGGATAATATGTGTGAACAACCACACCTGTCTGTGAAGTATGTTTTGAGTTTGTGACTTTTAATCATTTCTCTCTTACGTAACTTTTAGTCATGCATGTTTCAGACCTTGCCACACAAACACATTTTAAATAAGAAAGACAAATGGAACTGAGAAGCAGGGAGGAACAATTCCTGTATTACACGGACCTTGGAGAGCTTTTCTTCATGTATAAGACTCACTGGAGTACCTTTAAATAATTTGCACAAATTTGAATTTGGAGACTGGAAGTTATGTGTTCTCCCAGGAATCCTTTCCTTACAGGTTTGCTGATCGTGATTCATCTTTGACACGGAGATAAGAATGTAATTTTAGTAAGTCTTCTCTGTTCTTTTTATTTTTATACTAAGAATTCTGTGGGAGGCTGGAGAGATGGTTCAGCAGTTGAGGGCACTGGTTACTCCTTCAGAGGACTAGGGTTCCCAGAACTCATATGGAGACTCGCAGCTGTCTGTAACCCCAGTTCTAAAGGATCCGATGCCCCCGTCTGATTTCTGTGGGTACCAGGCATGCATGTGGTACACAGTCATACATGCAGGCAAAACACTCATAAATGTAAAGTAAATCCATCTTTTTAAAAAAGTATGTGTTGAGTGAATGGGGTTGTTTGGTGTATGCCTTTGTGTATATGGGTGTGCATGCCCATGCATTCGTGTGTGGAGCCCAGAGTTCTACACTGGTTATCCTCTGTTGTTGACCTCCCTCTCCCTCTTCCTCTTCCTCTCCCTCCCCCTCTCCTCCTCCCCTCCTCCCCCCCCCTCTTTCTCTCCCCCCCCCCCCCCCCCCCCCCTCCCCGCTCCTCCTCTCCCCCCCCCACCCGTCCCCCTCTACCTCTTTCCCTCCCTCTCCCCCTCCCCCTCTCCCCCTCTCCCCCTCTTCCCCCTCTTCCCCCCTCCTTCTCATACTCCCCTTCCCACCCCACCCCCCACAGGGTTCTCTCACTGAGCTTGCTTTCTATGCTAGATGGTAGATGGTCTGGTTAGCCTCTCCCCGCATCTCCCTGTCCACTACTTCAGCCTCCAGCACTGGGGTTCCAGACAGATGCTGCCTGGGCCTGCCTTTTATGGGTGCCAGGGACCTGAATTCAAGTCCTCATGAGCACACAGCCAGCACTTTATCTGGTAGCCATCACCAAAACCCCTGTTTTTATACATGGGATAAATAGCTTAATGTCTCTTAAACATCATCCCACCCCCCTTTTATTTCCCTAAATTGAACTGTGCATGTTGGGCTGTAGACTCTCTAGGTTTGTTTAAAGGAGAAGTGAGTCCATCCCATTCTTCTACTCCACGGTTTGTTGTTGTTGTTGTATTTGTTTGTTTGCTTGCTTGTTTATGGTACAAGAATGGAGCCTAAAGTCATCCCGCACTAAGCAAGGGCACAGAATGCAGCAGTTCTCATGTTACTCACTATGTGTTCTGGGTACATTTCTTTATTGTTGCATTTAATAGCTATATTGAGTTTTAAAACATGGTTAACTTCTCGTTGATTAAAAAGAGTCAAGAAAAAATGATCAGAATTTTGACTCAGGCATTTGGGCTGTCAGAGTGTTGAGCTGTGGCTTAACAACTCAAGCACTTTCTGCGTGTTAACAGAACACAGGCAGAATTAGCCTTCACAGGACACAGCTCCTGAGTGAGGCCCTGGCCTTGAGCTTTCAGAAACCCCTAGGTAACTTGAATGCATGGACACGCTCTACAGTGCTGTCTCAAACACTGTTTCCCTGCACACCAACCTTTTTTTTTTTTTTTTTTTTTTTTTTTATAAATGAGACAGTGTCTCTTCATATAGCCCTGGCTAGCCTGGAACTCACTATGTAGACCAGGCTGACCTCCTGAATGCTGGGGTTACGGTGTGTGCCATCTTTATACCCACAACCACACTTTTCAAATATGGAGAAAACCTGAAAGATTGATTCAGCAAACACCTCTACACGTCTCCCTAGATTTGGCAGTTATGAACCTTCGGCCATGTTTGCTTTCTGCCTTGCTCTCTCCACTCTCTCTGCAGGTTCACGCCGTCCTTGTGTTAAGTGAAAGTTCAGACATGACAACTCTATAGTCAGTTTCTTAGTGCAGCTCCTGAGAACAAGGACATTCTCCTGTGTAACTACAGTACTGTCTGCCCGTCCATGATGATGAAGCAGAGATGGACAAAGGACCTTGCTGGGATGTTGGAGGAGAGGTGCTCGCTGCCACCGTGTTTGTTTGATGTCATTAACTATATCATTTCACATAGTTTCTGACTTCAGTATTGGCTATTTGTATGGATATGGTTTTTGAAAAGAGTTTATTAAAGATAGGGTCTCAGATATGCCAGGCTGGTCTAAAGGTTGCCATGTAGCTGAGGATGCCCCTGAACTTCCTACCTTCCTGCTCTACCTCCCAAGGGGTGGGATCACAGGTGTGGACTGTTGTGCTTAGTTTATTAAGTGCTGGGAGTTGAGCCTGGGACTTTGTGCATGCTAGGGAAGCCTGAGTTGAGCTGCGTCCTCAATAAGATGTTTTTGTTTTCTGAGACAGGGTCTTACCGTGTAGCTCAGGTTGGCTCAGGCGGCTCTCCCGACTCAGCTTACAGAGTGCTGGGCCTTTCGGCCCACAGGCCTGCAGCACTGCGATTGGATCTCATGTTGGTCATTTCTGCGGTGACCGGCATCACTGCTGTGAGTATTGCTCTTTGGAACCTTTCCAATTGTTTTGCCCTGTGAATTGTTGGCATTCCAGCTAGCAGTGTCTCACCTCTTCAGGTACAAAATACGATGCACTTTGAATATTTGTTCTTTTACGACTAGGAAGAAGGTTCGGGTAAAGAGTTCTCTGTTCAGTCAGCCACTAAACTGGAACCGAGTCTTTATTAGCTACGTCTTTGAAGTTGAAGTGATTCAGGGCTGCAGTCACCTATGGGTGTGACTGCCGCTTGTTCCTGGGTCCTTCGTGCTCCACAGGTAGCTGTCATGGAGTGTTGTAAGTGCCTTGTGACTTTCTGAGCAGCGTGCTTAGAGATGGCAAGTGATAGTCTGACATGCTGAGGTAATTCAGCTGCAGGGTGTCGAGCAGAAACGACAGTTGGTCAGTCTGATTATAATTTCCGCGCTTCAGATGTCCCTAGCTAAACATAAATGAGACAAAAGGTCCAAATAGCCAGTTTAAGAATTTGTGTAAGCGCAGGGGTGTGTGTGTGTGTGTGTGTGTGTGTGTGTGTGTATGCATGTATGAGTACATACATGTAGAGGCTAGAGCATGATTCTAGGTGTCTTTCCTAATGGTCTCTCTCTTCATTTTATTTTTCATGACAGAGTCTCTTGCTGACTGGGGTTTATATGTCGGCCAGGCTGGCTGGCAATGCTTCTGTTCTAGGATTTCAGGCATGTGCCGCTGTAGTGGCTTCTTTTTTTTTTTTTTTTTTTGGTTTTTCGAGACAGGGTTTCTCTGTATAGCCTTGGCTGTCCTGGAACTCACTCTGTAGGCCAGGCTGGCCTCGAACTCAGAAATTCACCTGCCTCTGCCTCCCAAGTGCTGGCATTAAAGGTGTACGCCACCAGTGCCGAGCTTGTACTGGCTTTTTATGTGACGACTGGGGATCAAACTCAGGTTCTCGTGCCTATGTGAGCACTATGCCAAGTCCCCTCCTTTAAACATTTTTAAGTTAGGGAAGCAGAACTATTAAGAATGAGTGAGATCGGGTGTAAATAAATAAATAAATAAATAAATAATAGAATGAGTGAGAGATTCCAGTAGTTTGGTTTGTGTTGTGTTACTGTTTTTCATGCCTATTGCTGTCAATGGTAAGTTGACTGCTTTGCCTTATATAAAAATGTGTTTCCTTTAAACAAAATCTGTGAATGGCTGGTACATGGCTCATAGATAGAGTGCTTGTCTAGCATACTTAGTGCTCTGGTTCAATACCTTGTTAAAAGAAAAAAAAAAAAGATTTTCCTGTCTAAATAGGTAAATAAATAAGACCAAATTCATGGACTTTGTACCGCTTCTGGAGATGAGTCTGTCCTCTGTAGTCACTGCTTTGTTCATGGTGTTACCAGTGCTTCTGAGACCGTGCTGTCGGATGAGTTCTGTGTCCCTGATGACTTGTATAATCAGGTGTCCATTACTGTGTGAGGTTGTGAAACTGGTCACAGCCATTTTAAAATTATGTCTGTATATTTCTGTGAAGGTTTTGGCCTCAGACTCTGGTGTTCATCTTCAGGAGGAACTCGGGTGGCCATCAAGTTCCTTGAGGTTTTTAGAATAATGGCTAGTCTTACTTAGACCCTGGCAATCCTGAAGTACTGCCATGTTTTCTGTGCTACTGTTATTGTATCTAACTGTAAAATGAAGGAAGTGCTAATAACACTTCCTGCTTATTTAGCAGATTTTCCTCCCTGGCATTCCAGAGGAGTTGGCCAGTATCAGACAGCACCTTAGTCTGCTTCTGTTTGTGATTCCTGTCATGTAATGTATAAAACTTCCACATGTTAGCTTCTTTATTGTGCTTGTCTGCAGATTGTAAAATAGCATTTTCTGTTTCCACTCCCATTTCTCAGATACTGAAAATAAAGCTCATCTCAGTTAAGTGTTTGGCCAGAGTTTTGCTCCAGTTAGCCAGAGCCAGAGCAAAAACGTCGGACTCCTAGGCTTTTCCTTGTTGCTGAGCTGTGCTTTCTCCTCTGTTTAGATAGCCTTAGAGGACAAGAAGGGGTGTTCCTAGCACTGATAGCATTCCCATGTCTCTTCAGTGTGTCAGCATTGGGGTTTAGGTGAGTCTCTGAAGCAGGCTCATCCCAGGTTGTAAGCATCATCTGCTTCATGGTCTTGATCAGATTGCTGCCCCAGAAGTGGTGGTGGTGGTGGTAGTGGGGGACTTGAAGGAAGCGATGGACTCAACCCCTTTTCCTTTCACCTTATAACTGGTATCATCGGTTGTTTCCTGTCAGGGAATTTCATGAATGGGCGAATGTTCATAAGCCATGTTTTCTTCTTTATAGTAAGAAATGTAACAAAATCTCTCCCTCGGTTAGAGTGTAGTGGTGTGTGAGCGATTGCTTCCTGGATCTTATATAAACGTAGCCCTAGCGACTCTTCAAGCGAAGTTGTTGTAAAACGTGACCACTAGACCAAAATATATACATGCTTTGAGGTTGGCCCATAATTCTTGTTAGTGAATATTTGCAGAACTTGGAGGAGGTAATGCGAGAATGTCTGCTTTAAGAAGTTTCCCCAAGATTAATTAAAGGATGAAGTTTGTGTGGCAGTTCTCTGTACTTCTGAGTAGCAAAAGTGAAAGTTGCATTTTGACCAGTTTGCTTAATCTCAGTGACACATAAGAAGTTAAGTGTGGTGCCCACACACCAAGAGGTTTTATTGTTTTAGTGTTCCTGAATATGACTCAGTGTGCGTGTGTCCATTCTTGCTCACATGCAGCCCAGGGAGGCTGGCCATTGCCATCTTGGGCTTGGTGGAAATTGGCAGCCTCCCTCCTGTAAACAGCAGCCTGGCATCGCCCTGGGATTCGATAGGACCCACTTCAGAACCATGGAGGGCCAGGCTCTGGCTCTCTTCGGGGGCACTTAAGCAAATGTGGTGCTGAGCAATTGGGTAATATCAGAAATATTGCAATAGCCCTTTAAAAGTTTTAAAGGTACAGTACTTGTCCTTGGATTTTCATACATAGTCCAAACAACAAGCCAGCATGGCAAGCTAGACGTTTGTGGTTATTCTTATTTTAGGAGTGTGCTAACAGCAGAAACTCAGATCCAGACCCTTGGTGTCTCCCTACTTTTGTTTTTTTGTTTGTTTGTTTGTTTTAATTTTTAAATTTCTTTTGTAGTTTCTTTGTATAGCCCTAACTGTCCTGGAGCTCACTCTGTAGACCAGGCTGGCCTCAGACTCAGAGATCCCTCTGCCTCTGAATGCTGGGATTAAAGTCGTGCACCACCACCGCCTGTCTCCCTTTGTGGTCCAGGCTGGTCTCAGATGCCTGCTCTTCCCACCTCAGCCCTCTGATGTTGGAATTACAGGAGACTGCTATCATCACACTTTGGGTCTCTCCATTTTTACTTACTGAAAACTAATGTGGAACAATAACTGTTAGTTGTTTGTGCTGCTTCCGCTCCATTTACACTGTGGGAAGATGACTTCTGAGGCTGCTCCGCACCGTCCTCCATGTCCCCACGCCCCTGTCAAGCCTTCCGTGCATTGAGATCATATACAGCAAGGAACCTGTACACATGGAGATAGCTTTTTGCTACTGAGTCTTCTGAAGCACAGGGAGTAAGTCTATACTCACCATGTAGATAGAAAGGTTTATTAACACAACCTCCCTATTGCTCACTTGGCCTCTGAAAGCTATGGAAAATTGAGAGAGTGAACCTTATTTCTTGCTAACTTGTGGAGACAAGCTAAGGTTTAGAAGTCATCATTTTGCCTTCTAAGGAGGAAGCTGAAGGGCACTAGTAAACATGGAGCCTGTTGAGGCTGCGGTGAGAGTACAGCCACTAAAGCGCTTGCTGGCCAGCAAGAGAACCCGGTTCCAGGTCCCCAGAACTCACAGTTTGCTTTCTTTCTTTCTTTTTTAAAATTACTTTGTGTGTGTGTGTGTGTGTGTGTGTGTGTGTGTGCGCGCGCGCGCGCCTACATGAGTTTATATGCACCGTCTGTGGGTGGGTACCCACAGGGTTCAGAAGGTGTTTGAACATAGAACTGGATTTATAGACGGTTGTGAGGTGCTGGATGTGAGTGCTTCAAGCTGAACTCGGTGGAAGAGCAGTGATGGCTCTTAACCTTTGAGCCACCTTTCCACCTCACCCCCAGCCCCCAGAACCCACATTTCAATAAGTGGCCTGTGTTGCTTGCAGTCTCAGTGCCTGGAGAGGGGAGATAGGTGGGTCCCTGGAGCTCACAGACTGCCAGCGCAGATCTTCTGATGAGCTCCAGGCCAGCGAGACACCCTGGCTCAGAAAAACAAAACCGAAAACAAAAACAGAAAGAGTAAACACAAAGAATAAACGAAGAAGCCTTTTGAAAGGTGTTGATTAACTACAGTAAACTGTGCTGACGGGAACAAGAAAGCCAGGACCCCCTGCTTACTTGATTTTGAGGTATATGTTTAGGGAATATAAATTAATGTTGATTTTCACTTATTCTTAACAAGATGTTTTAAAATCCTATCCATTAAAAATGCAAATATAGGGCTCTGTTGTTAAAAAGTGTTTTTCTAACATACACCAAATCCTGGGCTCCATCTTTATTTCCACATAAAGCAGGGTATGGTAGCACATGCTTGTAATCTCAGCACTAGGGAGCTGGAGGCAAGGGGATTACAAGTTCAAGGTACACAGCCAATCTTGACTGAGACTCTTTCTCAAAAAAAAAAAAAAAAAAAAGAATTAATTTATTCATTACTTTCAAAACTTAACTTTAACACACAGTAGGTACTCAAAATGCATTTAAATAAAGCAACCATGCTCATAATTTATTAGCAATCTCAACTAGAATCTGTATAATTGACAGTATTCAAGCACATTTTGGAGTAAAAGAAACATACCTTACTGAATAACTTTACCAGAACCAAAAGGATTGTTTATTCTGCATTTTATTTCATTTAACAAGGGAAAAAGTTGTGCTCTGAAAGATGATACTACCAGTTTTTAATCCATAGCGGGCTGAAAGAATAGAGGTGAAGTACACAAACCCGACCCAGACAAAGAACACAAGTCACTGCGCACCATCTTCCATTTCTTTCTCTGAATGACAAAGAAAAGGAGCAAGTAACAGCTGCCTGCCAAAGACTCCTTTCTGCAGAGACAGTGTAACAGTGTGCGGCTGCTGCAGGCTGGGCGGCCTGCGTCGTGCGCGCGCGCGCGGGGTGGGCGGGGTGGGGGTGGGGCTGAGTTGCTGTGAAGGGCGTGGCCACGCAGCCTGGCGCTTTGTGGAAAGTGCCCGATCCCACCTTGCGGGTGGGAGAACGAACACTTGTGCTCACAGGATCAGCAGCCAGGATCCATCCCAGCCAAGCTTTAGGTTTTTTTTTTTAAAAAAACAAAAAAAAAAAAAAAAAAAAAAAAAAAGATTCCTAAAGTGTCCCAGCTTATCATTTTATAGCAGTAGACATTTTCAGCTGTGCATGCAATTGTTATAATTGTAAACAAATAGTTCTGGGTGGAGGCCAAGTTAGATAACTGCAGTCAAGAGCCAAAGGGTGCTTCCACTGTAATGCGTAAAGCAAATGCTCTTGCTGTCTGATCCACAGTAGAACACAGAAAATATTAATTTTAATCCTTAATTAAGATACTACATTGAAACTGTTGAAAATATTATTTTTGAGAAAAATGTTACAAGTAATATAATGAGATTTGAATGATTGGGCATTCTTTTTCCCATTTAAAAAAATATAATATATGAGTGCCATGATGTGTGTTTTTGTGTGTAGAAACTACAGTTAAGTGCCTGAGCTCTGGTGGGCCTGGGTGCATGTTCTTTCTTGTAAAGGGTCCTTTAGCAGAGGCTGCAGTTGTTGCCCTGGGAGCTTAGTTCACTTGAGCTTTCTGCAGGCATTCCTGTGAAAGGTGAGTAGCCTGCTGTGCTGAGTTTAGGTATTGTGGGAGTGGCCGGTAGTGCTAAGTGTTCCACCATTTGAAAGCCTCGGAAGACACGCAGGAGGCAGCTCACTTGCTAAGTATGGTGGTCTAATTCTGACACTCAGAAAGCTGAGGCAGAAGGATCTTGAGTTTAAGGTCAATTTGGGTTACCTAGTGAGTTTTAGGCTAGCAACTCCTGGAATTGTCTCTACAGCTGAGCCTGACCTTGAACCTCTGACCTTTCTTCTGCCTCCTGGGCACTGTGATTCCAGGCAAGTGCCACCATTCCCGGCTTTCAGAAGTGAGAAAATTTTGCTTCTCATGCCTTGTTATCAATGTTCTGAAATGAGCCTTTAACTCCTGGGAATAGGTTTTCAAAGAACCAAGGTCAGGTGAGCAGTGAGGTTTCCAGGAGCTCTGGTGAGCCTCTCTGGATGGCGGGCACACCGACTTGATAGAGTACGAGGAGCAGATCAAGTAATTACAGGTTCTGTTGTACAGGAGAACACTGTGCCAATATCCTCACAGAATACCCCATAATCCCACCTGTGTTTCTTGGTAGATTCTTCCAGAGTGGAACCAACAACATTGTGTTAAAGGTTAGTTAGTACATTACACTGTGTGACATGTTCAGATATATACAAAAGCAGATAGGTTACATGTCTCATCCTAGCATTCAGTGAATATGCGGAGGAAGCTTGTTATATGCTTAGAGGAAGAGGATTTGTCTTTAGTTTAGAAACCAGTGCTCTGTTTTCTGGCTTGGTTTAGAGTATGCTCAACTCTGTCTTGGTTTCTGCTATACAGAAACCAAATGTACAGCTTTTATTCTCTCCCATCTCGGCCTCTACCACCTTGAACAGACACCTCGGCAGCTCCCAGGTATTGTCCAGGGACACCGCCATCACCAAGGTCTGCAGGGCTGAACTGGACAGAGTGCTTTGGAGTTTGCTTAAAAAACAAAAGCCCAGCTATTCTTTGACAGTGGTTTCTGTATTACCCTTCTGCTACCCTGTATCTCATGATTCTAGTCAGTACAAAGATAGATACAGACTATTATAAGTGGTGTATATATACATGAACTTTGCTGAAGAGACTTTAAAGTCCCTGCCTTCACTTACCAAATTTGCCCTTAGATGTCTTTTACTTCATTTTACTGAACACCAAAATAGAATTTGGTTTGGGTTTCTGTTGCCGTGAAGAGACACTATGACTAAGGCACCTCATAAGGAAAAACATTTCATTGGGGCTGGCTTATAGTTTCAGAGGTTCAGTCCGTTTATCATCATGGCGAGAAGCATGGCAGTGTGCAGTCAGGCATGCTGTGGAAGAAGGAGCTGAGAACTCTGGATTGGAAGGTAGCAGAAGGAAGAAGGAGACATACTGGCCACACTTGAGCTTTTAAGACCTCAAAGCCCACCCACAGTGACATACTTCCTCTAACAAGGCCACACCTACTTTAGCAAGGCCAGACCTCCTAATAGTGCCACTTCCTGTGGGCCTTTGGGGCCCATTTTATTCAAACCACCATACATTTCTGGATTCAAACACACATTGCCTTTGTTTTTCGAGACAGGGTTTCTCTGTATAGCCCAGGCTGTCCTGGCACTCACTCTGTAGACCAGGCTGGCCTCGAACTCAGAAATCCACCTGCCTCTGCCTCCCAAGTGCTGGGATTAAAGGCGTGCGCCACCACCGCCCGGCCTATATTATGATTCATATCAGCAGCATTACACTTAGGAAGTCTCAGCAGTAGGAAGGCTGAGACCACTGGGCTAGGGAGATGTGAGGGTTTTTGTCGAGCCATGGCAATGTGTGTTTGCATCCATATGGCTATTAAGTGGGATAAGATAAGAGTTGGTGGCTGGGAGGAAAATCCTCCTACATATATGTTATGACAACTTGTCAGGTTCTAGCACCTTCAGATATCTAAGCAGACTTGTAGTAAGCAGTGCTTTCTTCACTGAGGCACGTGCATGTGCCCAGGTTTGACTGAAGAGACATGCCGTGTGACTCAACGCACCGGATGTGTTCTAGGCATGGTGTGTGTTCTAGGCATTGTGGTCTTCACTGATAGTCCTCCGTGGTGGTCGTTGAAAGTGATGCTGATTGTAACTACCCGACTGATTTCACAGCTCATCTGTGGATAACAGTCTGTAGTTTGAACAGTTCTGTGTTGGACAGTAAGAGTAGAAATTAAGTTCATGTTCAGCTGGTATCTTGTGGGCATTTCTGAGCTGAAGAAATGACTGTTCTGCAGAGATGCTAGCTTCTCAGAGAGTGATGCGTGACACCATTGTCCTTCTGAGTTGTACTGGATGTGACAGTACCTTTCCTACTGAGGAAGATTCTGAAGTTATGCTCTAACCTTTTTTTTTTTTTTTTTTTTTTAGATTTCATTTTTATGTTTATGGGTATTTTGTCTGCATGTATGTATAGGCATCATGTATGTACTAGGTGCCCTTAGAGGAGGCCAAAAAAGGGCATCTAATTCCCTAGAACTGGAGTTACAGGCATGCTTGAGTCACCATGTGGGTGTTGGGAACCAAATCCCAGTCCAGAGCAGCAAGTGTTCTCTCCACCCCCCACCCCCACCCCCGAAAAAACAAGTATCCTGTGGAGTTAGCCTCCCCTCTCCACTTACTGAGAAGCAGAGGTGCCACACACCTCCCCCACCTGGGGAGCCAGCCTCCCCTCCCCACTTACTGAGAAGCAGAGGTGCCACACACCTCCCCCACCCGGGGAGCAAGAATGATAGCCAACCTGTCTGACCACACTGTGCTGAGACGATGGCAGGTCTCTAGCTTATCATTTGTGGAAGCACTGGGATCCATAACCTTCCATCTATCTCTTTAGCTGCAATGGAAGCAGCTAAAATGGAACAGACTGAAATGGAAGCTTGGCAGTCATGACTGTAGGAACAGAGGATGCAGGGAGGAGGAAGAGGAGGAGGAGGAGGAGGAGGAAGAGGAAGAGGAGGAGGAAGAGGAGGAGGAAGAGGAAAAGGAGGGTTGGGGAGGGCACTGGGAGGAGGAGGAGAGGAAAAGGAGAAGGGTGCTGGGAGGAGGAGGGGGAGGAAGAGGAGGAGGGTGCAGGGGTGGAGAGGAGAAGGATACTGGGAGGAGGGGGGAGAAGGAGGAGGGTGCTGGGAGGAGGAGGAGGGTGAGGAAGAGGAGGAGGGTGCAGGGGGAGGGAGGAGCAGGATGCTGGGAGGAAGAGCAGGGGAGAGGAGGAGGGTGTTGGGAGGAAGAAGAAGAGGATGAGAAGGAGGAGGAGGGTGCAGGGAATAGGAAGAGGGTGCAGGAGGAGAGATAGGCTCTTCTGCTTACAGTAGGAGCCTGTGGATCTAACTGAAGCATTTAGACTGTCTGGATAATACAGTTAGGAGGAGGGAAAGATTTCCAGAGCAAAACATAGCAAGTATTGATCAGAACAGGAAAGATTAATAAATGTGACCAGTGTTGATTAATTTTTATTCATTGAAAAGCAGTTTGGGGAAAGTATTTAGAACCCATATAATAAGCAGCTTGCAATTCAGAATATCTAAAGAACTACAAATGGGTGTGTCCTCAGCATGTGTGGAAAGAGGTTGCACACTCTCCTGGGCTGGTCCTTATGCTGCAGTTTCTCTTGCCACACTTAAAATCTATTACTGAGGACCTCAAAGAACCTAAACATGAATTGTATCCGCTACCTACAATTTTAGCAAATAAAAGAGTTAAATATTTTTTCATTAAAACAAATGTGAGTCTAGGGATGTAGCTTACAGAAAGTCTTGCCCAGCATGGATTCAGTGCCTGTCATGGAAAAACCAACTAAAATACCATCACCAAGAAATGAAGATGTTGACACAAACAGCGTTCTGTCTTGTTTAGTATACTTAGGATCTAGCTGGGGACTGTGAGCGTACGAGGCGCATACTCTACCACAGGACCACATCCCAAATGACATGGGTTTTTGAAGTTTTGTTTTTTATAAGAAAAAACTAGACTTTACCAAGACAGAAATATTAATGGATAAAAAGTCAATTCCCCGCCTGCCTCCCACCACCCCCCATGATAGGCTCTTACTATGTAGTCTTGAGTAGCCTGGAACTCACAGAGATTCACCTGCTTTTGCCTCTGAGTGCTGTAATTAAGTGTGTGCCACCCACCATCGCTCTGAGATCAGTGCCGTTTTACTGTGGCAAATCTGTTTAACGTCTCCTTCATAGAGGACAGCTAGATAGTCATACCCGCTTCTCTGTTCAGGCAGTTCTTTGGGTTGAAGTGCATGATGAAAATGTGGATTCGTACAGATACGTAGCTGGGAAAAGGAGGAGGAGTATTTAAATAACCTTTTCAGATAATTATGGATGTTCTTTTATACTCAATTAAAACTTGAAAGGTGGGTGCAGTGTAAGACCTGAAACCAGGTCCTTGAACTCTTAATTATTATATTAGGTGTGGCTTCTCTTGAATATTGAATGGGGTTTTACTTATGAATGACTAGGGAATATCATCCATTGATTATTTGGAAAATACCGATTTACTGAGTTATGCAGAGTTTCCCACCGCTGACACTTTTCATGGCACGGCATTAAACTCTCACATTGTTAACTTCCCCTCTGAGGTGTCATGCTCAGGGTGGCAAATACAAATTGTCCCAAATTCTCATTTGCACTTGCAGGCCTGAATTGTATTGCTGCCACTCAAACTATCTGCCTTCCTTTCAAGTGTGACTAACCACTGTGTGTGTGACTGGCGCTGGTGAGCAGAAATGGCCCATGCTTGATAAAGGCCCTGTGCTCAGAGCTAACCGGGGCGGGGCACTTTTCAGGCCTGTGGACCTGGGCCGACCCAGTGCTTGCTGTGTGCACTCCTGTTTACCACACAGAACAGTTAGGATTTGTGTTCGAAGGGAGGACTAATATAATAATACTTGTCCTTACCTGGACATTTGATGGTCACTGACACGGACGTGAAGAATATACTGTCGTGGTTTTTCAGCCTTTGCTTGTGTGAGGCACCAGCCCTTTTGTCTACTCAAATTTCCAACTTTGAAAGAATAATACATCAGAATTATGATCACAGTCTTGACTGTGTACCCCTTGGAAGAGTCTAGGGAGCCATCAGGGTCTGTCTCACCCTCAGGATGCTGCTTTTGAGAACTACTGCCCAAGAACCTGCACAGCTGCTGTGCCTGGGCCCCTGCAGACTGGGTGGGGGCATGCAGGGTTGCATACATGCTGGAGGGCACATCTTAGGGTTCTGGTGATACTGTGTGTTTTTTTCATGGAAGAAACATAATTTGGAATAAGCAAACTATAAAAGAATTGTATTCATTTTTAAAAGTTTTCTTGCTGTGTTATTGGGGATTCTTGACACTTTGGTGAAGACTTACCCACACAAACTAAACCAATAAGCTCTAGGACACCACTCCCCAGTACCCTTGCCTAGTTTGTAGTTATGCTGGGAGAAGTCTTTTAATACATGCACTCTTGCATGCAAACTGTGAGCCACCACCAAGGGATGAGAGGATACACTTCCTCCTCCCCCTCTTCTTCCTCCTCCTCCTCTTCCTCCTCCTCTTCCTCCTCCTCTTCCTTCTTCTCCTTCTCCTCTTCCTCCTCCTCTTCCTCCTCCTTTCCTCCTCCTCTTCCTCCTCCTCCTCTTCCTCCTCCTCTTCCTTTTTCTCCTCCTCTTCCTCCTCCTCTTCCTCCTCCTTTCCTCCTCCTCTTCCTCCTCCTCCTCCTTCTTCTCCTTCTCCTCCTCTTCCTCCTCCTCCTCTTCCTCCTCCTTTCCTCCTCCTCTTCCTCTTCCTCCTCCTTCTTCTCCTTCTCCTCTTCTCCCTCCTCTTCTTCCTCCTTCTCCTCTTCTTCTTCCTTCTCCTCTTCCTCCTCCTCCTCTTCTTCTTCCTCCTCTTCTTTCTTCCTTCTCCTTTTCTTTTTTTCCTCTTCCTCCTCTTTTCTTCCTTTCTTTGCAGGGTTTCACTTTGTAGCCTCAGCTGTCTTGGAGCTCACTCTGTAGACCAGGGCTCAAACTCACAGAGATGCCCCTATCTCTGCCTCCCCAGTGCCACCACTGGGCTGAGAGGATACTCTTGTTAGGAGCTCAGGAGGATGGGAAGTTCACTGCTTTCCTCACA
This sequence comes from Rhabdomys pumilio, assembly GCA_030674055.1. Classification (NCBI taxonomy): domain Eukaryota; kingdom Metazoa; phylum Chordata; class Mammalia; order Rodentia; family Muridae; genus Rhabdomys; species Rhabdomys pumilio. Next base: position 67,893,377 of record JANHMN010000007.1, read on the forward strand.
GGTCAACTGCAGCGTGTTTTAGTCATCTTGGCAATGGTGACATCTCCACAATGGAGACATCTCATCTTCACAATGGAGAGATGGAGAATCAGCCTTTGCTCACACACCTCGGTACACACTGAAGGCCCTGTTGGCAGCTTAGAAATGTTCAGTGTAGTCGGTCTTTGTGTTTTTTCTTTATGTAGCACAGGCTGAACTCATGGCAATCCTGCCTCAGCCTCCTAAGTGCTAGTGTTACAGATAGAAGGCTTCACACTCACTTTGGTTTTGTTCTAAAACTAAGAATTGCTTTTGTTAGGGGCTGGAGAGCTGGCTTCATGGGGAAAGTGTAAGCATGAAGACACAAGTTCACATTCCTAGCATCTGCATAAAAAGCCAGGCATGGCAGTACATATTTGAAATTCTAGCCCCAGGAAGGTGGAGACAGGAGGATCCCTGGTCTTACCATCTAGCCATTCTAGCCAAATTGAGTTCCAGATTTAGTGGGAGACTCTGACTCAAAAAATATGGGGGTGAGTGCTTTACTTGATGAGAATGCCTGACGCTGGCTCTGGCTTCCACAGGTCTCCTGTTTGAACGAAAACACCCAGGGATAAGTAACATTTGAGGCTAGTACAGGCCTTATATTTTACAACCAGCATCCAGATTACTTTCAGTAAGTACTTTCCTTATCAACCCTAGCTATGATATTATTTGTAAGCATATGGTCTTAGTCTGAGTGTTTCACAAGTTAAATATAACAGAAATCTAAATGAATCTGCTAATTGTGCATTTCCATAGGGCAGTCTCTAATTATAAGCAGTCCCTCCTTGCAAATGGCGTGGCTCTTGCCCCAGTTTCCCCTTCCAGCCGGTCCTGGGCTGCAGCTGCAGACGCCACTGTGGTGCTCACCGAGAAACAGAATGGGTGTGGGAGGCAGCTTTGGTGAAACAGTTACCAGGGAGTGGACTCAGAAGAGGCCTGTGTTCTAACACAGTGCAGTCTTGCCCTCTTGCTCAGCCCCAGAGTGTTTTCTGTGTTCCTAATTCACCCTTGTCACATGCTAACTGACATGTATAACTGAACTGAATGACAAATTTGGAGCAACAAAGTTTTGTGTTTTTGTTGTTGTTGGGCAAGGTCTTGCTGTGCTGCCCAGATTGACCTCTTAACTCCAAGCAAGTCCTTTTGCCTCTGCTTCCTAGACACTGAAACTATAAGCATATACACTACAGTGTGCAGCCTAACACAAGGCTTTAACTCACAGCAAAGAGGTTATATCATAGAACATGAGACAGAAGTAAGGGATATACGTGTTTCTAGCCCAGTGACCTTCAGACAGGTTGCTTTAACTTCTAAGTCAGTCTTGTTTATCTTCTACAAATAGGAATTTTTGTACCTACCTCTCAGAATTACAGTTCAGCTTATACCATCCTATACCGAGGTCATAGTGAACTCTCACTATGTAAATAGATGATAACTCTTAGGATATTGCAAACCAAAAGAAAGCGTCTTACTGATCTCTGCAGTGTGGATCATTTGTAGACAGTGCTTTGTTTCAAGCATCCTGCTGAGTCTGTTCTCTAGAGCATCTAGCATGGAGAAGGCTGTAGGAAATGTTAGCATGTAGATGCTAGGGGAAGGGGCAGTTTGAGGCGGGGAACCCAGGAGATCTAGAGCATCATACGGAACTGGGAAATGAGGGACAGGGCATTGTAAAGGTGGGGCAGATGTTCTGCCTGCAGTGAGCCCTATGCTCATTGTTGCTGGGACCAGAACTATTAATGGTACCATATATGTACATTGACTGCACATGTAATCAACCAGAGAAATTAAAACAAATCGCCATGTTTGGGCCCTTCTAATCTGTCAGTCTAACCATTTTCTCCTCCTAAGTGTCCTTTTCCTCCTCCATAGGGCCCCACATAGCAGACAAGCCTTAAATCAGTGCGTAGCCAAACAGGCTTTAAACTTGATTCTCCTGCCTCCGTTTCCCAAGTGAGTTTCTATTAGTGAGATCTAGCAGCAGTGGTATTATCAAACAGGCAGATAATGCTGGAAACCTTCTGAAATATGTGTGGGCTAGAGGAAGCCTATTGTAAAGGTCAGCCTAGATCTTGCCTGTTCTGACTTCTACACAAACAGAACTCCACCCCCAGCCCCAGCCCCAGCCCCACCCCCAGCCCCACCCCCAGCCCCACCCCCAGCCCCACCCCCAGCCCCACCCGCTCCTCATGTCTGTGTTCTACCTTCCCAGTAGCTTTTGAGGGTTGCAGGAGAAATGCTACTGTTAAAGCGTTTAAAGTAAAGAGATTTAATAACAAGTGGCTATAAGATGTCCAAGGTACCAAGCAGGCCAGCTAGACATTTTATAGAATGCCAGTGCAGACCATGTCGTCAGTGCCAGCAGGGAAGTCCTTTTGAAGCACATACCTGTTGAACTGGATTTTAAGGAAGTAGTTTCTTAGACTTAGTGCACCTCTTATTTCAGCACTGGAAAGCCTAAGGTCATCCTGGGCTATATAGTAAGATCTCGTCTTGAAACACTAAAGCAAAACAGAGGGTCCAGCCTTAATTTCTGCATTCTGGAGGCAGAGACAAGTGAATCTCCATGAGTTCAAGGCCAGCTTAGTCTACATTTTGAGTTCAAGGCTAGCTGGGACTACATAGTGAGACCCTGTCTCAGATAGCATCTAGGGTTATAGAGATGAGAAGGGAAAGACATGTCAGAGAGGGAAGAGTGTGGTAGAGAAAGCCTTCATGATAGAATACTTCAAGGAAATACAAGTAATTGGTTCTAGGTGGTGTTGTGTAGAGAGATTCTAAATTCAAAGGAGATTAAACAAAACAAAGCAGGTGGACCAGGTAAGGGGAGCCTTGAGGCTTTTGCTAAGGAATTTGACAAGTTGGTGCAGACACAGAAGAGGATGGGTATGAGTGGAGTCAGAGGAGATGTCTTTCTGCAGACAGAGGACTGATAGCAAGGCTTCTATGTACATATTTTTCCAAAAAAAAAAAAAAAAAGAGGCAATGTGAAATGGAGTAGGATGGAGTGTGGGAACCACACCATGTGTGGACCTTAGATGGTGGCAGTGAAGGAGGGATGGGGCGGGGTGGTGGGCCTCGGACAGTGGCAGTTGGGGTGATGTGTGGATCACTGGATGAGGATTGGTGTTGGGTCATTAGGACAGAAAGGTCATTATTCCATTTACCCATCCTTGCACAGCGTCACCCACCATGTTACTGTATAAGATTCATGCTGGCCAGATTCTATCACCATTTGGAGTGTGTGTGTGTGTGTGTGTGTCTGTGTGTGTGTGTGTGTGTGTGTGTGTGTGGTGGGGGGAGGGAGAGGCAAAAATGTCAGTTAAGATTAGGTGTTGCCATTGCAGTCTGTTCTGATTCCTCCCAGTCTGAATTCTTTAAGTCTCTTCTTCCCGTTGTCAGACATTCTTTGTGGGATAGCCCAGATGACAGGAACCCCATGGGAGAGTATGAACAGTTGCATGTAGGAGCACAGAGCTCGCTTTATGTGTAAGTAGGAAGCATTTTTGTTGTGAGCCCATGCATGCAGTGGCTGGACCAGCATCTCTAGACAGGCAAGGAGGAGTGTGGGTGTGCGTTGCCTAGCTGGCCCCGGCCCCAGGTTAAGAAGAGCCAGTGGTGCTGACTGCACATGACACCAGTTAGACAGAAAGGGACAGTGTTGTCTGTGATGGGTGAGGTCAGGGTGGGAAGGTGACTTTCCCTGGGAGATTGAGAAGTCCATTCAATGACAATGAAAAGACCTGAGGACATTGAAGAAGTTGCCCAGTCACAGCCCCTTAACCACGGAACCTTCGAGGTCTGCCTTCTTTCATGCAGGCGTGTTTTTCTGTAGATACACACTCACATGTGCACACAAACATATCCAACGTGATGCTCTATCCCAGAATGTGCGATTGAAATTGTAATAATCATCTTATTGTATTTCAAGATCATTTTTACAATAGAAGTTAATGTTATGAATGCTTCCATTGTGCTTATTTCTAGCCAACCAAGCCATCCCTAGCCTTAGATATAATTTCTTATTTTTAAATGTGAAACATGGCCATGTATGTGTTCTATATACGACTTCTGGCTTTTATTCAGTAATTTCTCTAGAATAGATTCATACACATGAAATTATTGAGTCAAAGGGTATAATATCCTTATGTTGTTTGTCATGGATTTTTTTTTTTTCTTAAAATGCTTTATCTGCTCAACACTTAATGGCAATCCACCTAGAAACTATGAAGTTTTCTTATTTTGCTAAAATTTTTATGTTATTTTTAAAATCTTAATTGATTAAATATTATTGCCTTAATTTAGCTTCTTTTTCTTTTTTTTTATGATTAGGATTGAACCTGAGGCCTCTATTGAAGAGCTACAGCCCTAGTCCTTAAATTTAGCATCTTAAAAATAAATCTATATTCATAATTTAAACTAAAAATCAGTTCATTAATTTGTAACTATCTAATTAGATTATGCCTTTATAAAATATATTTTATACATATTATAATATACGTATATATATAATTATATATATATATATATATATATATGTGACATATTTTTCTTATTTGTTCTTCAATATTTCCAGGTTTATATCACTATCATTAAAGCTCTAAATCTGTGTAAAACTAAAAGTTTTCTTTTTTCACAATATGTGAGATGTTGGCTCAGTCATATTTACACAGTTAGCATGTTTTGTAATTGGTAAGTTGGATGTGATTGCTTATGCTTGTAATTGCAACACTTGGGAGGTCGAGGCAGAAGAGCAGCCATGAACTCAGAACTCAAGATCAGGCTGGGCTACAGAGTGAGACCTTGTTTCTAGGAAGAAAAGAAAGGAGGGAAGGATGGACAGAAGGATGGGTGGAAGGACGAACCAGCCTGGTTTTATTTCAGCCAAATCAACCTGAAAAGTGAAAGTGCAGTTTTTTTCTGTACGCTGCAAGCTATCTTGCTTTTCGGTGGATCTTTCCCATAGACTTGTTTTCTATATGTTTGATACATAGCTTTGTAAACTTGAAATAACTGCCACATCCTAGCATAAGTCCCCCGCCTTTTTTCCCCTCCAGCCTGTTACCTATTCCTCACTCCCAGATGTCCTTTCCCACGTACTACCTGTTGGCCTACTTTAGCTGCCACTCCAGTTCTGCATGAGGTAGGTGTATACTTTCCACCTCGGTGTCTAGACTGCCAATGGCACATGCCTGTGAGACCCTGAAAGCAACGCGGGATGTGCTGTGAAGCTCCTTCCTCACCCAGATCGACCTGGTTAAAGCTTCATTCTTTTAGAGCTAGCCAGTTGAAACCCTACTAGTGAGGGCGACGAGGCGTGTCCTGGGATGTTTACGCTGGCTTTGCATCACTGGCTTTGCATCGACAGCTCAGTGCTTTCAGCTTGCAGAAGGCCTCTTGGTTGGTGGGCTTCTGCCCTGGAGATGGGGCCTGGTTTCTGGTGAGGAAAGCTGCGGTTGTCCGTGCAGCAGTCATTGTGCCTTGTAGATGGTAAGCCAGTGTCAGTGAGGTAGAATAGTAACAGTGTTGCGAGTGTTGTGCTGTGCAGCAGGTGGAAGCTGGAGCCTCCTTCTCTTTCTAGACCATCTCCGAGTTGCTGGATTCTCCAGTCCTGATCTACAAATAGGCATGATAATAGGGCTACTTTATTAATAATATAAGACATAAAATGTCAATGCATTGCTATATAATAAGCACAAAGTTACAGCAAATGTTTCTTCAGTATGCATTGTGTTTAACTACACAAGCCTGCCTGTCCTGTGAACTGTACCACTGATACTATTTCCCAGAGGCAAAACTAAGGCACAGGGAAGTTAAGTGACTTGTTAAGGTCACACAGCTAAAGGGTGAGAGGATCTGGGGCTCAATCTTCAGACTGCAGAGCCCACTTTCACCTGACTACCGTCGTACCACTGTTAGCTACCTATGGTGTGACTTCTCATTTTCTCATTGTATCATGGTGTCATTGGCTAGGTAATTCTCTCATCATCTGCCTTGTCAGCACTGTCTTATTTAGGGCTGTTGGCAATTCTTCATATTCCCTACAGCACATAACAAGTATTTTCTGCCTAGAAGATGTCCAGCAAACAGTGCTTGCTTGAGCATCGTGGACCTGCCCACCTCTGACATCTGTCTGGTCACAGTAATCTGAGAGTGCTACCTTACAGAGCAGCTCTCCTTTGGCTGACCAGCTCCAGCTTCATCTTGCAGTTCTTCGCTGCCTTCAGGAACCTTGTCTTAGAGAGAAGTCTTTGTTTTTGAGGAGACATGGGACTGGGACTGGGGACTCTAGAGGTACGAGACATTTAGAGGGCTCTGATGGGGAGAGGCCAGGCCAAGGAAGAGCTGGCTTTTATCCTTGTTGCCCTTACTGTGTGGCTGACCTGGCAAGAAGCCCCACGACTGGGGCTGTAGGCATCATCATATGAGAGACTGATGCTGTTTCCAAGCCTCGTTAGTGTCTTCTCCAGCTCCTTCTGCCCTGGCTGCATCATGGAGAAAGAATACCCCCATCCTCTGCTTTTGTCTTACCACACTGACTCTCTGGATTTTTACAGTCACTCCCTAAAAGCCCACTTAGTGTTCTTTAAAGGGAAAAAATTAGGTCTGCAGTTATCCTATGTTACTCACAATCTTAAAATTGAGAGATTTGATCAGAATTCTTCTTCCTGAGTAATCTGAAATCTTGTGTTATCGTGATCATTGTTTTGGTTTGATATTAACATTTTGAGTGTAGTTTCTTACAACACTTCATTATCACCTCATTATAGGCTCATTATATGTAGTGGTTTGAATGAGAATGCCACCATAGGCATATATGTTTGAATGGTTTGTCCCCAGTTAGTAGAACTATTTGGGAAGGATTAGGAGGTGTGGCCTTGTTGAAGGAGGTGTAACCTTGTTACAGGAAGTGTATCACTGGAGGTGGGCTTTGAAGTTTCGAAAGCCCATGCTAGATCCAGAGTCTCCCTTTGAATTGTGATGTAAAACTCTCAGCTACTGTTGCAGCACCATGTCTGTCTGCTTCCTCCCCATGATGACCATGAACCAACCCCTTAAACTGTAAGCAAGCCCCCCCCCCCCAGCCCCCTTCAAGCTAAATACATTCTTTTATAAGTAAGAGTTGCCTTGGTCCTGGCATCTTTTCACAGATGTAGAACAAGTAACACATTACAGGAAGTTAAAAGTGGAAAAAAATTTGTTAAAAAATAAAAACTAGGCTTTATTTTGCTACTTGGTGATAATCACTTTCAACATTTTGATAAATGTGCTTCTTGTGTTTTTGTAATAAGCAAGTTTACAAAGTTAGACACCAACTATACATACTGAATCTCAATGCTACTCTACTGTAGGGATTACAAGGATTGTTCTTGACTGGTTTAAAAAGGGATAGAAGGAGAAGGGAAATAGACTGTCTGCACTGAGCTGACAGTCACCGTTGGTGTTTATTGTAACACGTTTCTTAGGATCTACACAGCTTTTTACCCAAGCCCCATTTTGGATCCTGTATCAGGCAGAAGAATAACTGGAAGAAAAAAAATCTGGGGTGGGGGAGAGTTCCAAGGTGGTGTCCTCTGTGATGTCAGGCACTGGCCTTCATCCTGTCATTCAAGGACTGCTACTGAAAACAAAGCCGGCTCTGGGCTGTGCATTGCTGCATGTGGCACTTGATTCTATATGCCTTGCTTTTCCATATGCCTTGCCAAATGGGTTTCCTGGCCCTGACCTCGCAGTCCAGCATTTCCCCTTCCCTCCACCCGTTTCCTGCCTCACTCTTGATCATTGGGATTTTTTTTTTTCCACTTGAATCTTAGGGAAGTTATGTGGTAGCCAGAGCTATAGTCAGGAGACCTCACTCTGGTCTCCTGAAATTCTTTTTTGGAAAAATACGTTTATGGGGTCTGGGCTCTGTAGCTGTAACATGATACTACCAGGCAGTTTAAACTTGTCTTTCTGTTTTGCACAGCAGATGTTGGAGGAGGAAACTTTTTTTTTTTTTTCATTAATCCTGGCATCAGTTTTGCCCATAAAGATCATTTTCAACTCTTACCTGATGTATATAATTTCACCATCTTGTCCAGCCCTGACCTCTCTTCCCTGGCTGGAGTTCTGAATTTCTGTGTACTTTGAAGACATCTTTGAGAAGTGTGGTTTGTCACTTTAAGCCCAGACTCTCTTAAATGGACCTCATTGTGCTATGTACAAACCTGCTTTGGCTGCTTGCTTGCTTCTTTTTTCTTTCTTTCCTGTGGAACCCGATGCCTTCTGTCTCCTAGAGTACTAGCTGTTAGCACAGGCAGGACATAGCAAAGGGGTCAGACGCAGCCTAAGCTCACAGTTGGGTAGTTTCCTGTCATTTATTAAGGGTCACTTTGAAAACACGATTTTAAAAGTCAATTAAAATTTAAATTGTCTTATGAAGGCGTCTTAGCAGTAATTCTGTAGGGTACATAAATAATAAAAATAAATAGCTTTTGCTGACGGTGTAATATACAGAAAAACATATTTTTTTAAAATGGGAATCTATACATATAATAAATGGTCTATAGATTAATGCAAGTCCAGTAAAAGTAGCAGTGAAGCTCTTTAAAAAGGGATGTGTGTGTGTGTGTGATATGAATGTGTAGGTATAAGTGTGACATAGCACCAATGTGGTGGGCAGAGGACAACTGTGAAGTCAGTTTTATTCCAGTGTGGGTTTCTTGGCTTGGGAAGCTAGGCCGATGATGCTATCTTTTGCTGACAGGAGGAGAGGCTGGGAAAGGGGAGTGTATTCTACCTTGATCCCATTGAATTTAAAATATCAATAATCTCTCAAAGGAGTTGTAATTCTGAATGTCATTGAAGAGATACACCTACAAGCCGTCAGCACCAAGTCCACAGTTGATGTTTTGGGAGTTTCTCAGGAAGAGTTATTTTTGGTGACCCAGTACAGAAGTCAGCCCAAGAACACCTGAGGGAGTAAAGCCTGAGAAGCAGAAAAACTTATTGTGGTCAATTTAAGAATTTTGGCTAGGTACAGTAAGTTCATCCATTAAATCCCAGGATTCAGGATTGAAAGATTGGGACCCCTGTCTCAAGAGCAAGCACCCCAACGACCCCTACCCCCAAAAGCTAAGACCAAACCCAACAAGACACCCCAGCAAACCTCTCTCACACAAAAGAGGTGAAGGAAACAGGCCCTGGGTTTCATGAAGGATAAAGCAAGAGCCTTAGCTGGGAAGGTGGGGGACTGTAGAATAGCTGCTGAGCCAAAAGGAGTGAGCGCACTATGGTAGCAGCGTGTTTGTGGACATAGCGGGATTTGAACTCTAGAGAGAACATCAATGTGAGGCAGAGGTCTGAAGCTGAGGCTTGAGCTCAGGCTTAGTGGGGATTTGGGGTTGCTGGAGCCCTCAGATGAGCTGCTCAGGAGAAGATGAACAACTGGCAGCCTCAGAATGGCCACGTGAGGTTGCTGAACAGAGAGGTAGGAGAATAGAAATACCCAGTGAGGATGAGGTCACGCCAGCCAAGAGGTTCATACTAGAGGCACGAGTTCCTAAGTCGGCTGATGTTGATGGCCCTGGCTGTGCATCAGAGCCACCTGTGTGAAGCACGTGCCACACTCCCCTTCAACAGCTGTGACACTGGGACCTGAGAGTGGGGCCTAGCTCCGGTGTTCCCTCATACCCTGAGCTTCAAGTTTGTAGTAATGGAGGAGGAGGGACAGACACAGACTGGAGAGCTGTTGGGGGAGTACAGTTTCAGTGAATCAGTAGGACTGGCTTATTTCAGTTTGTAGCAGGAGAGGCTGGGTGCAGACAGCGTCTTGTGAAAGTAAAGTAAGTGAGGACAGTTGGTGCCAGGTGCTCTGCAGTCCCCTCACAGAGTGACTGTTACTGTCAGCTATAGCTCATGTGTGGGTCCCTTTGAGATGCCCTGTGAGACTTGAGAAAATGAACTGGTGCTCTAAGAATGTAAGAGACCACAGCCACAGGACGGCCTCGGTGGCCAGGAGCTGCATCGTGTAATTATCTGGTTACCTGCTCTGCTATTGAAGTAACATACAGTGCTCACACATGCAGTGGGGTGACACCTAAAGCGGTTATACAGGTTTTTAAGTTCTTGTATGAGGCAAGAATTGCATTTGGTCAAAATTGCTCTAAAAATCTCTCAGGGAGGTGAGTGGTGGAGACTCACATCATCTTTGCAGCAGCAGGTGAAACAGTTGGGTTTTGTGCACTCACATTGGTAGAAAACATGTAACTCTGAGCTAAAAAGCCTTATTCAGCTTTATTAAATGTTACCAATAAGGACAAGTACTCCGGACACTGAGGAAGGGTACTGAGTACTGACTGTTTCCTGTGGACAGTGTTACTAAGTGGTTCTTTTCCAGCTTTCTTTTGTAACTTGAGCATATATAATTGAATTTGGGAATTAAAATCATGCTAGTGCACTACTCATTGTATTTGTGTTTCTGATGTGTTGGGTGTGTGATGTGTATGTGTGTATGTGCACGCATGCAGCCCAGGTTAGTGTCTACCTTGCTGTATACTAAAGATAACTTTGAATTTCTGTTTTTTCTGCCTCGGCCTCATGAGTACTGGGATTGTAGGCATGTGCCATTACATCTGGAGTTGTGTTTTGTATTTTTTTGTTTGCATAAACATATTATTGAAGTATAGTACTTAAGAGCCCAGTCCTTGAAACATGGTAGTGCATACCTCTAACTTGAGCATTTGTCAGGCTGAGGCAGGAGCATGCACCAAGTTTAAGGTATATAGGGTATATAAGGTATATAGAGTATATAGGGTATATACTGGTTTGAGGTCAGCTGAGCTACTGTCACTGTTAATTTTGATTATCAATTTGATTGTATTAAGACACACTTAGCACCTCAGTGAGACATCTGAATATGTCTGTGAAAGCTTTCCAAAGAGGAGTGAAAGTGTTCTGAATGTAGGTGACACTCTCCTGTGGGCTGGGTCCTGTACTGAATGAAAAGAGAAAAGTGAGTCTCCATTGGCTCATGTTGTGCACTGTCTGTTCCTCCGTTTGCCCATCTAATCAAGTCAGCATGAAGATAATATGTACTGCCTCCGTGTACAGCCCTGGACACGGGTCTGGTTGAAGTGATGCTATGTATGTGCTGACCTGTGAGCATAGTGTGGTGTTAGAACACACGGTCAGGGTTTTATTACAGTGGCTTGTGGCCCAGTAGATAGTCTTGCCTTTCCAGTCAGGCACTGTAGGAAAGGGCTGCTGGCCAAGATTAGATGCTTCCGATGAAAGGGGTGGAGCTGTGACTTTAAAATGATTGAATGCACCTAAAAGAGATCACTCCTAAAACTCAGAACAAAACAAATACACTTGCAGGGCGGTGGTGAAGCACGCCTTTAATCCCAGCACTTGGGAGGCAGAGGCAGGTGGATTTCTGAGTTTGAGGCCAGCCTGGTCTACGAGTGAGTTCCAGGACAGCCAAGGCTACACAGAGAAACCCTGTCTTGGAAAAAAAAAAAAAACAAGAACAAAAACAAATACACTTGTCAGGGCACAAAGTCCATCTTCAGACCAAGGCAGATGATAAGTGATTAAAGTAGTAGATTCCTACCCTGTGGATTGTTTCAACCCCCAAAGATGGTGTTCTGTGTGTTAAAGGCAGACTCTTCTTGGTGACATGAAGATGACTTCCTAGGTATTATATGTGCAGCCGGGCAGGAGAGACTTCATTTGGGGTGAAAAAGAAAGCAGTTGCTTCTGAATAAGGGAACCAGGGGAACGTGTGGTACAAGGCTCTTCCTCTTTATCACAGTGCTGAGGTGAGTAGCAAGCTAACGAGGAGATGCCTTGGTGCTGTGAGCAAACACTAAAACCAAGCCAGGCTGCACAGAAGGGAGGCAGGGAGGCAGCAGCCCTCTGAGGTTTGTCTGCTTCTTCCCTCAGAGCTGCTCAGCTGCCTTAGCTTGCTGTGCACAATTCAGAAGAGCCAGGTAAAACAAGCTACTTCTAGCTACTTTGGTAGATAATCTAGGCCTATCCTCTAAAGAGAAAAGGAGACTTTATGTTATCTTGGCATTTGGAAACAGGCTCTGCCAGATAGCCCAGAATGGGTTTAAATCATGGTCCTCTTGGTTCTGTGCGAGAATTGCAAAAGTTTAAAGTGTGGGGGTCTGCTTCTTGTTGGTAGATGTAAAAGTTTTGATGCCTTCACCATAATGTGAATAGATTAAACTTCTTTTGTTTTAACCAACTCCATATTAAATTTTAATCCTTTGGAAATTACACTAATTCTTTGTATGTGCCTGTGAGAGAGAGAGAGAGAGTGTGTGTGTGTGTGTGTGTGTGTGTGTGTGTGTGTGTGTGTGTGTGTG
>JANHMN010000007.1:67918234-67932484 GCA_030674055.1 Rhabdomys pumilio
GATGGTTGCTCTGTAGACCAGCCTGGCCCTGACCTATGAATTCTCCCTGCCCTTCCACCCGAGGTGGTTTAAGGAATGCGCCCCCCCCCCCCGGCTTTTTTTTTTTTTTTTTTTTCTTAACTTTTTTTTTTAATCAAGACTTATTTGACAGATGGCATCTTTCAAATGAGTTTTGTGAAATCTGTAAAAATTTCTAATAAAATACCTTTGCATCATCCTGGGCCATAAGTAGTGAAATTAATTTTAGCACTTAATGTAGAACTAAGCAATTCATGTTATTAGAGTCCACAGAGCAACCATCGATCCTGCAGCTAAGTGATGAAGAACATGTTCTTGTTGTAGTTTAGTAATTTCATGGAGACAGACAAAGGTTTACTCTTACTGGTTCAGGCTGCCTAAGAGGAGGATGGGGAAACTCAGCCTGTGCTGATGTTGGAATCGAGTGGTGAACATGGTAGGAATTGTCCCTTACATGACAACGCTGTTCCTTACCTAGAGACGGCTTGTGTCCGCTGTCTCTTCTGTGGGCTTCTCAAGCCAGGCGCAGACGCATTGCCAGTGTCCTGCCTGCACCTTGGAGCTGACTGTTCATGCACTGTGAGTTACTGTTCTGCTTTCTGCGCTTAGCAGAATGATTGGAACATGGCTGGTATCAACAAACATTTGTCCACTGAATCAGCTAAACCACAACAGGGTCTCACAACTTCCTCAGTGTGGTGGCAGGAAATTCCAAAGCAGGAGCCCGGAATAGGCCCTGGCACAAGTTCCCACTGCCGAGGGGCTCTGATGGCCACTGGCTCAGCACGCTTGTTTCCCGTCCAGCACTTTGCACATGGCACAGAGGCTCCATGGGAGTCTGTGCTTCCAGAGGTCCTTCTTTCCAAGGCCTGAGGAAGGTGCAGGGCTGAAGGGCAGTCATTTGGAAGAAACTCTGCAGATCTGCAGGTTAACTTTGAAGATAGATTAAAAAAAAAAATCTAGGGATTTCAATAGTGTGCGCATATGTGTGTACACACATGCGCACGAGCACACACACTGCCCCCACTTTGGCTTTTTCCTATCACATCCTGTCTAAACACCAAGTGCAAAGATTTTCTTTTTTTTTTTTTTTTGGTTTTGTTTTTTGTTTTTTGTTTTTCTAGACAGGGTTTCTCTGTGTAGCCCTGGCTGTCCTGGAACTCTGTAGACCAGGCTGGCCTTGAACTCAGAAATCCACCTGCCTCTGCCTCCCAAGTACTGGGATTAAAGGCATGCGCCACCACTGCCCTGCAAGTGCAAAGATTTTCAACCCTGCCAATGTGAAAACCTGTGAGTTGGATGAGTCATGGATGGATTGTACAGTATACAAATTCTTTCTGAATGAAACTATTTAAAAATGCTTCTCTGATTATTTGAGCTTTAAAAGAATCAGTCTGAAGACAGACAGAGAGACAGACGATAGACAGAGACGGAAGACAGACAGAGACAGACAGACAGAAAGTGTGAGTGAGTACTGTTCACTCTGTGAGTCTGGAGGTAGGAATTGCAAGGAGACTGGATGTTGTTTATACTACTCATGAATTTAATTGCTCATGAATTTTATAACTTTTGTAAATCTCACAGATTTCATACTCTTCTCAATCAAAATAAAGTAACATTGTTTTGATTGAAAAGAGTATGAAATCTATATGATTGTATAATATGGGCTATTACTTTGAAACGAAATCCTTGGTTCAGAAGACTAAAATAAAATTAATTATTTGAGCAACTTTCAAACTTTCAAAAACCAGTTGCTAATATACAGATTATAGGTAGAAAGCAAAGGCATTTCCTTTTTAAGATCATGGATACAAAGTCTCGGCATTTTCTTTTTAAGATCACACAGATACATAGTCTCCTGGTCATATCTACTTCACTTTCTTTCCTCACTCCCCTACAAACTCATCCCAACACATCACCTTCTCACCTTCATGTCTGCTCCTGTTCCTCTGGGGTGGGGTTGGAGGCGGGCAAACCATGAGTCCAGTCAATGCAGCCAGCTGCGTAGTGGCTACTCTGCTCCTCTCTCTGCCTGTCCTGTGCAGGCGACCGTGTCAGGTTCAGAAGGCAGCACTTTGCAGCAGTCCCTCCATCTCTGGCTCTTCTGTTCTTTCTGCCTTCCCTTTCGGGATTTTCCTGAGCCTTACAGGGGGGTGATACAGATGTTCTGTTTAGAGCTGGGCATTTGACAGTCATTTATTCTCAGTACTTTGACCAGTTGCGAGTCTCTGCATTACCTGGCGCTCGCTGCAGAAGCTGCTCTTCTAGCCAAGGGTGAGGTGTTAAGCATATGGATGTCGTAAAGCATAGTAACAGGTTCCCTCATAGGGCCTGTGACCTCTGGAGCCAGGGCTTCTGACCAGGTTTACAACACCAGGCATGAGTTTTTTCCTGTGGAACAGGCCTCAAATCCAGTCAGAAAGCAGTTGTCACCCTCCTAACCTTCAGGCCACTATTGTACCAGTGGGCCCATCTTGCCTGGCAGGTGAGTTATTGCAGCATTCAGAATTCACCACTGCATGATAACAAAATGACTTTTCTTTTTTTTTTTTTTTTCCCACCCCGAGACAGGGTTTCTCTGTGTAGCCCGGGCTGTCCTGGAACTCACTCTGTAGACCAGGCTGGCCTCGAACTCAGAAATTCACCTGCCTCTGCCTCCCAAGTGCTGGGATTAAAGGCATGCACCACCACTGCCTGGCAACAAAATGACCTTTCTATACCAGCAATTGTATACAAAGCTATTTCACACTCTGGATAATGTATTATTCTTCAGAGACAGGATCTCACTAAGTAGTTCAGCTGGACCTTGAACTTCCAACCTTTCTGCCCAAGACTCCTGAGAGCTATATATTCCTTTTACTTTCATACACACATTACTTCAATATTTATTTAAACAATTTTTTAGAAAGAAATCATTGAATGTGTATATATCTTTCTAAAGTAGTAATCTCTTACCACTGACACTTAACTTTGTAATATCTGTGTTAGTATCTTTTGCTGTGTAACACATTAACTTAAAATAATAACCATTTGTTGTCTCAGTTTCTGTGAATCAAGAATTCAAGTCCAGGGGCTGGAAAGACAGCTCAGTGGTTAAGAGTACTAGCTGTTCTTCCAAAGGACTTGAGATTGGTTCCCAGAACCCACATGGTGGCTCACAACCATCTGTAATTTTAGCTCCAGGAGATCCAACACCCTCTTCTAGTCTCAGGAGGCACATATATGGCACACACACACACACACACACACACACACAGATGCATACATGTAAATAAAAATAATAAAAATAAATGTTAAAAGAAGAATTCAAGTATGGCCTTCTTGGTTACTTCTGTCATATATGTTTGAGTGTCAGACAAGGGACACAGTCTTGTTTAAAGGCTACATAATGACAGATGATTAGGCTTTGAACACAGCAGCAGCATTGACACCAAGTCCTGAAGTGAGCAAGAGTCATTGTGATGTGTCAGTCACTTCAGAAAATATCAATGGTTATCATATTTTAGTTTGAGGTACTAAAGGAATGTCCCCCGAGGGACATTGCCACCTATTCTAAATTTCTAATGCATTTGTAGTTGTAGGAGGGACAGTTATAGCATTAGGTGGAATTATGATCTGGTCAAGTATATAATGTTTTTGTGGTTGTGTGTAGGATAGTTACATCATATTTAGGTGTTTCGACCTGTTCATTTGGAAATTAATGACATAGGAGATACATGATTGTGTATCAAGTTGACAAGGGGTGGACTTGTAGTGGATATTTTTGGTTGTCACTTGGCTACATCTGGAAGGTCCTACAATGAAGAGCACACCTGTGAGAGATTATTTTTGCTTGGTTTGAAGTGGGGGAGTTTACTTCTAGTCTGGAATTCTGAGCAGGAAGATACACCTTTAACCTGAGCCACACCTTCTGTTGGAAGCATTGAAGATGCTGAAACTGCATGAACAAAGTTTCGTAAAGAGACCCAAGGATGGTGCCACCAGGATACTGTACAGTTTAGAGGGCAGAGAAAGGCCAGAGGCCGCTGGGAGAGAAGTGTGGACCAGCAGAAGGGAAGAAAATGAGGTGTGTGCTGTCCTGGAAGCCATGTGGACAGAGTGTTCCTGAAGGAGGGAGTGGTGAGCTGTGTAGGTCAGCTCAGGTCAGGTGAGCTCTGAGAACTAGCCACTTGAGCAAAGGAAAGCAACTGGTGGCCTCCATATAACTCAGGGAGTCCTTTACTCACCACCATAACTTGTGATCATTACAAGGATAAAATGTAGCTTCAAAAGATTTGTTTTTCAAAAGCCTTTTTTGGGGGGCTTAAGAAAGTTAAGAGTCTATAATCCAACAGTTTCATTCCATTTATAGGTATATTACCCCCAAATGGAAAGAACAGGAATGCACACAGGTATGTGTGCAACAACATCATTCACAATAATCAGAAAATAAAAATTCCAAACGTTCATTAGGAATTGAGTAGGAAAACAAAATGTGGGATATCTCTACAATGCAGAATTAGCGTGGCTGGGGGGCAGGGAAGGGGCAGAAACTTATAGACGTGTTATTGTATACTCATAATCCTAGCTTTTGGGAAACTGAAGCAGGAGGATCACCAGGAGGATCAGCATGGGTTACAGCATGAAACCCTGTCTCAAAACACAAACAGAAAAAAAATATTAATGGCACAACATTTATGAATCTGGAAAACATACCAAGCGAGAAAATCCAGACATAAGAGGACAAATGCTATATGTTGGCATGTGAAGTGCCTAAAATAACTAAGCCCATAGCGGCAGTAATGTAAAACAGGCTACTAGGGGCTGGGGCAAGAGAGGAGGGAGAATAATTGTTCAGTCAGTACAAATTTTCTGTTTAGGTCCATAAAACAGTTTCAGAAACGGATAATGTAGCATTAGTTGTACACTAGTGTATGAGAAATTTTTGTTACTGAATCATATACTGACAAAAGGCTTGAAATAGTGCATACAGTTACCACAGGGCTTTTTGAAACTGAAGGGCTGGGCTGGGAGTACAGCTCTGTAGTAGAGCATTTAATTAGCATGTTTCAAGGACCTGGGCTCAGACCCCAGTGTAAGGGACAGTGTAAGGGAATTGACAGCATATCCTCCTGTGTGTCTGCCTGTCTTGGAATTAAAGTCTATAAAGAAGCAAAAAATACCTTTTTCCTGGATTATTTCTGACCTGAATCTTTCTTAAGTGTCGTATGTGACTTGAGAGTTTTCTTGTAGATTGTTTGGTACATGTTTCTTATACTCTTTTATAGTTCAAGTTGTAGTTATTACAATTTAAGAAGATAATGTCCCTGTATATACAGACCATTATCATCAGAAGACCAGGAGAGAGCTGGTTATCATGCATGAGCCAACTAAAGTGTGAGAAGAGCGCTCTCACATCTCTGTGTTTGACACAGTCTCACTGTGTAGCACAGGCTGGTCTTGAACTTGGGAGTCCTGTCTCTACTTCCTCAGTGGAACATTATTATCATGCTCAGAAGAGTATATCATTTAAGCACTACATTTAAAATTAATGTGTGTGTACACTAAGGAACACTATTCTCTCAAATAATGATTCTTGAAAATAATGTCTTGAGCACACATCAATAATTTTCTTGCTAAAACAGCATTTCTGCTAGTGCCACAGAACTGATAGGAGAAAGCCTTGAGGAGTGGGAGGTTTTGTGGTGCAGCATATTTAACAACCGTGACAGCTCAAGAATTGTAAGCAGCCTCGCCTCCTTGTCTGGGATCCGTTGGCAGCATTGTGTCTGCTGGCAAACCCTGCGACTTTCTGCTGCAGCCACAGCCCGGCTGCTGCCGGTCGAGGAAATGTTTACAGAATGTTTTCAGGTCTTGGTAGTATCTGTATTAAAAGCAGCCTTCCACTATTCCTTTCAAAAGCCACCATGCTAAAATATGTAGTAAATTTAAAATAAAATAACAAAACATGAGTCTAAAATTGCGTCTCAGTCTTGATGAAACAAAGGCCGGAGTGTTGTTGTGGCCCGGGGAGCGAGCCCTTACTGCTGCGTGTGATTTCAGAGGTGAGTCTCGATGGGGGAAGATAGATGGATGCCAGATGCAGTTTACATAGATTCAGGCAGCTGCTCCGAGGCTAGGTTTCATTAGCTGGTAAGTGCGCCAGCAGAAGCAGCAGAGTGGGGCCCCACATGCCAAGAGGACAGGGAGAGCAGCCGAGCAATACAATATTCACTAAGTGATTTTAATCTTGGAGATTGAGTGTCGCCCAATCAGTTTCCAGGCTATAAAAAACAGTGCATGAGAGGACCCAAGCCTTTGTCCACTTGGGGAAGAAACGTGTACTTTTTTTCCTTTTTTGTTTGTTGGTTTTAAAACAACTACCACAAAATAAAGTTCACTAAACCCATATGGATAGTTTGCATTAAAAAAAAAAAAAAGCCAAACTCCCTAACACACACAACCTTCCAAAAGGAAGCGCGCTATCACAGCCAGGCAGATAGTCCTCAGTAAGTGGGACCTTAGATCAACTTCCCAGCCTCTTCCAGCCTTAAAGTTGTCTCCTACCCTGTCCCACGGTCACATCTATTCTCCAAAAACAAACAATAAAACAGAAGTCTCTGTATAAAGAGAAAGCTTACGTGGTTTTGAGACCATGTGATCTGCACAGTTAGTGTTGAAATCCATGAGCCAGCTGCATAATTGTAAACTTCAAGTTCTGATAAAGGAGTTTTTGCTCCAACTACTTCTGGGGTCATAAGTAATTATGACAGGACTCCGGCACCAAGCTTGGCTGCTGTGTATGTGTTTTGTTGTCTGAAGAAGGGAGCCTTTATTTAGTGTATTTTTAAAACTTGTTAAACTGCCTTTGCTGTTCTGAGAAGTGACCTAATCTGTCAGTGATGCAGCCATTTTGTGTAGGATAATTTTGTTCATTGAAAGTAACACAGAGTTGCTAATTGGTTAGACATGTACATATTTGAGAACTGATCTTGTGGCAGCCCCAGCTTTTCTTTTAGCCTTAGGAATACCTTACACATCATGGCCCTGAGACATTACAGAGTATTTTTCTACAGGTCTGTGTGTGCTCAACTCTTACTAGCAAAATTTGTTCTTGGAGAAGAATGGCTTCTATTGTAGTAGAATTTGTTTTTTAGTATTTTAACTTAGTAATTATTATTTTTTTAGTCTACAAAATGGTTAAAGATTTCAGAATAAACTGTGTCACCCAATAGCTATGTGGTACCCTCCTCAGTTTGAATGCATTCTGGGACTGATTGTGTTATTCTCTGAAGTGTTTCCCAGAGCAAAGCTCTCATTTCTGGATTTATATCTGAGTTAAAAGGGATAGTATTAGGAGTGGAGGTGTGGCTCGCAGTCAAGAGCCCTGCACGCTTTCCCAGAAGACGCAGGTTAGATTCCCAGCACCCACATGGCAGTTCACAATCATCTGTAGCCCTAGTTCCAGGGGTTCTGATGCCTTCTTCTGACCTCTGAGGGAACCAGACACACACATAGTGCAGAAGTGCATGTAGGGAGACACTCATATACATGAAAATAAATAAAACAAAGGGAATAATCCTTGGTGACGTGGTTTTATTTTATCTGATCTTAGGGAGTTGCTTTATTGTGATCACCACCTCCTACATTTTATTTCTCCCAGCTCCCCTCTCTTCCTCTGGGAGTCAAGTACTGTCTGCCTTGTTAGATGATCCTAACCACTGAGACCTTTTTGCTGCCCTGTGTGTGCTATTCAACAAGGCTTTGTGTGTAGACTTGTCGGGTAGAGGGGATCGCGCTCATGGAAAGTGGGTCAGGAATTCAAAGTCATAACACAGGTAGTGAGATGTACTGTGAGACCTTATCTAAAAACAACAACCCCCTGCAAACTCAACCAAAACAACGACAACGGACCAGTTGAGAGACTTAGACTTCTCTCTTGGTGATTTATCAGATAATCTTGCTCAAGCTTTGCCTAGGAGCTCATAATTATATTATATTGTGTATATTATATATATTATATACATTAATGCATTCAGGTAGTGTTGAACAAAAATAGTGGGTTTGGTTTGATATCAAATTGAAGTGGCAGAGGGCGTTTTGAATGCTAGTCAGTTGAATTTACTCAACGAAAGTGCCTTTTTCAGCCCTCCAGCCTGACCTAATACCAAGATGGAGCTGCGTCTCCTCTCTATGGCACTACAGCATTATCACAGCACCGTTGACTAGGTGTGCTGGCGATGGGCAGGGTTCTCCAACACCAGAGACCACCAGCGTGGTGGGGAACTCTGTGGCTATTATGTTGCAATTACTAGCTCAGTGGACACTATGTTGCGATTACTAGAGTAGCTGCCGCCATCGCTGGCCATTCTCGGGCACGTCCTTTCCTCACATAACTAATCTCATGATCCTCAAAGCAACACCAGGCTCTGGCTGTGGCTCCTGCCCTCTGCCTCCTTCTTGAAACATGATCTTGGAGTGTGGCCTTGCTTGTCTTCAAGCTCATGATGCTCCTGCCTCAGCCTCCTCAGTGTGCCACCATCACTATCCTCTTTCCCTTGGGGACCTATGAAGGCCAGTGCAGGGTCAAGCTGGAACGTGAAACCCCATGTATCCCAGGAATATTTGACTTCCAAGTCAGTGTTCTTAGAAATGTCAAATATATTGACCATCCCTTGTTCTAAAGTACACTTCATTATAAAATAATCTCAAAAGGTTCTATATGGTTTTCCTATCAAAGAAACAAAATATAATGGCATAGCAGCAGCCAAACTCAGTGAACAGTTGACAGTCCATTCTGTTGACAGAGTCATGGAGTCAGGATGATGCGTGGCTCAAGGAGCCTTTAACTGCATGACTTCTGAGGTGAGGGGGAGGATTGGGTGGCTGCTTGTGGAGTCACATGCAGCACCCACTGCATGGTGGGGGCAGAGGAGTGTGAGCAAAGTTAGGCAGAGCAGTTTCATGCCCCACCCAGTGGCTCATCCTGGCATTCTAGGCTCTGCGTGTGTCATCGGTGTATGTGGGCTGGAGCTGCATGAAAGCACGGTAGCTTTCCTTTGGAAATATAAATAACAGTGAAATAAACAGTGGACTGCCTGTGCCCTTCCACAGAGCGCGAGTGTGTGTCACATCTGCGTGCGGGGCTTTCTGTCTACAGCTAATGCTTCCAGTAGCTAAAACCAACTTCAACTTTCTATTTAAGTGTCTAAGATTCAGTTGTAAAAATCACTCTAAGCTAAAGCTGTTTATAGAAAGTAGCTAGTGTGTGGGCATACCGAAAAGAAAAAGGCAGGCTATATTTAAAAAGTGATATGTTAAAGTTTTTCTGATTCATGGTGCTAGATAGGTAGATAGACAGACAGATCACCACACACAGTTTCATCTGAGTTTGTTTCTAGAAATGTGCTTTGGCAAAGAGCCTTCATTTGACATTTAACCAAAGTAATAGTGTAAATTTGCAGTGGTGCATAACAGAGTGATAGCTGACTCTGGAAGATTGTACGCTGTAATCTGTACATGCTATACAGCTTAAAAGTAGTTGAAGGTGTGGCCTCACAATCATGTGCTCCACAGCAGCAGATGGACCGTCACCATCCGCATCCATAGAGATGACAGTGTCACAGTGATTTCCTGGGCAGCACAGATTTATCGAGTACTTAGGGTGCTGGGAAGTTTCTTTTGAATCAGCAGAGTATGTCTAGATTTGCAACCATGGGAAGTTCATACGGGACCTTCATTGATATAGCATACTAGCATTCTATACCCTTGAGTTTTATGTAGAGCTTAAATTTATCTGTAGGTGTGTCCGACTTGCTTAACACAGGATGTTCTATGAAAATCTCACTTTGTACGTTTATTGCCATTGTTCAGTGCTACCATTTTCCCCCCACGGGCAGTGCTGGTATTTCCTTTTCTCGTGATTGGGAGCCATTAGAATGCTAAGGGGTTGTTGAAGTAAGAGCTTTAAGTAATCTCAAATCAGAACATAATAAGGTTACTGTTGTCAGGGTTTAAAAATCCTCCCTAGCAGAGTGGTAGAGGCACACACCTTTAGTCCCAGCACATGGGAGGTAGAGGATGATGTGTCTCTGAGTTCAAGGCCAGCCTAGTCTACAGAGTGAGTTCCAGGATAGCCAGGGCTACACAGAGAAATCCTGCCTCTAGGTAGGTAGGTAGGTAGGTAGGTAGGTAGGTAGGTAGATAGATAGATGGTTTTATTCATTCTTTTAAAGTTTCATTTACAGTCTTTGGTTTAAGGGCAAAAAGCCAAATATATTGAAAATTAAAAGCAGGGTGGTAGAGGCACATGCCTTTGATCCTAGCACATGGGAGATAGAGAGTGGCATGTCTCTGAGTTCAAGGCCAGCCTGGTGTACAAAGTGAGTTCCAGGACAGCCAGGGTTATACAGAGAAACCCTGTCTAATAAATAAATAAATAAATAAATAAATAAATAAATAAATAGGAAAGAAAGCAGGCAGGCAAAAGTGCAGGGCAGGGAATGGGTACTGGTGAATGAATGTGGTAACATGGGGCTTTGTGATGCTCTCCTGTCTCAAGAGTACAGTTGTCCTTGCTTTGTACATTCAGAAAAACTGGAGTCTCAGAATGAACTGTTTTGTCTACCACCACCATTTCCTGTCTACCTCAGTTTTCCTTAATGATCAGCAGTGATACATATATAGCCTTTGTAACATGCTTCCACTTACGTTACCTACCTTGATTTCTCATGATCCTGAGATATTGGTGGGGCATTTATTACTAAATTCTTCAGGTTAGAAACCTAAGGCATAGTTGAATCTTAGAGGTTACAGATCTCCCAGGGATGTTTGCTCACCCATACATGCCTAGAGCCTGTACCTCAACTTCCTAATTCCATGTGTCTGCGAGAGACCCAGGAAGGTATGTTTTTGGAAAAGATCATCACTTTCCCAGACCTTCCTCTGCATTTTTCTATTGACCACCTCTCTGGGAGTCCCCAGGCTGAGCTGTTATGACCAGTATGTAGTTGACTGTTGCCTCTACCCACATGTTACAGAAAACCCAACAAACGGTGCCTTAGACCTAAGGTCTAAGGTTCAGTGGTCTGATAATTGGCTGGTGTGAGGGTTGGAGAGAGGGACTTCATAAGGAGGAGGCAGAGGAAATGGGATGGACAGATGGTGGCTGGGATTATGTGCTTTGAAGTTGCAGAAGTGCACGGGACCCAAGAATGCTGGCCACCCTGGAGGGGAGAAGGGACAGGGAGGGACACAGAAGAAACTCAGCCTCTTAACACCTTGATTGTAGACTTCTGGGCTCCAGAACTAAAGAGTAAGTTTGTGTCATAGGATCACAAGACCCTAAATTGAGACACATAGTTAGGTGACAGGTCATTGCAAGAATTGCTTCACATCAGACTTGGGGTAAAGGCAGTCATTGTATTGACTCATAAGGTCCTCCACAACCTGCCCTGCTCCTCCTCGTCCTCTCATATTAACCAAACCCAACACCTCCTCACCATATTCTCCTGTCCACAAGGCCTGCTCGCATTGGGTCTTCTCTAACTCTAATGCCTGTGAATTGCTCCGTCTGTTATCCCCACTTCCTGCAGGTTCTGACTCAAATGCCTCTGGTTAGCTTTATTCTGTTTTTCTTTTATGACCTAGGACACACAGCAGGCATTAAATAATTATTTATTGAATATATGCAGAGATCTGATTAATTTAGTAGGACAGATTGTTAGAAATGAGATGCCTGCATTACAGATAAGAACATGCAAAATGGTTCTGGATATACGTGACCAAACTCTGTTCTGCCTGAGGTAGAATCAGTTCATATCCCATCAGTAACCCTGAGACAATCCTTGTCCACTTTATATTCACCGGTTGTAAACATTCCCAGGCAGCTTGCTTCATGGACATTCTGTGTCGTTTAACTTTGTATGACTTGTTTTAGGTGAATTTGTATTTATTAGCTGCTGCCTTTGTCCATTCTTCTAGTGGCAGCCTGGTCTCAATGTTTTTCTGATGTAGTGCTGATGTTTTCCTAACTAACTTATAGAATCAAAATGGTCTTTGTTGTCTCTGTTGCAAATATTACTCCTACTTTGTAATTTTTTTCAGTTTTTCTTGCCATTTTTAATAAAATGTTTGATTTTTTTTTTTTAGCGTCATTTTATGTTTTCTCGCTGGCTTATTTGAAAAGATCTTAATCTAGTTATGAAATCAACTGTCCATCTGCAATGTCTGTCAGCTTTTCTTATGTTTATGATTTTTATTTGGAAAGATCTTATCTAGTTATGAAATCAACTGTTCATCTGCAATGTCCATCAGCTTTTTTTATGTTTAAGATTTTTAATGTTATTTAATCTGTGGTGTGTTGCTTGTTGTATAAACCAGAAGGGCGGTGTTCAGTTTCCCCCCATGCCCAGGGTGCACATGCCATCAGTAACACCTTCTTGAAAATACTAAGCCTTTGTAGTTAGTACGGCTGCTTCAGGTATTCAATAAAGGTTCTTTTTTTGTTTGTTTGTTTGTTTAAATGCCAGAACTCAATTCTTAATTATTGTAGTTTTAAAATATGATTTGGTCTCCTTTCCTTTAAAAAAAAAAAACAAAAAAAAATTTTTTTTTTTTTTTTTGGTTTTTCGAGACAGGGTTTCTCTGTGTAGCCCTGGCTGTCCTGGAACTCACTCTGTAGACCAGGCTGGCCTCGAACTCAGAAATCTGCCTTCCTCTGCCTCCCAAGTGCTGGGATTAAAGGCGTGCGCCACCACTGCCCGGCAACAAAAAACTTTTAAGACACCAAAGAAATGGCTCAGTAGTTAAGAGCACCTGTTAATCTTGCAGAGGTCTTAGATTCTATTCCCAATACTGTTATGGTGGCTCACGACCACTGGTAACTCCAGTTCTTGGGGATTTGATGCTTTATTTTGATTTCTGTGGGCATCAGACACAAATACAGGATACACAGACATATATGCAGCCCAAAAACTCATATATATAAAATAAGAATAAATAAATCTAAAAAAATCATTTAAAATTATTTTTGAAACAAATGTGATGGTGCACGACTTTCATCCCAGCACTCCAGAGGCAGAGGCAGGGGGATGTCTAAGAATTCAACATCAACAGTAAATTACAGGCCAGCCACAGCTATATGGCCAGAGGGGTGAGATATATATATAGATATATATGTGTATGTGTGTATGTATGTATGTGTGTGTATGTATATGTGTGTGTGTGTGTATGTGTGTGTGTGTGTGTGTATATATATATATATATATATATATATATATATATCCTCTGTTGGTTCTAAGATCATTCTGGGTCAGGTTTAGGAATAGTTATAGATTTATATCCTTCCCCTAGCCTTCTGTTGATTTCTTTGATCTGCACCACCAGTCCCTCCTGGAATTTAACCACATGTACATTCTAGTATCCTGTGGGGTGTTTGTTTGTTTGTTTGTTTTTTGTCTTGTTTTTTCACCTCCCTGTCTTTGTCAGGCTGCTCCATGTACCTGTAGTGACCTTGATTAATGTCCTTGGCTGACGGCCCTAAAATTGATCAGCACCTTGGTATCTACTTGTTCACTGTCCTGGCTTTGTGGCCTCTCCCTTGTGCTGCTTGTTAACTTGGGCACGTTTCAGTCACCATGTGACCTACTCTATCGCAGTGGATTAGTCTTTGCTGAGAGCTCTGGAGAAGCATCTCTTATGCATTTTGTTTTCTTTCTCTCTCTCTCTCTCTCTCTTCTTTCTTTCTTTCCTTTTTTTTTTTTTTTTTTTTTTTTTTTTTTTTTTGGTGGTGCTGGGAGTTAAACCCAGGCCTCAGGCATACTAGGCAAGAGTTTGCCCACTGCTATCCCCTCAGCCTTCCCCTCTATTTTGTACGGCTAGTATCGACCATGCTACCATCTGATAGCTTGTGATATGAATGCATCAGAGGAAAACACTTAAGACTAGAAATTTGAAAATAGATTGTCACGGTGACCAAGGTACCTAGGACTGTGGTGGGAGAGGTAGGGTGTACTTGGAAACCAGCAGGAGAACACTTGGGTGAGTGTGAAGACGGGAAGACGATTCTCTGAAACCCCAATCTCCAACCCAGAAACGAAGCCGGCTGTGAGTCTTCAGAAGAGGCACAAATTTAAAGAGATACAGCTAGACCAGTTTTATTTATTTAACTTTTCTTTATTTGGAAATGGGCAGGTGCATGGATGTCGTGTGTGTGTGTGTGTGTGTGTGTGTGTGTGTGTGTGTGTGTGTGTG
>JANHMN010000007.1:67941998-67993492 GCA_030674055.1 Rhabdomys pumilio
GGCTGTTTTATATTCTTATAGTCAAGCTGAGAAACTTACAAAGCACTGTGTCTTACTTTCAGCCCTAAAATTCTTCCACAAGCGTAACGAGAGTGAAAGTTTCCTTTCAGAGACTCCTAGCTCCTAGAAAGGGCTCCAGAAACCAGAGTCCAAAGTACTGTTTTTGCCAGGTACAGAAGGAAGCTCAGCAGTGCCAAGGGTCTAATACTGCCTCCGAGTGCTGGGGCTGAGGAGCTAGGCTCAGAATCATCTAACATAATGACCCAGTGCTTGTTTCAATAGAACCCATGCTGATCTGAGATCTGTGACACAGCAGATTAGGACTCAAAAGTCACAGATTGGGCTAGCTAGATGGCTCAGTGGGTAGGTAGGACAAGCCTAGGATATCTGAGTTTGATCCCTGGATCCCACAGAGAATAACTTCTGGAAATCTCTTTTCTGGAAAAGAGATTTCCAGAAGTTATTCTCTGACCTCCACATGTGGGCCATGGCATACACACTTATATGTGATACACAGACACACACAGACACACACACAAACTTTTAATTTATGAATTAATCATAGCTTAGTAATGGAGTTGTAAATCTGAATTCTTTGTAAAGAATCTTCATCTCACCTGGAGGCCCTTCTGACATTAGTTGGTAGTCTGTGGAATCCAGATGTTCTGGGTGTGTAAGAAATGGAATCCAGATGTTCTGGGTGTGTAAGAAGAGTATTCTTGCTAAGGATTAGATGGTTTATAGACTCCTCCCTGTGACGTAGAACCAGTGTGTGGAGAATGGCAGGTAGTGCTATATTGAGAAATGGGAAAGTTTGGGTTGTTTTGTTTTTTTTTTTCTCAAATGTTGTTTTAAAGATTGTGTTCTATGGTAAGATTTAGATAATGTCAAATTTTTAGAAAAAGAAAAGGCCTAATATCTTTTAAAAAAAAAAAATAGAAGGAGGAGGAGGAATAAGAGGAGGAGGTACTTGTGAACCATAACTGGTAGCCATTTGAGCTCAGTTCATAACAATGCAGTAACTTTCAGAAAAAGATCCCTACCTTAGGTCTGTAGCTCTCTGCTTGGGTGAGTTGAGACTGGAAGGAGGAGCAGGAGAAAGGCCTAAGTAGAGAGCAGAACACAGTTTGCAGGAGTACATAGTTTATTTGGTCATTGGGCAGGAGGAAAGCTTTCATCTCTAACACTGTGTTAGCTGTCTACTGGCCTTGACATCCATAGGAGTCCCTGCTGGTCACAGAAGGGATTTGAATTCCAGAATTTGATTTTAAAAATCTATCCCGTTTTCTGGTAAGTCTACAGCTGATAGCTCATATTTTCCACGAAAAGACTATCTATCTAGCCCAGCTTTTTCTATACAGTGGCCCCATAACTGAAACATTCGTCCTTTGTGACTTTAAAACCAAGGCTAAGACTGTTGCTAGATAGATGATTGCTAATACTTCACCTTCAAGTCTCAACTAGAATTAAGTTGAAAGAAAAATTGAGTGAAGTTTATAAAGCCTGTCTTTGTTTTCAGACTGTGGGTATAGCTCAGTAGTTGAGCCCTACACCCTGGGTCCTGTCCTCTCTACACACAAAACATCATAGATACAAATCAATAAATAATCTTTGTTTCATGGTTCATATATCTGACTTGTCTCTTGTTTCTCTATAAGTGCTAAAAGCACTCTTCAGTGAGTACATGACTGTACTAATCTGTACGACATAAGGCCATACAAAGCATTTCAGAGGAGAAGCAGGGGCTGTATACACCGGTATCCAGGACTCGGCCATGAGAGGAGACCTCTCTGGATGAACTCATGATTTCAGAATTTCTGTGCTGAAGAAAAGGAATGCTTCTCTTCTCCCTAAACTGATGTGTCCCTGATAGTTAAATGTCACCTACTAACTTGTGATGGAGAAATTCTGAATTCTTGATTAAGCCCCAAGATTAAGATTATTTTAAATGGACTTTTAAAATGTATAAACATTTTGTGTGTGTGTGTGTGTGTGTGTGTGTGTGTGTGTGTACAGGTTCACTTAGCATTTCTTGATCATTTTGTATAAGTAACTAATATTTTTCCTCTAAAATAAAAAAAAAAAAATCAGGCCCAGCATGGTTGTGTATACCTTTATTCCCAAGCAGGAACAGGGGCAGGGGCAGACAGACCTCTTTGAGTTTGAGGCCAACTTGGTCTACATAGTTCCAGACATATGGAGCTATGTAGAGAAAGCCTGTCTCAAAGTCAAAAAAACCCCTTCAGCCATTGAGTATACTTTAAAAGTTCAGGGAAGGTGTCCTGAAGAGACGGCACAGCAGTTAAGAGTACTTGTTGCTCTTGTAGAGGACCCCAGATTGGTTCTAACCACCACAGCTGCTCAGTTTTCTGTAACTCTAGTTTCAGAGGATCCAGAATCCTTTTCTGGCCTCCATAGGACCAGGGCATGTACATGGTTCACAGATACACTCTTACTCGAAAATTTTTTGGTTTTGTTTTTAAGTACAGAGAGATCTTCCTTTATCTTTGAACGTCTCAGATTAGGCAGGATTAGCTAGATTGCTGTGCTGACCTACATAGAACCCAGCCTGGCAAGAAGGAGCACGGAGACAGAAGTACCACGGAGACAGAAGAAGTACCTGATGTTGGACCACACTGGCAGCTGTTGAAGCTGCCACTTCACACTTTGACTAATTGGGCAGATATACCAGATTCTAGAAGTTAGTTAAGTGAAATTGTAACTCATTTACTGATAAGCTACCAAGCCTTCAAAAATAAAACTGTGTGATGTCTCACCCCAGAAGCAACCTTCAGCTGCTTTCCTCAGAATTCAAACTTTTAGTTAAGCACACACGGAACACAGACTTGAGACAACATGTGTTTGTTCTGTGGACACACTAAGATGTCCCTTTCATTTGGCTTTTCTTTTGTGCAGGAACACTGTATTTGGGAAGCATCATAAAATTTGTGTCTTTTTGCTAACTTCAATTCATGAATAACAGTTTCAATTCATTTTAAATTCAACAGAAGTAAATACCTCTGGCCTCCCACAAAGACATCCCAGGAAGATTATTGCAGCTTCTATTTCAATGGTGGTTTCTTAAAGTGAGCACTCAAAGTCTAAGTGAGTGGGTGGTTAGGGAGCCGTGAGACGTTGGTGTTGTCTCCAAATGCAGAACTCTAGAAATGAAAAATACCTTGGCTCTCCAGCAGAATGTTTGAAAGTTTATGCCGCTGAGCAAGACCTCATACCGCCACGAGTGTACTTTATGAAGTGCCATTTTAAATGCTATTGTAATGACTTGCCAAAGAGTCTGATATTGGTTATATCAGTAATTAGCTGATATTGTATATCACATACTGATATCAGTATGTGATTTTGATAATGCCGAGGATTTAGTAAAAACAAACAGCAATAACAACAAAAAAATACACTTTTTACTTCCCTAAGTGATAAAACCTGACATTGTCTCCTTTACCTTGTAGCATACATTATAATAATAGTTATTATAATTGTTAGAGACATGTTCTCACTATTTAGTTCTGGCTGGCCTACAACTGTCTATGTAGACCAGACTGACCTTGAATTAAGAGAGATCTGCCTGTCTCTGCCTACCTAATGTAGGGGTCTTACAACTGATGCTGGCTCATGTTTTAATTTGGTAAGATCAACTTGACTGATAACAAATCATTACAGAACAGTTTGATTTGGACTAAATTTGTCTTGATGTTTAAGACCTTTATGGAGTGGCAGCCAAAAATTTAAGGTGCCTGAATTTCTTTTGTAATATCTTTATGTAGAATGTGCATGTCATTTTAAAAAATAATCATAAATGTTCCAGTTGAGCTCTCCCTGGCCTCTTAGTGCTCTTAAATTCAAACCACTTAGACACATGTACTGCTAATACTAAGGACAATATAAAGCCTCCTGCTAAGTTTGAGTACTTAAAAACATTAGGTTTTTGTTGTTGTTGTTGTTTGTTTGTGTTTGTTTTTAAGGGGAAAGATAAGGCTATCAACTTGTGGGCAGGGGACTATGCCTCTGGTTCCCTGTGTTCTCCAAGCCTGGTCTCCCTCTGGTTGGCTGTTAGGTCTCCATACAGGATGCAACTCTGGTCTGTCCGGCTCCAAAGGTACTATTTAGTGACCCATTTCAACTGTCGAACTTCTGTTGCCAGCTCCAGATGGAACCCTTGACCCCTCCCCCCATTCTGATATCTCCGAGGGCCATTGGTGGACCCTACCCTCCCGCCAACCGGCCCAAGTGGCCAAATAGCTCGGATGCCTGTCATATTTGTGGTCGTGCTCCTCTGCGGACTGTGCCTGCACTGCCGCCTTTGTCATCACCCGCTCTGTCATCTGCCTGTTTTCCAGAGTGTAGGGGTTAGTAGTGGTAGTAGTGGCCGTCCGGCTTGGGCGCCCCCATTTCTACATCTCCTATTTAGCCTTCAGTCCACAGAACAGGCGGCAGAAGCTTGATGCCTGCCCTCCTGCTTCCTGAGCGTTCACCCTGAGGGAATCTGCATTTATGGCACCTGGGCGGAGCCGGGGCGGGGCCTGCACAGCTGAGGCGGGTCTGGACCGGCTGGGGGCGGAGCCTGAGGGGACCTGGACCTGAGGAGTAGGAGTGGGCGGGCCTTGCGGTGGGAGGTGCCAGGGTGGGGCCTATACTGCAGGGGCAGGGCCGGCAGGGCGGGGCCCAGCCAGGCGGGGGGTGGGGCCTACGGGGCCTGGCCAGAGCTCGCCGGAGGCTCGCAGGCGGACGTCACTCCCTCACGGCGAGTGCTGGAGCACGAGCCGTACCTCTCTCGGCCCGGGCGTCCCCTCCGCCCGCCTCCTGCTTCCTCCCGGCTGCCCGCCGCCTCCTCCTCCATTGTATAATGTTCCCGACGCGCAAGCAGAGGACGCCGGAGTCGTAGCTCCGGCCTCGCCGAGCTCCCTGCTACCCTCGGCCCCGCGGCGGGGTGCCCCGCATGGAGCGGGCATAGCTTGAGGGGTGGGCGGAAACCCCTCCGATGCGTTAGCTCCGGGCAGACCTGCCTGTGGTGAGTTCCCGGCCAAGCTGGAGGTTCCCCGGGGTTGGGCTCCGGCGGGCGGGGGGCGGTGCTGGGCTGGGCCAGGCGGGAGCCCAAGGCAGCGGAGGCCGGGCCGGGCAGGTTGGGGAGCACCCGCCGGCTGCCTGGAGACCCCGACTGTCACGACCCGGGGCGGGAGCCGAGCGGCAGGCGCCGGGAGCTTTTGCGGTCACAGCTGGGGTGTGTGTGCTCGCTGTGGTGGTTGTGGTGCTGAGAACGTGCGAGACTTTTTTTTTTTTCAAGATTCGGGTTGCTGGCAGGGAGGCTGCTTCACTTTTGAGTTCCGTGTCTGGGTTTGCATCCAACTTGCTATATTGTGTTTCGAGAGTTTCCCGGTGGTTTTGCGTTAAAACAGCTCTCTTCACCCTTTTCTTCTGTGCCCAAGTGAATTGATTTTGGATCCAAATATATATTAAACTTAACGCCTTCCTGGTTTTTAAATTAGAAATCTACAAGTCATCTTGGTGGTAACCGCCTATGACGGGGGGGGGGGGGCGGCGCTGAGGGGAGCCAGCTGTCCAGACGCGTAGACTTTGTACCATTGACACTGGGCACCCTTCAGAGGACCATTGCGTCGAGAGAAAGTACTGAATTGTTCATATTTTCTTAACTGTAAATTGTCTTAGCTTTAGCAGGAATTGTATCAGATCAATAGAGTTGAAAATTGAATGTTAAGTTTCGTAAAGCGACGAGACTGTTTTAGAATAACTTTTTGCTCTCATCTAGGTAGTTTCAGGAGTAGAAAGTGGGTTTTGCAGGCATTGAATTTCTGGAGAAGGGCAGTCAGCAGGGACAGACTCAGAAACAGCAGTTTTTTTCTTGAGTAGAATCGGTCAAACCCTATCTGGCTTTCAGGGACAGTCAGTGTTTTCAAGCTTTGTTCTTGAAACATGCTTTTGATTTCCCAATATTTGTTAAGAAGTGTTCAGAACCTGGGGAAAAGGGCCTGGAGGTTGTAGTTATCAGTAGGATCGCCCAGGCCCTAACTGTTCAAATTTGCTTTTGTAAGTTTTGTTACTGACAGGAATGAAGTGGGCCAGGGCTCCACTTAACCCCTGGAAGGTTCCACACCAGAGAACTCTGGGTTCAGCTGCTGGGTTAGTTGCTTACTTCACCTAGTGGCTACTTCACCCCAGCCCTTAAATATCACTGTATCCTGATTTGAGGGTGAAGATACTAAGATCCCAACTCTGGCATGAACAAGAATAATTGTGGATCCTTACTTTCCTGATAATTTTATTAAAAATTTATTGAAAAATACACAGGGCTGGCCTGGTTTGTGATGGCATACACTTAGAATCCTAGCACTAGTGGATCTGTAAGAAGAGTTCAAGACTAGCTTGGTCCACACAGTAAATTCAGGGCCATCCAATGATTGTGTTCAGGTTAGGTATGCTTTAAAATACTGTCTTTCCTTTCTAATTAAAATACGTTCAACTGTTATGGATGCTTCATGGACTTGGTAGCTTGCCTCTCCACCCAGGTCTGTTCTTTACTTTAGTTCAACAGGTAGGGAGGGGACTCATATTTTATAACAACCCACTGTGTGGCAGGAGGTGACCTAGGAATAGTTTTATTGTCATGCAAGTGTCACAGACTGGTAAGTAACAGCTGCTCAGACCAGCTTCTGAGAAGTGAGAGAAGAGTTTGACTCAGATGTAGAAACCCTTTCCACTCCCATTGCTGAGTTAGCCTGCATAACAGCTTTTTAAATTTAATTAAGGAACAGAAATACAAATTTACCTAGTTACTATAACTAAAGTATTAGCGGTGGACATAACAAACAAGCATAGGTTTTTTGTCATTTAAATTTACCTGTGATGACTGGTCCTTGGGGGATGGGGGGGCATTTTAAACAGTACTTCCATGGTAAAGTAAAAGTTACATCACTCAAGAGTGTCCTTACTTAAAATATGTCACACTCTAGAAACTAAGAGTAGTAAAGCCACAACACTGTTACAGGTCTCTTTTGCTGTGCTTTCTTATTAAAGAACAATAGTAAAAGTGCAGGGCTTTGTTTGGATTTTCAAGACAGGGTTTCTGTGTAGCCCTAGCTGTTCTGTAACTCACTCTACAGACCAGGCTGGCCTGGAACTCAGAGATTGACCTGCCTCTGCCTCCCATGTGCTGGGATTAAAGGCATTCACCACTACCGACCAGCCAAAGTATAAGTTTTAATTTTATTCATGTTTTCAAAATGAAGACCACTTAACCAGAATTATTTATGAAAAATAGATAAGGCTGGTATTAAGGGTGAAGTTTAGTATACTTAGAGAGTTTCCTAACTTAGCAGTTGTGGGTGTTTTTATTTATTGTCTTTGTATATTATGTAGAGTGAAAGCTCTAGTTGAAAGGGGGGGAAGGGGTTCTGATTGTCGAGTCCAAAGGTCAGACCTATGCTGAAGATACCAGAGGCCCAGCTTCAGTTTGAGTGAAACTGGCTTGTTGCTGCGAGCAGTGCCAGCCTTCACACACCTTCCTTTTAGATTTTTCTTTTTAAGTTTATTATATTTGGGCTGGGGGAGGAGATTCATGTGGCCTCAGAGGAGAACTTTGTGGAATCTGTTTCCCTGCCAGCTTTTACATGGGTTCTGGGGATTTAACTTGGCTCTCCATGCTTGAGTGGCAAGTACTGTTACCGTCTGAGCTATCTTTCAGGCCCTTTTTCTGATTAGAAACACACAGACACGTGAAAGTTTACAAGTTCTGTGGCCATTGTATGTGCACAAGTAATGCATTTTCTACCTGTCACTCATAAGTACTCATCAAACATTTAGTAGAAACTTATAGACTGTGACTTCTGTTTAAAAAGTGTCTGATTATCTAATTTGATTTTAGTATTTT
Source organism: Rhabdomys pumilio (assembly GCA_030674055.1). Classification (NCBI taxonomy): domain Eukaryota; kingdom Metazoa; phylum Chordata; class Mammalia; order Rodentia; family Muridae; genus Rhabdomys; species Rhabdomys pumilio. Next base: position 67,949,899 of record JANHMN010000007.1, read on the forward strand.
AGAAAGAAACAGCTGACCAAAGTTGAGTTGTTTTTTAAAGAAAAAAAAAATGTTGTTTTAAATAGCCACTGTAGTTAGTATTAAAGGCAAACTTCTGTCCTGTACAAATACTGGGAAACCCTTATGAACAGAGTGGACCCCAGAGCGTCCGTCCATCACTCATTGTGTGGGCTGTGTCTTTCTCCATTAGCACTGCCTAGCAGTTCATTCTTTGTATGACTCTGTGAATGGCATATGTCAGCCTAAGAAGACGGCATTCCTATTCTGGGTAGTAAATAGACTCTTTGTTGTTGGTGCTCCCCCACCCCCAAAGATCAGGAGACAAAAACATGTTTGGCTCTCTAAAAATTTTCTTTGGAAAATGTATAAATTATATTTCAAGATAAAAGCAGCATAATATCTTTTAAAATACATGATTTCTGATAGGACAAAGCCTCTGTCTGAAGTCAACTGAAAATCCTTGCTCTCATCCGAGGAGGCACCGTGGCTTTATAGATCTGTTGTAGAACTCTAAGTCACCTACGCTGCATTAGCCCCGGTGCAGTCTTCAGTGAGAACAGAGTTGCCGAGGCCTCTCACACCCAAGGCAGTCTTGTGGACTGAACTGTGGGTGCGTGGGGGTGGGGACTGGAGGGAGAGCGGGAGGACAGAGCAGCAGCAGGCAGTGCAACTGCTATAGCCAGTCTGACTAGTTTAAGGTGCCCAAAGGCAGCTTTGTTTCTCCAGTGACTCTAGGTAGCAGCAAACTTAAGTTCTTACCCTCATCCACATCTGCAATACTACTATTGTCTCTTTGCAAAAAACTGGAGCTTTGCAGGTCTCCTAATTAATCTAAGCTTTTCTTTTTTACCTTTAAAACCCTTCATTAACGGACTGAGAAGAAGCCATCAAACCACACTTTTTTTCTTCTAAGGGAAAGGGGTTCTGACTCTAGCACATAGTGGTGTGATCATAGTGGGCTCTATAAACCTGGTGGCCACATGAAAGGCCCTCACTGCAGAGCGACCTTCCAGCCCTTTGCTCTCCTCTGCCTAACTGCTTATCATTCCAGCCCATGCTGCTCCTGAGCTTGGAGTAGACTGCAGGAGCACCCCACCCTATGTTGAGAAGCATTGCCCAAGATAGACGCTGAGAATCCGAAAGTCCCAAGGTCATCTCTGTACCAGAACAGGTTTTTGCATACAGTTGTAGCCACATGAATGACATGTTCAGGTGGTAGCTGTTTGACACTAGCCCTTCAGACTCCTCTTCCTCTTTGAAGGGGACATTTTCAGCATCTTGTGCTTACACATGCCTTTGTTGTTGGGTTTTTGCTTTCCTAGAAATCTATCTAGCAAAATTTGGGTACTATGGCTTCAGCAGATTTGTTTACTCCTCTTCTGGTGAGACGTCTGATAAGCCTTTTTGAAGTTGTATGTGCCTCTCCCTCAATTCTGGGCATGCTAGGAAAGTGCTCTACCACTAAGCCCCAGACAAACAATTGAGTGATTTTTGTGATGTTGGGGATGGAACTCGGATCTTGCATAAGCTAGGTAAACACAAAACAATTTTTGAAATACTGATTTAAAAAATTATTTTACTGTGACCAAAATATAAAATGAAGTGTATTTTACCTGGGAGTGATTCTTAGCCATGTGACAGTAGTTGATTTACACATCCAAAGTGAGATTTCCCCTCTGCTTCTTGTAAAGTGCCCAGAGGCAGGTGGGACAAATAGGTTAGGGATCGAAGGACTTGAGGAAAACCTTCCACAAGGGTCCTTCAAAGTGAAAGTAGAACTACTAAGTATTTTCTTCAGAAATAAGTAATTACTATACTTAATATGGTACTCTTAACTTTTTATTGTACTTAGCTAAATGGCTTTGCTTAAAATTTAGTAGATTATGAATATTTAAGGTCCTTGGGGGAAGTAAAAGATCTCAAAGCAGCCTAGAAAAACGGCTACTGTATTTACAAAGTATTCACTTCCCTTTAGTTTATATTTTCTTCCCCCTCCCCCATCCTTTATTTATTTTTTTATTTTTTTATTTTTATTTATTTATTTATTTATTTATTTTTGTTTTTCGAGACAGGGTTTCTCTATGTAGTCCTGACTGTCCTGGAACTCACTCTGTAGACCAGGCTGGCCTCGAACTCAGAAATCCGCCTGCCTCTACCTCCCAAGTGCTGGGATCAAAGGCGTGCGCCACCACCGCCCGGCCATCCTTTATTTTTTAAGACAGGGTCTGTCTGTGTTGAACAGTGTTGGCTGTCTCCTTTTGTAGACCATGCTGGCCTCAGACTCACAGAGATCCTCCTGCCTCTGCCTCCAGAGTGATAGGCTTTTAAAGGTGTGCACCACCACCACCCAGCTTATTTTCATTACCTTTTTCTTCTGAGTGAACTATTCAAGTATATGATACAAAATTTAAATTGTCTTTGTAAAAGCTTACCAGCCTAATTCTTTCATTTTTAAGTGATTTTGTTATTTTATGTGTGTGGGTGTTTTGCCTCTGTTTGTGCACACCACCTGTGTACCTGGTACCCAAGGAGGCTAGAAGATGATGTTAGAAGTTAGATCCCTTGGAACTGGAGTCACAGGTCATGGTGAGCCACCTTGTGGGTACTGGGAATCAAATCCAGGGCCTTTGGAAGAGCAACCAGTGTTCTTAACCATGGAGGCGTCTCTCTAGCCCCTATCTACCTAATTTGTAAAGGTAATTACAATAAATATTCTGAATATATAGGTTACTTACATGGGCCTCAAATTCACCATCCATTCTCCTAACTTAATGTTTTAACTCTTAAGAAACACTTCCATAAAAATATCTCTTGAAGTTACATCCTTAGGTTCTATTCTTCAGTTATATTTAGTGATAAACTAGTTAGCTACCATGGAAAGCAATCTTTAACTAAATGTTTTCACTAAAATTGATTTTTGTTTTTCACTGAATTGGCCTTAAAGCTACTGTGTTGGTGTGGCTGTTTTATATACCTGTTCACCTTCTTTAAGCAAAAGAAAACCTCTCACATGCTTTTTGACAAATCATTTGCTTTCTACACAAGTCTTTTATTTTCCCTTGACATTGTTTATTAAGGATCACTTATGTGAGGGAAAAACAAGGTATCTTTGGGGAAAAGATGCTACAAGAGGATTGAAACTAGAATCCCATCTAAGCAATTATAAATACAGGAGAAAAAAATATTTTCATTATGCCCGGGAATGGGGAGGGTGCAAAGTTGGATGAACTTCCCTGGCACAAAATCCCCTGGAGAAAAGTCAAAAGCTGAAGATTCCTTAATGCTAATGAGACTTTAGACTCAGGATGCTGAAAATATACCCTGGACACCAAATGATTATAAAGCAGCATCATAATGCAAATAATTATAATATATATGTTTCTAATTACTGGTTTTCAAATGGCAAAAAGACAACTAGTTCATCTTTTAGAAGCATTATTATTGAACAAACATCATATGACCTGAGCTAGTAATCTGACCAGAGAGAATCCCAACTGTTACAAAGTACCTTGCTTCATTGTATCCCTGAGGTTAAAACTGCATTATGTTTTACAGTTAAATGACTTCTCCATGTTCCTGATGAAGGATTTTCTCCAATAACTGCCTGAAGCATTGTTGAATGTGGAAGTAATTTGGTGTTATTAAGATGCAATCGGATTATTAAAAGTGACTATACTAGTACAATTCTTTGTTGTAAATGTGGAAGGTTGGTTGTGTGGTTGGAAGTCAACCTCAGAACCCCACTGGAGATCTGAACTGTTGCCTCCTCTGAGTCCACATTTCATGACTAGGATTCGTGCTTGGTTTTGTGTGTGTGTTCTTAGTTCAGTAATCCTCCAGGGATCTTAAACATGGTTTTTAAAGCACTGATATTACTTATATACAAGCAATAAAAGGTTGTACCATAGCATAATATAATTTAGTTTGGGCTTGGTAAGGCGTCTAGCATTCAGCTTTGCCATGTGAACACCTGAATGGGAGATGGAATTTGGAAATGTAAATGCTTTGAGAACTCTGTAGGTAGGAACTGACATGGAGTTGGAAGATGCCTTGTTGCTCTGTGGCGCCCCCTTGTGGTAGATGGCAGTGCTATGCTCCAGTGTTTATAGGATTCCAATTTGCATTAGGCATGCTTGTTTACATAAAACACTCATTCATCTGTGTAAACATGCTTATAGAGTTAGTGTGAGTCTCATGTAAGAAATGGCTGTGCTTATTTGATTTTTTTTTTAACTTGTAGAGGTTTTTTTTTTTTTTTTTTTTTTTTTTTTAAATATATAGTGATGTATTGTTTAACTCTTATGGAAAATTCCAGACAGACTCAGAAGTCAGAGTGCAGTGCAGTGCCCTGTGCTCATCACCCAGCTTTAAAGGAACCAACGTTTTGTTGATTTTGTTTCCTCTATATGACCGTTCTGGTGTTGTTTCTGAGTCTTTTCTAGCCAAATTGAGGCCTCAAATCATGTTGTATCTGTGAAACTGTAAGTTCAGACATTGCCTTTGGCCAGAATTCTGGAGTGAAATAGAGGACTTGTTAGCAGTTCCATCCTTAGCCTTAGAAGATGGCTGGTATCATCCTCAGTTCATTAGGGTTGGCATTGCAACCTAAAATTTCCAGGGGACAGAAAACCAGCGAGTTAGGGTATTAGAAGCACATTCTACTGCTGACATGTTTTAAAAGTCATTTTTGCTTTCCAGATTTTTACCATTAAGACATACTTTATTCTTCCCTAGCTCTCTTTTTTTTTTTTTCTAAAGAAACATTCACTTCTAGAATTTGACTCTTGTCTACTCAGTGAAACTGGTTATCACCTGTTAAAATGCCATTTGTTTTCACGTGAAAAGATTATAAACCAGCATTAGAAATGGTATCCAATTTAGCTGATAGTGAGAACCCTAAGAGAAAAGATAAAATTTGTTAAAATGTAGACATTAGAAAACAACCTCACATGGTAAAGTTGTGTAAATATGCACAGAGCCTGGTGTCCTGGCCACTTCAACTTGTATCCTGGCCTATGGTGGCCCTCAGGAGGGCTGGGAGTTTGCAGTTGGCTAGGTGGGCAGGATTGGCCTGCGGGACTGAGGGCCTGACTGAGTGGAGCCTCGCATGGGGTGTCAGGTTACAGCAGTCTGAGTGAGCACGGGGGACTGCCTGATCTAGCGAGTGGCTTTATAATTACTGTGCTGATTTGTTAGGGAGGCTTTGTCTTACTTACCAATTAGCATGGATGTTACTGCAGAGACCTCTGAAACCCTGGGTAGACTTTAGTTTAAAAATAAGATCTTCCGGATCCCGACGGCCTCACTAGCATGGGTGCAAAGGGGTGGGAGTACTGTTGTCTTTCCCTGTCTGTAAGTGGCAGAGTCCTGTTGGACTGTTGCTCCCCTGGGCCAGGGCTGTCACTGGTGTCTGAAGATTGCCTGATGACAACCCCCACCACCACCATCATGTACTCTTTTGCCTGGCTGCAGCCTAGGACCTGAAGGCTGCTCTGTTTCTTGTAGCTTCCCTTATGATCCTGCCAGCATCCCTGACCACCACTTCCCTAGCTCTTTCTGTTCTGGCTCTTGGGCCTTGAGGGGAAGCTGGGTGTTAAAAGCTTAGCTATGAGCAGGTTTCTTAGTATGGTGTGTTCTTGCGGGTGTGGCGTGTTTAGTGTGGAAAGCTATCTAAGCCAGTATGGTTTCCCATTGACGCAGGATGGGGTTTCTCCTGACTGCCATAATGCAGGGATAGAAGCTCACCTCAAAAGTAGGATACCAAAGGTGAGTGAAGCCAGGAACCAAGAAAAATCCCATTTCAGAAACTGTCCCTCACAGTTCCTAGCCCTACTTTAGCGCTGTTGATAAAGTGGAACTGGGTTTGTGTGTGTGTGTGGGGGGGGTCTTGTTCTCATTAATAAAGAATGTGAGAATGAGTTCCTCGAAGCTCTGGGACACTTACTGGAGTTTAAAAGAAAACCTCCAGGGTGGAAAAACTGTAAATGTCGGCAGCTATCCACAGGAGAGGAAAGGAGAGAAGGGACAAAGCCTGGAGTAGACATCAGACACACTGAGAGAGCTAGGAGCAGAGCCCCAAGGCACGGAGGAAGGTGTTGAAAGAAGGAGGAAGCCCAGAGTATCAGACAAGAGCATCCTCAGGTTCTGACCAGCATCTGAGAGAGAGAAGAAAGAGGAAGAGTGCCTTTGTGACTTGGGCCTCAGAAATGGCGGCAGACCCAGTGACCTCATGGTGGCTAGGATGGACTAGGCTGAGGGCTAGGGTGACAAAGAAGAGTACAGTATCTCATTAAAAGAAAAATAGTCTTCTACCTATCTTTTTGGCTGTTTGAGACAGGATCTCACCATGTCATTAACCCTGGCCAGCTAGGAACTCCCTATGTAGACCAGGCTGGCCTTGAACTCATAGAGATTTGCCTGCCCAGTGCTAGGATTAAAGGTGTGAACTGACTTTCTTAGAGATGGTCCCAGGACCAGGTGATTGGCTAGGCACAATTGGAGTGATAGGTCTCTATTCAGCTGGAGGTCGCATTCACTTGCCAGAAAGAGTTTTCCCTTATTGGGCCTTTACTGCACTCCCAGTACATCTCTGAGACTGAATTCTACCACATAGTTGATTTAGTTAGGAGAATGCTCTCCCCACCACCACCGCCGCCACTCTGGAGGGAAACTGTTCCAAGTCAAGAGTAGCACAGGTGCCGATGAGAAATCTCTGGTGTTCTTTTGGGAGCCTTCTCTTCCCTCTTGGCTCCTTTTTTTCTTCAAAAGTAGGAATTTGGGGTAGTGGTGGGTGGAGAGATAGCTTAGAGGTTAAGAACATTCTCTCCCAAGGACCTGGATTCAGTTCCCAGCACCCACATGATGGCTTACAACCATCCATAATTCTAGTTCCAAGGAATCTGAAGTTCTCTTCTGGGTGTCCCTGGGCACCTGGCAGGCACATGGTGCACAGACATACATGCAGGCAAAATATCCATAAAAATAATAAAAAGTAGTCAATTGGTGTAGAAGCCTGAGGTGGGGTCATCATTGCCCGTGGTCTCTTCAGCAGCCTATGGTCACACCAGTTGCCACACTGGACCTGTACAGGGAAATAAGGGGTGTGTTAGAGTATGTGGCCATTCCCTCAAGAGCTACCTGCCCCTCCTATAACTTCTTTGGTCCACCTGAGGACCTCATAGATTGGGTTGGCACTGTAATTGACTTTTGAAAAAGCATGTGTTGGGACTGGAGAGATGGTTCTGGGGTTAAAAGTTCTAGTTTTCTTCCAAAGGACCTGGGTTTGGTTCTTAGCAGCCACATGGCAGCTCACAGCTCTGATTCCAGGAGATCTGACACCTGTTTTTAGCTTTTTTGGGCATCAGGCGAGCAAGTGGTTCACCACAGACATGCATATAAGCAAAACACCCATACACATAAATTAAAATTAAATCTTTTGGGAAAAAAAAAGGAACAATATGTCATTTAGTTATGCTATACCCCTGGAAAATACAAACTGAGTTTCTGAGCCCAAGAGGAGATGTTTACCAGACACCCATCAGTGAAGCCTTGAGGTGTCTCATGGTGACTGATGACTGCCTGAATCTTATCCTGAGTGCTAAGCCTGCACACATTTGTCCTGCTCAGCATTGCTGTCCCCATCGTCCTCCGTCAGATTACTGGTGCCTCTGCTCACTCTCAGGTATTCTTTGATGCTTTAATTATGTATGAGATTTGTTACCTCTTGTCCAAAGAAGATACCTTACAAGATATCATCCCCTTTCCTTGAAATTGGTGCTCAGCTGTCAGTTTTGACCCTGTCTGAGTAAGAAGTAAAGGAATTTTAGTATGTTTCTTCTGTTGGGTATAATAAGCATTGTTTGGGATGAATTGAGCTAAAATAGACTTTACGTCTCTTTTTGACGGGCATAGAGTCTGCCAGTCTTCATGGGTAGGAGCTGGCTCCCAGCGCACAGTCCATCCTGGGCTGTGGTTAGCCTGCAGTAAAAGCAGTAGTTTTGGTGGTGGTGACATAACAGAAATGGTTGTTGTAAAAGAAGACTTCTGTTTGTCCCATGAAGATTATAGGTGTTTAATTTTGACAGTCCATTTAACAATAAAGTACATTGATTTAAAAAAAATGAAAAGGAAGATATCATTTTTGAATAGCTGGAAAAGAATTATAGGTAATTTAAATTGGCATTACATGGGGAGGGGAGTCTAAATGTCTTAAAAATAAAGACATTATTTAAGAATGAAGCTGTGCACAGGTACAGCTTGTAATAACCTTCAGACCTTGGGCATGAGGCGTTCCAGCTAGTCACTAAGGTTCACAAGAGTCACCTTGAGACCCCACAGTTCCTGTGACGGGAAGCTGAGTCTTGTCTCTCAAGTTGAGCTTGAGCTACCGTACACTGCGTGCGCATTGTAGGCTAGTAGGTAGAAGTCGGCAGGCCAGGTCAGATGGTGGTGACCTCCACTTTGAGCTACTTGTACAGCTGAGGTGGTAGGATCCTTGAGTCCAGGTTTTCAAGACTAACCTGGACAGCATAGTAGATACCATCTCTTAAAGCAGGAAATAGATCACTTGTCAGTTGTCCTCATAAAGTGCTACTTACTGGTTTGTTGTTGTTGTTGGAGTCTAGACCTTTGTCTTTCGAGGAAAGTTGTACTGACACTTGTTACTTTGGGGCATCAGCCTAAATAAAATATAGTCCTTTTTCTGTTGTTGTTGTTATTGTTGTTGTTGTTGTTGTCATTGTTGTCATCTAGAGCCACCTGCTTCTGCCTTCCTGGTGTTGGGATTAAACAGAATGTAACTTTGGGGCCTTCGGGTCCTTTCCTGATGAGAAGCTGCAAACTGGAGGCAATGTCTGACACACACAGGGGTTGTTTTATTTGTATTTGTGTGTGTTTAGATTTTAGTTTTTAGATTTTAGTTTGCTGCAGTCAGTATTGGTTGGATCAGGTTTGGAGAGTACCGACTAGGCTGGGGGCCTCATAGCTCAGTGTCTGAGCATGTGCCTAGCTTGAGTGAGGTTGAGCTTGAACCCAGGCCTCAATTTGAGTCCAGAATGTCAGGATTTTGTTCCTAACAATTTGGAAGAGGCCATATTTGATCTCAGACCCTATAGTAAGAGTTCAATAGAAAAGCAGTTGTTGGTAGTTTTTAGGCTTAGGTAACAGGAGAGGAAAGGAAGGAGCCATGCACCTGATTTCCCTGTGTGAGGTGTGTCTAGCCCAGCCCTGAGTCCTGGGAAGCTCTTTGGGTTTTTGTCTGGATAGAAGATTTGGTTCTTGGAAAGCTGAGGAGGAGTGTAAGGAAGCACCAAGCCCAGGTAGCCCAGGAAGCAAGCTGGTATCCAGTGCTTTTTTAGAAGGCCCTGACTCTGGAGCCCTTCCACTCCAGAGAGTAACCTTCACAGGAATCCCTTAATGAGCTCCTGATACTGCTTGTGCAGTCTGCCCTCCTTTGAGGCCTTTGGAAAGGTCACATGCCTCTTTGACAGCCCTTAAAGAGCATTGTTATTTTTTTCAGAGTGTCCGAGGAAAAAGAGGCTTCCAAGGAGCTGGCCACCCTGACCCAGTCGGGCCTGAGCCAGGCTTAAAGCAACCAGAAGGGGCCACGAGCCTGGCTGTTTGCTGTTGGGTTCTTTAAAGCATGCCTTGTCTTTGTATTAATGTCTTACTTATGGAGATAGGGTTATACAAATCCCTCTGAGTGAGAGGTGCTGCTGCCTGTCTCTCTGTGGAGCTGAAGCAGGCGAATGGCAGTGCTGCTACCTTTGGCAGTCTTCACTTTGGTTTTGTTGCACTTGTATTTATCTATATGACTTAGCTAGATTGTGAGCATTTGGCAATTTCATTGAGTGCATGGAGCCAATTTTGTTTGCTTCAATACAAAAATAAATAAATAAATAAAAGTAAGCCTGTTTTGAGACATACTCCACCAGAGGTCCTTATTTATACACTTAAAAAACACCCAATAGAGCATGCAGCTCTAACCAGATGGATCGTTCTAATTGAAGTTAGGTGGTGCTCATGTTGAAGTCTGAAGTTCTCCCTACAGATGCTGTCAGCTGTTGGAATTCTGCTGAATGCCAGAGAAATGTGTGTCACCATGGAAGTGCTAGGGACTGAACCCTGGGTCTCAGCAATAGCAAGTGCTCTTAACCCTGAGTCATCTCTCCAGCCCCTAGGTGTGACCACTATGGAAGTAACAATTATTTCTAAAGAAATATGTTATTAGGCCAACAAGATGGCTCAGGAGTGCTTGCTGAGAGCCTTAATGTCTTACTGACTGATGGCAGAAGGACAGAACTAACTGCATCAAGTTGCCCCCTGACCTTCCATATGTACATGTGCACACACGCACACACATACACACACACACACAAACTAGCTTGGGGTCTCTCCAAGGAGCCCTGGCTGTCCTGGAACACACATATCTGCCAACTTCTGGCTTGCTGAGTGCTGAGATCAAAAGCATGTACCACTTTGCCCAGCGAAACAAATTAATTTAAAAGAATTTTCAAAAGAAGTGTGTTATTGAAAAATACTCTGGTAGTACATCTCTGTAACCCAGCTGCTTAGGAAGCAAGGGAAGGCAGATTGCTTAGGTCTAGAAGGTTAGACCAGTCAGTCCGTAGAGATCTCATTTTTAAAAATGTGAAGGGGAGGAAAGGGGGAGGGAGGGAACAGAAAGTGCAGGAAGGACCATTTTATTCTGGTAACAAGTCTTTACTCAGTTTTACATTAATGATTAGAAGTCTATACTCTGGTACCAAAGTTATTTTACTATAGAGAATCACTAAAAGTACCAAGTGGCAGTAAGTTTCTGGTTTGATCTTAGCTATATTTCAGTGTTTCTCAAACTTCTGTGGATGGGCCCTCTTGATATCCTCTCCTCTCTACCCAGTCGTTTGTGAATTTGCCTGATTGGGATGGTGGTGGGGTGTCCAGATCCAAAGACCTGATGGGGCAGGAGAGGAGGGGGCAGATCCACAGACCTAAGGTGGGGAGGGGGTGTTAGATCTGAAGACCTGACATGGGTCAGATTTGCAGACCTGAGACCTGATGGGGCTCAAATCCACAGATCTAATAGGGGCGTGGATCAGATTCACAGACCTGATGGGCACTTTGCAATTTTGCTGTAAAGCTCCCTAAGTAATACAGAATCTTTGTTCACCTCATCTAAATGGGCACCAGTTCACTTGCCAGCCCCACCTGTGGACCATGGTGTGAAAACTGCTGGCCTAGGGTGTGTATGTGTGCACTTACACATTTAAGTGGCCTGATCATAGGATGGCATAGCATAGATCAGATAACAGTATGTGTAAATTAAATGCACTTACAAGCTCTTCAGGCAAAGTAACATTTTTTTTTCCCTGAGAGCATAAATGCTCAAATTGTAAACAAATGCACATAAAATTGGGAATACAATTACTTGCTTCAAAATCTAGTTGTCTAGTGATGTATTGTGATGCTTGTGATGTACTGTATTTTGCAGAGTGAAATAAAACTACCTCTTATTTGGTTTGTCAAGTTTAAACAAGTATAGGTACTGCCAACAGGAAATGTCTGGTGCTAAGTAAGCATAAAGTGGGACCCACTAAGAAGTAGGAACTCTGAGAGGCGAAAGAGACACTCATTGTTCTTAGACCCTCCTTGTCTCACAGAACAGTTGTGTTGATTATGGGACTGGTCTTTGGTCCTAACGATGATACCCATCTTGTTGATGCTTACGAAATGAAGGGAAATGGTTTCATCCAAGTAATTCCACATTCTTTATAAGCATTAACAGATCTCAAACAGAGACTGGCATGGATAGGCTGCAGCTGTCTTCATTTCTCCCATCACAATCAGACATCCTTTATGGGATCCTGTGTCAGACTCTGAACTCCTATGTGTTGTAACGCGTGTGGTATCCCTGCCGGCAGGAACTCACATGAACACGTGGGGATTCTTTCGTGGTGATTTTATTCTTTTAACCTGATTGGGGGAGACAGAGAGAGAGTAAGACAGAAGAAGGGCAGAAGCAATCATAAAGAGGCCGGCCGGACGTGGCATCCCGTTTATATAGCCCTTGGCGTAGACAATCATGATTGGCTGCTTGCTCAAGCTCCCAGGTTCCTCTGCGCTGTACATGCGCAGTCTAATGGTGGATGTGACGCCGGAAATTAGGCGTGCCCAAAAAACCCTGTGCATGCGCGGTTACCTTACGCACCCAGGCGTCAGCCGGGACCGCCTCCTACAATGTGTCTGCTTTGTGGGATGGACAACATGGCTCTCCTTTAAACAGGGTGTTAAGAAACTTCTGTGAAGTGTATTCATTGTGTTGGCCTTCCTTTAGGATTAGATTTGAAATTCAAAAGGCTTTGAGACATAGGAGGGAGTCTGTATGGTCTGGCAGAGTACCTGAGATTCTGTAGATGTGGAGTGAGCATTAATGAGGGGCGGGGCTGTAAGGAACAAGATTGCCCAGCACCTTTGGAGAGGGCTCACATGAGTCTAGGGTGAGTGCTGCAGATGGGGCTAAGCAGTGGGCCTGGCTTACTGAGAACCACACTGGTCAGTAAGAAAGCTTTCCTGACTGAGTGATTAGACAGCAGGCTAACCTGGTTGGGTGTGGTGGTGAGGGACTGTAAACTTAACACCTGGTAGGTTCCAATGAAGAACTCAACCCAAAGATTCATATTGAAAGCCTGCCTGGAAATGTTTTAAAAAAAAAATCATGAGGCTGGTCCTGAGAGCTTTTTCATAGCAGAAGTTCTAAAACAGGGCGATAGTGACTGTGGAGACTAGGAAGGATTCCTGTCCTGAAAGAGACCTCCAGACAGACAGCAGCTCTCACAAGGGACCTAGTCTTAGCCCTCATCAGATTTCTCAGGGTCTGGGATAGAGAGTCCCTTATATCTTTCAAATACCCAGGTATCTCTGAGGTCACAGTAGGTGTTTATTATGACATGTGTCCAGTGCCTGAGTAGCAAGGTTACAGTCTTGAAGCAGTTTATCCAATCACAGCCGAGGCTGAGAAAGGAAGCCAAGCAGAGACCCAGGCCGGGAACCGTGCATTCTACCACTTGGCCCAGAGTGAAAGGCAGTGGCAGCTCAGTCTCCATGGTCACACCTGCCAGGCAGGAAGGCTTTGTGCATGTGAGGAAGGAAGAAACATTGAGAGTACACAGGATTCTACCAGAATCGTGTGTATTCTCCTTCTCTTACTGGAGTTGTGTTCAAGCTGTAATTTATAACACCTCTGTCTGTTGAGGTCATGGATTGTATGTTCTTAAGCTTTAAAAAGAAACCTATTTGGGGGAGGGAAATTGAACCTGTGTGATAATGTTAGGTATGTGAACGCAAGCTCATGAGCTGAGAAAGTAAAAATCATGGTTTCCATGGTAACTCCTAACTTCTCCAAGTTGTGTCGTACACATTACTCACACAGTACATTGGCCAGGATTACCTAGTGATAAAAATTGCTCTGCAGGCATGCAAGGGTGGATGTCCCACTTCTCTGTGGACAGGGTCTTCCCAACCAACCCCACCTGCTCCTCTGGGCAGGAGACTAACTACACAGATGAGACCTAAGTCAGCATCTTCATGGTGGAAATTAGCCTTCCTGTGATTCATGTTACTTTGTGTCTTTCTCCTCTGTAGATATATGTTGGGTAAAGGAGGAAAACGGAAGTTTGATGAGCATGAAGATGGGCTGGAAGGCAAAATCATGTCCCCCTCCGACGGTCCATCCAGGGCGTCTTACACCTTACAGCGCCAGACTATCTTCAACATTTCCCTTATGAAACTGTATAACCACAGGCCGCTGACAGAGCCCAGCTTGCAGAAGACTGTCTTAATTAACAACATGTTGAGGCGGATCCAGGAGGAACTCAAGCAGGAAGGCAGCCTGAGGCCTGCATTCAACCCCTCTTCCCAGCCCAGCGACTCACTGAGCGACAGCTACCGGGAGGCCCCACCTGCCTTCACCCACCTGGCCTCACCACCTGCTCACCCCTGCGACCTAGGAAGCACTACACCCTTGGAGGCCTGCCTCACCCCTGCCTCCCTGCTCGAGGACGACGATGACACTTTTTGCACTTTGCAGGCTGTGCACCCTGCAGCTCCCTCCAGACTCTCTTCTCCAGCCCTTCCAGCAGAGAAGGACAGCTTCTCCTCCGCCTTGGACGAGATCGAGGAGCTCTGTCCCACATCTACCTCCACAGAGGCTGCTAATGCAGCAGTAGCAGCAGCAGCAGCCCCTGAGGGCTCAAAAGGAACCTCCAGTGAATCTAGTGTCCAGAAACCTGAGGGGCCCCAGGAAGGCCGCACAGATGACTCAAGGTTCATGGACTCTCTGCCTGGGAATTTTGAAATAACAACGTCCACGGGTTTCCTGACAGACTTGACCCTGGATGACATCTTGTTTGCTGACATTGATACATCCATGTACGATTTTGACCCCTGCACATCTGCATCAGGGACAGCCTCAAAGATGGCGCCTGTGTCAGCTGATGACCTCCTCAAGACCCTGGCTCCCTACAGCAACCAGCCTGTTGCCCCAAGTCAGCCTTTCAAAATGGATCTCACAGAGCTGGACCACATCATGGAGGTACTTGTTGGCTCCTGAGACCTGGGCCCCCGGGACTGTGTCCAGCCAGGCCCTGTACCTGGGGACCCCATGACTGCGCCCAGCCAGGCCCTGCACCCTTTCAGTCCCGACAGTTTCTCCGCACTGTGCATGGACCCTTGCTTGCCTTTTTCAGAGAAAAAGAAAATTTTACAAAAGGATCACACTAGTATTTTCTTCAAGCAGAGTTGGAGTGCCTTCATTCGAGTATGACCACTTTTAACACACTCTTCTGAGTGGGTTCCTCAGAGACCTGCTGCCCTGGCGTAGGAGAGAAGATGTTTGAAGACTGTTGTTAATGTTGAAAGGTGAACATGAACAGTTCAAGTGAAGCACAAGGATTAAGTTGGAAAAGCTGTAAATTGCATGTGCATATTTGTCTATTTTTTCTATAAGTTTTATTGCAAGAGGTTAAAAAAAGAATATATATCTATATTATCTGGATAATCTCAGTACCTTTTCTGGCGGGCGGGCGTTTGCCCTGTGTGAGTTGACTCGGCACTTCAGCCTTTTTAGAGGCATTAACTACTCGTAAGTGTTGCATTTACATGGCTGTTTAGAAAACTGCTGCCCAAATTTATTTTATATTTTTGTACAGATTCTGCAGTTTATGATATTGTTTTTCTAAAAACAAATGCTGTTTATACATATGAAATAGCTATTTTGATAGGATTTGCTCACATAGTTCCTGCAAACGTGAAATGTACAAGTTGCACTTGTACTTTTATAGACTCGTAATGTTTTATATGTGTATGGTGCAAGAGAGAATCGGATCACGTCGATCTACAGTTGATGTCCCCAATGCAAATACACACAGCGCTTTAATAAAGGGCCAGGTGATCTGACACCCAAATTTCACAAGCACCAGCCCCTGGCACGGTCACCTGCCAGCACTGTGACTTCCAAAGCCAGAGCCCTGTCTGCTCATCAAACTTGCATTAAGCAGTTGGCGGGGGAGATGGTTGTGTATCTGGGGTGGGGGCGGGGTTGATGGGACTGGCTCCTTAGCTCCCTCTTTTGAGCAGAGGCTGCATCATCTCATTTAAGAGTGGATTCATAGCAGGGTGTGGTGACACCCCTGTAATTCCAGCAGTTGGCAGGCAGGAACAGGTGGATTTTTGTGAGTTCCAGTCCAGCCAGAACTATACAGTGAGAACCCTGTCTCAAGGTGGTGGTGGGGAGGTGGGGAGCAGTGAGGAGCAGGGGGATTAAAAAAAAAAAACTGTATTTATGCCAAGTTGCTGTTTGAATTGTTTTTATTTTAATTTTTTAAAATGAAAACCCCAGTGTTTTCCCTTTGGCATAGCTTTTATGATGAGACCACAATTTTACACAACAAAATTTTACAACAAGCAACTGACCTCTTGATGGAGGTGAAGCCCTACTTTAGTACTCAGGGCTCATAAAGAAGAAAGTCTCCCCAGAAGGCATCCATCATGTTGCTGAGCCGACTCTCCTGTCCATTCCCTGGAGCTTTTGTTCCCTCTGTTGCTAAGAGCTGCAAATGGCATCTTTCTGATGAGCGCAGCGCAGTGAGCTAGCTCTGCGCACCTCCGCCAGCCGGAACATGCTCTCCTGACATCTGTGACTAGAGCCACGGTCCACCACCTTATGTCATGGTGTCTGATCGGGTTGCTTTCTTTAATTAACTGCTCATTTACTACACTTTACAAAGCTGTTATTTCCAAATACATAGGCAGGAATTTCTATGCATGTTTCTGGCCCTTCCCCGAGTGCTGGCCCCTCAGGCAGCTCTTTATGTAGTGATTCCCCCACACGTGCACCCGTGAGATGCAATCATTTGTTTGAGTGTATCATGCCTGTTGCTGAAGCTGCCTTTCTGTTTCATGGCTCTTTCTTGCAGTGGTACTTGAGCTGTTGAGTGCAGGTTACATCCTATATTGTTATGCAGATGGCTTCTTTAGAAATAACTTTTATATTTATTTAAAAAAAAACTTAAATTATGGGATTTTGTTTTTGTTGTCTTTGTTGGTCATTTATCAATATACAGTCACCAACCAATTCTGCTCACTTCTTGCCATGGATAAAATGGGTCTTTCTGGCCAATTAAAAAGATAAATTTTACAAATGGCACTTTAAACAAGCCATAGATAGTTTTATTTTTATAATGCACATGGCAAGCAAATGAATTTGTGATGAAGGAACTGCTCCTCCGAGTAGAAGATTTGCGGATGGTGTGATTCATGTCTTTTTACACTCTGACTTACCCTCTCCTCACTCAGATGTGTCTGACAGGCTGGTTATCAGCTCTGGAGCAGCGAGAAGCTGATCCAGCTGTTCTCCCACAAACACCCTCCACAGCCTCTCACCGACCGCTACACACGTCTGTTTCCTTTCATGTAGGACCAGGGACCATATGTAAGGTGAGGGCTGTCATACATGCTTCCAAGTGTCATTGTGCCTGTCCATTTTAAGAACTTTTCTTTCTTGTAGAGAGCAGGTCTGCCCATACCCTGTGTGTTTTAGAACTGGAGGATCCTGTGAACTGGCCACATGCCTCACACATCTGCATACATGTGCATATACAGTAGTGTTGATTATTCCCAGCAAAAATGGCACAAAGCAGTTGATTGCCATTGTCAAAAACTGATTTACAGTAACTTAGAATAACTGTACTTTTGTTGGATTAGCAAATCGTGTGTTTAAACAGTCCCATATGTTGGGCAACAGTTCAAATAAGCACAGAGAAGCATTGCCCAAACTTGGTTCTCTAACTCTAGTGCATTTGTAAGGCTGGGCTTCAAAAGCAAAACACCCGCCCCCAACACCGGCAGGCAAAGTGCTAATTCTTGAAACATGCATGGGAAGCTAAGGCCCCATTTTCAGGAAGAGCAAGCCCACCAAGAGTTAAGACTGTCTTTGTGACCTACCTATCTAAAGCTATATCCCAACAGGAAAGAGGTGGCGTCAGAGTGAGACCTCCCAGTCCCAATTTGAGTGGGGGAATGTGCTTCCAGATGCTTCCTGGCAGTAGTGGCTCACCTTCACAAAGACAGTCTTGTGGCATCCAGAGCCAGGCAGACAGCCTGGGGTGCCTGGGCCTGAAGAGCTTGTTGACAATGACGTGCAATGATATGACAAGGAGAGAGCAGAATCCTGAGAGACATAAAGGGATAGTTTTCCCCATAAGTTATTTATTCCTTTTTTTTTATCTGTGTAAATATATTTATTTTACTGTGGCACTCTAATGACATCCGGGTGGTATGGTGCAGAATGTATTTCTTGTAGGGAGTGTAGATCTGTATGTATTAAAGGGGAGCCGAGTCAGCCCCTACCTGTCTCTTCATCAGATACACAGTCCACATTCGTTTTAAACTTTCATCTCCAATATGGGTCTATTTAAAATATGCAAAAAGGTGTGGATGAGGAATGTTTTAATACCTCCAAATTTTTAAGAAAATCAAGCATAAAAGGGTTGATAATTTTTTAAAGTTTTCTTAGTAGCACTTTCTCTTGATGACGGAAGGGCAACACACAGGCACCCACCTTCATACCAAAGGGTGAGAAATGGCCACAGCCTCCCACACCGCTCCAGTGTCTTTAGCAATTGAGCTTTCTATCGCCATAGCCCCAACCATCCTGAGGTCAATCAAGGAAAATTTCTTACCGACGTAAGCTCCAAAGAGCCAAAGTATCAACTTATGGATCATTTTTAAAGCCTAAATTTCTTACCACCTTTGCAGTAAACAATGAATTATGAACACTGCAAGGGCAGCCTTCTTAAATGACAGACACAAAGACTGCTTGTGCAGCGATCGCTCCTCTACTCTGTGAAATGTCTTAATTGTGAAACCTTGCTCTTACAAATTGAACCTTTTTACATTTCTGAAAATAACAGAAAGAGCATATCTGACTTGTCCTAGCTGTAAATGGTTGGTTCTTGTTGCTGCCCGGTACCTGGATGCCAGCGGGGTGCGCATCCACCCGTGTGCGACTTGTCTCCAGTGCTTCCAAGGATGACTCTACATGGCTCTTGGCCAGGATCAAACGCTCTTGCAGACAAAGCCAGTATAGATTTTGGACTTCTTTTGGGGAATTTGGGAGAGAAGATTAGTCCACATGTACAGCTAAAATGTTGAAGGTGTACATGGGGACGTGTTGGTGCGTGGATTTTTAAGGAAGGAGGTGTGACCTTTCCCCACAGACCTGAGAGCTGTGCCTTTTCTATGCAATATTACAGACGTCACATCAGAACCCAGAGGGCTGTGTTCAATGTAGATTCATTCAGGCTGTATTCTAAACAATTGGACAGATTAAATGTACATGGAAATGAGCAGTCTTTTGTAGTTTTATATTATACAATAAACAGTTAAAAGACGAAACATGTTCACAGTTTTCTTCTAACTAGAGTACCGCCAGTACTTAATGTGACTTGTCCCATTAAAGCAGGTGCAGTATGCACTGCCCATGCTGTATGCATGCACTGTCCTTGGGTCTCCTGAACTTCTTAGTCTCTGAAACCACCATCCTCTCCTGCTGCTCCCGGCCTTCTCCAGCCCTTCTTGGCTTCTTCCTTTTTCTTCTCTGACCCAGCTTTCTCCAGACATTTTTTACCAGGATTTTCCCAGAGCTTTTACTACTTACTAACCTGAGATGACACCCCACTCAAAACTGTGGTAACCCCTGCCTTTTCCAACTATTGGGCTTTAGTTGAAATTCTAGGGCTACCACACTTTACTGTCCAATAGCATTGTGCCTCTCCATTGACCATTCTCCCTGGGACCTGGCCTTCTCCAGTTGGCCACTTGGCCTGCTCAGGTTTAGCTCAGCTGCCATACAGTAAGCCTGTCCCTCAGTTGAGCCTCTTTGTCTTCTGACACTTTCCTATCTCTGACCCATACTCTCCTCCTCACCTGCTGCTGGTATCGGAGTGTCACCAATCTTGTCCTCATGACTTCAGTACCATGTGTTAGTGCCAGTCTGGACCACCCTACTGTTTTCAGGGACTAATTGGGGTGGGGGTGTCCAGGCACTCCGTGACAACAAAGGTGGCTATGAAAGAATGGAAATAAGTGCTCTGTTAAATCCGCTTCAGAACGTGGAGGGTTCCAGTACCCCAGAATGTGACTCCTTAAGTAACAGTCTTTTAAGTAAGTGAGAGCAGGCATCTTGCTGGGGCAGCCATGCAGACATGGAAATGCTACATGGAGACAGACACAGAGGTGAGGACAGCATTTCTGCAGATGAAGGTACAACGGAGGTGAGCAAGCCACTAGCTGCTTGCCTTAAAGCCTTCAAGGAACAACCTGCTTCCCGGGTTGGGGCCTTTGCCATGGAAGGCCTGGCAAAGTACCACAGGGTAAATGGTCAGGAGGTCCAGTGGAGACCTCTCAAGGCGGCTGCAAACCACGGTCTCCCATTCAAATCCAACGAGCATTTGCTATTGATTGGTGTTGGAACTTTGTTAAGCCTCTCAGCCTCCAGGTTTATAAGGATAAGATCAGCCTCAGCCCCTAAAACCCCTTAAAGACATTGGCAGGACCATAGCGATGTCTACACCGAGAAATGGCAGGCATTAGGGAATGGTGGGAAGTTCGAGGTTTGAACCCTACCTTGGACGCATGAGGCCCTATCTTTAAAAATAGAGAAGCAGGGTATCCCTGCGAAGTAGGGTTGGCAGTTCTCACTACAGAATGAGAGGGCCAGTCCTCTGCTTGCTCCAGGGTCAATCTCCTGCTCATCACCTGCCATCTCTGGCACACACCAGCACCCTGCCTCTGTGCCCTTGCTCCCACACTCTGGTGCAAAACAGCCTCACTTCAAGGCTAACCTCAAATGCCTGTCCAGGAACCCAACCTGTTCTCAACTCTTGCAGGGCTCCAGACTTTGCAGGAACAAATCCTGCCCTGACTTCACCTGAGCTACACACAGGTTTTCTCTGCAACACTGCAGTTCAGTATCTTATCCAGGATGGTATTCTCAGACTTTGGCACATCACACCGCCACAAGCTACACACTGCCGGTTTTACTAAGCAGTGGAGTAGTCCTAGACCGTGGTCATGCATGCTGAGGTGTGTGTCCCTAGGGCTGATGTTTGCCTCCACAGCACAGCTGAGCAGGTACAGTTATACTGACTCTCATAGTTCAAAAGAATTGTCATTTGGCTCTTTACCAGAGACACGGTGCCAAACTTGACATTTGCAACGCACACAATCCTTAAGATAGTGTCTGCACAAACGAGACATACTCGGGGCTTTCAGTAAGGACATGTACCCCTAGAAAGATGAGTCAGTTCGGGTGCCCAGGGAGCCCCAGTGTACTGAGTGCTGGGGTGGAGGGGCCAGAGGGGAAAGCAGTCAAGCCACACAGAAGGGGACATCTTCAGAAAGCTCCAGGTCTGTAAGAGGTCTGGGTCTTGTGCTCTAAGGAGCCTGATTTCGGCTTCAGAGGAGTAACATTCAGCTTGGCTCATTAGCAGACCCTTTGTTACCAACCCCAAGCCTGCTTCTCTCTCTCCTTGTTTTTTATCTGTGTGTGTGGAAACTGGTTGTTATCCCGACTGGTCTCAAACACCTGCATGGAAGTGCTTCTGCCTTGGCACCTGAGTTGCTGAGCAAGTATCTCTCCGATCTTTTTAGCACTGCACAACTTGCCTTCAGTCTGGACACCTGGAAACTTTTCTTTCCCAGGTCTGGGGTGTTGGGGGGGGGTGGAGAGCCCCCTCTTGACTTATGGGGAGAAGCAGCCAGTACGACGGACCAGCAGTTAGCCAGTAGGGAGACCTGTGGGGTTGAACACTCCCAGGGTGATCACAGGCTCCCTTGCCTTGACTGTGTGACTTCAGGTCAGTAACTTCTAGGGGGTAAGAGGAGACAGCTATCTGGCCTCTCCTGTTTGTTATCACAGTGGGAGGGCTGGCCTCGGACTGCAGACCTCAAAGATTTGCAAAAGCTCTTGAATGCCCGAAGGTGCCAGCCTTTAAGGCATCTAGGATGGCTTGTCAGACAGCACATGGTGACATTGTCCCTGGAGCTGGGAACCCTCTCTGCAGCAGGCTGGCTGTCTCAGCCCCATAGCTCTACAGACATAGCCCCCCACCCCTCCCAGGCAGGGCCAAGCTGCCAGCTGCCAGCAAGGCCTATTGTTCAGCAGTGACAAGAAATGGCTGCAGAGCACAGACTGGAGAAAGGCTGGAGGCTAAGTGGGGGAGGGGTGGCAGTCTGAGGAAGCTCTCAATGCCCCTAGCACAAGGCTGTGTTCCTGGGAGAAATCTGAGAGGAACCCAACCCTTGGGAGTCAGGCCCCTCCCTCATTCGGTCACTTTTAGATGTGGGAAGTGTGTGGCCCCGTTTCTGCACCCTTGCAGAAGATTAGGCTGCCTCAGGATTCAGCTGAGTGGCTGAAGACAGAGCCATGTGGCCTGCACTTTGGCAGGCTGCTGTAAGTCAGCTCTATCCATGCTCCCCTGTGCAGTGTGCCTGTTGGGTCTGGAAAGTTTCCAGAGACGAGGACAGTTTCTGATGTGTGCACAGCTACCGAGTATTTTTCAGACAGCTGTTGAGTGTGATGGTTTGTGGGGTGCATGCACTGCAGGACTAGGGGATATTTCAGCCTCTCAGTCACTCCCATTCTTGCTGAAGGCTCAGGGAGACTTCGAGAGGGTGAGCCGTGAAAACACTGGGATCCACAGCTGGCCGTAAGACAAAGTCACAGTCCCTTGAATCTCTGCAACAGAAATCATCTGGGACCAAAGCCACTGGGAGAGATGAGTCCAGCTTCTGTACAGAGGAGAACCTCTCTCCCATTGCCCCAAACATATGCCTACCCACTATTGAGGGGACAGAAGTGCCCCAGCTGTGAGATGGCTGATGTAGCCAGAGAGCCAGCACCCACTGTGAGCCAAACTCTTGGTCTTCATCTTTCTCTCCCTCACCTCTTTTCTCTCTCAGTCACAACCCCCCCCCCCACACACACACACACATCCTGCATGCCTGCTTGAAGTTGAGTTTGGCTGGCACATGGACTCTGGCTCTGCATCATGAGACCTTTATCTGAGGGTCTGTCTGGTGGACTGGGCTTCTGTTCGAGGCTCTGAGATGGTGCTGCTGGCAATAGAGTAGAAGCCCAGGACACTAGCACAGAGTGGGGAGCCGTCTTGAGCTGCACAGTTTGAAAAAAAAATGGGGGAGGGATTCTAATCAGTCAGCAACTGGGACTAGGGGCCCTTGGGAGGCAGGGTGTGTGCTTCCTCTGAGCAGCATGTTGGTGTCCCATGAGCCAGGCACTCCAGCGGTGAGGAAGAAATGCAGACCAGCACCTCTGAGTACCACCTCCCCAGGAGGCAACTCTGAGACTTTCTGATACCCCAGCCAGCCGGAAATGCAGAACCACAAGGGTGGGCAAAGCCATGTCTGGAAAGCATTTTTTAGTCTCAGATCACCCTCTTACTGAGGAAAAAAAAAAGAAAGAAAGAAAAAAAGAAAAAGAAGAAAAGGAAATCCCCAAGTCCAGAAAGGTTTAGGTAAGGTGGCACAGCTGGCTCAGGAGCAGACATCTGAGTGCGCTGTAAGGCTCCTTTCTGTACATTTGGGGACACTCTGCTTTGCCTTCCCGGGCCACAGGTCACATAAGGCGATATTGTGGACGTGCCACCAAGCGGAAATACCTTGCTGGCTTGAGCCTGGCTCAGAAGAGACAAGGAATAGCTTCTGCGCTGGTTGGTTTTTGTCAACTTGACACAAACCTAGATCATTTGAATTGTTTCCATCAAATTGGCCTGTGGCCATGTCTGTGGAACATTTCCTTGAGTGCTTGATCTACGTGGGAGAGCTCACCCACTGTGGGCAGCCCCACCCCTGGGCAGGTGGGCCTGGACTGTAGAAGAAAGATAGCTGAGCAGGCCAGGGGAAGCAAGCCAGTAAGTGGCCTTCCGGTTTCCCAGTGGCTGTTGTTTCAGTTCCTGCCACCAGGTTCCTGCCTTGAGGTCTTGCTCTGGCTTCCCTGGACATACGTGATCTGGATGCATAAGCCAGATTAGCCTTTTCCTCCTCTGGTTGCTTTTTGGTCAGTATTTTATCACAGCAACAAAGAAAAGTAGGACAGAAATGGGTACTAGGTGTGAGATGTTGCGTTGACAGATTTTTTTTTTTTCCTGCTGTTTTGAGGAGATTGTGGTGGCATTGGAACTTTGGGCTGGAAAAGTCATTGAATACTCAGAATTTAATGGGATGTTTTACAGGAACTTGGAAGATATGAGTGCTGAGAGAAACATTTGGGGTCTGGCTTGAGACATTTCTAAGGGAAGTTTGAGAGTTCCTAAAAGTCTCTCAGGAGAATATGATATATTTTAATTCAAGATCTATACTTTCTGGTCAGCTGGGATGGAAGATTTAGCTGTGACTAAGAAGAGACCAGAAGATTTGAGGTGTGATAATCTGGGGGTATTTCCTCAGAGTCAGCAGCGCACAGAAGCCGAGCTTCAGAGGGCACCATGGCCGCCGCTCAACCTGTCGGCCACACTTGGTAGTGTGTAAGAATCGCCCAAGTGTTAATTGGTTTTGGCTGCATGAAAGCTGCAGATTCAAGGGATTATAAAGAACAGCTGTGGGAAGCTAGGAGCAAGCAGCCATTGGTGAAGGTGTAGCCTTGGAAGGAAGCTGAGGCTTGACCTCATGTGGCATGGTTGGAGTCCCTGAAGAAAGACCAGGAGGCCATTAGTGAATGTGCAGCCTGAGGTCAGTGCAGACCCCAGCCTATGGGAGATGCCAAGACCAGGGACGACAACCACGTACAGCTACAGGTGTGGAGTGGAGCCAGTCTGAGCCTGCCATACAAGCTGTGTATGGCAGAGGTGGCAGAGAACTGGGATTGTCCAAGCCCAAAGGGAGCCAAAAGGATCGTGAGTGACTGAGTTTGCTTTATATGCTGCACACAACTCCATCACTGTTAGATTCGGCTTTACTCTGATCTGATTGTAACTGTGCCCTGGTTCTTCCTTCTTGGGACAGGAAAATAACTTGTTTTTTGATTCTACAGGAACCCACAGGTAAAAGTTTGAGCTTTTGAAATTTTCAAAGATGATGGGATCTTTAAGTTGTGTTTTATGGTGTGATGGTAGCACGAGATCCCGGGGATAAACAGGAAAGAAGAGGTTATGGTTTCACAGGGATGTGTTTTGTGTCGAGCTGAGAAGGGGTCAAAAGTACTGGTTAGGTTTTTGTCTTTTTGACATAAAACTTGACATATCTAGGAAGAGGGGGTTCCATTTAAGGAATTGCCTCCAACCAGACTAGCCTGTGAGCATGTCTGTGAGACTTTTTATTTTGATTGCTGATTGATGTGGGAGGGTCCAGACCACTGTGGGTTATCCTGTCTTTGGGTAGGTGGGCCTGGGCTGTGTAAGAAAGGTAGCCGCCCGAGCAAGCCAGGGGAAGCAAGCCAGTAAGCTGCAGTTCTCCGGTGACGGCTGCTTCACTTTCTGCCTTCAGTTCTAACTTGGCTTCCCTCCAGGGTGGCCTGTGATCTGGAAGTAAAAGCCAAAGAAATCCTTTCCCCCAAAATTGCTTTTGGTCTATTTTGTTTTTGGTTTATGTTTTTTCTTTCCCATAGCAACAGAGAAGCAAAGCCCAACAGGTTCTAGGCTCCGTACCCTGGTGTCTGTACCCCGACTTGACAGGCCCTCAGCTTGGCCACAGGGAAGAGGTGGGGCAGGGGAGGATGTCTGCTGTCTGACCGGGCTCAGACTCAGCCCCTGCTGGGCAGCCGCAGCCTTGTTCCTCACTGGCTTTCTTCTCCTCTCTTTTCCCTTCCTTTGTACCTCCTCTTTGTCTCTGCCTCCTACCCGACCCTCTTCTCTATAAGATGGCTCACACTTGGCCTAGAACTTCTAAACACAGGTTAGCCTACTTCTGCCTTCCAAGTGTTAGGATTGTTATGCTGGTTGCTTTAAGATTTTTTTCATGTTCTCTGTATGACTGTTTTACTCACATGTATGTAAGTACGCCATGTGTGTGCAGTGTGTGAGCACCCTGGGGGACAGCACTGAGTCTCCTAGAACTAGAGTTGCAGATGGTTGTGAGATGTCACATTGGTACTGGGATCTGAACCCAGGTCCTCTACAAGAGCAAGCAACCATCTCTTCATTTGAGACATGGGCTCACGTGGTAGCCCAGGCTAACTTAACCTGGAGCTCACTCTGAATCCCAGGCTAGCCTGGAGTTTACAGTAGTCCTCCAAGCTCCTCCTGCCAACAGCCAGGATTTCAGGTATATGTCACACATACCAACTGATTTATTCAGCTAACTCTAAGCTCAGCCCCTTGTGCTTTCGGGGGAAGGAGGTGGTATGAGGTAGCACCGCTATCCCCTTAAAGCCAAATCTCTTGGGTCATCTTTACCCCGACCCAGTATCTACTCCTGAGAGGAAATTGTTCCACCAGGAAATGCAAAACTGTGGACTTTCCACAGCCTGCACCGGCAGCTTTCAGCAGGATTTCCACCTCCCAGAAAGTGTCCCTGTTCCAACCCTTATTTGGACACAGGTGAAGTCGGGAAGCAGGTACGGGGGTGCGGGGGAGGTGTAGGCCAGGGATAGAGGCTTGCATAGCATGCCTGAGGCCTAGAGATCTCTCCAGGCCCCAAAGAAAGGAAGAGAAGGGGAGGGGCAGTGAAGGGGGTGGGGCAGTGAAGGGGTGGGGCAGTGAGTGGGTGGGGCAGTGAAGGGGTGGGGCAGTGAAGGGGTGGGGCAGGGCAGTGAGTGGGTGGGTAGCCAGGAAAATTTATGTCAATTCAGCTCCTCCTCTGTGTGGTTGGGGATGTGCCTGGAGTTCCTCAAGTCTAGAAACTTACTAGGCCATGTTGGTCCAGCCCCAGGCCTGAAAACCAGATGTTAGATTCTGTTCTCCTGTGCTCTAAGAATACCCCCTGGCTTCCCTGGAGCCCAGGCCAGAGTTCTTGTCCTGGCTTTTGTGGGCCGTGCAACTTTGTCCAACCCTTCACCTGGCCTTTACGCCACTCGCCTTCCTCCTGCCCCCTCCCCTCAGCCCTCCTGCAGTTCTTTCTGTTCACCAATGGCACAAATAACCTCATTCCCTTCGCGCAGGTGACCTCCCCAGACCTGCCTAAGGTAGCTGCCTGCTCAGTAACTCCACTTCTCCTTTGTAATCGTGGCACTTTCTCATAATAGAGCGCCTGAGCTTAGCCAATGGTTCTCTCTCTCTTGAGGAGTGCAGGAGCCTGAGAGGCTGGGACACTATATGCTACGCGCAAGGGACTAGGGCAGACCTGGAACCTCCATCATCCCGTAGGAGAGGACAGAAAAGGAGGAGTCACGTAGGTGGCTCCTGACTTCCTCTCTGTTGTGGGCTGTGGTGGGTTTTGTTTAATCTACCTACTTGTTACTACAGCTGGATAAGCACAATTCTTACCAACCAGCGCCGGTCCCCGGCTCTCCTGCTTGGTGCCACGCTGCTTTTAGGGTGTCTCCTCCCATTGATTAGTGGCCTAGCTTCCTTCGGGACAATGTGCTTGCCCTGGGATCAATACTTGATGGAGTAGAAGCATCTCTGGGAGCTTGAAAAGTCCATTCCTGGAGGAGGTGGAGAGTGGGGATGTATGGGTGGGGAAGGGTGAGATGAGAAAGCGGGAAGAGGGTCAGGACACCCACCCAAAGAGAAGGGGCCCAAAGACATCAACTCAGGCTAGGTAAAGGATTGAAATACTGATTTTTGTTCTCTAAATTCTGGGAATAAAACACCTTACCCTTGTGTGGCAAGCACTTCTCAGGGTCGGAACCACCTTCTCTGCCTGGCAAATCTAGTTTTCAAGATCTTAATTAGACTCAAGAACCAAATCTAACCTTAGAATTAAGCAATACTTCATTCCAGGAGATAGAAGAGGTTGCTTTTCTGTACAGAGAAAGGCTGAAGCAGGAAAGGGAAGCCAACTTTTCTGTTACTGTTGTTTGTTTGCTTGAGAGACAAGAACTTGTGGCCACTAGGGGCGGCCTCGGACAGCTGTATCTAGGGTGTCACTTCCTCTCTCCTGTGCTCAGAGTTTTTCTGAGTTACCTAAGGACCCTCTGTCACATGCCACAGCTCCACTATGCCTTTCCCACCATCATGGTTCTGTGGGGCTGAGAGCTCGCACGTGGGCGTGGGTCCTGTTGGGCTGTGTTGTGATTCCTGCGGCTCCACGGAGCAGAAGCACAGAAATTTGACTGAGTTCACTCCACTCCTCCGTGCGGACACTGGGCTGTGAGAAGCCTCCAGAGCTCCGCCCGGGCGTGGAGAGGTCGGGTCTCAGCCTGAAGTCCTGCGGGGACAGGGCTCCTGAGTTGGGGGGTCTCCAGGCCGAGGCGGCTGACCTGGAGGCCAGTGGTCTCTGTCCTTGGGCTCCCAGACGCTGCTGGGAGCTGTGGGAGAACTGAGATGGAGGGCATACAGGCCGGACCGGCCCACAGCCAAGAGGAATGAGGAGGAGAGAGAAGCTGCAGCATCATCCTGCAGGGTCGGGTAGAGTCTCTTGGTTAAGGCACTCGCTTGGCTGGGTCGGCTAGCTTGGTTGGAGGAGGGAAGGTAGAGAAGTCCTCAGCCAAAGATTAAACAGCGGCTTTCTTTTGGGTAGTCTAAAGCCTCCTCCACAGTTTTTCCACAGCAGGCCCCAATGACACAAGGAAGTCCATGATTTTAAAATGTTTATTGTCATAGCAGAAAGTGAATGTGGCTGCACATCCTCCCCGCCTCCCCCTCCCCACACACCCTTATCTCAGGGCAGACCTGAGTTAAATAGGGAGGGAAGAGGGAGGAGGGTCTGGGAAGGATGCTTAATTGGCTACGCCCTCTGGCCTTCAGGTAACTCATTAGTATATAAATCTCTTGAGGTCCTGAGGCCTGTAGTCACGCCCTCTACCTGCGCTAGATAACCCAAACCTCTGTTTGGGAGGGGCTGTAGGGGCATTGCCCTCCTTGACTGCAAGGCTCAATGGAGGTCTTGGCTTTGTGTCAGGAGCCTGGAGTCTGGGAGCGTGGCGAAATGTATCCCTTGTAGGTATGTATACCTGTTGGGTCTCCGGCCATCTCTAGCCAGTGCTCTACCAGAAACCAACTATCCTTTCACGGTCCCACATGGTCACAAACCTTCCAAGACCATGAGGCAAAGAAATCCTCCTTACATTATTGCTCTGGATATTTGGTCATAGAAATGTGAAGACTTCTAGTGCAAAGACCCGGAAATTACTGCTTGTATAAATCAGAAAAGGCCTAAGGATGTGTCCAATGTTTTGCCCCTCCCCATCTTCAGGTCGAAGCTCAAATGCTACTTCTGACCACCTCATCCTCACTCTCCAAACCCAAGGCTCCAAAGCCTCAGGGTACCATTTCAAAATACCAGACAGAGGACTCAGAGGACTCAAGGGGAGCACCTCATTACACAAGCCTTGTGCTGGCTAGGGAAGCCACTGCCTCCACTGATCAGCAGTACTGTGTGATGTAGACGAAAGAGAACCTCAGTTATTGGGCTGGAGGCAGTATTAACTAAATTCTAAAGTGTGTGCTCTGTGTATCCCTCAGACCTTATCTTCTTTCTGTTCGTCTTCTTCCAAGAAGGGAGCTTCCAAGAGACCCTTCCCTCACAGTCTGCAAAACACCCTCAGGGACAAGGTTCCTGTGGCCACCTCAGATCCTGGGATGTTTCTGACAAGCCTGTCACTCCTTTCCTGATACCCCCTCACCCCTGCACTCCTGACAGTCTCGACACACCCCTGCTGGAGCACTTACCTTCATCAGAAGGATTCTCAACCCTACTTTGTTTCCTGTTCTCTTTCCTATTTTTCTCTGGCACATAGAGGTGTGCCCCTGACAGGAGACATCTTGTCTCACATAGAATAAGGGATATGGTATTGCTGTCAGGACTACATTCATAGTTTCCAAGACCACATAGCTGAACAGTAGCATGGATTGATTGTTCAGGAAAAGGATTTGGTTGGAGGTGAGAACCCAGAGTAGGACCTGGCTCTGCAACACCTTATGGTTTCCTTGGAAACAACAAAGCCCTCCTTGTGCAGCGTGTGCTGCTTGAGTCCTACTCTGGGATTCAGCCAGAGTGGCTCCTCAGTGCCCTCTCAACCCACTGACTCTCCTGAAGTCCCCTGAAGGGTGCTACTCTTCCCAAACCTAGCCATGCCCTCCCCAGGCCCTGCCTCTCTAGGAACATTCTATTCCTCCTAAAATACAGGTGACTTAAGGACCCAGGGCTTGCCTGGATAGCTTAGAGGATTGCTGCAGCTGCTTCCATGTCCAGATTTTAGAAGATCTGGAGTTGAATCCAGAATACCTGTTGGAAGTGCTAGGAGGGTAGACTAAGGGACTTCCAGCAGAACAGACCTTCGCAGTCACCAGCTAAGTGACCCCCAAAACTACCAGAGAAGTGGGACGTGGTGCCCCAAAGGCGAATCTCTGTCATTTGGTTCCTCCTCTCTTCTCCCCGCCCCTAAGTGCGGAGCCAGCTGGCTGGTTGACTCAAGTGACGGGGAGACCTGTGCCCCCGCCCAAGCTGCTGCACATCTGTGCCCAGACAAAGCCGGCTGTTAATCCCCGCCTTTGTGTGAGTGTTTGGGTGTTGAATTCCACTTGGATCTGCCAGCCCTTGGAAGGGAGATTGGATGGGATTTAGCAAGGACAAAAGGAGTCCACTGAGGGGAACTGAGGGGTGTGGGGAGAGCTAAGAAATCCAAGTACTTCACTTAAAGCCCGGTGAGGGCTCCTGGGATCATAACTAGCTGGAGCCAAGCAGGCTTCCAAATTCCCAAGATCTCAGTGACAAAAAGGGGGCTGCTCCCCAGAAGAGAAACATCAGTTCAGCTGTCCTGACAGAGGTACACCTCCTTGAGTGAAGTTGGGGTGAACCGGAAGCCTGCCAGCCTGGACACTGCCCCACTCACACTGGGGAGCACATTGCACAGGGAGGCCATGGTGGCAGACAAAGAAGGTAGGGACCAGGTCGGAGCCCAGAACACACACAGAGGATATCAAATCTGCCAGTAGCTCCCACTAAGATAATGCAAAGGCTGCACTGGTCCTAGGAATCCTTGGGTCCCTGTTTTCAGGAAGTAGTTCAAAGTCCAGAAAATACTATCTTTTCTTTTGTATTATTTTAATTATTTGTGTGTGTGTATGTGGGAGTATGTACATGTACATGTGTGCAAGAGCCCATGGAGTCCTGAATCTTCTGATATCCCAGAAGATGGAATTACAGGCAGTTGGGAGCTGCTCAGTGTTGGTGCTGGGAGTCGAACCCATGTCTTTTGCAAGAGCAGTAAGTGCTCTTAACTGCTGAGCCATCTCTTCATCCCTGTGGTCTCTCTTTAGCTCTATAGTCTACAAATTCTAATTGTTTCAAACACTGAGCATAGCTCAGGACAGATACACACACATACACGTCTCTGCAAATATCTGTGTGTGTGCATGTGTGTTTATGTGTGTGTGTATATATCTGTGTATATCTGTGCATGTGTGCGCGTGTGTGTGTGTGTGTGTGTGTGTGTGTCTGTGTGTGTGTGTGTGTGTGTGTGTGTGTGTAGGCAAGCAGCTGGAGGGGAAGACCTGCAACCTGGCAGGTGTTAGTTCATTAGCTGACTGAGCAGAAGCCCTGATCTAGTTGCCAGATTGCTAGGAGAGCAGCCTGGGGTATGAACTGAATACCCCGCTCTGCCAGTGTCCCTCCTACTTGGTTAATTTCATTTTTAAAATGTGTTTCCCATCTGCAGGTGCTTGCCTTCACGGCTCACAGAGTTGTCAAATCACACCAAGTACAAGCAATTTTAACTCTCTGTGGGCAACACAACACTCGGGGTTCCTGCTGCCTCCCCACCCCTCATCTGAGCAGCGCCAGTGTCTTATTCATTCATCCACAGTTAGCTGCAACGCTCATTGCTGGGTTAGCTGCGGGTGGCCGATGCAAAGCGTGTGTCATCACTGGCTGACACGTGGGGGATGCTCAATCAAGCTCCTGGACTTAATCTGTTTTCTAGTTGGCATTAGCACCTTCATGAATGTTTTATTCTTTCTCTACCTTAACTAATTATTTAAAAAAAAGAGATTATTGGAGTCAGTCATTTACCCGTAGGCAGGAGATGTGAACGTCAAAGCTGGTCCATGTGTTCTGCCAGACTCTTAGTTTCAGGGAGAGGAGTTTAGGAATTTCAGGGACTCAGTGTGCTGGGAAAGTAGTTGGGAGCAGGGCTCCGGAGACCCTAGCCCCAGGCAGCTCAATTCTAGAGAATTGGAGAGTAAGTTAGGCCAACAATTCTGACTTCCACCTTTGACTTTTAGAATATAGCCATTTCCCATCCCAATTATCTGAGGGTTTCTGTATGACTGCTGAGGCCATCGCGGTACTTGGAAGAAAGGTTTTGGCTTTCCCTGTTCCTCGGACTTCCCTCTGTATTCTAGAGCTGGGCCATCTTGGTAAGCAGTTTCCCCTTGGGCTGACTGCAAAAGTCCTGGAGGCATGAGGTAGACACAGGGTTCAGGGAGTCAGTGAGTAGAGCTGCCCTATAATGTTTAAGGCCCACCTTATTGTAGGGGGGCCAGTGAGCGGCAGTGAGCTGGGCCTCAGGCCTCAAGCAGCTCTGTCAGGAGAAGGGCTGAAAGATGAAGAAGGTGTGAGAGTCAGAAGCCCCAATCAACTAGCTTCCAATCAGCTGAGATTCCAGGAAGGCCCTGACGGAGGCACAACCCTGGAGCCAAGCTTCTGTCTCCAGCCTCCCTGCCAGGCTGCGTCAGGTGGGCTTGTGGAAGCCATTGCTGCTCAGACACTGTGCAGTCTGCCCACCTCTTGGCAGGGAAATGCCTGACTTCCCAAATTGAAGACAATCAGATGGTATCTATAGAGTATTCTGTGCCTGGCCACATGCGGAGCCATTAACAGTGCAGTATCTCACTAAATCTCAGAGCCACCCTGGCAGTCTGTACTGGGATTCTTCTTGTTGTTTTATAGCAGGACACACAAGCCTGTGGTGGAGGTGTGGCCCTAAGTTACATGGCTAACTGGAACTAGAGCCAGGACTTCAAAGCCAGAGAATCCCTCTGTCCGCTGGATCCTCTTCTTCTGCCCTAGCTCCACATTCATCACAGCCCAACAATATGAAATAAAGAAAAATCCATCTGTTAGGCAAAGATGAGGTACAAGAGTGAGAAGATCTAGTCAGGGGTAATCTGGGAGTTTCATTGCTCCAGTATGTAAATCATCCCTTCCAGGAAAAAAAAAAAAAAAAAAAAAAGACATTGTTCAACTTTGTACCACAAACAAAATTTTAAATAATTAAAAAAAAATAGTTTTCCCTTTTGACAAATCTAAATAGGTCTTTGGTAGGGATGTGCTAGAAAACAGAAATAAAAATAAGAACACAACTGTATTTGTTCTAATAGAGGTGTGGATGGCTAAAACTTGGTGTTAAGTTTTTCAGGCTCCCTTTGAGTACTGATATACGGTCTCACACTGTCTGCTAACTGCATGTTACTCCGTGACTGGTGTTCTTGGTCTGTGAGCTACCGTGGAGCCACCATAACCCATGAACTGATCTAACAGCAGACATTGGGGTGGACAGCTGTTTCTGCAGCAATGACAACTCTCGTTCCTCTCCTTGCAGCCTTGTCTTAGGTCTTCGTGAGTTGTCAAAAGTGTGTGCCAGACTGGTCTCTGAAAAAATGGACATTCATTCTCATAAATAGTATTCGAAGCTAACCCCTCCCCTTAAAAAAAAAAAGCAACAAGTACCTAAAAATGACTTTGTGATCCCTGGAATCCTGGGAACAGTCTTTCACTAGGAAACAAAAATGCTTGACAATTTGATCCATGAAATGTTATCTCATTATTGTTTTATTTAGTGTCCTTTAATTATTCACTGGGGTCAATGGATTCTCATGGGGCTGTTAGCCTGTTTTATTCTGGCTTTGTGACTGGCATTCATACCTTTGTCCATCTCTTCTGTTGGGCGTTGTTTTTAATGTCTAACTTTAGATGGGTAATGCTCAGACCTAGCATGGGATAATCAGGATTGGCTTTTAAAACCAAGGAAGAAGGAGAGGGTTTCATTCCCAGGGTCACCCTCCTGGAGGGACTGAGGCTCTCTCTCTCTCTCTCTCTCTCTCTCTCTCTCTCTCTCTTTGTGTGGTGTGTGTGTGTGTTTGAAACAGGATTTCTTTTCTTTCTTTCTTTTTTTTTTTTTTTTTTTTGGATTTTTTGAGACAGGGTTTCTCTGTGTAGCCCTGGCTGTCCTGGAACTCACTCTGTAGACCAGGCTGGCCTTGAACTCAGAAATCCGCCTGCCTCTGCCTCCCAAGTGCTGGGATTAAAGGTGTGTGCCACCATTGCCCGTCTTCTTTCTTTCTTTTTTTAATGAGCTAAAATTTTATTTATTCATTTCTTGCATTTGAAGCACTCCTTGATGACATCCTCTGCCTGAGGTTCTTTGCTGTAGTCCTTAACCACTACACAACTGCAACCAACTACTTTTCCGTGACTTCCCTCTCAATCAGTTTTACAGAGGCCTGCCCATTTCCGGATGATCTGGTGCTCAGCACTAAGTGCCTCCACCAGCTTGACATACATAGGCTCACAGTTGGATGTGAGCACACGGAGATGGCCTTGGTGTTTGTTTGAGGCTTTGACAGCCTCACCTATGCCACGTGCTAGGCCATCGTGGATGAGGGCGGTCTTCAGAACTTCCAGCAGCTATGCCTTCCTTGGCCCTGGTGGTGGATTATGGGTGAGCCAGAGCTTCTGCCTCTGCAAAACTTGATGGCAGCAGGAGAAAAGTGAGACAGGGTTTCTTTGTGTAGCCCTGGTTGTCCTGGAACTCTGTCTGTAGACCAGGCTGCCATCGAACTCACAGAGATCCATCTGCCTCTGCCTCCCGAGTGCTGGGATTAAAAGCGTGTGCCACTACTGTTCAGCTGTGTTCTTGTGCTTTTAATTGGAGGCATGGTTGAGAGTTATTCTTACAGATTCGAATTCTCTCACTGTCTGGTCCCAGCACTGTCATTGCAGAATTTCTTTTCCATTCTTGGACATCTTGTTTGCTCTTGTTTAAAAAGTGTACCAGACTTGCAAAGGCACACAGCAGAAGCAGCAGCAACAGCAGCAGCAGCAGCAGCAGCAGCAGCAGCAGCCGCCGCCACCCCAGGCGCAGGCTCAGGCGTAGGCGCAAACATAACACACAAATTCTATGGTTCCACAGAGCAGGCAGGCTTTCAGGAAAGGTGGATGGAACACATTTGTTCAAGCCACAGGTGTCTCTACAAATAATGGTACTCTCTCTGGAATGGAGAAGCAGGTTTTAGGAGTGCTTGCTTCTTGGTGATACCCACTGGCTGTACAGCAACTGTGCTCACACTGCCACGTCTAGACTCAGGATTAGTGCCTCATCCAGGCTGTGTCCTCCCGTGCACATCTGTAGGAGAGGGAAGTGGAGTGAAGCCAGAGGAGAAGCCTGGGCCATAGAGGTAGAGTTGAGTAGGGCAGGGCATACAAGCATTCTCTCTCTCTCTCTCTCTCTCTCTCTCACACACACACACACACACACACACACACACACCTACACACTCTCTCATACACACTCATACACATATACTCATTCACACACATTCACACACATACATTCACATACCCATATACACTTATACTCCCATAATACACTCACATACACACACACATTCACACACATTCTCATACACACTTGCACACATGATACTCACACAATATACTTACATACACATTTATACACATACACACGCACTCACACACAAAAGCATACATGCACACTCATACACACGTACACTCACATGCATACGCACTCACTCAGGCCCACCCCAGGTATGAACTACACCCGCTTAGTTTCAAGGCTTCCACTCTCCTGAATGGCCTGTGACATTCTCATTTCATCAAACCCAAAGAAAGGCTCTGCTCCTCTTCCTGCCCATGTCTCCTCTACGTTCCTACTCTGCTCATGTACAGGACCCTCCTGGGCATGGACTGAGTTCCTGGAACCCAGGCTGGCTCTGTGCTATTCCAGCATGGACCTCACTTGAGGCCTTCAAGACAGAGGATGGCAACTATAGGTCCCAGGATGGACACAGTTTATAGCCTGAGTCAGCCTCTTTGGTGCCTCGGGTCTTCCATTTGTAAAATGGAGACAGTGATGCCCATATTCAAGGTTGATGAAGGGACTACAAAGGCAGCAGGTGACACATTATAGATCCTATAATGTGCCAGGCGTGCTGTGTGGAAGGCCATTCATTCAGAGATGACAGGAACACATCATCAAACCTGGATCCAGGTCGTTTTTTAATTTCCCATTCATTCCTTACTAATTTGTACCTCTACCTAAAGCTCCTCCCATCCTCCAGACCTGAGAAACAATGTCTTCTGCCTGTTCCTTCTCTTCCCTGCCCCATCTCCCACCTGCTCAGCACAAACCCCAGGCCTCTGGACCTGTTCCTGCAGCCCTGTGCTTTCCTGCTTAGGCCTGACTTTATTTATTGAGTACTTTATACCAGGGAGCATTTGTCTCCATTGATTTATTAGTTGCTCAGGAGTCTTAGTTGTTTTTAGATTGATTTATTTTATGTGTATGAGTACACTGTCTCTGTCTTCAGACACACCAGAAGAGGTCATCAGATCCCATTACAGATGGCTGTGAGCCACCATGTGGTTGCTGGGAATTGAACTCAGGACCTCTGGAAGAGCAGTCAGCGCTCTTAACCACTGAGCCATCTCTCCAGCCCTGTTCATGAGTCTTCATTTTGATTTATTTTATCTTATGTTTTTGAAAAAGGTCTCATAGATCTTAGTATACCAGGCTGGTTTGGAACTTGTTACACAGCTGCAGATAACCTTGAATCAATCAATCTCTCTCTTGCTCTCTCTGTGTTTATATGTTTGTGTATGTGAGTGGGCATGTGTGTGTGTGTGTGAGTGTGTGTATTTGTGAGTGTGTGTATATGTGAGTGTATATATATGTGAGTATGTATGTATGTATGCGTGTGTGTGTGAGTGTGTGTATGTGTGTATAAAAGTATGCATGTGAGTGTGTATGTATCATGTGAGTGTGTATATATGTGAGTATGTGTGTGTGTGTGTATGTGTGTAGGTTAGAGACTGACTTTAGTATTTTCTCCTGTCCCTTTCCACTTTAGGCTGTGAAACAGCCTCTCCTTAAGTCTGGAGCTCACCAACTCTTTCGTCCCCAGTGTGGAATTACAGGTGCCCTGGGGGTGTGCCTGGCACTGGTGGGTATCCCCTGCCTGGGGATCTGACCTTGACTGAGCAATTCTCTCAGCCCCTGACCTCGAACCCATGCTTCTGCCTCTCTTCCTGAGTATGGAGATGACACCGTGCTTACTTTTATGTGAGTTGGGGACTGAGCTCACAGTAGGGCCAGGTCTACCATCTGAGCTGTGTTCTCAGCCTATGATGCCCACCCGTTTCTCAGGTGAAGAAAGCCAAACCACTGAGCTCTCCATCACAAGTATCTGTGATGGAGACACTGACCTCCTATGTGCCCGCCCCCAGGGGGTTTGGATGGCAGTTCCAGTCTCCTGGATTCCTGCATTGTGCTCCTTCTCTGACTTCTACCCGCCCCACGCTGCTACAGTGGTATTTTCTTATCCCCTTCCGGTGGGTGGGAGTGGAGAAGGACCAAAAAGTGCACCTCGGGGATTTTTGTTTGGTTGGTTTTGTTTTTGAGCCAGCTTGGACTCCAGATGTTGCTCCAGCTGGCCTCAAACCCTTTCTCTCAGGTGGCCCTCCTACTTCAGCTTCTCACAGCTCCACACCCCACTCGTATTTTTTGAAATCACATTTTGCTTGGACAGATAATACTGATTTTTCACACGTGGGCACCTCAGGCATTGTGCATAGTTGTGTTTACACTGCTTTTCACCTCCAATCTCCCATCTCAGAAGTTTTGAGATTTTAACTTAGTTTCTTTTTAAACATTTTTAAAAAGACTTATTTACTTATTGTTCTACCTGCATTTCTTATGTGTACTGCCTGGCGATCGCAGAGGTCAAAGAGGGCATTGGTTTCCCTGGAACTGGAGTTAAAGACGTGGTGAGCTGCCGTGGAGGGGCAGGGAGCTGAAGAGCAGGCGCTCACCTAGCGGTGGCGCTGTCTCTCCAGTCCCCGTTCCTTTTTATGACTGTAGGACCTGTATGTGTTAGAAGCTGTCATGGAGGCGCAGCAAGACCCGGATGGCTGCCGCTTCTCTCCTGACCATCCTTGCTCATGAAGGCCCTTCTGATTACTCCCCCTGGACTCACTCCTAGGTGGGGTTGTTTGGATAGAGATGAAGTTTTTGCAAGTCTTCAACAGACAGCACAACCATAAACACTTGTTCTGTTAAACCCTCTCCCACCCTCCCCACACTGCCCTCCCCATACTGGTTCCTCCTCCCCACACTCACCCTCTCTCCCCTCACTGGCCTTCTTTCCCACACTGTCCCCCTCCCCCTCCCCACACACTGTCCAGGAAGCCCTGTCTCTTGGCCTTTCTCACCTCGACTCACAAGCAGGTGGAAGGTCCTGGGAAAAAGACACCAAAGAATAAATAATTGGCCTTAGATCTCTTCTCTGTCTGATCTGGACTCCACCATCAGAATTATGTCCTTGGGGGAGGAACAGCATGGCTCCAGGGCTGGTGTCTACAAAATAGCCAGCAAGAGATATCTGGCCCCAAGCTAAATGTGGCCACTGGGTCTTTGTCACTAGGTTATCAGTGCTGTAGAGGGCACATTATAGATGTGTAGGAAATCTTCCTGTTGGTGGGAGCTGGGAGTGTGCCTTTACTCCTAGCACTTGGGAGGCAGAGGCAAGTGGAGTTTGAGACCAGCCTGGTCTA
Source organism: Rhabdomys pumilio (assembly GCA_030674055.1). NCBI lineage: Eukaryota > Metazoa > Chordata > Mammalia > Rodentia > Muridae > Rhabdomys > Rhabdomys pumilio. The sequence continues at coordinate 67,988,359 of JANHMN010000007.1, forward strand.
CAGAGTGAGTTCCAAGAAAGTCAGGGATAACCTAACATTATTATCTAAAGAATATTTTGAGTTGGGTGTGGTTGTAGGAGCCTGGAATCACAGTATTTAAGAAGCCAAGGAGGGGATCCAATCAGTCTGGGCTGCTGGGGGAGGGGGGGATGAGAGGAGGGAATGAAAAGAAGGTAAGAGAAGGAAGAAAGGAAGGAATACTGGCTGGTTTTTTTTTGTTAACTTGACTCAATCTAAAGTCATCAGAGAGAAAGGAGCCTCAGTTGAGGAAATGCCTCTGTGAGATTCAGCTGTAAGGCATTTTCTCAATTAGTGATCAATGGGGGAGGGCCCAGCCCATTGTGAGTGGTGCCATCCCTGGGCTGGTAAACCTAGTTTCTATAAGAAGGTAGGCTGAGCAAGCCATGAGGAGCAAGCTAGTAAGCAGCACCCCTTCATGGCCTCCATATCAGGTCCTGCCTCCACGGTCCTGCCCTGTTTGAGTTCCTGTCCTGACTTCCTTCAATAGTGAACAAGTGTGAAAAAGTAAGACGAATAAACCCTTTCCTCCCCAGCTTGCTTTTGGTAAACCCTAAGATAGACGCCAAGAAAATCTTATTTGGTAAATAATTTCTTTTTGTAATCACACCAGTGTGAACTGGTGTGCGCGAATGCTTGTGCACCACCTGCACGTCCTTGTGTCTGAAGAGGCCAGAAGAGGGTGCGAGATCCCCTGAAACTGGAGTTACAGGGGGTTATGAGTCTCCATGGGGGTGCTTGGAACTAATACCCCCACCCTGCAAAGCAGCGTGTATATTTAACTGCTCAGCCCCAGCTCCCTAATTTATAATGTCTAGGGTGTGGCAAGGGGAAAGGTAGGCAGGTGCGTGGTGAAAGTATGTTTTATATCTGGATGTGAACATCCTGACGAAATCCTGCTCCTCTACATGATAAACATGTGACAATGAAAACTGAAGCCAAGCAGACAAGCACACAAAACAGAGACTGTTCCGGAGGGAAAGTCATAGACTGCCTGCTTGAAGGTCAACACTCTTCTAGTAGCCTCTCCCTATGGGCTGAGTATCTTCAATAAGTATCAGCACCGTTGGCTAAGTGTTCACTCAGCCTGTGGGGGACATCTGAAGGCCATGGTCAGCTCTGTCCTGCAGCTCCTCGGACGCCCTGGTGACCAGAACCAGTGACTTCGCATCTCCTCTGTGAACAGCTCAGGATGTAATCTAAACTGCTCCTAAGTGGTCCAATCCTTTGAGGACATTTGGGTCAGTTTCTACATCATTAGTGGTCAGGGTCCAAGAGAGACCACTTCTGTTAAGCTCAGGGCTGCCTGGGAACAGGTTCACCAGTCAGTAGTCAGTACACAGCAGGAAGTCCTGCTGTTTACCTCAGGGGCCCAGTTTACACTCTCAAACAGCTGGGAATGACAAGCAGAAGGTGACCAGAAGCCATCGGAGAGCCAACCAAGAGACTGATCCTGGAGGTGTGGATGGAGTCGCCAGGTTAAGGCTGCCATTGGTCACAAAATAACTCTTAGAGGAATATGCAGATCAGAGTGACAGCCGGGACATGGTTTGAGGCCAAAAACTTGTTAAGCAGAGGCCCCAGAGCTCCGGGCCAGGCACTGCTCCCTAGCCGAGGACCCTCGCCACCCATCCCATTCAACATACTGGGAAAATACGGGAGGTGGGCAGAGTGGGGCAGGGTGGCGGGGAGACTGCATTAACCCCATCACCCAAGGCGGCAGCACCTCCTCAACTGCCAAGAAAGCTGTCTGCTCAGTGTGCCAAGTGAAAGGCAGGAGGAAGGAGCCCTCACCTCATTCTTGAGAGACTGTTCAGTTCCTGCCTCTCAACCGCTCCTCCTCCTCAGATCTCTATTGCCAGGGAACAAGATGGCTCCTGCCCGCAGGAGATAAAAATTCTGAATGGTTCCATCTCCTGCCAAGCTCTCAGCCCAGCTACCAAGGTGGATTTTGTTCCACTGAAGTCCTCACAGGTGCGTGGCCTTCAGCTACCCCTTTGTGTCTGTAGTGAGGTATCCCCACTGAACAGCAGGGGTCCATGGGAGAGGGTTCTGAGACCCCTCCCATTCCAACAAGCCTTCCTTGAAGCTTCCACTGCACAAGTCTGTTTTTAGACTGTCCACCTTAAATATCCCCGTGTAAGTGACAGAGGGTGGCACTAGTCTGGGCCAGGGAGGAGAGCCAGGTTCAAAGCTAGGCTGAAGCTGTGCACTGCAGGGAGAAAGGGTAACTGTGGGGCCAGGGACAGCACCATGAACACCTTCCCAGCCACCCCCAAGTGCAGCTGGCTGAGCCCCGAGGACTGATACCACAGACACTTAGGAATCCCTCACTATGCAGTGTGTGTGGGTTGGCAGCAATGTTTGCCAGAGGATGAAAGAAGGAACGGGGAGGAATGTACAGGCTTGGCTGGAAAATCCAGCTGGGCTGGAGTTGAGACAGAAGCTGAAGCTTTACTTGGGTGTGGCACCATGTCACTTTTCACTGCTGGACCTCAGGCTGGTGACTACCACTGGGCTTCAGGCTCCTGAGTATAAAGTCTGGGAACATTTAGTTTTCGGAGCATACAGATATGTTTCTCTGATTGGGCCAATGATGCTATTTTCAACTTGAATTCAGTGTCCTGTGGATTTTTCCCTCCCGGTGTGCTCAGGATAGCTGTGTTTTAATTGTGAGCTAGATGACAATGTCTAACCCATTTAACCCATAGGCCAGCATGTCCCCAGCCCACCTACCCACTCTGTGTAAAAAGAAGCCCCCCCAAAATATCCAGATGGTTCCACACAGTACTCCAGAAAATCTGGCTGCAAGTGCTCCACCAAGAAGCTTATATAGTTCCATGTATATATTCACTTACTATAGAATCTAGGTAATGGTTAAACTCCCAGTACCGTGGGCAAGGATGAAATCGGGCCCTGAGTACAATGGGACAATTGCCCAGCAGCTCGAAAGCTGACATAAAGGTTCTGTTGTTGTTGTTGTTGTCTTCATCATTTTTGTTTGTCTTAAATCTAGACAAGAGACTCTTCAGGCTCACCCTTTCACTAATCAACCTTGAAATCAGGCTCCTGGGATTGAAGGAGCCTGGGCCAAGCCCCACTTCTGGTCCAATCCGAAATGCCCATGGGTTGACTCACACGTTTCACCCACCCTAAAGGGTCTCTACCAATAAGATTTTGGGAAGCAGAGGTAGGTTGACCATCTGATGAACACCAGGAAGAAAGGTTACGTTCAAGTGGGAGACAGATGAGCAGAGCCTGCAGAACATCTCAGGAAGCCCTGCTAAGTCTCTGCTTTTTGGTAATGGTTCTATGATACAAACGCCACTCCTTCTCAAGCATGGTGGAATATCTACAGTTAGCACACCAAGACAGACGGGCCACAACTGGGACTGGGGGCACCTGGGCAGACACTCTGAATTCCTGGTCAGTTGGAATTTGAGCTGTTCGGAACTACTCAAAGGCTTCGAGCAGCATGGCATGGTGATGGTTGCGTGTTGGAGCTCTTGTATGGGAGGGCAGGAGGCCATCTTTGCTGTAGACTCTGAGGAGGTACCTCTTAGAATTGTGCAGAGAAGTATCTGTGGCCCTGGGGGACACCTTTAGAAATTTTAGTGACAGCTTCCTGAGGGCTGCTCAAGTGAGTGCAGCAGGGTGCAGCTATTAGTAAATTTCATCTCAGGACTCGCTTCCTGTCTCGTTGGGGGATCTTCTTTGCCCATGGGAAAGGCCATTGCTGCAGGACTTGAAACAGGTGCCTACCCCATGAAATCAGGACAAGACCCAACGAGGAGCTTGGGGTGGTCTCCTGATGCTCTGCCCATAGAATGCTTTCCTCAGGAAAAGCTTTTGGTGCACAGCGGGGAATAAGAGTGGTACTAGCCTTGAGGTCTAGGTCTCAGTCTCTGTCCCTGGGAATGGAACATAACCCATCTCTTGTACAAGAGGGATCCTTGTCCACACAGAAGCTGCCCCTTGGGTACCTACTTCAGGGCCTTGTAAATTTCCACTGTTCCCTGTTTGACCTTCTCTGGTCACCCTACCCTGAGAGACCTTGTGCCTTCTGAGTTCCTTGGGCTCTTTTCTTGCACACAGCTCTCAAAGAAAAGTGTAACAAGCTGCCCAGTGTGGATGTGCTCACCTGTAGCACCTGGTAATTTAGTAACGCAATGCTCAGGCTCAAGGGAGACCACAGCTTGTGGGCAGCATGGGTCTTGGTTTGAGTAGATCTGCTATGGGCTTCTGAACAAGCTGCCTAAGGCATATTCTCATCTATATTGCCTCTCTCCCTCCCTCCCTTCCTCCGTCTCTCTATCCTATCACATTTATTTATTTATTTATTTATTTATTTATTTATTTATTTATTATGTGTCTGTCTGTCTGTCTGTGTGCATGCCACATGCACATGTGTTCATCTAGGTGTGTGCATATCAAGAACCAAAGTGGATGTCAAATATCTTCCCCAATTGTTTCTCTACCTTAGAGACAAGGTCTCTTGCTGAACCGGGAACTCGGTGTCTAGGCTAGTTAGTATCTTAGGGTTTCTATTGTTGTGATGAAACACCATGACCAAAGCAGCTTGGGGAGGAAAGGGTTTATTTCCTCTTACTGTTTGTAATACATCATCCAGGGAAGTTAGACATGAATTCAAAGCTGGAACCTGGAGGTAGGAGCTGATGCGGAGGCTACGGAGGGGTGCTGCTTACTGGCTTGCTCCTCATGCTGGCTCAGCTTGCTGTCTTACATCACCCAAAATTCCTACCTAGGGGGTAGCACCACCCACAGTGGTCTAGGTGATCCCACATCAATCATGAATCAAGAACAGATAGCATGTGCTTGTGTTGGGATCAGTTTCTCAGTTGAAGTTTCTTCTTCCCAGATGACTCTAGCTTGTGTCCAGCCAACATGATACTAGGCAGGAGAGCTAGGCTGGCTGGACAGTAAGCTCCAGGCATCGACCCATCTCCACACCCAACACAGGTTATGGATGTGTGCCAACACACCCGCTTTTTATGTAGGTGCTGAGGATTCCAACTCAGGTCCTCATGCTTAAAATAAAGCGGACCCCGCCTGCCTCCTCCCACGTGCCCTGCCTCCTCCCACGTGCCCTGCCTCC
>JANHMN010000007.1:67993502-68078417 GCA_030674055.1 Rhabdomys pumilio
CCTGCCTCCTCCCACGTGCCCTGCCTCCTCCCACGTGCCCTGCCTCCTCCCACACCTCGCCTCTCCTGCAGTAATCTGAGCTTGTGAAGTGGCCCAGAGCAGGAGTTTGACACAGATTTTGTTGGTCCTATTTTTGTTTCTTTTTTCTTTTTCCTTTTTAAATCTTCTTTTGGGGAGAAGGGAAATTCGTCACAAACTCCCTCAGGAAGTGGATGGAAGCCGAGGGCTCTGTCTCCAAAAGGGCTTGGAAAATTCTCACAACACATTGCTGGTAGTTTCAGGAGGTCCCCCCCACCCCCACATACACAACCCAGCCATGACAAGAAGCCCCAATCTTGCTATTGCATGTCACACATCAAAAGAGAACCTAGCCTCTCTCCTTCCTTTGCCAGTGCATGACAGTACTTATGCGGTCTGTCCTCACCTGTCCTCGCCGGTCCTCTGGCTCAGTGTTACCCCGAGGCGTGGTCCCCAGCAAGACACTGAGTGCAGCACCTGTTCAGCATTTGAGGCTAAAAAGGAAAAGGAAGGGGACACAAATTCAACTTTAAAAATCCAGACAAAAGACATCTTTCATGCTTAGAGCCACAACCCACAGGCCCCTCATTTCTGAGCTGGACTACATGCTGTCCGCGGCTGAGAGAGGCTTGAGCTCACCTTAATAAGGATGAGGAGAAGAGGGCGGGGTGCTTGGGGCATCAGACAGCTGAGAGCTGTCTGTACTGAGAGCTTTATTGTTATTTATTTATTTATTTATTTATTCACTTTACATCCAGATTGCAGCCTCCCCCTCTCCTCCCAGTCTTCCCCTCATACAACCTCTTCCCTCCCATCCCCTTCTCTTCTGAAAAGAGGGAGGACCCCTGGGTACCAACCCACCCTGGCACATCAAATCATGGGAGACTAAAACAGGAGGATGATGATAAGTTCAAGGCCAACCTGAGCTATAGAGTGACTCTTTCTCAACCTAAGCCAACCCCGCGTCTGTTAAGTATCGTTTCAGAATTCTGTCCAATGTTCCTGGGAAGATGGTCCATGCTGACTTCAAACAGTATGTTTGCTTAGGGGGCAGCTGTGTGCTTGCCACTGGAGTAAGGGTTCCAGGCTTCATCCATTCCTTCATCCCAGTGCTTCAGGTGTCCCCTGTGTGGGGCATGCTCTAGGCACTGGGGTGCAGCAGTGAGCAGGGCAGTAGGGGGTCCTGTCCTGCCCATGTCTGTAGCAGGAGAACAGAGAAGGAAATGATAGAGACACGTGAACTGTAGTGTGAGCTAGAGGAAAGAGACCGCCAGCTGGGTCCAGAGAGAGCAGAGGCACTGTCTTAGATGGTGGGCAGGGGGACAGGCTGCCCAAAGAGGTGAGGGTCAGAGCTGTGTTGAGGGATGGGGAGGCCCAGGCAGGGCTGGAAGGCTGTCCAGAAGGCTGCCAGCTATACTTCTCTGGTCAGCCCATCAGGAGTGACAGCCCTCAGAGCCAGTTCCTGCTGCAGAGGTCTCTAGATGACAAGGTAGCTGAACACTGTCAGAGGAGATATAGGAAGGCAAGAGACAAGCTATATGACACCAGAAGGGGACAATCTGGTAAATCCTGGCTGTGGGCTAGCCCACAGAGGAGCTGGCTGGTGTTTTAAAGAGCTCAGTATCGTGAGTAGGAAGAAAGACCAAGTCAGATTCAAATCAACAGAGCCGAGTGGGATGCACGGTCCTCCAACGGACTTAACAGGTCTGCTAAAAGGCGCCTTTCTATTCAAGCTTGGGAGATCGGGCTTCAGTTGGAATGCAGTTGCTGTGGCCTCTCTTAGGTGTAAGGAGCGTGTGCAATCGGGGAAGAATGGAGCTAAGCTAGGTCTGTAGGTTTGTGACTGATGACGTTCATAATTTATTCTGAAAAAGCTCAGCCACATAAATAAGTGAAGGTTTGAGATGTGGCTTTCAGGAGGGGAATTGGGTTGGCCAGGCAGCAGATGTCTGGCAAACCCTGAAGTATGCCCTCTTTGGATAGGGAATGAATGCGCACTACTGTGTGGCACATAATAGGTGTCTGATAACACGTGAATGAGTACTACATATATGGAGGTCTTGTTGGGATTCATTTCCGAGGATGGTCTGTGGCTGAGTGCACTCAGCCACACGGATACCTCACCCACCTTGAAGTACACCAGGCACTGGTATACCATCAGACATTACGGATGCAGGGAAGTTGTCAAGACTCATTAAGCATGGAAGTGCTAGGAGTGTTCTTAGGAGTCCCTCTGGATTCCAGAAATGCTGACCCTGCCCATGCTGTGTCCCTTCAGGCCATCCTGGTCACAAGCAGCTGGCCTGCTGGTACCTCAGGTTTGCTTCAAGACAAGTCAATGGGAGCAGGGTCCTCTACAGTGACACCTAACATTCCTTGAGCTCTCAGCATTTCCAAATGTCATGTTACATGTGTGAGGTCTGTGGTCCCAATGCTCCTGTCCTGTCCTTCCAGATTCATAGAGAAACCTAAACCGTTCTCCCGTTAGCAGCTGAGGCTTCAGGAGGTGGATAGCATTGTACTGGCAGAGTCCTCAAGATGGGATTAGCATCCTAATGAAAGAGGCCTGGGCCCTTTCTGCCTTGTGAGGAGACAATACCCACAAGGAAGGGGTGGCCTTTGCCAGACATGGACATGAAGTCCACTGGAACATTCTCTTTGAACTCTCATCTCTGGAATTGTGAACAACCAATTTGTTTGTAAAGTACTTCGCCAGTGCTCCTAAGAAGGCTACTTGGGTGATTTTCTTTGTGCCCCGTTTTATAGACTGGTCTGTGGTCTCAATGGGACATGGCAGGCTTCTGATGTGGCAATGTGACTCCTCCCCTCTCTTCTGGAAGCAGCATCCAGGCCATACCCACATCACTGAAGGCTCAGAATCCTTTCTGACCTGGAGCAGGAGCCTGCTTGTGGGCCAGGACCTAGGGAAGCCACGAGGCAGCAGGGTCTGTGGATTGCCTCTGATGTAGGGATGGGCTGCAGCCAGGCCTGTCCTTAGTTCCCTCCCTGCCACATGTGGGATTATTATAAAACAATAGCTCATAACCTTTCTTTCATAATCCAAAACTGGCAGATTGGGTAGAATTGCCATTTATGGAAGTGCCTGGGGAGAAGTCAGCCCTGTGGAGATGTGTACGGTGGTGGCAGATACTCTCTTTCAGTAGAGGGCAGGTAGGTTCACTACAGTCCTCTGTCAGCACGTGTGGCCTTGCAGGCTGCCTTTTCTGCCTCGGCTCCCACAGTGCTGGGCTGCCAACCCTTTTCCTGCTTTCTAGTTGGTTGAGGCTGATATTAGATAAATACCGGCCGTCCCTGGTGGGCTATGTTCCGATTTTCTACCCTGAATGTATCCTTTCAACAGGTGTCTGTGACACAGGACCCATGTAGTGCGAGTGAAGTCAGGGCATTTTCTTTTCAAATCTACACCGCAAACACTGAATGAAGACACTAGAGACATCCCTGTCTTCCTTGATCTTACCAATGACTGGGGACTCAGAAAGGTGATGTCATACATAGAGGAAGATGGGCATAGATGGGTAAGGAGCTGGAGGGTAGGGAAAGGCTTGGGTTCATCTGTGAGCCAGAGTTAAAACAGACAGCAGATAAGGGGCTCTGGATGAGGCAGCCCCCTCCTGGTGGCAGGGGAGCCGCTCTGGCAAGATCTTGCTGAGACTGGGATTCTAGGGTCAGGATAGGAAGCCCCAGTTTCAGAACAGCAAAGTCAGGAGCAACCCTCGCCCTGCTTGTCTGTGTTGCCAGCACAAATGCAGAAGGAAGTCCCACTTGGAATGGCAGAGGAGTAGAAAAGTAACGTTAGGGTGCTGGGAGCCAACGGGTTTCAGCAGTCTGTGCTGTCAGCCTTTGGGCACCCATCTGTGTCAACTAGGGTTTAATGTCTCTGTTATCATGTCTACTGATATCCACCTTCAGGAATCTCAAGCTTTGGCAATTCAAGAACTGGATCGCTGTGAGCCACGCTTGGCCTGGTCAGGGACTAAGAAGTGTCCTAACTGATTTCCCATGAGTGGCCCTTGGGGCACCCTCTGAGGATCAGTCTGAATGGATGATACCTAGGTCTGGAGATGTGGTGCAGAGCTGGAGTCCTAGGGTTTCTGTTGCTGTCATAAAATACCATGACCAAAATCAACTTGGTGGGAAAGTGTTCGTTTTACTTACATTTCTACCTCACAGTACATCAGTGGGGTGGGGGTAGGGGATCAGGGCAGGATTCTGGAAGCAGGAGTTGATGCAGAGGCCATGGAAGAATGCTGCTTACTGGCTTTCTCCTCATGGCTTGTTCACCTTTCTTTGTAGTACAGGACTACCAGCCTAGGGAATGGCACTGCCTACAGTGGGTGGGCCCACTCATATCAATCGTCAATCAAAAAAATGCCCCACAAGCTTGCCACAGGCCACTCTAGGCCTAGAGGCATTTTCTCCAGGGAGGCTCTCTCTTCCCAGTTGACTAGCTTGTGTCAAGTTGATATAAAACTTGCCAATGGGTTTTTTTGTTTGTTTGTTTGTTTGTTTTTTCGAGACAGGGTTTCTCTGTGAAGCCCTGGCTGTCCTGGAACTCACTCTGTAGACCAGGTTGGCCTCGAACTCAGAAATCTACCTGCCTCTGCCTCCCAAGTGCTGGGATTAAAGGCGTGCGCCACCATCGCCCAGCTGCCAATGGGTTTTTGATGTTCTTTTTTTTTGCTGTTTTGGGACAGCATCTCACTGTGTAACTCAGGCCAGCCTATAGCAGCTGAGATCTCCCTGTCCCTGAGTGCTGCTGTTCTAAGCCTGCACTACTACACCAATGTGAGCTGTGTGCTTTTTTAACCAGAAAACTGATGGTATGGGCTTGAGACAGTATGTCAGGAATGCCTGCGATTTCAACCCCATCCAAGCACTTTCCTACTGTTCTTACAAACCCAAAACAACCAGCACTGAAGCCCCACGGGCTTGGGGTAGCTGGTAGGGGTTGTCTCAGAGCCTGGGGAATCAAGTTGGTGATTAAATTTGTAGGTTGGATGATTTTGGAGAGAGCTTGAGATCAGGTTTACATTATTTACAGGCAGACAAAATACAGTTTCTAGAAAGATCGCTGCTGCTTCCCTGACTGCCTGTGTGTTCAGTGTCATGTGGAGTCCAGGGGACAGACTTGAGCCAGACAGAACCCTGTCCTCAAGGAGTAAAGGCCCAGAGAGGTCAGCACAGGTTGATCAGGAAGTGAGGTGGCTGGCAGCCTTATTCCTCTGACAATGTGATTGCCAGGCTCTGTGGTTGTCTGGATCTGGGAGAGCAGGACTCTCCTTTCTGGCTTGGTGGCTTTGGGGGAAGTCAGAGAATATTCCCAGTCTTGTGTCTTCAGCAGCAAATATACTAAGAGCCTCTTGGTGTCATCACAAGACAGGGTTAGTACTCTTGCATTAGTTGGTTTGGGGTCCCTGTGACAGTACTGGAGAGAAGCAACCGAAGGGAAGAAATATTGTTTTGGTTCAAGGTTCCAGAGAAGTCAAGCTTAGTATGTAGGGAAGATGTACTTGTTGCTGTGGGAGTCTGTGCTAAAGGCCATTGAATCACTGTGGATCAGGAAGCAGAGGGAGAGACCAGCATATAACGTATGAAGGCCCATTCTCAGTGACCTACTGCCCTGCTTACTCACACTTCCCAGAGTTCCAGACCTGCCAAGTTAGCACTGCACCTCTCAAATATGAGAGGTGTGGTCTGGTCTATTTCAGCTTCAAACCACGACAGTCTTCAGCTAATGTGACTAGTTTTATTTTAAGTGTTATGAGGTCAGAGGGTTTGCAAAGAATCCTGGGATGCAGGAGGGCCAGCTCTGTCCAGTGTGGGTGGCAGAGAGGTTTCCAGAGGAGCTGATGGTGGCAGATGAACTAGGGAGACGTTTTCCTGGGTAAGAGACTGGTTTCAGCCAGTTGCTGGGAGATTTGGTAGCTCACAGAGGATGCTGTGTAGAGAAGAGGCAGAGCCCAGTTGTGGGCAACCTGGTGAGGTTAAGGCTTTTGTTCAGGGGCTTCTGGAACGACTTGCTATAGGAAAAGGACATTCTATCAGCATAGTGGGAAGATTAGATTAGGAGGCTGAATGGTAGTCAGATTAGGTAAATTGGCCTGGAGGGAGGCGGCTGTATAAGAAGTGAGTCTACAGGAGTCTAGACCCACAGGCTGAAGGTGAGGCAGGGAACTGGACAAGAGTGAACATGGAAACACTCATTGAGAGGGGTCTAGCAAGGCGGTGCGAATGGGGCCTGTGAGGATTCATACATGGGGCATGGGGCCTAAAGCTGGAGTCCTGGCCCTCCTGTGAGGCTGGTCACTGGCAGAGGAGACCAGCAGCTCAAGGAGGGGCCAGGAAAGGGCTCCGCCCAGAACACAGTGGGGCAGGGCTGGACAGAATCTTACTGTGTAGTCCAGGTTGGTCTCAAACTTGGAATCTTCTTCCCTCTGCCTTTTGAATGCTGGAATTGCAGGCATGTGCATCGTGTCTGATCTTTTGGAAACCTTTTCCTCAAGGGACCTAGGGAGGGAGTTAAAGACGAGAGTAACCAGCAACCCCATTCTGGGGTGGATGCAGAATGAAGGCAGGAGGTCTCCTTATTCTCACGACTTGGCCTTTTTGGTCTTTGGTGATCCATGTCACTGACCCTCAGAGATAGTGATGGGAGAGGACCATGAGGCCCCATCAAGGGATGTGAGGAGCTAAGGGCATGGTTCATATGTCATTTGGAGTTTCAAGGTAACTGAAATCTACCACACATTGTAAGGTGGCTTTAGCTCCCTGGAGGGGAGGAGGACATTGAACACACTGTTAAGGAGACAGTTATCCATTCTCTTCTCCTGTCATCGTCATCTCATTCTTATTAACAGAATACTGACCCAGATAAATGATGATAAATATTATTGGCTGAGTGTTTACCGTGTGCCACAGTTGATGTAAATTATCCGCCCCTCCACCCAGCCCGAATGGATGCCATTTTATCCTTTTGAATCTCTCTAGTCCAAACTACCTTTTAACTTCTGATCCTCGTGTCCCAGCCTCCTGAGTTATGGGATTACAGCTGTGCACCACACCTGTACTGACCCTTTCATCCTGGGCTTATCACCTCCTGGAGCACGTGAATTATTATGCTGACTCATGTAATGTCACTGATCCTGTAACTGGATTCAGCAGGGCTTTGCCTGTTGTGCTCTGTGGCCAAGATGAAGGATCGTGGTGTCACTCTGTTGAGGAGACTGCCCGGTGCTCTGAGCGGGCATTTGTAGTGGTTCCTATGGCCAATGTTCTATTTGGTGATCTGGACATGAAGTCTGCTTTTTAGTCAATGGATGACAACAAGGCGGAGGAAGGAGGGAAAGAGTGCATACTATGGCTACAGAGACACTTTGGGGACATGGACATCTGGAGCAATGTCTAAAATGGACATAATGAAGTTGAAAAGAATAAATGTATAACTTGCTTTTACGTTTTAAAAACTCATCAGTAGAAGTAGATGACAAAGTCTGACTTGATGGCAGTTGCAGGGGGTACTCTTCTATGTGAGCTAAAGAGGCAGACTGGTCATCACTGGGGATAGAATTGTAGGCTAGATGTCTGAAATAGAATAAGCATGAAGCCCATGTCAGTGGTGAGGCGACACCTGGTCCAGCCTGGGGAACAGTTAAGAGGCACTCAGCCAATAGGATGACATTCAGGAAGAAATGTGTACGGGGAGGATAGCTTGGAAAGAGGACTATGACAGTGGCCTTCAGGTACGTGGGGAACAAGGATTAGGTTTATCCAACACTAGGGAACAACTTGAAACAACAGGAAGGTCATGGCGACACAGTGCTAGCAACCAAGCTGGGCTTGGGTCCTGCCTCTGGGTACAGATGTGCTGTTGTGCATGTCAGGTTCCTTATTTGTGCTTCCATTTCTTCAGTCATGAGATCTGACCCTTAATATTTTGCAGCAACAGAGCCCTTTTATTGAACAAAATTTTCTGTAATCATTCAGCCCCAGTAGTAGCCTAGGTTGTTACTGTAAGACAACCCCTGGCTACACGTGTGTCACGGCTCTGATGCCTCTGGGGGTTCCTGGGAGAGGTTTAGGGGAGCACTGAGCAGCTCATCTTTCAGCCCTAAAAACATGGACTCTAAAGTTGCTTCTAACTCAGTTTTCTTTTCCTTTGTGTATGGGGTCTACAAGCATACATGTTTGAGGTCAAATTCAGGACATATGTATGTGAAACATATGCTTGACTGCTGAGCTATACCCCCATAATGTTTTATTCTATAGCCCCTTGTATTAGGTTCTAGAATAGAACTTAAGAGAATGAATCTCTATAAGAGGATTTACTAGAATGACTTAACAGACTTCAATCAAGCTAATCCAGCAATGGCTGTTTATGAATGGAAGGTTCAAGAATCTACATATAGCCGAGTTGACAATTAAAATGGCCATCCCACTCCTGTTATGAGAATTTTCATCTTGGGTGAGGAAACTATATAACATATACCTCCCTCCTTATAAGGTCCCAATGACAAAGCAGTTTGATTCCACCACAGTTCTCTCCCCTGCCTCCCAAACACTTAATAAATTTATTAGACATATTTATAGGGCATGGGGGAGGGGCTACTCACAGGAACATAAATGATCCCAAAACAGCCGCACTGTAATGTCTTCACCCGTATGTCTTCCCCATAGCTGTGTAAATGGAGCCCAATTTGCCTAGTCTTCCTCAGACTACACACTGTAGGCCCTCCTCGAGACCCAAAGGCCGTGTGCAGTTAGGACCAGGTTGCATACAATTGGCTGGGTACTCAGTTGAGGGTCCCATAACTTCCCATTCTCCATTAGATGTCCATAGTCGGCATGTGCAACTGTGATGAGTTGTAAGTGGACACAGATGGTCTTGTGGACGTGGTGGCTGGCAGGGGGCTGGGGGAGGTGTTAGTGTGGTACAGCAGCCCAGTCTCTTCTTACATGCCTGAAATATCTTGAAGCTTCAGTCACTCTAGGCCATACTTACCCGGCAACCAAGAAGCTGCCAGTGATGTTGCCTTCCACTAGTACATCCTAGTGGACACTGTAGGGCGCCACTGGCGGACAGCTTGTTCTCTAGCAAATATCATACAACTTTTTTTCTGGCAAATGTCTAAAACGACAATATTCTAAAATTACTTTTGTCTTAAGACTCACACATTTTCATATGCATGGTTATTCTGCTTGCATATATGCATGGGCAACTCGTATGCTTGGTGCCAGTAGAGATCAGAACAGGGTGCTGGATGCCTGGACCTGGAGCTTCAGATGTTTGTGAACCACCATGCAGTTGCTGGTTCTCTTCCAGTGCGACACGTGTTAACCATTGTGCCATCTCGCCACCTACCTCCCAAATTACTTTTTAGGAATTTTGTGCAAACATTTTCTTGGAGTGGGTACTCCTATAAATTCTTAATGTTTTCAACATTCTGATGATATGTTCTAATGAATCATGGGGATTTAAATTTTTTTACTTATTTTATGTATATGAGTATGCTGTCTTTATGCACACCAGAAGATGGCACTGGATCCCAGATGGTTGTGAGCCACCATGTGGTGGCTGGGGATTGAACTGGGGAACCTCTGGAAGAACAGCCAGTATTCTCATCTGCTGAGCCATCTCTCCAGCCCAAGGGGATTTCTTTTATGGTTTCATGTTGTACATGTAACAGCTGCCAAAGCACTGATCCTGTGTGGTGTGTGTGTTTGAGGGACGTGCATGTGTGTCACCACAGATGACAACTAGGTTGTTACCTTTCTACCTTGTTTGTTTCTCTGTCACTGTGTAACCCAGATCAGCTAGCCTAGAGCTTCTTAGATGAATTTATTTCATCTTATGTTGTGAATGCTTTGCTTGCATGTATGTCTGTGTAACACTGCAGTTAGCTACAGATGGTTGTGAGCCACCAGGAGAGGAGAACCTGGGCCCTCTGTAAGAACAAGTGCTCTTGACCCACACACCATCTCTCCAGCCTACCAGATTATACTTCTTCCTGATTTTAACCAGGTACAAGTCCTACCAAGTTACTTCATTTGAAGCAAAATTTATTAATTCTGAATAAAACCTCACATTCAAATGTGTATTTTTCCTGAGATACTAAAGTACAAAGACAAAGGCTAAATTTCTTTTAAATTATTTTATTATTGTATAAGCTAAAAGGAAATTTACACACTGAAATCTCAAAAACCTTGGGCATGCACATTAACCTGGTTAGAGGCTCTTCTACATCTCTCTCTCTCTTTTTTTTTTCCATAGGAATTTCCCCAGACATTTAAAACCCATAGTTTGTTTGTTTTTTACTGTATATACAGCCTAAACCATAGCATCTATGATTATGTCATTTTACACTGTGCAAAATCCTCAAAAAATAGCGGTATGACAGAGCAGGAAGAGCTCTACAAATTTCATTTTAAGACATTCATATAATTTGGTCCTTCTCCAAATCACACCAATTAAAACAGGCATTCTCTTTCAAGCCCCCAATCACATTCTGACAGTGATCCACACCCCACAACCAGTGAGCATTGGTGGAGTGACCTCTGAGAAGGTCACACAGCAATATGCCTGGTGAAAAAACTGAAAACAAAACCCAGGAATTGAACAAAAGCCAGGTCTAAACCAAACCCATCACACACCAAACTGAAAAATCAAACAAGAATTCTGAAGCTTTTTTGTGATAGTAAAAGTAGCAGACCATAGGACAGGGAAATTAAGCTGTCAGTGCAAAGGGAAAAGACTGAAGGGGATTTCAGACAGTGGAGATTTGAGGTTTTAATTTTCTTTTTTTATTTCAAAAGTTTTTAAGAAGGACACCACCAGTGTATTTCACAAAGACATAAATGTATACACCCCAGCAACACAAAAGAATAAATCTTCAAAAATGTTCATCCCCAATTATTTACATTTTTTTCTAATATAAATTTAGGACTTCAGTATGTAAATAAATATACATTACTATGTATACCTTTCTAGTGTGGCTTACCAACCAATCAGCTGAACTTGAATGTTTTTATTTTTAAATTACAGCAGATATGCTTTTGATGGTAGGGAAGGGATGGAGGAAAGGATAGAGTATCCTATCCTTTAAAATTGTCCAATTCAACCAGCTATGCGTCTGCTTGTTCTTGGGAGCTTGTGGAAGGTGTCAGCGTGGCTGGGAACATCAACACCTTGGCATGCATGAAGGTCAGATCGGGAAGGCTGGCAATCACCTTCACGGCTTCTTCACTTAGGTGTTCCTCTCTTTTTGGTTTCCTATCAGCCAATGAGAAAAGACAAGTGTGTTAAGGGCACTGTGCTACAGATCAAATGGAAAAGAATTCGTGGTCAAGGGCATCTGACCAGCTTCTCTGCTCATGGCTTTCATTGTTGTTCCTGAGATCAAGCATGTAGACAGTTATCCACATGCACATGTACTTAAGGCTGGAACCATCTACCCAGTAATAATTTTCAAGCGTGTTACCAAGTACAAGGATAGTGCTAAAGCCTTGATAACAGTCTGCCCACCTGGATTTCCCCTCCTACTGCAAAAACTACCAACATTACCTAACTTGAAAGGTGTGGTAAAGCATGGTAAGTCATTTAACCTCAGGCTTTCTTAACCTACTGGGGAATTCCAGGAGAGAAAGCCTTCAGCCAAACTGGGATACAGGTGGCAGCATGAGAACTGGGTACAGGCAGGAACCTAGGGTGGTCATGCAGCCACGCCGTCAGAGGGTGTCATAAATGTTACCCCTGTATTCACAGGCCTTTAGATACAATTTCCAACTTACAGAAAACTTAGGGGACTAAATAACAAGGTGAGCATTACTTGCTGAAATCCCCAGTGAGTAGAACAAGGCCTGCATGGATTTCCCCATCTGTGAAGTGCAGCAGGTCCAGGAGAAGGGCAAAGAACATCCTTAGCCCTGAGACAACTGTGCAGATTGCTCTAGGCTCCACCAGTGGCTTTCAGGGACAATATGAAATTGAGTATAAAAGTTTTACACAACTGTAAGTTTGTGCATGCATTTGTAGTTATTTGTCAGGTATTCTTATTAAAATACATAAAGCAGATGCTTGAGAATTTGAGAACAATTGTATTGCTCTCTATTGCTTTCTAGCTAAGATTTATCCTTTTTTTGTCAATGGACTACATACAAAGAGTGGCCTATGATCATGCACACACGTACGCATACAAAGACACACATGAAAAGAAACATGATAAGACCTTTCAAAAAGGGGAAGAAACTTTTCAAGAAACCACCAGGACAACCGGATAGCCCTAGGTAGGGCAGAGGAGGAGGAGGCAGAATGTAGACTTCTCCCACCTCTCACAATATTAAAATTAATCTAAAATGCATTAAACAGTGGGGAGGAGGTGGCACATGTCTTTAATCTCAGCACTTGGGAGGCAGAGGCAGGCAGGTTTCTGAGTTCGAGGACAGCCTGGTCTACAGAGTGAATTCTAGGACAGCCAGGGCTACACAGAGAAACCCAGTTTCAAAAACAACAACAACAACAACAAAAAAAAACCAACAACCAACCAACGAAGCAGTCAAGAAAACCCCAAGCCAAACCCAAAATGCATTAAAGATCCACGTGTAAGAGTTGAAGCTATAAACTCTGAGGTGTAAAATCTTCCTAATTCTGAATTAGACAATCACTTCTTTAACCAAAGCACAAGGAACAACAACCACCACCACCAAATTGGGTTTCATCACAATTAAAATCTTCTGCATGTCGATACATGGTATAACAAGTGAAAAGATAACAGAGTAGCAAGTACTTGAAAATTATGTACCTGACAAAGGTGTGGTGTTTGTAACATAGAAGGAAAGATTACAAATGATTTGACTGAAAGCAGAGACTCAGAATCGGGACCCTGGACGGCAGCAACATGGATGCTAATAGCTCATCAGAAGATGCTCACCAGTTTCGCTACTAGGGAATGCAAATTACAATGCTGAGATACAACTTCATACCCACTGGGATAGCTACAACCTATCTGAAGGAGAGAATGTGGAGAAACTGGAAAGCTACTGTTACTGGTGGGAACACAAACATTATGTCCCAGGGCTCTAGAGGTGAATGCCAAGATGATAAGGTGCTTAAAGCCAGTAGGCAACATGGCATCCTGTCTCAACCAGACACACAGCCATGACGCCCTGTGTGCTGTGCACATCTGCAATCTAGCACCTAGGAAGATGAGGAGTACTGAGATTGAGACGAGCCTGAGTATGCTCTCCCTGGGGCCCCCCATCCCCTTCTCTGGACTCCACTTTGCCATGTTGTACCAGGGCTCAATCCCAGGGCCTGTGCATTCTAGGCAAATGCTACTGCTGAGCTAAAACCTTAGTTAGCCTGAGACCTTAACTCAGGACAGAAAACCCACACTCACACCTTCAACTGCAATAGGCAAACATGTACAGGGGATTTTTAGGCTGGAATAAGATAATAAACATTTGCTGGGATAATTTAACAATGACAGTTGCATAACTTTGTGAACCTACTAAAAACTAGAGAATTTACACCAGTGAGAAAGACAGGTTTCATGTTGTTAATTAAATCAATAAAATTCAAAACTGAAAGTCCCAAAGTATTTGTTAGCCACTAGTTCTTTGGCTTGTATAATTGTCACTTAGTGGCCTCTCTGTGGCTAGCTGGCCACACACTAATTTAAATTAGAAAATAACCTTTCTCTACGTTAGGTCAGTTGAGCAAGAAGACTTAACTATTTCACACTGAGAAAGAACTTGGATCTCTGTAAAAGTGAAGTGAGTGCCAGTGATGTGGTCAGTGGTACAGTGCTAGCCTGGCGTGCACAGGGCCCTGGGAACAATACCCCAGCACAGCCAGGCACAGTAGCACATGCCTGTAGTCCTGGTGGCTATTGGGAAGGTTGAGACAGGAGGATTGCATAAGTTCTGGAATTCTAGGCCGTAGTGTCCTATGCCAATTTGGTTTGTACAAAGTTTGACATCAGTTGGTAGCTGTTCCAGAGTTGGGTACAAGGTTGTCTAAAGAGGGACAAACTGGCTCCAGTCAGAAACAGCATGTCAAAATACCTACTACAGATAAGAAAATACGTGAGAAATTATTTTACAACATATGGGAAGAGAAGACCACATCAAGTTTCCTCACATGCTCAAAGGCCTTAGACAAGAGGATGAGGGAGGGCCTGCAGAGGGCTCAGCAGCAGAAAGGCTTGCCACAAAGCCTGACAGCCTGAGGCTGTCCCTGGGACCCACATGGTGGGAGGAGAGAACAGACTCCCACAGGTTGTCTTCTGACCTTCCCCTGTGCATCAAGGCTCAAGCATGGAACCCATCACTCTTGACAAACACTAAACACGATTTTAGAGGTGGAAAGAGAAAGGAGTGTTCCTTATCAAATGTGTTCCCCTAACCCCAACTATGGCTTCTTCACTCTCAGAGACAGAGCTCTGCTTTGTGGCCTAGGCTGGTCTCGAGTTTGTGCTCCTCTTGCCTCAGCTTTCTGAGTGCTGAAATTACAGATTTCCTCAGCATATCCACTGCAGCTACCGCCCTAACTCTTTCTTGTCTGGTAGTTCTTCATAGAGCTTGTCCAGTCTGCCTTTGATGGACTGTCAAGAGCCAAGACACATTTGCTAACCTTTACTTTAAAAAAAAAAAAAAAAGAAAGAAATTCTACAGATCAATACATCAAGAAAGCCTTTTGAAATCCCACTGTGTGCCGCCTGTGTTCCCAATACAACTAAGACCTGTTCACACAAGGCTGGGGCTGGAGCTCTTCTGTAAACAATTTCCTAGCATGCATGAGGCTTTTGGTTTGATTGGCAGGGGGCGGGAGGGAGAAGAAATTAAAAAAAAAACAAAACAAAACAACCTGCTCCTGCAAAACAAAAACAAAAACACTACCACCTCAAACTTCCTCTGGTATTTTATAACTTTAAATTCTAATATTAAGATGTGGATATTTTTCTATTTTCAAACAAAACCTTCTTCCAAATGAACCCCAAAGTTGGTAGCTTTCTTTCAACGTACTTCATTTTAAATGTTCAAGTGGGTCTGAGGAAACAGTTCAGTGGTAGACCGAGAGACCGTAAGGCTTTGGGTCTGTTCTCTAGTGTTCCAACAGCAGAACGGTCACATAGTATCACAGAGACTCTCTGCCAACTACAGCTTCCCTCATAGGTGTGTGCTGCAATTTTAATTTATTCTTTTATTTCAGAAGAAGATGAAGAAAGTTTAGTAGTAACAGGTTGGGCAGTACAGTCTGTCTTGGAGCCATAAACATGAAGGTGCAGGGCTGACAAAGTGGAGTAGAGCTCCTCCTACTGGCACAACGGATGAACTGTCAGGACTGGTTAGGAGGCAGAACTGCAGGAAAAGGTGCAGAAGCAGTAGGACTGGCTCAGAAACAGCAGAGGCCCCAGAAAGTAACAGCACCACTTCCACAACTGGGGTGTCAGCAGGGGGTGGGGGGGGGGCAACACAGCGCAATGACAGCAATGGAGTGAACCTGTGGACAAAAGGACCTATACGCTCCAAATCCATTTCCTGGAATGGTTAAAGGCATCTACAGTCAGCAAATGAGTAATAGCAGCAGCCTTTAAAGTAAAAGACACTCAATCCTTTAAGACAAGGTGGCAGGTGGCACACACCTTTAATCCCATCATTTGGGACTCAGGCAGGTGGTTCTCTCCAAGTTCAAGGCCAGCCTGGCCTACACAACAAGTTTCATGACAGCCAGGGCTGAGCACCAAGTCCCTGTCTCAAAAACAAACCAAAAACAACCCAAAGAGATTGCAATCATTCAAGTTTAAAAAACAAAACAAAACAAAACAAAACAAAACAAAACAAAACAAAACAGAAAAAGATGTTTCTTATATAGCTGGGCGGTGGTGGCGCACGCCTTTAATCCCAGCACTTGGGAGGCAGAGGCAGGCGGATTTCTGAGTTCAAGGCCAGCCTGGTCTACAGAGTGAGTGCCAGGACAGCCAGGGCTACACAGAGAAACCCTGTCTCAAAAAACTAAAAAAAAAAAAAAAAAAAAGATGTTTCTTATGAAAGAATTAACTTTAAAAGATAAATCTAAATGGTATCTGTTATTCAATGGGAAATTCTAAAATTTCCAAAGTGGGCAACTGACACATAGACACCTCTCTTGAAGATGCAGATGGATGGTGATGATCTGGGAAGCGGAGAACAGCTGACCACGCAGCACCTGCCCTCTACTAAGAACTGGTTTATCTGTGCTTAACGTCAAAGCACGGTTACTTAACTGTGTTAAACCCTAAACATAAGGCCCACGTGACACCGCTTGTCTCTGGCTCTGACGGCAGGAGACACTGTCCCTGGAGAGGCCCCCTGAGTCTGGTAAAGACGTTCACGATAGCTCAAGTTAGGCAAGCAGTAGCAGAAGTTCTAAAATTAAAACTACTCTGTCTTAGCTTCAAAGTGAACACAGCAGCTTATGTGACACCAGGAGAGTGAAACTGGTTCTGGAAAACGCTTTTCTCCATAATTATGAAAGGATGGGGATGCCCCCGGTGGCATCCGCATCAAGACTTAATCAGAGTCGTCATCTATGGAGGTGGGGAGAAGAAAACTTCGCCTGTCAGTCTTTCCCAATAGAGTTCATCATAAAACATCCACTTGATGTTTTCTAGGCTTTGCCATCCACGGGCTTTAAGATCCAAAGTCAGTGTAACACAGAATTACTACCTCTTGCATGTTTTGCTTGTGGCCATTTAAACCAGAATACAAGGTTAGGGCAAAGTTTAGGTTCATTTACCTGGTCGACGTGCTTGTCTTTTCCACTGTAGACATGAGCTTCGCAAATGCATCAGTCACTCTGAGGCTTGAGGTGGAGGTCTCCAGCTTAGCAGTTGTTAATTCATACAACTCTGGATCCACACCTTACAGCACAGAATGACAGTGAGTGAGGGCAGGCTGCATGGGTCATAGTGAGCTACAAGATGTAACAGCAATACTCTATCCACACGTGAGTCTGCATAAGCACCACTCATTGTCATTGTCAGAGCAAGTGCTGCTCTTCTAAACATGAGAAGTCATTACTAAGTGTGCTGCACGAGGGCGCGCATGCTACAAGTGGGTAGAGCTTGCACCAGGGCACGCATGCTACAAGTGGGTGGATGCCAGATAACTGTGTGCAGCTAGTTCTCATCTTTCACCCTTACAGGGTTTCTGGGAACTGAACTCAGGGTTACCATAAACTTGGGCAGCACCTTCACCTGCCGAGCACTCTGTTTATTTTTATTTTGTGTGTGTAGATTTATGTAGGCACATCATATGCAGCCTAGTGCCTGAGGAGGCCAGGGGTGGGGGGAGGAGTCCCTGAAACTGGAGTCACAGATGGTTGTGAGCTACCACTTAGGTGCTGGGAAAAGAACTCAGGTCTTTTGCAAGAGCAGCCAGTGCTCTTAACCACTGAGTCAGTTAGCTAGCCTCATGTTTTTCTTTATTAAATGGTAGGCTTTGAAGTATCTATAAAGGGAATACATTAAAACCCCATTTTGAAAAAAATGTTGTATGTAGCTGACGCCTTTCAAATGCTTCAAGAATTCCCATCACTCAGTTTTGTTTTCATTTCTGACATATAGTATTTATAAATAGAATGAGTATGCTCTAATATTCTCAAAATCTTTATTTTATCTTATTTTAAGACAAGGTCTTTCTCTGTAGCCTATGCTGGCTTTGACTCATGACAATTCTCCTGCCTCACCTTCCTGAGTGTTGGGATTACAGGTATGAGTCACCACACCCGACCTCCAACATTCTCATTTTTTAAAAAAATATTTATTTTTATGTGCACCAGTGTTTTGCCTGCATGTATGTGTGTAAAGGCGTTTGGATTCCCAAAACTGGAGTTAGAGACTGTTGTGAGCTGCTGTGTGGGTGCTGGGAATTGATTCCAGGTTCTTTGGAGGAGTAGCCAGTACTCTTAACCGCTCTCTCCAGCTCAACATCCTCAAATTTTAAACTGGCTAATGAACCTAATTTTGAACCTTGCTCTGATCTCATCAAAAATATTTTTTTTCTTTTAAGACTTTTTTTTTTTTTCATGCCAGAAACTTGGAGATTAATATAAAGTCTCTAGTATAGAAAAGGATTTGGTAATTTGGTTATCTTAGCCATGACTAAAGAGATGCACAATTATTTAAAGCATCAAATTATTACTGAAAATTGACTGTATGTTCTTCAGGTAAGAGATAGAGTGGGTAAACACATCCAGAAGGTGTCTAAGAGCACTACTCTGGGAGAAATGAAAAGGCTCATTTCCAGGATGTGTTACGTATGTGCAGTCTGACTTTAAATCTGGTAGCCAGCAGCTATGAAGAGTCAGCTAGAGGAATAGGAAGGAGCTCACTAAGGTGGGGCTATAGTTAAGCATCAGCTTACAAAAAATTCGTAGTAGCTTCCCCAATATTTTTATGTGTCTTTCTTCTTTGAGACAGGGCATTACAATACCACTCTGGCTGGTCTTGACCTCCTGAGGTTCAGGAGATCCTCCTGCCTCAGCTGGGACTACAAATGTGCATGGCTGTACTTGGCTCAATTTTATTTTCTAAGAAAAGCCTATGAGATTAGGCAAAAAGTATAATAAACTCAAAAGCAAGTTCTCTCCTTTCTGAACCAATTCTTCGATGAGCACAGATGGACCTCAGATGTGAGAGTCAAACGAGCAACAGCTTCCACAGTGACTGAGTCCCACGGGAGGAAGGTGCATGCCGACTCTCACGGGCTTAATGCTCACTAATGCACACTTTCAAGACATACCTTAAAAACGTCTGTTTTTCTACAATAAGCATATAGGCCAAAGCTAAAATGTATGAAATTGTAGATGTCTATATAAAGAGCAAATGAACCAAAACTGTTTATCTCTTCCACTGTTCAAGGTTAGCTTCCAAGTACCCACAGTACTGAAGATGAGACCTGTGTGTGTGTGTGTGTGTCATGCAGAACAACTGCATCCTGAGGTAACAGCAGTTTATCCAGTACTGGACACTCAGCTGCCAAGCAGTAAATGGTAGATTGAAAACAAAAGCACTGACAATGACAGAAAAAAATCACCTTCCTACCCCAAACAACATCCTCCCCTCCATAAACTGCCCCCAAGCCCCAAAATGACCGAGATTTGTAACAATTACAGTTAATGTTTTCAGAAACAAGGCAATTATTTACTATAAACTACAGAGAGTTTTTAATGGAAGTTTTTTTTTTTTTTAAAGCAGAACCTTAATGAGGCACAGCTTAATTACACAATTAAAGTAGCCAGCCAAATTATATGCCAATCTTCTAAAAATCACACACACAATAGTTAACAGCAAGCTAAGAAAAAATGACTTTCCCATAAACAAGTTTAAAAAAGGACAAACACGTGGTAAGCTGGGACACTAAAGAAGGAGTTGGTACCTGAAGCTGGGGGACGTTTTAATGAACCCATTAACAATAGAAAGCCAAGGCAAATTTACTGTAAATAAATTTACACAGCAGCTAGAGCATAGTGGTGAAAGCCCAGCGTTGAAGGTCCCGGGCACAGCTGTACTGGACCATGCTGTGCTCACATCCACTGCAGCCTTAGACTTTCCAGACTGACTGTCTTGCAGCTGTACCCTCAGCCCAATCATCAGACCATCTTGGCAATTCCTTAAGCAACCAGGTTTTCTGTGCTCCAACAATGCTTTTTAAACAAATATAAAATATAAGCACATTTGAAATCTAATCCAAGCTTTTGGCAGCCAAAAGAAAAAGCAATCTCTTTTGCATTATAGTGCAGACTGACCAACGTTAGCAGAGAGAGAACTTGGGTAACTCTTGGCTTCCCCCTTTATCTCTAGTAAGTATCATGACAATTTTAGCCCCTCCGGGCTGTTCCGTAAGTCAAATTGTTCTTAGTAGAACTTTAAGTAGTAAAGTATCAAATTTAAGTAAGTAGCAAAACCGGATACGGGCTTTTTTCATATATTCTCAGAAATTTTGAAAACAATGAAAATGAAAACTAGTAGCTTAGATTTGAGAAGTCTATTCATTCCACCTGAGATTTGTGGTCCTTCTCTGTGGCAGGACTGCCCTTAGCTGACTTTGTTCTTCCTTCATATTCATGGCTGATAAACCACTGGGTGGCTGGGCTACCTAATAGCCCACCTCAAACAAACACCCCCTTAATTCTCAGGAACCTGAGCTAGCTACAAAACTGGCCACTAGTGGGCACAGAAGGGAATCCTCAACATGCATTCCAGGGGTTAGCATTTACCCCAGTAGCTGTCTGATGTTCAATGATTACCAGATCACAACTTTGGGATGACAGGGATTCATTAAAATCATATTCAATAAAATGTAAACATTAAAATGCCATTATAATTTTCATCTTTTATTCGGTTAGAAAATGACAAAGTACATTAGTCCTTTGGTCAATGAACTAGGGCAGAACATGAGCAGGTACTAGTAAGCTTCATTTTTAGCTGTTAAGTTCATAGCAATTACTGTCTACTGTTAACTTTTGTTAACATCTTTTATTCTCCATGGAAACTAACAGTATGCTTTCTATTTAAGAGCTACATAAAAATAGCAATTTTTAAAATATGGGACTATATAACTACATGCTAGATTCCAATCTTCTGGAATCAATTATGTATTTAGCAGCACTAATAAAAACTAATTAAAATGTTAGAATTTGTAAAAGTAACATTATTATAGATACTATATATAATATGAAGCCATCTTTGTGTACTAAAACATTCTTATCTCGCTAGTGTTACTTTCAAATGGCTTTATAGAATATGCTTTCAAACTGCGCATATAAATACATTTTCCATTTAGAGGCGGTGAAAATCAAAACATTCTTAGCTGTCTAAAGCCATTAGGGTTATTTATTGTAGAAACTGCTTTCAGCTCTTAATATAACCCTCTGAGAAAGTTTTCCTAAAAATGTATTTTGTTTAAGTTGGTTCTTACAATCAGATGTAGCTAGATGAAGGGAAGGTACTGGAGAGAACAAAGTCTACCTGATTCCTTGTTTATAGGAAAGTCAAATGTCGTCATGCTTTTAGTAAATAACCACAACTATGCTTAAACGCTCTGCTGACCTGGGATTGTGCTGCCGCTAGAGCTACTGTCATCCACGGGCCCAAAGAAATCAAGGTTCAGAAGAGTGGAACCTCCACTAGCTTGGAATTCAGTGACCGTGTTGGTGGGCAGCCACACAGAAGGTAAGCCAAGGGAGGAGGGGTTACGTGTGAAAAGGGGTAAGACACACACTTGAACATGCAGGTTATAATTAGTAGTCATTACACATTTTAAAAAAATCAACATTAAAACAATGTGTACAGCATTAGGTTTTCATAACTAAAGTAACAATTTAACTCAATGTAGATTTCCTTGTGTACAATGTAAATAATGTAACACTTTGTTAGGTTTTTGTTAGAAGTCAGTTCTTTCAATCAAAACTGAAAAGTATCAGAAAGACCAGAGAAGGCATACTAGTTAAAGGGAAACAATACTTAATCTTAACCCAACATTAAATCATTACATGCCCAATATTTCATGTTAGTTTCTATGAACAATTTCTGGTTTCTAATGAATGCTTTTTAAAAGAATGACAAAGTTGTGAGTTTCAGGACATGCACCAATACATTAACTTATTTAAAATAACATACTATAGATGTAACTGCCCTACCCTGATGCACAAGCTGTACTGTTCCCCTTTAACTCTGCAACAGTGTCACAAGTAGTATACATTTTTAAAGAAATTGTTAATAAAAAGCATGATGATTTGACTAAAAGACACCAGACAACAGCAAAAGGTACATCCAGGCTTTCCTTCAGCGGACATTCAATTGATGGTTTTCAGATATCCTAGGATCCCAGCTCTAAGGAAAAGCTGGTAAGAGTGTCTCAGGCAATGGCATGGTAAGTACCACTGAGATGACAGTGATAGTGTTCTAGACAATGGCTCAACCATTTACGAAGTAACTATAAATCAGGGTCCATGGAAAACCCATAGCATAGACTCTAACATTAGCACTGTGTGTTAAAGACCCTACGGTACTTGCATAAGTTATCCCCTTTTGGAGTTTAAAAGTTGTAAGAAAAACCACTGATTTCTAGAACTGCTCTGTTAGTATTTGGAGATAAGTTTAAAAATAATCATGAAAATCATTCATCTTCCATGTACTTTTAAGTATTCTATAAAATGCTACTGAATCTGAAAACTATGTTAAGTCAATAAATACGGATCTATCTGCACACTGGTTCTGGTTAAGTGAATAATTGTGCTTTATGCTTTGGAGCAACTGCTAGCTACAAGACTTTGTATCTAAGAAAATTTCACAAAGTAAAGCTATAAAACATTCAAATAAATTGGTCTTAGCTAAAATATCATTTAAACTATCTAATTTTGACTTAAGATAAAGAAATTAAAACTTTACCTTATTCTTACTACCAATACTTGGGCATTAATATTGTTGATAACAGTAATGGCTGGTATCTTGAGCAATTGCTATTTAGAAAGAAAGCCTGAATTTCCAAAGATAAGAATAAGAAGTTATGTTCAAACAAAAAAGGAAATCAGCAGAGAGAAGTCTGTCTGAACTGTGTAGCTTTCTTAGCTCTAGCCCTGGTGCTAGAGGCTCTACGGAGAGACGTACCATCTAAAGGGTTAGTAAGGCCACTGCTACTCCAGTCAAACTGGACAGGTGGGAGAGACTCCTAGAGTTGAAAACCAAAATAAAAAAAAACAGAAACAAAACAAAACAAAACAAAAAAAAAACAATCAAAATTAATCAGTATAGGTAGTAGCAACATAAAGATTTCTTAAAAACAAAGCAACTCCCCCAAAAGTACAACAAGACCATTATACAACAATGTATCTATTGACAAACTTTGGATAACTACAATTTCAGGTTATCTGCAGATATTAACAAGTTGAAATTGGAAAACTTATGAACAGTATGCTTACTGATGTGTTTTAAACTGTTAAATTTCAAGAAAAGGATTTAAAAGACTTTTTTTTTTGGCTTAGTGATTACATTTATTTAAATACTAGTCATGTAATACTAACATAAACAATGCAACAGAAAAGGAACTACACTGGAAGTGACTGAAGATGAGAGTAACTAAGTAACTAGTTAATCTTTACTAACTTAGCTGGTCTCCTGACACAGAACAAGAAGGAACAGAGTCCAAGAGCTCTAGTTCTTTACAAGTTTCCTGATTTCAAAAGAAAAGAAACTGTGCACCAAAAAATAGGATGCACACTTTTTTTGGTCTGTTTTTGAGACAAGGTTTTCCTGTGTATGGCTGGCCTGGGACTTGCTATGTAGACCAGGGTGTCCTCAAACTCAGAGATCTACCTTCCTCTGCCTCCTGAGTGCTGGGATCAAAGGCCTTTGCCACCATGACTGGATGGAATGTACATTCTTAAAGTGTTCATTTTCAGATATTTAATTTAAAGTGTGTGTGTGTGAGAGAGAAAGACAGGGGGGGGGAAGAGAGAGAGAGAGAGAGAGAGAGACAGACAGACAGACAGACAGACAGACAGACAGACAGACTGACTGACTGTGTTGTGACCAGAGGAAGACACTGGACATTTTCTACCTTACTTCTCTCAGACAGAGTCTGGTTTCTCACTGAACTGGAGCTAGGCTGCCAGTCAGCAAGGCCCAGGATCCCCCAGTCTCTGTCCTGTATAGTATCAGGGTTATAGCCTCGGAATGAAATGCCCCCTTTTTATTTGAGTGTGGGAGATTCAAACTTAGGGCTGGATGCCTGCACACAGGCAAGTATTTTTAACCCACTAGGCCATCTCTCTGTCCCAATTAATGTATTTTTGAGACAAGGTCCTGCTAAATTTCTCAGGATAGCTTCAAACCTGTGGTCCTCGTGCTTAAGGCTATTCAATAGATGTAGGTATATGCCCCCATAACAGGTTAGGTATTTATTTCAGTCAAGTTCTCTGACTTAGAAATTACTTAAAGTCAGATTTTCTTTCTTTTTCACTTTGAGACCATCTTGTTGAGTTGCTCAGGCTGGCCTTAAACTGTAAAGCCAGGCTGGTTTTTAAACTGCACTCCTGTTCAGTCCTCCAAGTGTGATCAGAGCACACAGGAGCATGCCTTGGGAGATTTAGGAAATAATGCACTGAAATGAATTCTCTTAAGTGATTAGACTCCTCTGGGGTTTTCAACTTCACATCATGAACTGAACAATGGTAAATGGTGACTAGAAGGTGGCTAGCAAATGTTCTTCACTTTAACGAGTTTTTGTTTTCTCTTTTGGTGGCTATGCTAACAATGCTTATGGAAATAACTTGTGCTCTCATAGGCTGTTAAGTACCAACATGCTATTGCCTATTTTCTTGCTTGTCACTGGCACTGCTAGCCATGCTTCACTGTGAGGAAGGCACTGTCACAACATAACACTTATATTACCTGTGGACAGGAACATAAATCAGTTCTTTGGGGGCAACACTGTAATTGTTTTGGTAAAACAGGGACAGGCAGACTAATAAAAATCAAGTACAGCCTGTCCAGCTTGGAGGCCCAGAAGGAAGGTATAAAGCCGAGTAAAAGGCTAACAACATCAAGAGATGCCTGAGGTGGAGGATGGTGGGACTGAGGGAGTGTAACTATGCGGCCTCGCTGTGCTGTGCTGTGCACTAGCTCCCAACCTCAGCTCAGTCCGCAGCTCCTAAGGGAGCTCTGTGAGAGAGGAGTTTTGTATGTTAACTGTGAGGTGGTTACCTGTATCCACACCTGTGACCAAGGAATACCTAACTATATAAATTAATCGGTAACTTATTCCTGATTATATCTCATATTTATTGTAATTATGTGAATGGTAGCCAACAACTACATAGGTGGACACACAGGTCTTTGTTCTATCTTTAAAATACCATGGATATCTAATAATTTTATATAAGTTAAAAGTAATTCTGGGGAAACCCTAGTTTATAAGCTATCTAAAGATTAACAAACACTTAGGGAAAAATCTTTTTTAGCTAATTGTAAAGCAAACACACCTGAACAGATCTAACTTACTCTACTTTTGGAAAAGAGAAACCTTTAGTGGTTATGTTCAACAGTGAAGAACTGGGCAGAACCTAGGTTTACACAATAATAACATTTCTGGACAAATGGCTCTTTTATAAACATTTATGTAACTGATATCAATGAGCTTGATAATTAGAACTATTTCATTGATTTGCTGGAATTCTGGCTTTTTATGGGTGTTTATGATATTTTGAGGACAACCAAAATTATGATAATGAGCCACTAAGTATGAGTCAACGTTTAGTGGGAATGAGGAAGATGAAAAACAGAATACTAACAAGGCGGTGAGCTGTAACGACCTCATAAGTAAGGCAACCCAAGAAGCCGTCTATGGAGAGAAGCCTTTGCAACAGCTTTATGTAATGTGCAATGAATGATTCCTGCAGAAGCAGAAGCGCTAGAGAAACGAGACAAGAAACAGAACAGAAACACAGAGGCTGGAGAAAGGAGACCTCATTCTAGTCCTGCTGACCCACTGATATGCAACTTTAGGGAAGTGGTTTAACCTTTTCAAGTATGTTTTCTTATTGAAATTGGTGCATGGTGTAAGATAATCACCCCAACTCTGATTCACAACTAAAATAGCTCCATCAAGAGGCTGAAGCTGCTACTGATGACTGGGTGGATAACTATCAGTCAGACTTGTTTGTATACAATGAAACATGTGTTCAAGACACCTGTCCTCTGCAAAAAAAACCAAACCAAACCACCACCACCAACAAAAAACCCACCCTAGTGTCCCCTCTAAGACTTTCACCTTTTGTTTGGTTTTATTTCTGATCTACTGAATTTCATACTCTCATGGGTTAATTAATTATGAATCTCCCTTTCACCCTGAACTCAGCATGTACCTGCCTCAGCCTCCCAAGTGCTGGAATTACAGGTGTGAGAGTACACTTGGTTCAAAGTTTTAAAACCCCGTAACAAGAGAAGCAATGGTTGCAGGACTGACAAATGCTGCTCCGGTTGAGAGGGAAAAACCCCAAACATAAAGCAAGTGTTTACATTGGAACAGGGCAGGTAACTGATTTATGCAACTGTGGTTTGCTCCACAGTGCTATTTAATGATGCTAAAAATGAAAACACACGAGGAATGTGTGGTACATGGTTTCTGAGGGAAAAAAAAGAAAGAAAAATGAGGGACTGAACAGGTATTTCCTGAAATGATTTGCAGACTTCCATCATTACAGGCTATGATAAAAAACAAAACAAAACAAAACAAAAAAACAAAAAACCCAAAAACAAAACAAAACAAAAAAAAACCACAACACAACCACCACAAGATGCAACAGGGTTATTCTATGAACCAAGAAAGTACACAGATATTACACATTACATGCTAAGGACTACATAAAACACATCACTTTATACAAAAAAATCCTTATAATGCAACCAGGCGCTTACTTTATTAAGTAAGGGGCCAAGCAATGATTGTGCCATTTGGTGATGCCAGTTAAGCAGCTCAGCACAAAATTCTCAATTAAAATACATGCACTTCATTTGGTATCTGAAATATGCTTTTGGTTAAGTCTGAATTAAGTTATTTTAGAATATAACATTGTATAAGGACATGACTAGAAGATGCTTCTAAGATGTAGATCTAAATCACAAGGAACAGCTAACCAATGAAATAAGCAGTAGTTATGGGGATGCTGTACAGAAAAGGAAAGAGCGGAGAGGAACAGCTAACACTCAGTGTCTCAGTAGTGAAAATGGAAGCTCCATTTTCAATAAGTATGGCAAAGCAGTTACCACTGTAGGGAGGAGGATGGTGATCAGGTGGAAGGAAGTGGGCTGTGGTCGATGATGTAGGCTCAGCACAGACAGAACAGGCCTGTGAGTAAGCATGGGGGCGGGGAAAGGTGGAGCTAAGACACACTGCTCAACCATCCATAAAGCCAGGCTGTACAAATGACAGCCTGGCCACCTACACCGCCTGCAGTGTTCTGGCTTGGAAGTGAAGTTTAACTGACACGCCCAAGAATAAACCACAGTGGCTGGGGGTGGTGGTGCATACCTTAATCTCAGCACTCAGGAGGATCTCTAAGTTTGAGGACAGCCTGGTCTACAAAGCAAGTTCCAAGACAGCCAGGGCTACAAAGAGAAGCCCTGTTTCAAAAGACCAAACAACGACAAAACCCACAGTGGCATATAACAGTAAAACAGGTGTTTCTTCACACATACTTGAAAGGGTTGGGCCTACATTTATACATCATTTTCTAAAGTATGTTCTTCAAAACACTACTTCTACAAAAGCATGATCTTCCCCTCCTGAACCCTGGAAAACAGGTCCCGTGGTCAAATACATTTGAGAAATGAATTAAAATTACATAGCAGCATTTACTGCAGGGCTCAGGGGTACTGAACGTGTATTGTGAATCTCCAAGGGTGGTTACGAGGGTATTAATATTTCCCCCAAACTTACTTTATCCTGGAACACTGCTTTAGTGGGCTTTCCTACAGAATATACATTTTGGGAAGAACTGTCCAAACATAACATTTGTTAGCTATAACTTATGAGTGTTAGTACAAATGTAGTACTTCCTAGTGTTTGAAAATCTGGCATTTATTATATTTGTGTCAGTACTTATGATCTTAAAAATGAAGACTGTGACTTGGACTTGT
Source organism: Rhabdomys pumilio (assembly GCA_030674055.1). NCBI lineage: Eukaryota > Metazoa > Chordata > Mammalia > Rodentia > Muridae > Rhabdomys > Rhabdomys pumilio. Next base: position 68,021,216 of record JANHMN010000007.1, read on the forward strand.
TTAAAAACTTACTAATAATAACCATCTTGTTTTGCATTTTATCTTTTTATTTTTGAAAATTACAGATAATTTGTTCATTGTAGTCTAAGAATGTTAATTAACAATCAAAAATATGTCCACCTTCAAGTTTTAAAAATATAAAAGACATATTCAGGAAAATAAACCAGTATGTGTGACTATGTGTCCATATAAATGCATAATCACTTGCATACATATGAGTATTTTACCTGGAATGGATCAGATGTACACGTGTTCATTTCTGGTGTCATAATGGTTGTCTGACCAATAGAAGCAATTTTTTCTGCAGCAGATAGTGGTTTCAATGGTTCCTTGGTAGGCTCTAACATACCCTGAAAAAGGTTATTAGTCATTAATTGGAAAGGGATCAACACAAAGATTATAATTATGGCAATGTAAGAGAATAAAAATTTTTTGAAGTCAAATCTTCCATCTTAAATAATATTTTACTTTAAGCTACTTAAGACACTAACATTACATAAAAAGGCAATATTTATAACATAGTGGTATGTTGAAGGTATATGTCTTTTAGTGTGAATTTAATATGTTTAAATCTGAGCTGATGTCTCAATACTTAGATTCTGGGTCTGGCAACCATTTCAGAGGGTAAGACACGCTATGTAGTCCACTGGATCTGAAACAATTCAAACATACTTTTTTTTTTTTAAATTAAAAAATGAGAATATTGTAGATGGGTATAGAAACAAACAAACAAACAAACATACATTTGGTGTCAAGGCTCTACCAAGCATGAAATGGATAATTCAGGCCAACAGCACAAAGAAGCAAGGCTTTGACATACATGAATCGTAGCTGAAGACCAGAGTAAAGTGCTTACGTCTTCTGGAGACCAGCCAAACAAAACCAAACAACCTGATAAGCTCTTATCCTAATTATTAATATTATCCCTAATATTAATACATGTGACAGGCTTCCATGTAGTAGAAAGATGAAAATTAGTTCTTGGTCAACGTTGCACCACATGTATATTATATATGTCTTTAATATGCTTTTATAAAAGAAAATATATTTGGTATTTATTAGTGTCAGCCAAATTTCTTAATTTGAACTATGATTTAAACCAGTGGTGCCCAAGTTGCGGTTGCCAATCAACAGCACCGGAAACCTGATCAAATGTATAAGCTCTCAAGTTCTGCCTGGATGACAGAAAGCTGGAGATTGTGTATCTTTTTGTTTTTTGTTTCCTCTTCCTTCTTTTTGAGACAGGATTTACTCCAGGTTGTCCTGCAGCTCATTCTGTAGATTAGGCTGGCTGGCCTTCAGATCTTGGAGATTACTTCCCTAGTACTGAGATTAAAGGCATGCACCACCATATCCCCCCCCACCCCCCACAGAAATCTGTGTCTTAAATCTTCCAAATGATTCTGATGAAGTTGGAGAACCAGAAACTTAAACGACTATTTCAGATGCAGTCTTCCACATGAAATGCACCACAGAAGAAATACAGGTATAATTACACTTTTTTTTTTTTTTTTTTTTTTTATCAGAGACAGCACTGGATAAATTACTGGCTCTGCAAGCATGAGGAACCTTACTTAGTTCAATGCTTACTCAGGTTTTAAAGGTAGGAATGGTGACACTTGCTTATAATTCCATGGCTGGGAAGTAGATGGGCTGAGATATATAACTTGTACCCCCATTACCCACCCACATCTACACATAGAAATCAGATGAAATTGGAAAGCTCTATTTATGTTCATTAAATACATTTAGTATTTTAAAATCTTAAAAGCAATAAATTTTTTATTATTATAGGCAATAAAGTTCGAACACGAAGTGTAAATTTTACCATTAACTCCTTATAGGGCTCTGAGCCAGCTAATGTGCGTGAAGTAAGCTCTGCTGACACGCTTACCAAACTGTCTACAAGTGAAATTCCTAGTCCAACTCAGACCAAGAGACTACACTATAACAACCTCTCGAGTACTACTGTTTCAGGAAAAAAAGAAATACAAATAACCAATAAATTAAAGAAAAGTTCTGGACTGTATTTATCTAGAACAAAAAATGCATACAACACAAGGTAAATAAGAGAACATTAACTGATTAAAAAAAAATCCTCAGGTGCAGAATATTCCACAACAAACTGAAAAAAAGAATCATAATGTTCTAGTTCCATGCCAATAAAATTAGTGCCTATTCACAGAAAATAAACTGTGGATTAAAGGAAAAATCACGCTGCACTTTAGAGGCACATATAAGTGGTAGAATTTAGACTTCAGTTTTATAATTCCTTCCTTTTTTTTTTTTTTTTTTCATTGAGATAGGGTTTCATGTAGCCCAGGCTGGACTTGAACTAGCTGTGAGAGAAGGATGAGCTTGAGCTCCCTCAGATCTTCCTGTCTCTACTTCCCTAGTGTTGGGATTACAGGTCTGCACCACCACACTCAGCTTTCTTGAGTTTTTACCACACTTTCTCCTTAAGTTCAACTTATTCCTTATAACATGAGATTTTAGTTTAATAGACAGGACATTTTCATTTAGCAATAATTCACTCCAAAATCACAAACACCAAACTTTATAATATGACTGAGAAGCTGGGAAGATAGCTGTGTTTGCTGTGCAAGCCTGAAGACTCAAGTTCAAATCCTCAGGACCCACATAAAAGGATAGGTGTAGCTAGCTGTTCATGCATGCCTGTGACCTAAGTATTGTGAGTCACACACACAGAAGGGCTGCTGGGGTTTGCTGGCCTGTAGCCTAGTCCAGGTTCAGTGAGCTATTTGCTTCAAAGGAATAAGGCAGAGGGTTATCCAGCAGGACACAGATGTCCTTCCCTGGTCTCGGGTACACCTGCACACATATGCACATTGACCACACATGCAGACCCACTCCCCACAAAGAGGCAAAATGTGCCTGAATCTTGTTAAAGAATTGAATGAAAAATGTCCATTTGCTAGAAGTACCTGGCATATCTGGAAAACAACCACATTAACAATGTTAACGGGAACTGTAAGGCCCTGGCTTATTTCCATATATTCTAATTTGGTATGTTCAAGCTCTTCTGGACATCCACAGTCTCTGTGTTGTTTTATTCAAAATTAATAACTGAATTAAAGCATATCTCTAAGGTGCCAGGCATTTTATCTTCTATTTTTCTTTTTAAAAGCTTAGAAAAAATAGGCTGGGAAGATGGCTCAGCTTTAGTACTTGCCTTATAGGGGTGAGAACGAGAGTTTAGATCTCCAGCATTCACGATACACAGCCAGGTGGGAAAGCATGCCTTTAATCCCAGCACTCAGGAGCAGGAGGCAGAGGCAGAACCTTAGAGCAAACTAGCTAGCTACACTAGTCGAATTAGTGAATTCTGGGTTCAAGTAAGAAACTCTGCTCAGTAAGTAAGGTGGGGAGCAATTGAGGATACCTGATTATCAACTTCAGGTCTCCACATGCACATGCATGAGTGCACATGCACACACATAAACACAGACACATGTCCTACCTATATACATGCATACACACACTACATACACATGCAAAAAAGTTTAGAAAGAAAACCCATCAAAAGTGTATTTTAGAAGGAGTCAAGCATTAAAATAATTTTCTACTTAAAACAACACATGATCTATAACGGAATATAAAAAATGTCTCATGTAAAGATGAAGGATATATGATATAATTATGTATATTACATAAATATGTACCCCTAAGATTACAACGTCAAATCTTTACAAGATTTAGGGGCTGAAGAGACTGCTCAGTAGTTAAGAGTATATCTTGCTCTTGTAGAGGACCTAGATTCAGTTCTCACATGGCAGCTCACACCCACCTGTAACTCCAGTTCCAGCAGATTTGATGATCTCTTCTAGCTCTGTAGGCACACCAAACATGCATGTGGCACACACACACACACACACACACACACACACACACACACTCATACAACAATCACACACATAAAATAAATCTAAACTTTTCAAGACAGTGTTTCTCTGTATATATGGCCTTGGCTGTCCTGGGACTCATTCTGTAGACCAGGCTTGTCCTTTAACTCAGAGATATGTCTGCCTCTGTCTTCCAAGTGCTAGGATTAAAGGCATGTGTCACCACTACCCAGATAAATTCAAACATTTATTTATTTATTTATTTATTTATTTATTTATTTATTTATTGTATAGAATAGAGTTTATTCAGGGCATAGGGAGGGGAGTTAAGTAGAAGCAGAGAAATAGAGATAGAGAGAGATAGAAGAAGAAGAAGAAGAAGGAGGAGTAAGAGGAAGAAGAGGAAGAAGAGAAGAGGAGGAGGAAGAAGAGGAAGAGGAGGGAAGGGAAGGGAAGAAAAGAGAAGTAGAGGCCAGCCATGAGCATGTGGAGAGATGCGGGGAGGGAGAAGAATGGGGAAAGAGCAGGAGCAGGAAGGCAAGAACAAGAGAGCAAGAGTTTAAACATTTTTAAAAACAAGATTTATATATGTGTGCATGCATGTATATACACATAAAGTGTAGGTTCCCATGGAGGTTGGAACAGGGTATTGAATCCCCTGAAACTGGAGTTCCAGGTAGCTTTGAGTTGTGGGCACTGAGAACCAAACTCAAGGCCTCTCAAGCACCAGAGTTTTGTGTCACCCAAGCTAGTTTAGAACTTATGTAGCCTGGCTAGCCTCAAACTTGTGGCCATCCTCTGCCTCGGCCTTCCAAGGGGTGAAATGACAGGTGAGAGGCATCACAGACAGCTTTAAAATGCCTCCTAAAGTATACTTTCTGCCAAATGCAGTAATCTACACCTTGAATTTTAGCATTCAGGAGGCAAAGACAGGCAGTAGATCTCTGTAAGTAAGGGCCAGACTGTTCTACAGAGAGTCCTAAGCCAGCCGGGTCTACATAGAAAGACCATGTCTCAAGATAAACAACTACTTTTTTTTTCATGTTATATAAGATGATTTTATAAAATAAATGCAATCAGTATGTGCAGAAATATTCTGTACTTACCAATCCTGCTGCATACATGGGCACTATAACAGGCTGTTTCTTATTGCCAGTGAATAGCTATTTATGTTAGGGAGAAAGAACATTTATTTAGAGAATGATTTGTCTGTCACACAATAAAATTGTTTTTAGTATGCTTACAGTGTTTTATCATATTGTGACTAATGAACTCAATAAGCTAAGCTTTATATATGGGCACATATGTATGTGCATACTACATGTGTGCATACATACACACACGTGTACATACACACACATGCGTGTATATATGTAATCCAGTCGAATTTTACATTTTATAGTTAAGGGAAAACAAAAATTTTCAAAAATAAGAAATACTTCGAGCAGTGATTCTCAACCTGTAGGCCATGACCTCTGGAGGTGAACAACCCTTTCTCAGGGTCACCTAAGACTATCCGAAAACACAGATATCTACATTACGATTCATAACAGCAGCAAGGTTACAGTTATGAAGAAGCAATGAAAATGATTTTATGGTTAGAAGTCACCACATGAGAGATTGTATTAAAGGGTTGCAGCAGTAGGAAGGTTGAGAACCACTAACTTTAAAGGAACATTATGATGTCTTAAAATTGTCTAATCAAAACAAGTTAACATTCAAGCCAGTCCTTTTTCTGTAGAGCTAGATAACCATAGCTCAAACAGGAAAATAGTAAGTTTAAAAACCACACAGGTTTGTTCAAGAAATTTTCAAGATTCTAACAAACTCACAATGTTTCGAGTGTCTATTCCCAAGGAGCACAAAAGCTTCTTGTTGCTATGTGAGCCACCCCACTGGTATCGCAAGCCATGTGCGTCATGAATATCCTGCAGTTCGGTCCACACATCCCTCAGCTCACTGTAAAGGCCACAAAGACGACAGCAAGAGGTTACTGCAGCACTTTCAACACAAAGCTCACCCGCAGCCCACTGATAATACACTGTGTACTGTAGTGAAGGTCACACCCAACTTCTCCTGTATTAACTGTTACCTCAGTGCAATCGAGAGCTAGCACTAACAATCATTAGAAAGGTAAGCTAAATTTATATGAAGGAATACAGTCCAGGAACTAGCTTGTTTAAAAAAAAAAGATTATTATTTTATATGTCTAGTGTTTTGTCTGCATGTGGGTATGTATATGTACCATATTTGTGCCCCATACCTTCAGAGGCTAGAAGAGAGTGCCAGATGCCCTAAACCTGGAGTTATGGTCAGCTGTGAGCCACTATTTTGGTTCTGGGAACTGAAACTAGGCCTTTTGCAAGAGCAGTGTTTTTAACTGCGGAGCCATCTCTCCAGCTTTTTGTTTTGTTTTGTTTTTAATAAATTGTAAAAACAAACAACAATAAACTCCAGCATTTAAGGGCTGGGGCTATACCTCATTGGTTGAGTTCTGCCTGGCATGCCCAAATCCCTGGGTCCCATCCCCAGCACTGAGTAACTTGGCATGGTAGTGCAGGTCTACCATCCCAGGACTCAGGAAAAAGAGGATCAGAAGTTTAAACTCATCCTTGGCTACACAGTAAGTTCCAGGTTAGCCTGTAATACATGAAACACTATTTCAAAAAATTAACATTTAAAAGAAAAAAAATCACTTGGCATCACCATTTTAATTTAATAGAGTTACTCAACATTTGGGTCTTTATTTTTGTGTTTGAGACAGGTCTCATTATGTAGCTCAGATGAGCTGAGCGCTGGATCGTCTTGCCTCAGCCTCAGGGTGCTGGAGTTACATGCTCCCATGCCCAGCTCTCCACGAGTCTTCATTCACAAACAAAGGTGCAGTTATATTATATACTTCCCTATTTTTCCCAGATTATATTTTTGGACTGCATATGTACAGCAGTGCCTCTGTCACATCTGTTACTCTCATGCCTTTTTTATGATTTTCAGTTACCCATGGTCAACTATGGTGGGAAAATATTAAAGGGGAAAATCTAGTAAAACATAATACATTAATATTTAATTAGGTGCTATTAAGAGTATTTATCTCATATTATTGTCTCACATCACAGTTCAATAAGGTATGCTGAGAGATCACATTCACCTCTTATTACTGTGTAATCTTCTATTAGTTATTACTGATAATCTCTTACTATGCTTAATTTATAAATGAAGCTTTATGGATATATAAGAAAAAAACACAGCAAAAATAGAGATTAGCACTATTCGATATTTTAGGCATCTTCAGGATCTTAGAACACACTCCTTGTGGATGACAGAGGGGATGCTGACTTTGCCAATGGCTACATGATACTTGGTTGGGTCCATGTACCATCATTTGTTTAGCTACAACCTACAGCTCTCAGTAAGATGTCCTTTCCTATTTGGATAATATTATTAGGCTGGCAGTGACCATCTTTTAGTATTTTATTGTGTATATTATTATATGGCATATTATTTCCTTAGATTAAATCTCTTGGAAAAGGATTTGTACACACATCCCCTTTTCCTTAGAAATCACTAAACAAGAAGAAAAAGAACAAAAACCAATCTCAATCTTGAATGGAATCAAGACAAGTGGACATCTGTACAAGAAATACTGAGGTCATAAAGAGAGACAAACAATTTACATGTGACTTAGTTAATGGAAGAGAGGAAACACTTGAGAAGGAAAGGATACTTCCAGAGGCAAGAATGAGAAAGTATAAAAAGACTAACCAGAAATGGAATGACTTCGAAATCAAATAATTAACAGGAAGGAATCCTAGGAAAGGAACACAGAGGCCAAGGAGAGACAGTAGTTGTAAAGGCAAAACAGTAAGGAAGTGTTCGCTTCTGAAGAACAAGTATCAGTGTAATGAATGGAAAGACTCACATCAAGACAGCTGGTTATAAAACTTCAGATCAGTAACAACAACTTATACATCTGTATTAACAGAATATAGTAAACATGTCTTGTGCATTCACCCTAACAGGCTGTATCAAATAGGATAGGCTATAAGGGAAGCCGTAAGATGACTGTTACAAAGAGGCCTAGGCTGAACCACTCTAAAACTTGGGAGGGTGAAGAGGGATAACAGCTGACAAGTAAAATTGTATAAATAGGCTCTTAGGGGGAGAGGAAGATGCAGACAATAAAAAGGAGACTGTGTGGAGTGTGTGGGAGCACAAGTGTTTTAGGTTGCACACTATTTTAGATTTTGGAATATCTGTATAGACTTTATCACTTCGGCATTTGAAAGGCTCCAAAATTATAAACTTTTTGAATATCATGTCAATGTTCAAAAATGTGTAGATTAAAAAAAATCAATCTTTTCCTTTTTTCAGTGCTGGGGATCAAACCTGGGGCCTTGCACAAGCTCATTAGCAGGTGATCTGCACTGCTCTACACCTCTACACAGCTCCCACAAGTTTCACACAAATCAAGAAGGGATTTCCAAATTAGGGATGCTCATCTTGCATAAGGTTCAGGAAGACACTGTATACAAGGAAACAAGTGTGTATTTAGCAGTGTATAGATAGCATTTATATAGTTAAAAGGAAAATACAGGATTTAAAATGTATCAGAAGGTGTGATACATGTATATGGAGCTGGTGAGAACAGACTAGCAGAAGGTCTACTCTGTCAGTCAAACCAAGTGTGTGACACACCTGTAATCTCAGCACTTGGGAGGCTCTTGCGTTTGAGTGCAGCCTGGACTATGTAGTCCAATAGTCAGACACTGTCTAAAACAAACCCCAGCTCATTCATTGATCACCCTAGGTAGTCAGGAGGTAACACAACAGGCTGATTCAAATGTTGATTTAAAAACATCAAAAGAAACATCTCAGAAGTAGAGAAACAGGGATTTCTCCCTTTAAGTCTTTTTGCACATGATTAGGCTTCTATAATTATAGTATTTTAAAACAATGCAGTGAGATAACTTTACAAATTATAACAACTGAAAACTAACAGTCACGGTTCCCTAAGAAAAGCTTCTACTTACCCATGTTCAGCTAAGGCCTCTCTTGTTTTTACTGGTGAGCTGTTTCTTTCCAGCAAGTTCTTCAGGGAAGTAACTTCCTCTTCGGCATCGGGGACAAATACAGAAGGAAAACAGGCTTCGAAAATTCTCTCCAACCGGCTGAGTAAAGCTGTCTGAATCAACCCCCAAAAAGTTCACTTTCATTTCTTCAGTTTTAATGATGACTTAATTTTAGCACGTGCGCGCGCACATACACACACACACACACACACACACACACACACACACACACACACACACGGAAGGAAATCACCACTCAAGTACAGAAAACAATGTCAACGACTCCTCTGATTAAGTAGTCATGTTGTGCTGCAGCAGGCGGCAAGTAACTGCAGGCAGCCACCAGGCATCCACTGGCACTTTCTACGTAGTGTCTTAGTCTGCTACGGAGGAAAAGTCATTACTCTGCTGTGTAGTAAAGATAGTAACTTCCAAGTCTGAACAATCTTCCAAAAGCTAAAGGAAGCCCCCCCCCCAAAAAAAAAAAATCCAATAACAAAACCGTCAGGCACCATTTATCTTCTCTCCATTACCCAGGTAGCAGAGTAAGCACAGGAAGGTGGATGTCTGGGGAAAGTAGACTACCCATGGCTAATGAGAACTGTTTTTTTTTTTTTTTTTTTTTTTTGACATACACACTTAACTGTGAAAGCTTCTTTGAAATAGCACTGCTGCAACAAATGTAGAACACAGTAAAAAAGAGTGTCTCAATTAAAAAATAAACAACTGGGGGTCTGAAGAGGTGGCTCAAGTCATTAAGAGCACTTACTGCTCTTCAGAGGCTCGGGTTCAGTCCCCACACCCACATCAGGGAGCTCACAACTCCAGCTCTGGGCTTCGTGGGCACCTGTACTGACATGCACATGCCCAAACACTCACACCTACACATACTTAAAATATAATAAATCTTACATCTGTACATGAATTTATTCCCTGCGTAGTGGTGGTGTGTATGGTGTTGTGGTGGAAGTTGGAGGTGAGGCCAACTATTGGGAGATAGGTACCAGGAATTTAATTTAGTTAATTAAATTAAAAGCAAGCACTTTTACCCACAAAGCCATCCTGCTGACCTGAGCATCTCAATTTTTACTGGTAAGAAATTCACTAGCTCTTTACTATTTTGACATTCTATATTATCTTTAATAAATCTCATTTCTCTACTTACCTTGAGGTAAAACCTGCATATTTCCTAGAGTATTTTTCACTATAAAATAAACAGATAAATTTACTTGGCATTTCGAGTTTTTTTAAATTATTATTAATTCAAACTTCTTAGATTTTAGAATAATGACTTTTGGGGGGCGCCACTGTACTTATTGTGCAACCTTACTCCCACTTTCTTAACTGTTTTCATAAACATGTATACTGTTATAAGTTAAAGCCTGTTGGAAGAGTAAACGTACTACTAACACTGATAACAGAAAAATACCATATCTCAATGGTTCCTCCTGGCAACTGACACAAACAAGCTAACACTTGACTACTCCTTTGTAGTAGTCAGTAATTGGAAAAAGAAACAGAGGGTATAATTTCCATAATCACATTTTCCAAACCCAAATTTCCCTTCTGGAAGCTGCACTAGAGCAAGCCCTCCTCACGTTATAATTAGTCTCACGGTACTTCTTTGCTGTCTCTGCCAAAGTTCTCTGACACCCTCATTATATTTACGTGAGATGAGGAAAAAGTCTCACTTTCAATTATGAACCCTAAAACAAAGGGTAGGCAGACTACAGATCCCCAGGCTCTTGAAACTTGAGCGTGTCAAGGGGACCCAGCACTGACTTCAACAAGGGGAAGAGACAGGCATGACTTGGAAAGAGATCAGATAACTATCTAATTGGAAACCCGAGGAGTACTTCCCTCCGGGGCAGGAACGGGAAATAAAAACTCACCCAGGACCACATTTTATTTGCCTGAAAATTAAATCTTCACTGTATCATCTTTGTTATCTAAAGTGAAGAGGGAAAAAACTCAACCTGTTACCAGAAGAAAACAGGAATCCTGAATTCAACAGGCGGGGCAAGACAATATACAATGCAGGTTTCAGGCGGCTAGTGAAGTGCTCAGATGACTCAGATGACTGCAGTGTACTTGAGGGAAGGAAATTCCATTAACCTAATTACTTCAGTTTTTTTTCTTTTTCTTCAGTATTTCCCCACAAACAATATAAGCTACATAAAAAAACTGAGTTTAACGTATCTTTAGAATTAGACATAAAATAATTTGCTTCCAGTCTTTTGTTAAACGAGGCAACACAGGGTTTAGTGACCTTTGCAACAGGGAGCAGTATAGATACTTCAGGGTTTCTAGCTCATTTCCAAAAATCAAGTATGAGTGGGTTCTAGAAAAACTTATGTACAAAAGCAAGAAGCGAGGGGCAGATTTGTCCCCTAGGCCATTCTTTACCAACCCCTGAACTGGAGCAATAAATAAGTATCAAGTAGCTAACAGCATCAGCCACAGGGAAAGAGCTCAATACAACAACAACAACAAACCAGCGAAGAGAATTAAAGATTTTGATTAAATTAAATTTGTTGTGACATTTACTTTTTTTTTTTTTTTAAAGAGAGAGTCTCATGTAACTTTGCTAGCCTGGTACCCACTATGTGGAACAAGCTGAGCTTGAACCCAGAGATGGTCCCTACCTTGCCACCCCACTTCTGCCTCTGTATGCCACTACAGGGTTTTTATTCTTAAAATAATCCATTTTCAACTATCTATGAGACCAAGGTTGTTGTCAGGACAATGCCAAATGTCTGCAGTGCAGACACACTTGTGACACCTACAGAGGGACTGCACTCCCGGCACTAAGACTCAACTTCTGCATGTGTAATCTAGAGATGTCAGGGCCTGCCCAACAGAGTAGATGAAGAAACAGACTATCAAATACTTTTGGTACTCTGGGCCAGTAGAAGTGGGGATTTGTATCAGTTACTGTTAGTTACAGAATACACACATAACGGAAACACACTAAAGAAGGAGAGTCAAAGCTGGGCTCACTGCTCACCAATGATGTTTTCTACCCCTATTTATTAATATTCTAAAGCATAATAAAATCACTTGGCTCAACTTAGTAATTCCTATTATATAAAAATGTAACAATAAATTAAATCCAATTATTTTGTATCTTCCCCAAGAATCAGAGGTTAGCTTTTAAGTACCTATCACCCCCACCCACCTTTTTTTTCTTGTTTTTTTGAGACAGGATTTCTCTATGTATCAGTCTTGGCTGTCCTGGAACATACTCTGTGGACCAGGCTGGCCTGGAACTCACAGAGATATGTCTGCCTCTGCCTCCCAAGTGCTGGGATTAAACGAACTGTCTACTCTTAAGAGCCTCTTGTTTAAAATCTTGTTTGAGGAGGCTACTCCTTGCAGATTCTAAACTTTGGATATCAGTGGATGACTCTTATTTTTAGTTGTCTTTAGTGTATTACAAAACATAAAGTATACGAAGCATACAGTAGATATGTTTAAAATTTTAACTTTAAAATTAACTTTTAAAAATTTATTATTTTATGTGTATTAGTGTTTTACTTATATTTATGTAAATGATCCATGTGTGTCTCTGGTGACCCTGGGGTCAGAAAAGGGAGTTAGATTTCCTGGCACTGGAGTTACAGATAGTTGTAAGCTACCATGTAGGTACTGGGAATCAAACTTGGATCCTATGCAAGCACAACTATGTTCTTAATTGCAGAGCTAACTCTCCAGACCATAAAAATATAACCAATATAATGCCCAGAAGAAAAGAAAATCTACCAAAATGAACAGCTTCATTGTGACCAGGTATTTTCCCCAAGAAACTGATTTTTTTAAGACACTATGATCAGACTCTACTTAAACCAATAATCATTTTTTTAACCATTATAGTTTGAGCATAAAAATTATCACATTAAAGGCTAGAATTGCCCAAGTGAAACATCAAATTTGATTTATTTTAATAAGTAAAAAAGAACTTTCTTTATACTGACCTATCTATATTTCAAAGCAAAATACAACTGGTTATAACAGAACATTTATTTCTACTTCTGACTTAATGGGATGCCATCCAATTTTTAACAGTTGTAACTTATTATCTAAATTGTGACTTAAAAATATTTAAATTGTATTTTATGTGTATGGGTGTTTTGCCTGCATGTATGTCTGTGTACTATATGCATATTTGGTGACTGTGGAAGCTAGAACCAGAATAACAGATGATTGTAAGCTTCCATATAGATGTAGGAATTGAACCCTGGTCCTCTGGAAGAGCAGCCATCTTTACAGGCCAAACTTTTTTTTTTCCCAAGTGGCTCAGCCTGGCCTCAAATATGGAATTCTCTCTTAGCCTCCCAAGTGCTGGACTATAGGCATATACTACTATGACTGGCTGAACAGTGACATTTACTAACACACTCAAATATATATGGACTTGAATAAAGAATAAAACTCCAAAAATTCAGACTGGCTAAGCTCTAGTTTCCATATATAGGTAAGATGACATTTGTAAAGCAAATAGAATCAGTACAGCTCAGTTTAGAAATGTGAGAAACTAAATTTAGCAAAAGACCAAAGGTCTTCATTCTCTGAACAAAGACACGGAATAGGCTTGATAAAATGTTTTTTATGTTTTTGCTTAATAAATCATACTTACATAGTACTTGCCATGTGCCAGACATTATTCTAAATGCTTTACAATTACTGGCCCATTTAAGGCATATAAGAAGCATTCTGGAAGTAACTATACATTATTTATTTAGTGTGTGCCAGAATGTATGTATATGTATGTACCATGTGCATGCAGGTACCTGGATATTTGTGAGCCATGTGGTATGGGTGCTAGGAACCAAACCTAGGTCCTCTGTAGAAGCAGCAAATGTTCCTAACCACTGAGCCATCTCTCCAGCTCCAGAAGTAACAATATTACGTCTACTTCCTAGTTGGGAAAAATGGAGCATAGAGAAGGGACATTAATTTGCCTTGGGTCACATAAATATTAAGTGGGAGGAAAGCAGTTTTGTTGTTTTCGAAACACTGTTTCTCTGTGTAGCCCTGGCTGTCCTGGAACTCACTCTGCAGATCAGGCTGGCCCTGAACTCACAGAGATACACCTGCCTCTACCACTCAAGTGCTAAGATCAAAGGTATGCCTCACCACTGTCTGGCCATGAAAGCAGGATTTTTGGTTTTTGTTGTTGTTTGTTTGTTTGATTTTTTTTCAAGATGTTTTGTGTGTGTGTGTATGACTGTTCTGGAACTTGACCTGCAGACCAGGCTGACCTTGAATTTACAGAGACCCTCCTGCCTCTGCCTCCCGAGAATGCTGGGATTAAAGGTATGCACCAACACTGCACAGCTCATGAAAGCAGTTTTAAGTTGAGCTTCTGAAAATTACAGGAGCTTTGAGGGCACAGACTACATCTTTAATTCCTGAATCCTGAACACAGTTGGGAAGATAACTAAATCAATGAGATTTTTAAAAGTATATATGAGATTTTTAAAAGTACTTTATTTTAAGACTGCTCTGTTTGCAAAACTTATTGTAAGCTATCTTAAATCTTTCACATACATAGGTTGGCATGCTTATTTATCCAATAAAAATGTATACTGGTAACAACAGGTTAATGCATTCTTTGTACTGTGCTATGTTTGATATTAGCAGTGGCTTATGTGATGAATCTTTTAAAAGAAACCCCACCAGCTTGCAAACTGGTCTAGTCATGCTAAAAATCAGTAGAGAGAATTCTTAAAAAGCTAAAAGTAAATCTACCATATAATCCAGCTACACCACTCTTTGGCATATACTGAAAGGACTTAATATCTTACACTATAGATATTTGCTCAACCATGTTTGCTGCTGCTCTACTCACCACAGCTAAAAATATGGAAACTATCTAAATGCCCTTCAACCAATGAATGAATAATGGAAATGTGGTACATAAACAGAACGGAATAATATGTAGCTATAAAGAAAAGGGAAGTCACAAACTTTGCATGTAAATGGATGGAATTAGAAAATATCACGCTGAGTGAGGTAATCCAGACCCAGAAAGGCAAATATCACATGTTCTCCCTCACTGGAAGTTCCTGGTTCCAAGTCTTTAGATATGAATATATATCCTGGATCCACTGCAGAAATCAGGAAAGTAAAGTGGGACTACTGGCCAGAATAGGAGGATCAGAGAACAATAAAGAGGGGGAATAGCAGGGTGGGAAAAAGAAGAGGCTGTAATTGGGGAGAGAAGAGGGAAATAAATACAAAAGAAAGAGAGTAAAACAACAGTAAAGATGTCTGAAAAAATCATAAGGAGTCATACTATTAATTATCTACCTAAATAGCTCTCAAATACTCATGAGTATGTGTATGTATGTGTATATATACACATATATGTGCATATATACGTATATGCATGTATGCATACACACACACACACACACACACACACACACACACACACACACAGTTTAAATGAACATTTCTCATCCTGGCTGGCAATGCTACATCAATGAACCAAAGACCATCAAACAAAATGTCAACATCAGGGATGAGAAGCCCTATTTTGAGTTGTTAGTCAAGGTTGTCCAAGAGACTCTCCAAACATTACAGGTTATTTATTGCAATTGCCTTTGTTTGGTCCCAGAGGTGGAATGTACATCTCTATTGCTGAAATACCATACACTTCAGATGTAGGGTTCAGAGGCCCCTAAGCTAGAACTGACCTGAAATGTTTCCTCCTTAAGGACTAGCTTTCATGGTACAGAAGGCTCCATATAAGCTTTCAAAAGAGGGAAGCAACTCACAGTCCTACCTAGCTATGAAGCATATGAATGACCAGCATGGCACAATATTATAAAGGGTGCAGCAGTGGCACACATACCTTGGCAATAGCCAACAGCTCTGTAATTAGATCTAAGAGCACTAACACCAGGGAAATTATGCCTGATACTGAAAACCAAGTAGAGAAAAGCTTAGGTCCAGCAGTGGTTTATGTACACATCTTTAATCCCAGCATTCAGGAGACAGAGACATGCAGAGACCCCAGTGTATTGGAGATGCCAGTACCATGGGCGACCACCGAAAACAGCAGCAGCAGTGGAGTGGATCAACCAGGGCCTAGAGTGCCACCGAGGGCAGAGCTGGAGAGGTGACCCAAGCCCTTCTGAGAAGCCCAGAAGACTGTGTGTGGATCCCAGATATTGAACAAAAAGCTATGGAGTTGAAGCTGTCTTGGATACCAGTATGATAGAGATGCCAGAGCTGTGGAATACCTGCCAAGGAAAGCTGCTAACAGGGAGTGGAAGCAGCCAAAGAGAAAGAACTTTGTTGCACTAAACAAAGATGAAAGGAGTTGGGAGACCTGAAGAGAGCTTTGACATGAGACATGATGATGCTGAGTTCAGAGTTTGCCCAGCGGCCATTTGGTCTTGCTTTGGTCCAGTATTTCCTCACTATGGCATTTTGGAATGATAAATGTATATCTTGTGATGTTGGAGGTATGTGATCTGCTTTTTTATTTTAATTTTATAGAGGATTACAGTTAAGTGATTGGATGAACATCAGAAGAGACTTTAAACTTTGGACTTTTAACATATTGAGACTGTTAAATCTATGGAGACTTTTGAAGTTGGACTAAATATTTTAGCATTATGCTATGGCTATGTATGGCCCCCATAGACCCATGTGTTTTAACAAGCTTATGGGGAATGGAATGTGGTGGTCTGAATATACTTTGCTCAGGGAGTGGCACTATTAGGGGGTATGGCCTTGTTAGAGGAAGTGTGTCACTGTGGGAGTGGGCTCTGAGACCCTCCTAGCTGCCTGAACAGTCTGCTCTTGGCTTCCTTTGGATGAAGATGTAGAACTCACGTTTCCTCCAGCACCATGCCTGCCTGCCTGGACGCTGTCATGTTCCCTCCTTGATGACAATGGATTGAACCTCTGAACCTGTAAGCCAGCCCCAATTAAATGTTGTCCTTTATAGGAGCTGCTTTGGCCACAGTGTCTCTTCACAGCAATAGAAACCCTAACTAAGACACATGGATTGTGAAGTCATGAATTTTAGATGAGAACATACAGCCACTAATTTACAAAACCAGTACAATCCCTAACTACATTCTAAATATTTGTCCTTATACCCTCAGAGAAGTGTACTACCTCACCCCTCATCAAGGAAACTCTGCTTTGCAACAGATAGAGACCACTACAGAAAACCACACCAATCAAAATGCAGCCTAGAGTTCAGTGCCAATGAACACATCTACAAAGCCGGACACAACTCCAGCACCTAAGATTCAGAAGAGTGTGGAATGGTTTTAAGAGACAGAAGATAGGGAGAAAATAGGGATAGAAACTGTGTCTCCTATTAATGTCAGAAGCTACACCTAGTAAGTCTTACCAACTTCAGTGTACTGTAAGTGCTGTTCAGCTTCTCAGCGGTGTGAGTGGAAGGACCCCTGAGATTTTAGACTTGATTCTTCTGCTACTGAAATATGCACATCTCTTTACAATATCTTGAGTTTAAGAAAAATGTTAAAATCTCTTAAGTGTATTTCCAATTAGTTTTTCTTTCTTGCTTATAAAGAAATACTGTTTTTTTTCTATTGTCAATAGTTTTGCTATTGATAACACTAAGTCTTATACAGAAGAAACTTAAAATCAGAGTAATTTAATCTTCCACTTCAGGGGATATCTTATGCCTTACCATCATTAAATATTAAGTAAGATATCAAATACAAGCTACACCTGTACACTTACCAATTCCTAATTTCAAACTAAAAAAAGAATGGCTCCTGTAATATTTATCAGGCTCTGAAAAGATGATTTGCTCCCTTTGTACAGTCTCTGGACAAAGCTAACATAGTACTCCCACTTGGTATGAAAGGTTAGAATGTCAAATTTTGTGAGGGGGAAACAGTAAAAAAAAAAATACAATTCAACCAAATACTTAGTAAAAAAAGATGGATGAATCTTAACTATTTGTTTGTTTTTTGAGATGAATCTCACTATGAGGCTTCAGCTGGCCTGGAACTCTCTATAGAGATCAAGCTAGCCTTGACCCCCATCCATTCCTGTTTTAGCCTCCAGGGTATTGGGATTACTGGAATAAGCCATCACATCTAAACTTAATTCCTTTATTTTGATACTTCTATTTTCAGTTATAAATTCAAATGTGCATGCAAAAGTCAAACATGCACAATGTTGGGCAAATGACTATATTCAATTTGAGAATGCTGATTTTCTGGTGAAACACTAGTAACTTAATCTCAAAACAGCATAAGCCAAGAAGCTTTTCACCACTTCCTTTTCTTTTTTGTAATTATCTTTCATTTTTTTGTAAGCAGAGAACTTTTTTTTTTTTTTTTTTTTTGTATACTTGCAAGGGGCATGGCATGGCAATAATGAAAGAACTGCCAGCCCACACCATTAAATTTTATTTTATTAAAAATTTTTAAGGGTTTATTTATGGGTATGAATGTTTTACCCGCATTTATGTGTGCTACATGCATTCCTGGTGCCAGTGGAATTCAGGAGAGGGCACTGGGTCCCTGGAAGTGGAGTTACAGATGGTTGTAAAGCTACCATGTGGGTTCTGGGAATTGAATCTGCATCCTCTCCCGGAGCAACAAGTACTCTTACCTACTAAGCCATCCTTAGGTTTTATGATTGTATTTCCTCTTGTGTTTGTGTGTGACTCTATATGGGTATGTGGACATAAGAGAAGGTACAAGCGAGGGAGTCAGAAGTGCTGGCTCCCTGTGGACCTGGAGTTTCAGGCAGTTGTGAGTCACCTGACATGGCTGCTGGGGATGAATCTGTGTGTACGCTCCGAAAGGGCAGCTCTCTAACTGCTGAGACCTCTCTACCCCTGTATATTCTTCATTCTTAAAGTTCTCAAATTTCATCTAATCACTTTTTTTTAGTAATACCTGTTAGATGGCCACTAACAAAAATAAACTCATACCTTCCCTTCTACAAGAAAATCTTAGTATTTACCAGTGACCTAAATTCTCAAGTACCACTTTGAGTAACATGTAAAGTTTTACAGAAGTTCACGGTTAAATCAGTGCTTCTGCTAAAGAAAAATTCTTTTGCTGAAAAGGCCTTTTTGCTATTTAATCAAGAAAGAGTGCTGGCCAGGTGTGGTGGCTCATGCCTGCAACCCAGTGTGTACAGACTGAGAAAGGAAGTCAGCCAGGAGACATTTTAAGAAAAACATTAACAAATCTAATCCTCTCTCAAAGGGTAAGATTAAGACTAGTATACTTTTTCAGCAGAATCTGAAGTCCAAGGAGGAAAGTCCAGCTAGTTTCCTTCAGATCAGCAGGTAAGGAAGTTTGATCTGTCCTTACTTCTGACTCAGTCTGCTAGCAGGCCTACTGTATGTCCCTTTCCTCAGTAATCAGCCTGGGCCAAAAGATCTCGGCATGTTTTAGTAAGTATTTTTGCTATCTCTATGCAGTTTACATTTTATTTTCATACAGCAAAATCTTGTTTCTACAGATATTCCCCTCATTATCCCAAACCATAAAGCTTTCAAGAGGCTGTCAAGATGCAAAATCACATGTCACATTCCAATGAAGCCCATATACATGTATATCTATGTGTGTACTCAATTATTAAATTACATGTAAGTAAATTCAACATGAACGATGTAAGAAATTTCCTTTGAAGTGGCTACACTTTTAAAAATTCCTTATCTGATGATGTTAAAAGTTCTAAGGCTACAAAGTAAAGACATCTGATACCACTGCCATCCTATACTTTACTGAGATGAAACTCAATGGGAAAAGCGTTAGTTAGGTCAAAGCAACAGTCTTCATCTTGCATTAAAATTAGTTACTTACTTAGCATTATAAGGCTCTTCCTCAATAATAAATTATTAAATACTAACACTACATATAGCTAAGCCGTGCAATAATTGAATTAGCAAACAAATTATTCAGACTCTCAAAGCCAATGACAAGCTATCACAGTAGTGAAGTATAATTCTTTCACTTAACAGACTGGAGAGATACTTCCAGTTGAGAATGGGCTTCTGAGCAAAAGACAACTGGAAAAATAGAGCATGCTAACATGCTCACAGTATATTAATACATGCCTATGGACAATATGCTTGAATCAATCACCACTACAAAGTAGTGACTTTTTTTTTTTCTCAAGAGAATGCTCTTTTCTTCACCACTTGGGCTGAGTAATGGTAAAAACCAGTACAGAGAGAGTATAACTCAGGATTGGAAAACAATGATTTCAAGCTACAAGTACAGGGGCTATTTTAGATGAAAATAAATATTAATGAATCTTTTCTGAAAGAGAATTATCCAGAAAGAATTGTACATAGGTGCTGAGTAGTAAAAATATCCTCCCTGATATTTCTACTCCAAAAGAATTGTCATAAACAAAGCAAAAGCTACATATACACATAAGCAAGAAATGATATAAATAAGTTAATATGACAACAGCAAGTTAACCCACAGTCACTTCTTCCAGGGCTAAACTTTAATTTATCCCATGCCAGATCTTTCTGTGGCTGTTAAATCATGGGTTTTAAGTCCCATTAGCTCTCTTCTGCAATCAAAGCTGTACTTCAATCTGGTTTTTAAGAGACATAGTTAACTGACTTTTTTTAAACCTCTAAAGTTAAAAAAAAAAAAAATGAGTTAGCCTTCTTTTAAAGTCACTGTAAATATTAAGACAGAAGGAAAAATAGCTACTATTTAAAATAGGTATTATCCATGGATAATTTGATACATTCCTATTAACTAGTTAAGGCACTCCCTGTGATAGCAGTTTTACAATTTTTCAAAGGTTTGTGAAAAATCTAACTAATCTGCAAACTAGACCAACAAATGTCATATATCACAGAGAAACCCCATTAACAGATATTCAGTTAACTTTGTTTAAAGCGATATTAGAAGTCTCCTTGGCAAGTAACATGTTCTACAAATCAGAGGAAATAAGTACATACCTGAACTGAAGTGGCTGGTTCCTGCAAATGGCCACTAGCAACTGTTCCTTTGGAAGCTGCTGAAGAGACACTGTGTGCCTTAGGGGTTCCCAGAGTGCCCATAGTTTCATCTGTCCTATGTGACTGCCAGACTTCCTTTCGATGATGAGATTTAGTCTCCTGCTGATCCCCAAAGGCAGCCCAAGAACAACCGTCTTTCTGTTCATTCTCAAAAGCATTCCAATCTACAGCTTGGCTAGGACCTGCTGAGCTGAAGTCTGCAAAATCATCTGAGTCTTGAAAAGCACTACCTTGAGTATTTGGCACAGAATCAAAATCTCCAAAGTCACTGTCTTGACCATTTTTCATCTTTGAGTCACATTCACTGACTCTTCCACCAGACTGTCCTGCCAACGGACATTCCTCTGATAAGCCATCAGAAGTCTGTCTTAGGTCTGACTCAGTAAATATCATTTCTTCTTGACAAGAAACAGCATTTGTATCCTCAAATTCTCCAAAATCATCACCTGGTTCATTAAAATGTAGAAAATGCTCTGAGGAGTCTTCAAAAGTGATGTCACTCATTGAATCTTGAGTACTGGTAACAAAGGGTGGAGTGGTGCCACTGGCTGTACCAAAGTCACCAAAATCATCCTCATTGGTTTTATGGCAAGTGACAAAGCCGTTAGCACTGTCACCATTTTTCATGCTTGCAGCAGAATCATCCAAAACGTTTTCTACTGTGGGATCAGGGTTTGGGCTTTTGGGATTAGTCAACTTTCTATTTTCTTCTTTAGAAGAACCAATTTCATTAACATGAGAAGTTTTAAAAGAATCCATGGATAAATCAGCACACTTAGAGGCAAATAAGTCATTTTCCTCAGTTTTACACCGTTCCTTCCTAATGGCTTCTGAATTTTCATTTGAGTCCACCAAGCTCCAATCCTCAGACTGAATCCTTGAATTTAGACACTCATCCTGTTGCAGTGTTTGAAGGTCTTGTTTTTCAGCACTGAGCCCTCTGTCAGCTACGGCATGGAATTCTGAGACACAGACCTGATGTTCTCTTTCAGTGTCCCCTGTATCCTCAAAGCTTTCACCCAAAGTCACTTTTTTCATACAATCCAGCTCCTCGACTTGGTGGCTTTTGCTGTTTCCCTGAATGGTCAGTGCATCACCATCATTTAAAACTGCACATTCTATTTCTTCTAGTTGTGTCCTTTCTGTTTGGGAAAATGTAGAAAAATCTGCAAATTCCATAGCAGGACTACCTGCAGACTCTAAAATGCACTCGGTGCCACAAGTGTTAAGAGGCTTCGATCCCTTTGAATCTGCCACATTGTCCAGGTCATCTATTCCCTGAGGATTTACAGTTTCCAAACCTGCAAACCCGTTTGTTAGAATTTCCAGACAAGGAGGCTTTTCACCGTTGCAGCTCTCTAACTGCTTGGTTTGGTGAACAATGTTCGTATCAGTTCTAAAATCTCCTGGAGAGAAACTTCTGAGTTGCCTGGTACTTGGTCCCTGCACCACGACTTTATCTAAGTCTCCCAGGCTTTCCATAGCATCAATGGAAGTGTCTAAAGCTTTAGATGGAATCATTTCTTTGCTGGTGGTAGAAAGGACAGCAGATTGACTTTTCACAGGAGTAGAAAGTTCAGCAGTAATATCCTTATCATTGCCATTCTGAACAGACTTAAAGCTTGTAAGGCTATCTACATTTTCTGAATATTCATGAATTGGCATAAAATGGTTTGAAGGTACAAAGTCTTCCTTGGGACGAGTATAATCTGGTGTGTCAAAATCAACAAACCCTACACCAGAAGGGCTGACTTCTGAAAATCCACCAAATTCCCCAAACTCATCTTCATCTTCATCCTCTGCTCCGTTGTCTAGAGGTGGGGGAGATGAGGAGTACATTCGAATGATGTCTGGCTCCATTATTCAGCAGCTTTCCAGTACTTAATTTATGCCTTAAAAAAAAAAAAAGCATGTGTTTTGTTTTTCGAGAAGGCAGATTATATAACAAGGTTTTTCAATTTACTTTACAACAATACAAAGTTTTCTGACAAGGTGACTCAGGGAGTGCCAGGAGGAGGCTCAAGGTCATCCTTAGCCAGTCAACCTGGGATTTGTCTCAAAAACAAGAAACCAAACCACCACCAAAACAATGAAAATTACCCTGCTCATTCTGTGTATATATATATATCTCCATGTGTGTACAGAGGTACATATGTACCTCAGGCTCCATCTGCCTTTTTGTTTTCTGAGGCCAGGTGTCTTACTGGTCTGGAACTTGAAGGCTTTAGGGAACCACCTGTTCCCCCTCCCAAGGTTCTGGTGGATAAAACTCAGGTTCCTGTGTTTGTGTGGCAATCACCTTACCAACAGAGCTCTCTCTCCAGTCCTACACTGTATTTTTAAAGCTATTTTTCTTTTGGGTGAGATTACAAAGTTATGACCTATTGCTTTTTATTTTTATTATTTTAGAATAATAAAATAATAAATCTTTTTCTTTTCTTCCTCCTCTTTTTTTTCTTTTTGTTTTGTTTCGAGACAGGGTTTCTCTGTGTAACCCTGGCTGCCCTAGAACTTTACTCTGCAGACTCAACTGGCCTATAACTCAGAGATTTTCCTGCCTGTGCCTCAAGAGTGCTAGGATTAAAGGTGTGCACCACTACTAACTAGCTGAACATATACTTATAAAAGCACACCTATAAAATTTTCTCTTGGGCACTTTCCTTGTCTTTTGGAAATTCTCATTCAAAACTACTGGAATGCTTCGTGCCTAATATAGATTTGTACGTGTTTTTGCTCTCGTGTGTGTGTGTGTGTGTGTGTGTGTGTGTGTGTGTGTGGGTGGTATGTGTGTGTGTGTATCATATAATAAAATGACTATTTTATCTCTAATAACTGCTATTAACTATTTTCTTTTTCAATGTTTATTTCTGACCCAAGTTGACCTTCTGATAGCTATTCTTCATTCTTCAGTAGTTTTAACTCAGATGTTGTAAAAATTGAAGTTCTCATAATATGCTCTACACTCCCATGGTAACAAGTCAGCAACCACAGTACAGATGTTTTTTGACTTATCATGAGCTATATTGTTACAACCTTATCATAGGTTGAAAAGATCATGAGCAAGAAATACATTTAACATGTGCAGATTGCTCTGAGAAACAAGTTTTCATTTCACTAACACACAGCTAATGTGAATGGTGGGTCATATGGTGTGTTCAACTTCAGTTTTAAAAACTCACAAAACCATTTTTTTCAAATTTATTTTTATAATAACAAATCAATTTGCAATCTTATTTGCAATTTTTTTCTTTATTTTGCTATCATATAAGCTTAAGATTTAATAACATTCACTTTATGAATGAAACACATTTAAAACTTATTTTGCTGTTTAATCTAAAGATTCAAGTAGCCCTCTCCTCCAGTCGGGCACAGTGCACAAGGGAAAGAAAGCAAGAGAAAAGAAGGGGCCCAGGCCGACAGTTACCCAGTTGCTCAAGCTTGCTCAAGAGTGCAGAGCAGAGACAAAGCAGAAGAAACAAAGACTGCTGTTCCATGCTAAGAAGAAAGCTGCTGGCAAAGGGAAGTCCTACCTAAGAGACCTTGTCCTTCAGTAGAGATCAATATATTCACCACCCTGAGAACAAGAAGTCTCAGTTGGTGGTGACTGCCCACAACTTACACCCCACTGATTTGGTGGTCTTCCTGCTTGCCCTGTGTTGCAAGATGGGGGTCCCTACTGCATCAAGGGAATATCCAGGCTGGTCCACAGGAACTTTCACCACTGTTGCCTTCACACAGGTTAACTCGGAAGACGATGGTGTTTTGCCTAAGTTGGTGGAAGCTACCAGGACCAATTACAAAGAAAAATAGGAGGAAATTTGCTGACACTGGAGAGGAAATGTCCTGAGTCCTAAATCTGTGGCTCACATTGCAAAGCTAGAAAAAGCTAAAGAACTTGCCACTAAACTGGGATAAATATACACTTTTCCTGAACATCATATAATTACAAAGTAAAAAAAAAAAATAAAGATTCAAGTAAAAATTTTGGAAATACTTTCCCATACTCATTAATTTATAATGATTATTTTATGGACACAATTCTTAAATTGAACTTGTCAACATTATTCTGATCCTTTGTGTGAAGACCATCAAGTAAGACCTAATAGTAAAAGCAAATGTTGGGGGCTTAAGAGATGACTCAGCAGTTAAAAGCATGTTGTTCTTGCAGCGGACCCAGGTTTGATTCTCAGTATCCACAAGCTAGTTTACAAGCAGCCGTAACTCCAGTTCCAGGGGATCTGATGCTCTCTTCTGATATCTTTGGGCACCAAGCACACATACATGCATGTAAGCAAAACATTCAGCAAAAATACATATATATAGTATAAAATGAATCAATTTTAAAAAGCAAAGGCCAGGTGGGGAGAAGATGATAGAACTATCTTATGCACAGCTCTGTGAATGAGAAAGGGTACCCATATTCTGGAGAAAGAACTCTAGGGATCAAGAAAGAACTGAGGGCATCAAGTACAGTGGGTCACACCCGTGATCCAAGCGTGTATGAGGCTGCAGGGGGATTTCAAGTGTGGGGCCAGAAAGGACTACAAAGGGAGTTCCAGACCCAGTTAGGTCACTTAGTCAGACCCTGCCTAAAAAGATGAGGGTGGGGAGAGGGAATGTTTACATGAATGAAACATAAAAAGGAAAACTAAAAAGCATGTTGGAAAAGCAGAAATGCAAGTCAGCATCTCTGGCTTCAGGAAGGAAAGAGGCCAGTGCAGCAAGTACAACTTGTTACTGTAGTCTCTCTTCTCCTCTCTGGACAGTGCTGAGGATTGAGCCCTCCAAAGAAGCTCTTCACTAAAGAGACTCACATAAAAGTGAGAGATAGTCCTCCCAACAGATGCCTGAATACCAACACAGAAAAATATAAGAATTATGAATAAGCAAGGCAATATTTCTGCATACATTCATAACTCACCAGTAAATAAATTTAAATCCATGAGATACTGTATAAACAAATGTAATTCTGGGCAAATCATTACAAAGATTAATTTTAAGAAGTGATCAGTAGGTACTGGAGGGCTGGCCCCAGTGGTGTGGGTGGGGGAGACTTGGCAGGCTGACCAACTCAGCTACCATCCAGGGCTTTGAGTTGGTCCACTCCAACATTCACCACACCTATGAGCTGCTAGAGATAATGAAGGGTCTGGTCCTGCAGATTCAAAGCTGCAGGACCTCCATGACTCAGGCTAAAGCATGTTACCCGAGAAGAGTCTTGGTGAGGGTGCAGTATTCATGGTGTAGGAGAAGCCAGAGGCCTCAAACCAGACCAATGACTCATTGCAACAAACATTTGCAAGTAAAGCTGTTTGGACAAAAGGGTATACACGGTGGCACACTACAGCCCACATGGTGAGATAGGTTTTTAAAAATTTTTTATATTTTCTTTTGGTGGGAGAGATTATAATTATGGAGAATGGATATGGAAGAACTGTGGAATGAGTGGGATTGGGGCACAAGATATGAAATCCACAAAGAATAAAAAGTTTTGAAAAAAATACACAATAATCACTGAACTCAAAGAGAATAGTTCAATAAATTTGGGAATAATTAAACAATTAAATTACTGTCATAAAGGATCCTACAGATATTTAGAATCTCAAGCAGATATGCTCAGAAGAAAATCTTTCCACGTGTTATGCTAAACTGCAGAAAGTACATAATAAGAACATTGAAGGCTACGAGAGAAAGGTGTTAAGTCACTTATGAAGAAAGCCACCAGAATTCCAGCAAGATTATCAGCAGAAACTCTAAAGGTTAGAAGGTGTGGAATGCTGTATTTCAAGTCTTGAAAGTAACCATCAACTAAGAGTACTGAATACAGCAAGGTGTCCTTCAAAATCAAGGTGAGATAAAGACCTTCCAAGATAAGCCTAAACCAAATTCATGACCTCTAAACCATATACAAAAAAGGAAGAGATATTATAATCATGAAAGAAACAATAAACCTCACTAGATTAGTAAAATGAGCCAATGAAAATTAGAAAGGAATCAAACATGATTGATTCAATAAACCATCAAATCTTTAAGATGAATTTAGAGAAGAAGACGTGGATGTCAATTATTCAAAAGAACCAGTAGAAAAACAACAAATGACAGAAGCTAGTAGTGTGTATCTTCAATAAGAACTATGACTTCTCCAATTAAAAGACACAAACTGGCAGGGTTAAAAACAAGACCCATCAATATGCTGCAGGCAAGAAACCTATCCCATCAGTAAAGAAAAACTGAAAACCAAAACTTGGAGGTCAAAGACTAGTCAGCCATTAGCCTTATATGACAGAAATGTACAAGTCAGAAAAAAGACTCCCTGTGAGATATTTATCTTAAATTATTTTCATTATGAAATCACCTTAAAGAAAATAACTACATTAGCTGAGATACTGTTCTGTTTGTTTTGCTTTTCAAAACACTGTTTCTCTGTATATCTTTGGTGTTCTGGAACTCACTTTGTAGTCGCCTCTGCCTCCAAAGTGCTGGGATTAAAGGTGCATACCACCACCTACCTCCTGGCCTTCTGTTAGCTTTAAAAAGAATCTGGTTTCCTTTACTGGTCTAGTGTTCCACGTGTGTGTGCTTGTGCATGCTCTTGAGTCCAGGGCAGTGCATTGGTGTCTTCTTACTCCTTTGTTCTCTACCTTATCACTTTAAGACAGTGTCTTTCACTAGACTGGACACTTACCTTCTCAGGTAAACTTGCTTAGCCAGTGAACTCATGAGATCTACTTGTCTCTGTACCCCAGTGCTGGAGTTATAGGCACAAATAGTCATGCCTGGCTTTTTATATGGGTGCTAGAAATTTAAATTTAGGCTCTCATATTTGTAGAGCAGATCTTACCCATTGAGACATTTCCCCAGCTCTGAAAATGAAATAAATAAAATATAACTAAGTATTTGGAGGTCAGACTCATCATTTAAAAGCATGTGCTAGTTCAACTCCTAGCACCCATGTTGGGTAGCTCACAACTACTTGTCAGCTCCAGATAATCTGACACCCTCTTCTACACTCCTAAGGCACCTGCACACATATACTAGTAAACACACAGACATAAAAAAATACAAATAAGCCTTTTTAAAAAATGAATTAGGATGCTAGAGAGATGGCTCTAGCAGTTAAGAGCACTGGTTGCCTTTGCAGAGGACCTAGGTTCAGTCTGCAGTACCCACATGGTGGTTCACAGCCATCCATAGCTCTAGTTCTGGCACATCTGAGATCCTCTCTTCTGACTACCTCAGGCACCAGGTACACACATGTTGCACATACATACATGCATGCAAAATATTCACACACTGAAAACAAAACAAATAAATGGGTATATTTAAATTAATGTATTACTTATATAAGCAATAATCCATCATCCATCATCCATCATCCATTATCTATCTATCTATCTATCTATCTATCTATCTATCTATCTGACCCTTTATCTTCTAAAACACCTTTGTATCCACCAAACAGTTATTCCTCATGCTTAACATAGCTACAGTCTCCAGAGTCCAGTGTAGCTTATCTCAGGGTTCATTCATTTCTGCAGCTAAATAATCTCCCATTGTGCCCACAATAGTGGAGCATGCCTTTAATTCTAGCACTTGGGAGGCAGAGGCAGGCGGATTTCTGAGTTCAAGGCCAGCCTGGTCTACAGAGTGAGTTCCAGGACAGCCAGGGCTACACAGAGAAACCCTGTCTCGAAAAACAAAACAAAAAAAACAAAAAAAGAAATTTTTATTATGAAGTAACAGACTTTAAACAGTTGCAAAAATAGTATGGAATCCTATTTACCCTTTAAGCCTGTTCCCAGAAATGGTAACATCTGTACAGCTCTAATAGAGGAAAATTAGAAACTGGTTACATTATTAACATTATTAACAGACTTTATTCATCTTTCACTTTGTATTTGAGATAGGGTCTCACTAAGTTGTCAAGGTTACCGATGAGTTTGTCTTGTAGCTTAGAGGAGTCTTAGGCTTAGAACATCTTCCCTCAGCTTCAAGAGCAGGCAGTATTTCAGGCTACACTACCAGCTCCAGCTCGAGCGTTAGGTAAACAGTACCATACAGTAGACAAACCCATTAAAGTTGACTTCTTTTTAACTCCATATAATACCCTTGAGGTTCATCCTGTTTATCACATCTGTCCACAAGGTCAGTAGTATTTCACTATACAGATGTAATATTGTGCAATCATTACCTGCTGAATAACATTTGAGTTGTTTCTAGTATTTTCTTGTTATAAACAGAAGTATAATACAGGTGTTAAGAACATACATATACAGGTACTTTTAGAAATGTAAGATACCAAGAGTACAATGTGAGGACCTATGTGCATATATAGGTGTATAAAAGCTGCCAAAGATATTTCAAGTGAATGTACCATTTTACTGTCCTACGATGCTGGGCTTTCCTCCTCCTTTTCCTCCTCCTCCTCCTCTTCTTCTTCTTCCTCCTCCTCCTCTTCTTCTTCCTCTTTTTATTCTTCCTCTTCTTCCTCTTTTTATTCTTCCTCTTCTTCCTCCTCTTTCTTCTCCTCCTCCTCTTCTTCCTCTTCCTCAACTTGCCTTGCTCAGGATGGTCTCAATTTATGGCAATCCTGATAGGCATTCTGGGAATACTGACATCAGGCATCATACCCAGCAATATCTGTTATTTAAAAAACAATATACGATGTTTCTACATCTTTCTATATTTCTACAGAATTTGTTCATAACTAAACTGCTTTTTACAGAATCTTTCACTGTTTGAAAATGGAATAATTAATTGGTTCAGGCCTATTTCAAAATCAGCTGTCAATACAAATACAAAATCCGAACCAGGACATTTGTAACCAAGGCAACAACATAGGAAATAGTAGGTTTTTTTCTGGTCACATCTTGGCAAGGTATTCTATTTTCTAGGGGTTATAAGCTTTCCTAGCCTTCTAAACTACAGAGATTTCTATACTTCTCAATCCTGAGTTACCTGTTGAAAGGACATGCATTGCTATTTCCTCTCCAGCAGGTCTTGGCTCTGGCTCACTTGCCCTTCAGAAACTTTCAGAAAGATCATGCCACTGCTTCTAATTTTCAACCAGCTAGTGTGGGTATGGTTCACACACTTTTAGATAATTATGCTGTGCTCAGGCCAACTCTACTTAAAAAAAGTTTTATGTTAATTAAAGTAGCAGTTGTGCAATGAATTTAAAATTTATACTTAATTTAAACAATCCATTGTTTTTTAAACATTGAAAATACGGGGTTTACTAACTGCTTCTGTATAACAGGAAAGGGAATGAGCTGCTTCAGTGCTGTACCTGGCATACAACAGTTTTTTCACCCTTCCTAACAGAAGACTTTTCAGCACTATAAAATTTCCAACCAGCCATCTAATTTCTGTATATTACCAGAGCAAATGGTGGGGGAGGGGAGGTACTCCACTTGCTATTTTTATGCCTCCTTGTTCCAAGGCACAGGGGGTACTGTGTTGGCAGTCAGGGAACAGTCAAACCATAGTAAACACAAAGAGTTGACACAAGCGGATCATTAGGGGTAGTAACCAGTGTGCCAACAGTAGTGAGAGTAGGGGAATGAGAATCTCAGCAGGGCTTCTGAACTTGGACAAGTTTTTCATGGGAAATCACTCCTTATAAGGCTAGGTCAATGGAGGTGAGAAACAGTAATTAAAAATGCAAGGCAAAGCATACCTTCTGGGCTTGGGAATTTTGGTAAGAAAAGTCTCATATAAAGGAGCCAGAGGAACAATCCAGAAGTCCAAGCCGCAGTCAGCACGGACTGGAGGCCCTTTGGCAGACTGGCAGTCAGGGCAGTAGAGCATATAGTGTGAAGACATCTTGGTACTAATCTTTACCCAAAAGAAGGTGCACTTGCTTAAGACTGTGGCTTCAAGTCTGAACTGGGCATGGAAAAGAGGAGATACTGAGCCAGTAGGCTGAGAGGCAAAATGAACTTTAGGAAAGCAAAGGAAAGAAAAAAGAAAGGGGGCAGTATTAGCTTAAACTACTTGACTATTTAAAAATAGTCTTTCATGGAAACTATTAAACTACCAGATATCAAGACTTGATTTAAAGCCAAATGGTCATATGAGAACACAAAGCTGCCATTACAGTGTGGTAAGCAGAGGACAGTTTGACTTTAAAAAAAAAAATGATGTTAGCGTAACTCCATATATAACTAAAGGTTTCAGCAGGATTGAAGTCAGCCTGGATCACAAGAGACCCTGCCAGGAAAGGAGAAAAGAGAGAAAGGAGAGGAATTTCATTTGATTCAAACATAAGAAACTGAAGGAAATCCAAATGTTAACAGCTTTTTCTTGGAAGCAAAATGGCCAGTGAAGAGGACAAGTGGTCAGGTGCTTGCTGCATAAGCATGAGAACCTGGGTTTGGAGCCAGGTTAAAATGACTCTAATCCCAGCCCAGAGGAGTGGCTTGCTGGCCAGTCAATCTAGCCAACTCTGAGCTCCAGGTTCCCTGAGAGATTTTGCCTCAAGGAGGAAAAAAGGTGAACTAGGAAGATACAACTTGATGTTACCTTCGGGCCTCGCACACATACACTGGCCAGGGGACACCGCCCTTATTCCTTCCTTCTTCTACCTAGTCTTTAGTCTTACTTCAATATCAGATACTAAACAGATAAATTCCTACCATAGGAAGCATACCTACTTTTCTATAATTTCATAATTTTAAGAACCAGAAAAACAACATGAAATTAATCATTAATAAGGATTTCAACAAATTAGCTGTATACTTTTGGATGAACTGGGGAAGAATTTGAATATAGCCTTGAAAATTAGTTTAGGTGACTTGGCAAAGCAAAACAATCTAAACAGTATGTACAAAATTCCATTTTGTTGGGCCAGAAGATAGCTTGGTAGATAAAGGGGCTGTTGTACAAGTCTGGTGACCTGAGTTTGATTCCCAGAACCCATGTAAAGGAGGGAGAAGAAAACTCAACTCCACAAAGTTATCTTCTGACCTCTAAGCAAGCATGATGGTATGCTTGCCTACGCTCCCCCCACAACAACACATTAACCCAACAATACATTTAAAAGTTTTTTTTTCCTTTTAGTAAAAAGTACACATATAAATATATGTGTAATTATATAAATATGTGGGAAATATATTAGTTACTAACAGTAGGAGACCAGGCGCTAAGTATGGTGGTACAAGCCTATAAATCCCTTTACTAGGGAGGGTGAAGAAGGAGAACTGCCACAAGTCTGAGGCTACCCTGGGTTACATAGTAAGTACCAAGCCACCCCTTACTCTTCATAGTAAGACCCTGTTTCAAAAATCCAAACCAAAGCAAAACTCTAAGAGACCAATTTTTTGGATTTTTATTTTTGGAAAAAAATGTGGACTTTTTTGTATGTTTTAAGCATAAAAATATATAACCACTGACTACTCACAGAGTATCTACTATACACAAAACTGCTAGAATAAAGGTAGTAATAACCTTAATAAAACTTAACACTAATAAGGGGGAATTAATATGAGAAGGACTAAACAGTAAAACTCTGTGCGCGCACATGTTAACAGAAATAGTGTGGGTTTTTTCTTTTTCTCTTTGAGACAGGGTCTTCCTATGTAACCTTGAATAGCCTGGAATCCTATACACACAGCAGGCTGGCCTCAAACCTCTGAATGCTGAGATTAAAGGTGTACCATGTCCAGGTAAGAGAGGGTTTAACAGAGAAGATAGCTGCCACCAAGGATAATACATGGAGGCACTGTCCAAGCACAGTAAGACATGTTAATAGAATTTGATTACGAGAGGCTAAACCTACCCCCATCTTGGGACCAGCCTCCATCTTAAAAGAAAAAGAGGCTGAGAATTGGCCTACGGCAGAACCCAAGCTATACTCAAGTACCAGGAAGGACCCCATATCCCAGAGCTACTCCCAAGCAACCGTCGGTCAAAGATTAGTCTGATTGTTTCAGATGTATTTTCAGACTGTTTATGATTGTTTATGGTTTTGCTTCAAAGCACCTACCTGTTGGATTAAACTTAAACTCCCTGGCTTGCTTGCCATTCCCTATAAAATCTTATCCTGATGAGGGCTCGGGACTGCACCCTCCCATTCTGCTGCCTCAGAGATGGTGGTGTGGCCCAAGCTTGAGCTTGAATAAAGAGACCCTAGTGTGATTATGCTGGAATCATCTCCTTGTTGGTCTTTTGGGGTTCACAAACACTTAGTGGCACAACAATTAGAATGTAGAATAGATGAAGTATAAGAATAGGCTAGGACACTGGCTGTACAGACTTTAGTTTTTAAAGAGGACTGCCATGACAACTTCTCCACATTTAGCAATGAGGAGATTAAAAATTTCAACTCAATACTGTCCCACCACTTCTCATTACCTCTATTACTGGTCCTAGCCACTATGTCTGAGCTGCTTCACTGTACCCAGCTCCTCAATGAATACTTCTGCTTTAATTTTTGCATTCTTATGGTCTATTTTCTATACAAGATGTACACGCATCCTTTTGTTTGAAGGTATATTTGTGTAGGAGTGTGTGTGTGTGTGTGTGTGTGTGTGTGCGCACTCATGTAAGAGATTGACTCTACACACTGTATGTGCTTAAGGACAGACTCTATCACGGAGCTGCATCTCAGCCCTAACATATCCTTTTAGAACATACATGGAGGAGGGTGGAGAGTTGGCTCAGGCAACTCTCTTGTTGCTCTTGCAGAGGACCTGGGTTCTATCCTTGGCACTCACATGATGGCTTATCACCATCCATAATTCCATCTGTAGGGAGTCTGACACCTTCTTCTGGCATCCTTGGATATCAGGCACACAACTTACACTTATAGAAATAAAAGAAAACAAAACACATGTTATCTGACATCTTTCCTTGGAAACCTTGGGAAGTGATGGCTTCCCACTGTACACAGTATGTTTATAAAGGGTTTCCAATGCTGCCCACCCATCCTCTATCTCTGATCTGACTTTCTGCTAGTTCTCCTGCCTGTTGCTCTAAACAAACTGTAGTCATCTGGTTTTCTATTCTATCCACACTTTTGTCTCTATCATTCTTTCCTCCTAGTTCTCTTCGTGTAGGCCTTAAGCGTTCAACCCCACCATACATTAAACCACAAGGCCCATCAATACCCTGTAATTGCCACCCAGTCTGTGACTTAAAGTAAAAAGTAACAGTCCTTTATCTCCCAAACCAACTTTTTCTTCATGTCTGCTACCTGACTGTTGTTATATCTGCCTGTCCCAAACACAAGCATATACACATGCACATACACATGCAAGAAACCAAAGCAGTTTTATAACTGCTTGCCATTTCAGTATCCCCAACAACTAGACAAGGGCCTGACAGAGAACAGGTATCTGATGACTACTTTAAGAATATGTGAAGAGCCTCAGCAGATATTCAGCTGAAACTATTTACAATATGCTGTATCTATACAGAAAGAATCAAAAGGAGGTAATTTACCATGTGAGTTTCCTCTGGGAACAATTCACTATTAGAGTGCTTGAAATTAAGTTCTGAACATACAGATACTTGGTTTCTTAGTGATTTATCTTTGAAGGATTTGTCTTTACCAAAGTTACTTGTAATAGGAGTGGTGGTGGTCAACGAGAATAAGATGGAATAGTGTATCTGCTTTTCTCCTCTTTATACTTCTCAGGAACTCTTTCTAGTCAACAGTTTCTGACCTGTCTTTCTCAGGGAATTGGCCTTTCCTACTGACCAATGAACCCCTAATCCTAGGGTAAATCCAGACACATAAACCACAGATGTCATAAAGGGCTGTTGAGATGTTTGGCAGCAATTTTAGATGAGGTCCTAGGCAAAAGAAGTTAATGCAGAAAAACCTGGAAAATCTTTAGTTCAAGCATTTTAGAGTTATTAAGTTTCTGTACTTTAAAATGAAATCAACACAATAACATTCTATTCTCTATTCTCTCCTGAAACCCTGCTAAAAGAAAAGGTGACACTTTGTTTTTAAGTGAAATATTTAAACTTTTAATTTTTCTTTAAAGCCTGTTAAGCAATAAAAGCGTGGGGGAAAGTCCACTATTCATCTGTTAACATGTATCTTATTCTAACTTTCTCTTACTCTAAGTATGCTTCAAACAGTAAAGATCCATTTGAGAAGTCACAACAGGTTCTTTCCAGATCCTTTGGCACTCTCCAGTTCTCCAAGGCTAACGTTTATATACTTACTTGATGTTTATTATTCCATTTCGTTTTGTACAATGCTGGACAGAACTCAGGATGTTACTCATGCCAAACAAGACTTCTACCACTGAGCAGAACAGCCCCAGCCCACGCATTTATACTTGTGATACATGCTTCATGAATCTGAGAAAAAGAGTGGTATAGTTCTGCTAAAACAAAACAAAACAAAACAAAACTATGCAGGGCAGTGGTGGCCTACGCCTTTAACCTCAGCACTTGGGAGGCAGAGGCAGGTGGATTTCTGAGTTCGAGGCCAGTCTGGTCTACAGAGTGAGTTCCAGGACAGCCAGGGCTACACAGAGAAACCCTGTCTCAAAAAAAAAAAAAAAAAACCAAACCAAACCAAACCAAAACCAAAACAAAACAAAAAACCCTACGTAAATGTTATATTGCATCTTGCCTTGTCACTTACCATCTGATTTACCTTATGAAAATTATCTTTGTGTCTCAGTTTCCTTGGGGAAAAAAATTGAAGTTAGCACTCTACATGCTACCTATAGGGTTACTGTAAGGATTAAAAAACTTAATGTATTCACAGAAGGAATGTCAATTTTTAAACTACATGTATTTATTTATGTATGCATGCATATGGAAGTCAAGAGGACACCCTGCAGGAGTTGGTTCTCTCCTCCCACCATGTGGGTCTTAGGGATCAAAGTCAAGTCACACTAGGTTTGGCAGCAAGTTTTAACTCACTGAACCATCTCACTGACTCATGAAAACATTTTTAAAGGTATCTTGTTGGGTTAGGGACTGGGCTCACAGGTACAGTGCCTGCCTAGGATGCATGGGGCCCTGGATTTACGACTCAACAACACAAAACAAACAGAAAATGACATGGATGTAGCTCATGGAAAGTAGTATGTATCAGTATTAGCAATTACTATGCAAAACTGCAAAAGGACTTATGACTGTGTGTGCACATACATATGCATATACTAAATTAGAAAAATTAATTACCAAAATGTCATACATAAAATTCATAGTTGCTCAATATTTTTAAAGTCACATTAAAAATTAACAACAACAAAAAAAATGAAGTTTAGGCTATGAAGTCTTCCTGACCTACATAATAAGGAACTGAAAGTGCTTAAAGAGGAAAGGATTTTATTTTTATAATTTACAAATTGATGGAAGCTGGACATGGCAGCATACGCCTGTAATCAAGCACTTGAGCTGCAGAGACAGAAGGATTAGAAGTTTGAAGGCAGCCTCAGCTACATATGAGCTACATGAAACTCTGCCTCAAAAACTAAAAACAGTGTCCGTAACATTAAATTGGAATATAAACATTTAATTTAGATAATTCTTGATAAAGTATCTAAATATATAAGAGACTGCTATAATGAGACTTGAGGGGAAGGCTTGTCAATTCCCCAATGAGATGCTATTTAATGAATTCATTGTCTGTTAGATTTCACAAAAAAATAAACCACCAGTACTCAAATTTCACTGCCTTTTGCATCTAGCTTTTTATTAACTATAAACAGAACAGCTTAAAAATAATTTTTAAATTATGTTTTATAATAGAATCACCTAGATTATCAGATTTTTCATAGATAATCAGATTTTGCAAAATTTATCAATGTCATTATGGATATATCTTTGCTTGACATGGGATTATTTTCATTACGGCTTCTAGGTCAAAAGATCAGATAACATTAAACTCAAGTGCCCTACGTATTTCAAGTCTTACTCAATTTTTTTCAGGAGCTTTTTAATGCTTTAAAAATATATCTCTAAACAACAATAGATAAATCTGATACATACACTATATCTAATAAGAATCTAGTAAGTGCTATTTGCTGAACTAGAAATTATGATGCCGGATCTAATTTTTTATTCATGTGAGATATATCCATGAATAAGGCTGCAATAGGTACTTTGTTTTAACAAATACACTTCTGGAGAGTGTTAAAAATGATTATTACAAATGCCAGCGTTTAGAAACTTATAAAATGTAGGTAAACTAGGCTGCTTATATTAACGCATTAGAGTTGAAGCATAGTTCCCCCTAGAGTTTAGCATATATTTCTCTAATAGTTCAACAAATGTAAAATCTGATTTAAACCGTTCTACAGCCCCTATTCCCAGCACTATCCTCCCCCAAACAAACAAAACCTCACCTTAGAGTATAAGGCTATACCTCGTGAAAGATATTTATGCCCTAAAGTTTGAGTAAAGTTTTACTTCTCTTAGTGAGAACTCGGAAACAGAACCATCGCTCCTTTGACGCTCCCTGCCCCCTCCCCGTTAATATTTACATGTATGAGTCAGTTCTTTCCTCAACCGCAACAGATTCAGAGGGACATCACACTATAACTTGAATAAACCAACAAGGTGGGAGCGGTGGGAGGTACAACTAGTCTCAGTTTCCAAAGGGAAAAAAGAACCCACCACCGTTCAGTTCACCCTCTGTCCCTGGCGCCCCGCAGCACCTGCCAAGTCCGGCGCTTAAAGAATAATGGCTCAACTTTCGGACGCAATGAGGGAGAAGACGCAGATGATTTCCTGAGGAGTGCCGAAAAGGTCCTCTCCATAAGGGACACAGCTCAGGGCCGTCTCTGCCCGTTGGCGCATTCAGAGACCCTCCGAGGCGGCACAGTCCTGCAGCAGCCGGCCT
Organism: Rhabdomys pumilio; assembly: GCA_030674055.1. Classification (NCBI taxonomy): domain Eukaryota; kingdom Metazoa; phylum Chordata; class Mammalia; order Rodentia; family Muridae; genus Rhabdomys; species Rhabdomys pumilio. The sequence continues at coordinate 68,058,971 of JANHMN010000007.1, forward strand.
CGGGCCTCCGCGAGGCAGACAGTGTTTACACCTGTCACGAGGGAGGTGGGAGAAGGAGGAAGCCGGAGCGGAGCCCCAAACTTCTGCACAGCGGCCGGGAGGGAACCCCGGCGCGCAGCTCCGGGCAGGTGGACGGCGAGGGGCAGGGTGGGCCACGGCGGCCGGGAGGGCACGGCTGGCTCTCCTCGGCCGAGCCCGGGATGCCGAGCGCCGTGCCACTCTGCTTCAGGCTCGGCCAGCGGCGTTCCGCATCGCGGAGAAGAGCAGAGCCCGCGCCGGAGCTCGCAGGCCCGCACCCGGGCCGACGCGGGCAGGTGCTCCAGGCCGGGGCCACTAGCCGGGCCGGGTCCTCCGCACCCCGCGAGCGCGGCGGCAGCACTCACCTGGCTCGTCCCGGGCGGCTGCGATGGGCATGGCTTGGCGGCCCGGGGAGGAACTGGCTCCCCGGGGAAGGACCGGTTACTCGGACGCTGAGCTGGTGAGGGCGGAAGGGGAGCTGCTCCCAGCCCTGTCAGCGCCGCGGCGCCATGGACGCCCACCCGGAGTTTCAGCGCTGCCGCGGGACCCCCATCCCACTACCCTCCGCCCTCTTCCGCCGCCGCCGCCTCCGCCTCCTCCTCCTCCGCGGAGACCCCCGCCCACTCCACACACTCTCCCATCATGCAGCGGGGAACCGCTGCTGTCGATACGTCACTTCCGGGCGCAGGTGGCTAGGTCGGGCCCGGGCGCTGGTGGGTGCCAGGGTGGGGGAGGACACTCCAGGGGAATTAGTGTCACAGAATTCTTACTTCTGCGCAGGCGCCGTCGTGTGGAACGACGTTCGCCATTTTGGGTGCGGGCAAACTGTCTTTTTTCCGTACTCACAGAAGTGTGGGCTGGGGACGTCCTCCCTCCCCGCCCGACCCACCCTCTGAGGCAGCGCTCCCTGCCACGGTCCCGAGCTCCTCTCAGCCCATTACTTTACCGTTGAGCTCGGAGCGGGTTAAGTTTCGCCTTGGAATAAAACTGCAGACGTATTGGAAATACGGAACCAGATCTCTACTGAAAAACCGGCTGGACAACATTCAGCAGCTCGTCCTTTTGCCCGGAAAAAAAGACTTTCATTCCCTTCCTCTTTTTATGTAAGCCAACAAAAGAGGAAGCTGTTATTTAACAAACGAGAAGTGATTGTCCTACTTAAGACGAGAAGTCAGCAGGCAAACTAACAAATGGTCTTCGACAAAATCAGTCCAGAATTGTGTTGCTGTTTGGAGAAGATAATCGTTTTCATACATCTTTCAAATCAACTTGTGCATTTGAGCGATTCTATACAATAGAGGTCATAAGAGATTTTTGTTTCCATCCGTTCCTAAGCTGTTGGGTGTTTTTGTTTTATAACCTTTCCCCGTCCTTTATTATGACTCTGTTAGAACCCATTCCACTGTAAAACTCAGACTACAAGGCTACACAGGCTTATTATTCCTGTCTCAGAGGATGAACCCTGGACTCTACCCTACAAACCATGAGCCCTGCCGGGCCCTCTTTCTGCCCACGCTGAATTATTTAAAATAGTTCCAAAACCGCAAAGCTCAGCAGTAACCCAAAGAAACAAGGACTGAAAACACCCGTCATCGCAGAGAACTGTCCACCCCTTTGGAGGAATTATACACGTCGGGAAAGATAAGGACAATAGCAATTCATCACCGTTTATCCCGCCTCTGCAATGTTCTAGACAAATTAACTTGAAGAACTAAAATAGACCCTCATTTGTCTCCTCACAATTCAGTCATTGTAAGATAAGGGAGACTGCATTACTGCTTTGTGGTTATGCTGAATGTTTTTGTTATTGCCCAGTCACTGAAGTGAGAAAAATGTATATTGTCAAATTTATTCCTTTTGTATTTCGCCCCCTGCTGGTGTAGCTCATGTGCAAATTAAAAAAAAAAGTATGTCACTGTAAAACAAGTTTATTGTCCGAGAATGAAAGTCAAAACAAAACAAAACAATAACAAAAAAGAAAGAAAACAACTGCGTTGTAAAACTGAAAATGAATTGATTTCAGATGAACATAGGTTTGTTTTCACTTGCTAAATCTTCCGAATAAGATCTGAAGAAAACGTTTGAATGATGAATTTCAAATAACGTAAACCATCCAAAAATGCTTAAAATAGTGATTCTAAACATTAAAAGGAAACTGCTGTTGGGGAAAATATCTTCATGATTTCACAGATTATGTGATTACCAAATGATTATTTTTGTTAGGTAAGTGAAGAAGCTAACTCTGTTTACTTTTTATTTTTTATTTTTTTATTTTTTTTTAATCCATAGAAGTCAAGTAGCTATTTGTTCAAATGACTTGGGAGCACAATTAACCTATCAGTAATTGGATAGTCTTACATGTGATTCCCAAGACAGCATTCTAATGCGTAGACATTATATTACAAAAAGAATTCAGCTGAACTCTTTTTTAAGATGACAAGTCTTGTGAGAATATTTTTCTAAAATTTCACTGCCTTTGAAGACAGCAGTAATATTTTTGCTTGTCTTTTAAAATACATGATGACCATATTATCTGACATTTGGCATCAAGAAAAGAAAAAAGCCTGGCCATTTATTTTTAGTTTTTTTTTCTCCTATTCAGACCTGTTAAAAAACTGAAATCATAATAAATAGTAAAGTTTATACCCATATACCCTTTTTAGTCAAATGTTACATTGTAGTACTATTGTTAACCTCTTAGTCACTCAAATTTCTTTGACCACTAAAAGCTCTTTCAGGGAGGAGGCTCTATGAATCATACCTTAAGTAGAGAAACCTGCATCACACACAAAACAGAGAGAGAGAGAAAAAAAAAAAAACCCTGGTCTTCTATTTTTTATTTTGAACCAGAGTCTCCTGTAACCCAGGCTAATCCTCAACTTGTTAACTAAAGAGGATTTTGAACTCCTGATCCCCTATCTCCACCACCCAAGTGCTGTGATTATAGGTGTATGTCACCATGCCCAACTATGTTTAAATGTAATGAGGTAAATGAAATATCTCTACAATAAAAACTTTAAGACCTGGCCGGACAGTGGTGGTACATGTCTTTAATCCCAGTACTTGGGAGGCAGAGGCAGGCGGATTTCTGAGTTCGAGGCCAGCCTGGTCTACAGAGTGAGTTCCAGGACAGCTAGGGCTACACAGAGAAACCCTGTCTCAACAAACAAACAAACAAACAAACAAAAACTTTAAGACCCCAAAGAAAGAAATAGAAGACTGGGAAAGATAAAAAGCTCAATGCTCATGAGCAGGAAGAATTAATTAAGGAGTTTCACCCCATTGTTGTACCTCAGGGACTTACCAAGTTTTTTTTAGTGTCTGAAATCCAGTCCCTGTTCCTTCCACTCTAAGGCTGCTCTCATAGCTGTCTCTCCTCTTAAGTATTCACTGACAACAGAGCCTCTCTGGATACTCTAACCACATCACTCCTCTTCCCTCCCAGAGCTGATAGTGACCCTCTTACTTCTGCACATAAGCCTGGGATGCCAGCATTCTCTATTAACAGATAGAGAAACAGACTGGACAAAGAATTGTCTTTGAAATGGAATAGACCGGGTCTGAACCTCAGCAACAGCACAGAATCTTATTAAGAACTTTCTTTATACCTGCAAAAATCAAAGAAGGGTCCCTACCTCACAGACCTGTTATCCAGAGGAGATGCACATTATAATGCATGTAAAATATCCCAACAATGCTAAGAATCTGTCCCATAGTGTAAACCTTGTTGTCATATCTTCCCCAAGACTAGTGGTTTTCAGTTCTCCACCCTTACTCCTTAACTGATGACATTGAGCAATGTCTGAAGATATTTTTTATATATAAGATATATATTACAGTTGAGATGGAGGTGGGAACTAACAGGTAGGGATCCATTGAAATCTCCTACAATGCAGAAGATGCCAGTCTCAATAGCAAAGAACTATCCAGAATGTCAGTCATGCCAACTTTGAGAAATCTTGCCCTAGAGCATCCTCGGGCTGCTGATATTGCCTCCACTAATTCAGACCACTAACACTGCTAATCCTGAAATCCTGAGGTCTTTAACCCACTTACTAAAGGAACTTGGACAATTGAGGAAGTCTGCGTATGTGCTAACGTTAAATATAGCCTTAGGAATGTACTGTTAATTTTTAGGAATACTAATAAAATTATGGATTTGTACAATGACATACCACCATTGAAATGTATAATTTCAATGTGCTTGAAATGTATAATTCAGTTTCAAATGACTCAGGGAAAGAGATTCAATATATACACAGCAATAAAATGAATATAGCAAAATAATAGTGCTGGGCACTGGTGGCGCACACCTTTAATCCCAGCACTTGGGAAGCACAAGCAGGTGAATTTCTGAATTTGAGGCCAGCCTGGTCTACAGAGTGAGTTCCAGGACAGCCAGGGCTACCCAGAGAAACCCTGTCTCGAAAAACCAAAAAAAAAAAAAAAAAAAGCTTCTCTTGCTTGACTCTGGGTGGTAAATATATCAGTGCCTGTCATACTCTGCTTTTCATTTCATGCTATTTGGAATATTTTTGTAATGAAAAAAAAGGCTTTTGAAATACCTGAGTGTACAGATGAACTATAAATTTATTTGCAAATTATTTCATTCCCTAGACAATCACTCTCAAACATGCTCCTCTCACTTGGAGCAGACCTTTTAAATGGTGATCTTGAAACACATTTTAAAGATGTAGAAAGGAAAAAAAATGATGACTGTAACTCCTGAATCAATTGTAATTAGTTTAGACTGTCTAATGTGCACAAATACAGTGGGATTCCAACTCTTCTCAGTGAGAATCGGTGCTAATGCACTGTTCACAGAAGGACCGCAGGACTCATCACGAGAAGCAAACCACTTAAGTGGCAGCAAAAGTCAGACTTCCTTTATCTAAATGACACAGGTGCTGCATGGACTTCCTGTATCCAGAAGACACAAGTGCATGCTGCAGAGGAAACCAGAGAAGCAATCCCATTACAACACACACACACCAAACACACACCCCCCACCACACACACACACACACACACACACACACACACATACACACACACCACACATCACACATACCCCAAACACACCCACACACACACCACACACACACATACACACACGGGAATAAATATAGTGTCTTTCATTATAAATAAATACCTTTACATTGAAAACTTTAAGACACTGAAGAAAGATAGCAGAAGACATTAGAAGATAGAAAGGCCTCCAATGCTCATGAATCAGAAGAACTAATATTGTAAAAATTGCCCCTCCTGTGCAAAGGAATCTGTAGATTCAATGTGATCCCAATCAAAATTCTAGAACCATTCTTTAAAGACATGGGGAAAACAATCTTAAAACATATGGAAGCACCAAAAAAAAAAAAAAAAAAAACAAAAAAAAAAAAAAAAAAAAACCCAAGAAATCTTGAACAAAAATAATACTGCACAAGATATTGTCATACCTGATTTCAAGTTATAGTACAGAGCCAAATAGAAACATTATGGCATTGACACAAAACAGATATATACTTGTAAAGTGGAATAATGAACACATGCATATCCATGGAACCACAGATACCTGATTTTTAACTAATATTCTAAAAGTAACAATTGCAAAAAGACAGTACCTTCAAGAAATGGCTCTGAGGAACCCGTGTATCAGCATGTAAAAGAATGAAACTAAATCCTTCTCTCTCACCCTGCAAAAAACTCTGAATGGATCAAGGACCCCAGCATCATACCTGATACTCTGAAGCCTGAAGGGAAAATTAGGGAGTACACTTCATCGTATAGGGAAGGACTTTCTGAATAGGACTATGGTCACTCAGGAAACAAGACCAGCACTTGAAAACAGATCTCATGAAACGGAAGAACTCTGTACAGAAAAAAAGCGGTCAAGTATCAGCAAGCAAAATAACAATCAAAAGTCTTGGCTAGCTGTACATCTGAGAGATTAGTGTCTAGAACATCCAAAGAAGTAAAACACCACAATATCAAGGCTTGAGAGATGGCTTAGTGGTTATTCCAGATGACCCAAGTTCCGCTCTCAGTTCCCACACTGGACGGCTCACAATTACCTGTAGCTGCAGCTCCAGGGGATCTGAAAGCCTCTTCTGGTTTCCAGAAAACCTATACATATGATACACATGTAGTACACACATACACACACACACACACACACACACACACACACACACACACACACGTACGTCGGTCTGCATCTGCCCTGCCACTGGGCATTGGGGAGGCAGAACTCTATGCTCATTCCATGCTGCTCTGGGGGTGGGAAAGCACAGTCTGAGATGTGAGCTGGGTCAGGTGTCCCTGGGCCTGTGATGAGGCCTGAGGCTGTGGAGTTCTCAGACTCTTGGATATCTAGGCACCACTGGGAGTTGTGAAAGAGAATGGAGTTGTGGGCCCACAGGCTGGGGACAGCATCTAGCCCAGAACTGGGGAAAGGGGAGCATGGCTTATCTCAGTGGTTATTGTCCTTAGCTTGGCAGAGGCTGACTAGAAGTGCAGAGAGGCCTTTTATGGGACAATTAAGCTGTGGCTCTGTACTCAGAATGTCTTTTCCTGGCAGATCTTGATGAAAGAGACAGTTATGGTTCTAAACTGTTTATTGGCTGTTGATGGTGGAAATGGATGCATACTGAACCATACCCACTTCTTAGGGTGGACCTGAAATTAAGTACCTTTTGTAGGTAGGAATGTCTGGGAAGGAAAGATGTCAGCTAAGCCTTTAGGGCCTCTAGGTAGGTACCTCATTAGTATGGAGAACTCAGTTCTGGGCCTATGTGACCATGATTCCTTATATGAGGAGTGTAGCATATGTTCCAGGCAGGGAGCAACAAGTCGCCTAAGTCTCAGGTGTGTGCCCACGGAGTCTCCTGATCTCAACTGCTCTACCCACCAAGCTTCCCGACATGGTTTTACTATCCAACACACACACACACACACACACACACACACACACACACACACACACACACAAATTCAAAACTCCCCCAAAACTAAACAAACAACCCAACTAAAAATTAGTTATAGAAATGAATAGAGAGTTCTCAAAAGAGGAAATATAAATGGCTAGTAAATACTTTTGAAAGTGTTCAACAAACACCCTTATCCATCAGGGAAATGCAGATTAAAGCTACTTGAGATTCCATATGGCCCAAGTCAGAATGTTCATTATCAAGAATACAAATGACAGTAAATGCTAGTGTGAATATGAGGGGAGCCTTATACACTGTTGGTGGCAATGTAGGCCAGATACTTTGAAAATCTGTGTTGAAGTTTCTCTAAAAACTACAACTAGAGCCATCACATGAGCCAGCTCTATCACTCCTGCACACATTCTCAAGGGAGCACAAATCCGACCGCAGAGAGATTTGCTCATCTATGTTCATTGCCACTCTATTCACAATAGGTAGAACATGGAATCAGTCCAGCTATCTACCCACTGATGAATGGATAAGGAAAGTGTGTTACTTATGCACAGTGTATTTTTATTTGGTTATAAATAAAACTGAAATTATGAAATCTGGGGGCTGGTATGATGACTCTGGGTAAATGCACTTGCTGTGTGTGCAAACCTGATGGTGTGATTTGGTTCCTGAAACCCACATAAAGGTGGAAGGAGAGCACCCCTAAATCACCCTCTGATCTCCACATGCATGCCATGATACATGTGCCCACACATATATAATAATAATAATAATAATAATAATAATAATAATAATAATAATATAATCTGCTTGCCTCAGTCTCCTGGGATTAAAAGCTTGTACTACTTTGTCTGGGCCTAAACTTTTCATGGCCACAGTGCCTTGAGATCTTCATGTCAAGATTTGAGTCAGAGGCCTGTATCTTCCAGCCTCAAGATCTGGATCACAGGTTTTATCCCTCCATTTCTGGATCATAGTTCATTCCAGATGTAGTCAAGTTGACAACCAGAAATAGCCATCATAGGGAATGATAGTAAAACACATGTATAATGAGTGTGTGTGTGGCGGGGATACTGGAGGTAGAAAGGTTTAGTATGGAGAGGAGTGGGAGAATACTGCAGATGAGGGAGATGAGAGGCAGGTAGAAAAAGGCCATGTGGAAACCTCATAACCTAATTTAAAATGTGATGTAAGAGAAGAGAGATAATAGTCTGCATGGCTGGATACTGTTGCTCACAAGAACGGTAGTTCCAGTGTGGTACCTCCGTCACTGTTGGTCAGGGAGATCCAACAGGCCTCCAGAACAATACAGACTCTTATGTAGTCCTCTTGGTTACTTACCCACCAGAACTAGATCATAAGATCCAGTTGCTGAAGACACCACCTATCTTGGTTGTTAAGCAGTAAAGAAATCAGGCTAAAACAGAGCTGAAAATTTTTTCCTTGCTAGCTAGCTATCACAATGCTGGAAGGTGCTACACAGGCTGCAGGGAAAGAAGAGACATCAACATCTTAGCCACCACGAGATCTTCAAACTAAGTTACCAATCTGTCAGGCAAGATGAGCCAACCTGTCCAATAGTGGTATGACTGTTAGGAGGATAACCAATCAAATCTTCACTTGGGTCTGAGGTCCACTCTGCAGGAAGGAATCCATGCCTGGTACTGCAAACCCACTCAAAACACTTGACTGGGTAAACCATAGGCCTTACAAAGGAGAAACTTACTGCCATCACTTAGTTAGATTCATATAGTATCAAAGTGCCCTCCAAATATATATTTTTTAATCTTTGGTTTTTAAGAGACAGGGTTTTTTTTGTGTGTGTGTGTAGACCTGATTGTCCTGGAACCCTCTCTGTAGACCAGGCTGGTCTCAAACTCACAGAGATCTTCTTACCTCTGCCTCCCAAGTGTTGAGATTAAAGGCATGCACTATCACCACCCGGCCCAAATATCTATTTTTATATACAAAGAGGAAATGCCCCTCTCATCCTTAGAGAAGCTTCCCTTTGCAGTGAATGGAGGTAAACCCACAAACTCATGGCTACCCAAGTTGCTAAGAGTACATGCTAGATAGTTGAGTGCTCAATCCTAAACAAGACTTTTAGATCTTTCCCTGTAAAGCTTAGGGAACAACATCACAGAAGGGGTGGAAAGAATGTAAGAGCTGGTATAGCTATGTGATCTCCAGCCCAGTCAGTGATGGCCAAAAATCTGATGGCCAATAAGCTGAGGCAGTATTAGAAGGTAGGACATCTGGCAGAAAAGGAGAGAGGGAGGGGGAGGGGAAGGGGGAGGTGGAGGGGAGGGGGAAGGGGAGGAGAAAGAGGAGGGGGAGGGGAAGGGGACGGGGACAGGGACGGGACGGGGACGGAGGAGACGGGACGGAGGAGACGGAGGAGACGGAGGAGACAGACGGAGGAGACAGACGGAGGAGACGGAGACGGAGACGGAGACGGAGACGGAGACGGAGACGGAGACGGAGACGGAGACGGAGACGGAGACGGAGACGGAGACGGAGACGGAGACGGAGACGGAGACGGAGACGGAGACGGAGACGGGGGAGACGGGGGAGACGGAGACGGAGACGGAGACGGAGATGGAGGAGACGGGGAGGAGACGGGGAGGAGACGGGGAGGAGACAGGGAGGAGACGAGACGGGGAGGAGACGAGACGGGGAGGAGACGAGACGGGGAGGAGACGAGACGGGGAGGAGACGAGACGGGGAGGAGACGGAGGAGGAGACAGAGACAGACTGACTCTGGGGAATAGTCAGACTTGGTGGAAGACCAATATATGAAATTGAAGAGAGAGAACCAGCCATGACAGACATAGAATAGCATAAGCTGGGTAATTGAGTTGTGAGCTAGTCAGGGAACAAGCCTAGCTTAAAGCCTAGGCATTTATTGATAAAATATAAGCAAGTCTCTGAGTCCTAATTTGGGAATTGTGGTATGGGTAGGAAAGCCTGCACTTCAGTCCCAACTTTGACTCCAGAGCCAGTGACACCCAGAAGGAAGAAGAGCAGAGGGCTTCCTCTGATGGTGATGCTAGCAGTTGCAACAAGCCTGAGTTTCTGAGGTCAGGGGCTGGTTGTTATATGATGCCCAGTGACAGTGGCACTTCAGTAGTATCTTCACCAGACATGATTTTGGGAGCTACTCCTGGCTGTGTGGATATTGGAGCCTTTTTATTTTTAGTTTTGTTATTCTGAAACATTGAGTGGCTTAACATCATTTCAATACTGTTTAACCAGTTCATGTTGGCCTCTGGGAGGCAGAGGCAGGCCAATTTTGGAGTTTGAGGGCAGCCTGGTCTATAGAGTGAGTTCCAGGATAGCCAGAGCTACACTGAGAAACCCTGTCTCAAAAGCAAAAACCAAACAAAAACAATAATGACAATGACAATGAGGACAACAACAAAGAAAGGAAGAGGAAGATGAGAAAGAGGAGGAGGAGGAAGATCAATTGGAAGAAGGAGGAGGAAGGAAGAAGAAGGAAGAAGAAGGAAGAAGAAGGAAGAAGGAAGAAGAAGGAAGAAGAAGAAGAGGAGGAGGAAGAGGAGGAGGAGGAGGAAGAGGAAGAGGAGGAGGAAGAGGAAGAGGAGGAGGAATTACAGCTCCAGACACTCTTCTGTATGTCTTCTGCAGCTTCCCACCTCTCCCCAGTTGCTCCTTCTCTAAGCACTCACAGTAGCTTGTGCACATGTACAATATTGCTCTTATATTCACTGTTGCCCCCGCTCTCCCATCTGCTCCGCTACACTGACAATCTGAAGGTTTTCTTTTAGAGGAAAGGTCTGCTCTTTCTCATCTGATTTGCTGACATCACACGTTTGCTGGAGAAGTAACTGAATGGATCAAACGAATGGTATAGAATTCTGTGCTCCCTCATAGTATGTAAATAGGCATCATTTTAGAGTTTTAAAAATCATTAACATTCTTGTCATAATATCACACCCATGAGGGTGTAGTAAATAAAACAGAGAAAATTTTAGAGCACTGGTTTTGTAAAGTATCAACCATAAATTCTTTGGAAATTACCCCTTTCCATGATGGTAATGGATTCTTTCTCAACCTGGTAATGGTTCCCCCTTTATGCGCTGCCAGAAAGACTTTCATTGTTATTCCAACAATTACTTTCATTTCTTTAGATGTGAAAATGTTGAAAGTGTGGCTTTGAAAATCCATTTAGGTAATATTCCCTAGAGTGCCTTAACTATTTGAGCAGAATTATATAAGAGAACTCACTTTAGAAAGAGTGAGAGGACAGATGCATCCGATGTGCTTTTAGCCTTACGTGCTAGTGAAGTTAACACAAACGTCCGTAAGAACCGTCCCTCTGGGAGACCGGGTTGGGGATCCCAGACATCGGAAGCTCTCTGGGTGTCACATGATACATTCGCAACTCCATCAGTTTCAGGCATAGGCGATGCTCAAATGGCTATTGAGGGATGCGCACATGTGTCAGGAAAGCACTAGCTGTGTTCTGCCTGTGTCACCATCTGAGGAAACATGTCTACCCTGAAAATTCCAAGTACTGATCTTAACACAGGCACTTGTTTAAATGACTCCAAGTTAACAACTATATTGTTTCGGTTCTTGGGAGAAAGTAAAGAACTAGGAACTATGAGAAATTGACATTAACATGATAAAAATTAAGCAGGCATGTTGGTGGGGACAAAGGAACAATCAGTTCACACCAGTGCGGAACAGCCTAGAACTATGTTACTGATGCTCACATGCTCGCTCGTCCTTGGCAGTTCCACCATATAGATAAGCAATTTAGATCTGCAGTCATGCAGATTCCAGCTCCTCCAGTCAAGTAGGGCAGCCAGGATGTCTTTCCTGAGGTTCTGTTTGTTAAAAAGTGTGAGTTCACAAATCTCTGCATGACAGATTGATCACACCCGGACTTCCAAGCCATCTTTCCATCTGGGTGGAGTAATTTGTTTTGTTGGTCCAGCCACCTCCAAATTCAACCTTGGGGCTACTTCCAGAGTAATTATGCTAGAAATTTGAATATGTCATTCATTACTGAAAATAGTTCTGTAGTTTCTCTTACCTTGCCTGTACAGTAAAAACTGAACTCTCTTGCTTAGAAACAAGGCTCTTCATAATAGTCTATGGGCTTCCTATTGTGCTATTTCAATTAGAGATCTTTCTTAATCAGTGGTTCTTAACCTGTGGGTCTTGGCCTTTTTGGCGGTGGGATATCAGGTATTCTTTATATCAAATGTTTAAGATTCGTAATAGTAGAAAAATTATAACTGTGAAGTAGCAATGCAATAATTTTATGGTTGGGGGGGTCCCCTCAACATGAGGAACTATATTAAAGAGTTGCAGCACTAGAAGGTTGAGAACCACTGCTCTGAACATTTTCTAACTCACTCACATTTCCCGACTGGAGTCCCTCTATGTAGATCCCCTGTTCCTTTATGCCTCATTAATGACTTCAAATCCTATAACACTTGCTCACTCATCACCTCCTTTGAAAGAAATGTTCTGACTCAGTGGTTAAAAAATGTCCTTTTCCTATGCCAAGAACATACTGCTAACTCTTATCACGTAGTTAAGGTTCTCGAGAGCAGATAGCTGTAGAGCTAGGAACTAGGAGTTATTGACATTATTGTGATCAAAACTACACTCATGTTGGTAAGGACCCACCTCTAAAATCAAACAAAAATAAAAAGAAATTAAGTTGCTAGAGGATATGCATGCATAAATTATTTGCCCAGGTATATTTAAACATGGGAGAAAACGTGTGTTAATTTTATTTTTATTTATTTAAAGAAGTAGTTTTTTTGTTTGTTTGTTTTGTTTTTAAGATTGGGTCTAGGTTGGGTCTTATGCCAGGCAGAGGTAGCACACGTCTTTAATCCCAGCACTAGGGAGGCAGAGGCAGGTGGATATCTGAGTTTGAAGTCACCCTGGTCTATAGAACAAGTTCCAGGACAGCCAGGAATACACACAAAACCCTGAAATAAAACCAAAAATAAAATAAAGATTGGGTTTATTTTTTTTTTTTTATGTATCCCAGGCTGGCCTTAAATTAAGTGTGAAATCAAAGACCACCTTGAACTTTCTGATCTTTCTGTCTCTGCCTCTTGAGTCTTGATGTTATAGGCATGTGTATGCATGTCCTGTTTGTGTGGTGATAGCACTCTGCTAACTGAATGACACTCCCCAGCCAAGGCCATTTTTTCAATATAAAAATATGAACAGAAAAATTTAAATACTAAACTTTAGAGATTGCTGGAAGGAGTGAGAGGTAGGGAGATTGGGAAAGGAGGTAAGGAAAGGGAATGAAGTTAAATCGTGAATTACCCAACTCCCATCCTCCATTAATGTTGAATGTGGGTGAAGGAGGAATGTCAACCATGTCAGCTGTGTCCTGCTGATGGGCATTTGCCAAGGATAGGTAGCTTGTTTCCTCTGGAGACACTGCACTTGAGTCAGGTTTTGTGGTATTCTTCCTATTGTGAAGTAGTTGATTGTAGATTGGGTAGTGAGCACTGTCCTTCCTTTCTGTAATGTGAGGGTCTTAAGTATAGCAAAGATAGGGGGTCTGGACAGATGGCTCAGTAGTCAAGAGCATGAATTGCTCTTCCAGAGGATGCAGGTTTGATTCTCAGCACACATGTCAACAACAGCTCACAACCACATGTAACTCCAGTCCCAGGTGATCCCAACACCCTCTTCTGGGTGGCATCAGGCACACACACGGTGCACAGACATATACAAACAAACACTTACACACACAAAATAAATAAAAAAATGAAAAATGACCCAGATGGTGGTGGTATGCACCTTTAATCTCAGCACTAGAAGAGGCAGAGGTAGGCAGATCTCTGAGCTCAAAGCCAGCCTGGTCTACAGAGTGAATTCCAGGACAGCCAGCCAGAGAAATCCTTTCTCAAACAAAAAAGAAAAGAAAACAGAACGAAACAATTTTAAAAGTACAGCAAAGACACATTATTTAAATTCTAAATCTATACTATTTGTAGTGTATCATACCTTAAAACTACTTAGTTAATATAAAAATTAAAAAGTTGAGAAATAGCGGTTCTAGAAATATATTTTAATAAAAAGCAAGTGTCCGACTCCACAATTTCACCACCCCCTAATTGGGCAATTACCAATGTCAATATCTTGAAAATTTGTATAAGCATATGTGTGTAGCCACAGATGTTTTGGCCATATAAACACATTTTAACAATACTGTACATATTATTTGATGACCTACATATTTTTTTATTGTCTATATGTTCAGTACATTTTTCCATTTAAGTATACAAAAAGCTATTCTAGTCTTTACTGTGTGATGCGTTTTTGTAGTAATCAAACTACCTAATTATCTAGCTATTCTCCATTGGGGTGTGTTAGTGTGTCAACTTCTCCTGGTGCAACTTTAAGGGCTTGTTCCACTACTTTCTACAGCTACAGTTGCAAGGCCAAGGGGTGCATACATTTTGGATGATGCTTAAACCATCTTCTTAAAATTAGATGATACATACTTATAAATATCAAAGTATGGCTCAAAGCTGAAAAGAGTTCCATTATCCTCAAAAGAGTCACAATGGTTTTTTCATATTATTAATGACCTAACATGCCATAGGCTTTACCACTCAAGAAATGGGTGGTTGCAGCAGGTGCCTAGTAAACAAAGAGTTGAGACAGTGACCATAGCATTATTACTTTGTCTGCAGGAGAACTTGGGTTCTGAACCACATGAGCCAACCAGGCTCCAGAAGACCGCCTTCTACACTTAGCTGCCTTCCCAGAAAAATTTAGTTTCTGAGAAAAGCTTGTCTATGGACAGAAAGTGAGGAGGAGGAAACAAGAGCCTGTGGGCTGCCTAATATTTACTCTTGCTATAAAGTAGTGGGTTGACATTCTAGGAAGTATTTTGTAAGTGTGGTCCTTATGAGTCAGGTTGCTGAAGCCGTTGTGCCCATTAAGTGTTAGCGAACACCAAAAGACCACCAAGGAGCAGATTCTGATGCAATCGCATTAGAGTCTCTTTATTCAAGCTAGCTTGGGTCACACCACCATCTCTGATGCAGCAGGACAGGAAGGTGAAGCCCTGAGCTCTCAGCAGGACAAAGTTTTATAGGAAATGGCAAGCAGGTGAGGGAATTTCTAGCCTGACACTCAACTGAGTGGGGGGCTATTATGGAATTTTGTTGCCCTTTAAAATAATTGGCTGGTGCTGGGAGTTAAACCATAAACTTAACTTCTGCTTTCCTCCTGATTGGTAGTTGTTAGGAAGTGAAGTGCCAGGGTAGGCTTGTAACCTGGAGGCATAGGTTTGTTGAACAGTAACCTGGAGATGCAGTTTTGTTGGGGAGTAACCTGGAAACTGGTGCTAGAGAGGTCAACCCAGGTAAAGTTCTCTAAGATGGAGTCTGAACCCAAGCTCTGGTCTCTCGAAGCCTGTTCAGGTGTTCCCGAGAACAGAAGTAAGAACTGAGCCCACTTCTGAGGATGAAGGATGTGAATGAGATCAGCACAAAAACATCCCACAGATACTAATTCAATGGTGATGTTTTTGTTTTTTTAAAGATAATTTGGTTTTTTATTTTTAAATTATATTTATTTAGTACATTTTTCAAGACAGGCTCTCACTGTGTAGCCTTGGCTAGCCTGAAATTTGCTATGTAGAACAGGCTGGCCTCAAACTCACTGAGCTCTGCCTGCCTTTGCTTCCAGAGGAAAGGATTAAAGGATTGTGTCACCACTCTGGGTTCCAATGGCGATATTTTATAAATGCTTCATCTTAGAAGGCAAAGGTACTTACTATCTCTGTCTTATCATGCTAGAGGGCTCAGCATGGAAAGGTAAGAAAAATGTTTATATGATAATTGAGAGAGAAAACACAGGGGCTGGAGGTGTAGTTCAATGGCAGGCTGCTTGCCTAGCATGGTTGAGCCTCAGGGTTTGATCTCTAATACAGCAACAACAACCACAGTCACAACAGTGCTGTATGATATGTATAGCCAAATAGAGAGTCACAAACTCTCTATGGATAAGTTACTAGAACTCATCAAATTTCCCGGATGTAATGAGAAACTGTTATACACAAATTGCTAATAGCATTTTTAAAAACAGAATCTGGGGCTAAGGAGGTGTATTAGTCAGAGTTCTCTAAAGTCACAGAACTTATGGAATGTCTCTATATATTAAGGGAAATTATTAGAATGACTTGCAGTCCGTAGTCCAACTAACCCAACAATGGGCAGCTGTAAATGGGAATTCTAAGAATCTAGTAGTTGCTCAGTCCCACGAAGTTAGGTGTTTCAGCTGGTCTTCTGTATAAACTGGAATCCTGAAGAAGTAGGTTCCAACAGATGTGCTGGCAGGTAAGTGCAAGGTGAAGAAGGGTGAGCCTTCCTTCTTCCAATGTATATAGGCCTCCATCAGAAGGTGTGACCCAGATTAAATTATGTACCACCATGCCTGGATTTAGAATTTTCCCTGTTCCAGACTGGCCTTGAACTCAGAGATCTGCTTGTGTCAGTCTCCTGGGATTAAAGGCATGTACTTGTTGTAGTTAATAATCTGCTCTATTCTCCCTGGCTGTGGTGTGAGCGCGCGCGCGCGCGCGCGCGTGTGTGTGTGTGTGTGTGTGTGTGTGTGTGTGTGTGTGTGTGTCTCACACACACACACACACACACACACACACACACAGCCTTATATTTAATATGCCTTAATCAGTCCAATGGTTGGGCCACTCCCAAATTTCCACATTGCTAACACCTCACCTCCAATACTCCTGAGTTATTACTTGCTAAAATCTATATTTTATCTTTGCTACCCTAGACCCAATGGGGGTGGGAGGGCTGGGGCTGCTCTTCCCTGGCTCCTACATGATTATAAGCTTTCCCTTCTCTCAAGCCTGGATCTTTTTCCTTTCCTGGCAATGATGATTCTCCTCTTCCTGTACCCTTGCCCTTGAATCCTAAAGTCCTGCCTCTGTCTCTCTACCCAGCCATTGGCCTCCAGCAACTTTGTTTACCAACCAGAACCCCCCAGGACCTCACATGTGGGATTCTCATACAATTCCCAAATAATATAATGCAAGCAATAAACCAAATCCACAACATGCACTATCTTGCCTTGGCCGAAGCTTTTCATGGCCACTAAACCTCAAGATCTGGATCCAAAGCACATGTGATCCCATGGCAATTATCTGGGTCAGAAGCCAGTGTCTTTCAGCCTCAAGGTCTGGATCACAGGTGTGCCCTCCATTTCTGGATTGTAGTTCATTCCAGATGTAGTCAAGCTGACAACCAGGAAGAGCCATCACAGGAAGCTTTTCATTAGATACAGTGAAGTGGAAATTTCTGGTTTCTTTGGAGACTCAGTTGTGTCATGTGATGTTTTTCTGGAAGCTGTCTCATGAAAGGGCGTGTGATGTGCTGGAGCAGATGTTTGAGAGGGTGTGTAATGTTTAGAAAGGATATAAATACAACCTCACAGAGAATGTTCTTGCATTGGTTTGCCTTGCAATGCTTTGCTGGTCTTTGTTAGTGACACTCTTGCATTGGTTTGCCTTGCAATGCTTTGCTAGTCTTCACTGATCTTTGCTTGTTGTGACTTTGTAGAGAAAAATGTGCCAAAGAACTTCCTGCTGTTTTGGCTGCTTCTTCCCAGGACTCATGCGGATTCAGCAGAGCCTCTTGGTTTCTTCTGGATTGAGCTACTACTACTAATTCAAGTTTGGTGTTTGCAATTAGACTTGACTGCCACTACTAATTTGTGTCTGGGATTGCTTCAAAGAACTACTTCTAAACAGGCCCACACCCCCTCTTTCCTATTAACCTTTATTCTCTCCTACCTTTGGTTGGTGGGCTAGAAGGGAGGTTGAAGGATTTAAAAACCTTTATTTAAATAGGTTTTGAAAAATCTAAGCCTACAATAGTGTCAGCCATAGAAGCTTACAGATCAGAATTCAGCTCCCTAAGACACACACACACACACACACACACACACACACACTGAGTACAAGATTCATTAGATATGTTTTGTTTTGTTTTGTTTTTAAAGATTTTACTTATATGAGTGCTTTGCCTGCATATATGTTTTTGTACCACATATATGTCTGGTGCCAGTGGAGGCCAAATGAGGGCCTTGGATCTCCTGAAACTAGAGTTTCAGGTGGTTGTGAGCTGCCATGTAGGTCCTAGAAACTGAATCTGGATCCTCTGCAAAATCAGCCAGTATTCTTAACTACTGAGTCATCTCTTCAGACCATGGTTTATTTTATTTTGTTTTATTTTCATAGGATCTTATTCTGTAGCCCAGGTTGCCTTTGAATTTTGGGCAATACTTCTGCTTCAGCGTTTGCATTACAGGTATGAGCCACTGTGATCAACAATTAGGAATAAATTAACAAGAAATAGACAAGAGATTATAGAGGAAAAATCATACATCTTTACCAAAAGACACTTGAGCAAAAATAAATAGCTTTACTACATCTACCAACAGGAAATTTTGATATGATAAATGTTTTTATTTTCCATGAAAGAAAAACTACAAACTGAATGAGTTTCCAATAGCAACCTAAGCAGGTCAAAGAGTGTGTTTCTTGCATCCCTATATCTCCTGTTTGAAAGTCCTCTTGCCCTGGCCCTTGGAGGATTTAATAAGACCCTAGGGAAGGCCAGGGGTGGAGGGAATGAAGGGACAAGAGACACAAAGAAGGAGCACAGGTCTGAATGTCTGAGAGTGCTCAAACTTTATTGTTCAGGCCACTGTTATAAAGACAAGCAGGCAGGAAGGTCATCTAACAGTCAGGGTCCAGGGCCATCCCATAATTGCAAAGTTCTCTATGCCCACAAGCATTCCTTAACCCAAACCACTTATCTAAATATTTTCTCACAAGTAAGAGGGCAATAAAACATTTCTCGGCTCAAGTTGCTTATGTGGCTAATATTTTCTCTCAGGCAGGAGGGCAATAAAGCATTCCTTAACTCAGACTATTTATCTAATTGGTATTCTTCCTCAGGCAGGAAGGCAATAAAGTCTTGGCATCCTCTTCAACAGGGACTGTGCCTTTCTTGTGTTCACCACCTATAAGATAGTGTCTTAGGTAGAGTATTTATTGCTGTGAAGAGATGCTATGACCAAGGCAACTCTTAAAAGAAACCATTCCGTTAGGGCTGGCTTACAGTCTCAGAGGTTCAGTCCATTATCATCATGGTGTCCAGGCAGACAAGGTACTGGAAGAGCTGAGAGTTCTTACATCTTGATCCAAAGGCAGCCGGGTGGAGACTCTCTTCCACACTGGGCAAAATTTGAGCACTAGGAAAACACAAAGCTCTACCTGCACAATGACACACTTCCTCCAACAAGGCCACACCTCCTAATAGTGCCACTTCCCAAGCATATTCAAGCCAACATAGTTTTCTCTGTGTGTCATATTGTCTCTTCCTGGGCAGTTTCTCTCTCTCTCTCTCTCTCTCTCTCTCTCTCTCTCTCTCTCTCTCTCT
>JANHMN010000007.1:68078427-68101315 GCA_030674055.1 Rhabdomys pumilio
TCTCTCTCTCTCTCTCTCTCTCTCTCTCTCTCTCTCTCTCTCTCTCTTTGTTTTTTATTTTGTTTTGTTTTGGTTTTTTTTGTTTTGGTTTTTGTTTTTCAAGACAGGGTTTCTCTGTGTAGCCTGGCTGTCCTGGAACTCACTCTGTAGACCAGGCTGGCCTCGAACTTAGAAATCTACCTGCCTCTGCCTCCCAAGTGCTGGGATTAAAGGCATGCATCTGGTAATTTGTCCTTTCCTTTCAGGTGGTATCTCTTACTCATTGCTACTCTCTAGGTTGTGTCTTTGACTTCTGCTTGGCCTCTCAGTGCTCCTGATACTATGGTAACTGGGACTTTGTGTTGAGGGTCCCCTGTGCATCTCTGGTTGAACCCTTGTTGATACACGTTTAGTTTTAGATTCTTCAATTTTGTCTTCTGTGACAAACTGAGGCATAGCAATGCTATGAACATGGCTGCGGCCTCAGAAGAGTCAGAATCTCTGACTGAAGAATTTGTTTTTCACAAATGGTGGAAACTGTAAGGTGGATTTGTTTCTTCCAAGAATATGAACAATTTCCATCAATCCAGTCAAGCAGACACATGACGACCCGACTGTTAAATGAGATTTCTTGTTTGGGGAGATGCTGGTTCTTCTTTAGGAAGACAGAGTAGCAGGGAATCAAAATATGGACTGAAGCTTTAACGTTATTGGTCTAAACTGTGTTTTAAAAACAATAGTGTGTTTATAAATTAAAATACTTCAGGGACTGGAGAGATGACTCAGAGGTTAAGAGCACAAGCTGCTCTTCCAGAGGTCTAGAGTTCAATTCCCAGCATTCACATGGTGGCTTATAACCATCTATAATGAGATCTGGTGTCCTCTTCTAGCCTGCAAGCATACATGCAAGTAGAATGCTGTATACATAATAAATAAATAAATCTTTAAAAAACACACCTATTATTTTCTTAGCATGCTTTCTATCACTGTAACAGAACACTCTGACCAAGAGCAACTTGGGGAGGAAGGATTTATTTGTCTTACAGGTCACAGGTTACTTTGCTGACTTGTTCCTCGTGGCTTGCTCAGCCTGCTTTCATATACAACTCAAGACTATCTGCCCAGGAGAACCACTGGCCACAGTAGGCTGGGCACTCCCACATTAACCATTAATCAAGAAGAATGTCCCCCACAGACTTGCTGACAGGCCAATCTGACGGAGGTATTTTCTTAATTGAGGTTCCTTTTCCTCAGTGACCCTAACCTGTGTCAAGCTGGCACTCAAAAACAATTTAGAAAATACAGAAAAGCTGGGTGGTGGTGGCACACGCCTTTAATCCCAGCACTTGGGAGGCAGAGGCGGATTTCTGAGTTCGAGGCTAGCTTGGTCTACAGAGTGAGTTCCAGGACAGCCAGGGCTACACAGAGAAACTCTGTCTAGAAAAAAAAAAATACAGAAAAGACTACACTTAAATTTGAAATAATAGTAAGTATATTCTCCCTTAAAAAGGGAATTTGTTTATGTTGTAGGATCCTGGTGATACACCAGCCAAAAATAAAGACATCAAAAATAAAGACAAAAATAAAAAAAAATAAAGACCTTTCAATATTTCAAAGCTTAGGCCTTAGCTGGGCAGACTCTAGCTATACCTTCCAGGCCTGTGGTCAAGTCTCTCTCCTCTCCTGTCTCCTGGCAAAAAGATCTTCCTCTTTCTTCTTCCCAGAGTCCCTTATGCAGACGTCATAAGGAGTGGTTGCCTCAAGGCCCACAGCCCTGAACACCACAGCAGACAGTGTGTCAGCGGGGGCTATAGCATTGTTCCACGCAGCAGAAGGTCTCCGAAGCTCTGCACACTTGTGGTCACCCGCTTTCACCTCCATGGCAGCCATAAAAAAGAAATTAGGGAAATGATGTTAACAGATTTGAGAGCTGTGAACAGAGTAATCCAACCTGTGTCCATTACAGCCTGGAGTTCCTTTATCTTCTTTATTAAGTTAGAGAAGCTTAATAAAGCTTCTTTAGAAGCTAAAGTTTATACCTCATACCATTGATATATTCAGAGTTTCAATGGGCTTCTGATGCTAAAGGGCATAGGGTCCTTTAAAGGGCCAGGCATACAAACCAAATCATTAAACAGGCTTATGTAAGAACTCTGTGAAGCAAATTACTCGTATCTGGGGCATCTTGTTTATTTGTGTTATGTTGTATGTATCCTGCTCTTTGCTGATAAGGAAACTGAAGTAAGGATCTAATGAATTAAACAAGAAGCCCTAGTTAAGCTTGCTATTGGAACAGTGCAAAAAGCCTCACGTTGCTACGAATTTATTTGTGTACGAATCTATTAGGGCATTGAGTTTTCTGCTTCACTGATTATAAATTGTTAAGTGTGTCATTGTTGCCAAACACCTTTTCTATAGAGCCTTGCCCATGTGAAATGTAAATCTATGTGGACAAAGTCTTAGGATAGTGGTTCTCAACCTTCCTAATGCTGTGACCCTTTACCCTCAACCATACATCATTTTTGTTACTAATTCATAACTTTGCTACTGTTATGAATCGTAATGTAAATATCTATGTTTTATGATGAATGGTCTTAGGAAATCCCTGTGAAAGGGTCATTTGACCCCCAGGGGTCTCGATCCACAGGTTGAGAACCACTGTCTGAGCCAGTCATGGGAGTTAATAAAAACAATTGTAGTTGGTGGTGGTGGTTCACAAACTACTTTTCATTTGTTGCATGGAAATATATGCACGTTTAATCCAAAGCATTATCTCTCAGCTAAGGACCATTCAGTGTGGTCTCTTGAGTTCAGGGTGACAAACACTAGATCTGTAATCTTCCTTCTGCAGTGGTTTAAAAACAAAATAAATTGTAACAGTTCTGAGAATTTATGGACCAATAATTCAATGAGGAGCTTTGTTTCCACAATATATTAAAAAGAAAACAAGTGACCAAGGCATTCTGAGCTGAGAAACTGGCTGTTGAAAGAGGTTATCATACCATAACCACAGTGACTTTCACTGATAACATGTCCCCAAAGTAGCCATTCCCCTTCTGGTGGCATAGGGTTTATCTTTGAGTCAACTTCCCCCTTCCCAGCTTCTCTGGCCTAGGATTAGTGCTAGTCCTCCTCTTCTTCCTCCTTCTCCATCCTCCCTCTCCTCCTCTATTTCTACAGCTAGATCCACTCAAAGTGTACACTCACCGACCCAACAAGCACAGGGGCTTGGGCCTTGGCCAAGCCACTTCTCTTGTTCTTCAAGCAAACCTATGGAATGTTGGCTTAAGATGACAATAGAGTTTTTGTTTTGTTTTATTTATTTTTGAAAAAAAAAATAGAATCATTTTATTCCAGATAGAGTGTTGGACAAATTATCTTTTAAAAACTAGAATATACTATGGACATTTCTTCCTATCTAGTCACACAATGCTTTCCTTACCACTTTTTTTTCCTTCCCTTTCTCCTCTTCTTCCTTCTCCTCTTCCTCTTCCTTCTCTTTCTCTTCCTCCTTTTCCTTCTCATTAATGCAGCTGGCTATAACTTTAAGAAATAGCAACTCTCATGCTAAGTAACTGAGGTGTCTGTATGGTGCTTTGCTGTGACAGGATGGGGCAAGCCTGGTGTTGGTTTCAAAAAGTTGGTGGCCAGGGAACTCTCCCAGAATGCATTTGGACTCTGGGCACGGTCTGGGAGTGACAGGAATGTAAAGAGGGCATCCAGGGAGATGACAGAATGCTGCTGTAACTGTCAGCTCTTCTGTGTCTTCACTTGGGAAGGTATCCCCAGACCAGCTAGAGTGGGTCCTTAGTTCTAGCCGGAGGAATCTGTAGCAGTAAGGAGGCTGTTTGTGCACGTGCTTGATTCAGACTTTAGGCCTTAGCTTAAAAGCTGGCTCTGCAGTTAGTCAGGTGTTCTTAGGAGACAAATAGCACAATTAAGGAAAAGCTGAGCTTGGGAAAGGATGCAATGTATAACCTGACTGGCTGTGCTTCTGCCAGGTTGCCTTCATTCCCCAGTCTATGCACTCCATATTCTTTGCACTCTTTCCAGTTGACAGGTATGTGCCCAGGCACCTGCTGGTCCTGTCCCACCCCATGTGCCATGCATGGACTCATAATGCACATCCATAGGATGCAGCAGGGCTCTGCAGCCTGACTCCAAGTCTGACTTCTCTTTCTTCCTTCCTTCCTTCCTTCCTTCCTTCCTTTCTTTCTTTTTTTTTTTTTTTGTTTTGTTTTTCAAGACAGGGTTTCTCTGTGTAGCCCTGGCTGTCCTGAAACTCACTCAGTAGACTAGGCTGGCCTCGAACACAGAAATCCGCCTGCCTCTGCCTCCCAAGTGCTGAAATTAAAGGCGTGCGTCACCACTGCCCAGCAACTTCTCTTTCTTTTAAAAAATATTTATTTATTCTATGTATGTGAGTACACTGTAGCTATCTTCAGACACACCAGAAGAGGGCATCAGATCCCATTACAGATGGTTGTGAGCCACCATGTGGTTGCTGGGAATTGAACTCAGGACTTCTGGAAGAGCAGTCAGTGCTCTGCCGCAGAGCCGTCTCTCTGGTTGGTCATCCCCAACTCTCTCTTACTTGTGTAACTTCATGATTGTTTTTTCCTTATAGAACTCACTCTTTGAAGCATCACTAGTTGGAAATGAATTGGAGACGGGTGTCTTTTGTTTTTAACAAAGGACATTTAACAAAGAGCAACATTAACACTAATAATCCAAGACAAAATGTAATATGACGGGTGTATGTTAGACAGCACCAGTCTCCAGTAACAAAAATAATGAAAATTCCAAGTTTCTGAGCATCTATTTGAGTCTCTAAATGAAGCGATTTCCGTCTTCCGAGAAGAGGTGACAGAGGAGGGGTTTTCTCCCTCTCCTCTCGACCGTTGCTCTTGGGTGGTCAAAGCATGGCTCTACTCTTCTGATCTTGGTTCCTCTTTGCGCAGCTTGCCACAGGACTTTCTTTTGCTTGGGCTATTCAGGGTGGCATCATCCAGTCATTCTGGAGCAAGTGAAATGTCCCCACTATTTCCAACTTAGCTGCTGCCATTTGCCAAAGACTTCAATCCACAGAAACTGTTTAGAAGTTGGAAAGAGATGCCCCCAACAACTGTATCCTATATCTGGCATTTTACCCTAAATCCACTCTCCCTGCCAATCATTTCTTACCCCCATGGTAAGCTATGTCCTTTCTTGCCAAAGCTCACAGGCATTAGTTCTCCAAAAAATGTCTTTTGCAGTCTCTCCACAGAGACACAGGAAGAAAGACATGGTGTTTCATTGCTAATTGACCACGTCGTAGTAGAGAAGGCCATGGATGTATGGATACAGGTTTTAGATTTGACACAAATACATCTAACAGAGACCAGTGGCTGCTATCACTGGAATGGGTAGAAAGCCAACTTTGTTTGAAAAAAAAAATCAATAATGGGGTCACCAGAAAGTCAGTGTGTGGAGGAGTGACTTAGGGTGTGGTGATGGATGAGGAAACTCATGCTTGATGCATATGAACGAGTGACAGTGCCTGCATGCATGTGCTCATGCGCATGCCTCTGTGTGTGTGTGTGTGTGTGTGTGTGTGTGTGTGTGTGTGTGTGTGTGTGTTGAGCGGTGCGGGGTGCGGGGTGCGGGGTGCGGGGTGCGGGGTGCGGGGTGCGGGGTGTGGTGTGTGTGTGTGCCTGAGACAGAGTTTTAACAAGCTGCCCAACAAGCAGACACCCGAGGGATTTCTGAGATCATCAGTCTGAACTAACACATTACCCAGGCACGTTTCCTCTTCAGATTCTTAAGTTGGTCTGTTGCCAAGCAGCCCTCCCATTTCTCTGAACCATCTTTGATTTAGGATCGTTCCAAGTCCTCACTCTCCTTTCCACGGATGACCTTCACGTTTACTTTCCTAACACGATGCCAGCCTCAGCACTCCTCGTGGTTAGCGTCTCTTTGTGCTTTCTCCTTTCCTCCATTTTTTTTTCCTCCTTAGTTGGTGAGAGGTCATCATCCGGCACCTTCGAGTTCTCATTCCTTACCACCTTGAAACACGCCTTAATGACCCGGCTGTAGAAGCCCGATACACGCACGAATGCTTCTTTATCTGATTGCTAACCTGTCTTTCTTGTTTCTTCTACAAACCTTTCTGGAAGGTCCAGAGTATGCTTGCTTGGTTGCTCCACTTTTCTTAAAACTGGAACTATCTTGTTTTGCTTGTTGAAACTGGCTTTTTTTTTTTTTAAATGAAGGATTTACATTTATTAACAGCGGAAAAAGCATTTACCCAAAGTGAACATTGCAAAATACAAAGTATCTCCATGTTCTGGGTAGTTCATTTTTGTAGCATTATCTCTACCTACATAGAATTCTGTTTTACTTATTGGGGCTTTCTCTCTCTCTCTCTCTCTCTCTCTCTCTCTCTCTCTCTCTCTCCATATATATATATATCTCACTAACCAAAGTCTTAACTTACACATCAAGATAAACAAGAATATTTAATTTAATGACTTTTGAGTAATAGTTACTATTACTATACTATTTAGTAATAGTTACTAGGGAAAACATATTACACTCATAATCTGTTGTCAATCCCTGAGTATTTTAAAATCAAATTATTTACTAAAATATAAAAACAGCAGACAAGATAGTAGCTCTGCTGGCTAGTTTTACGTCAGCTTGACACACAAACTAGAGTTATCTGAGAGGAGAGAACCTAAATTGAGAAGATGCCTCCATAAGATCCACCAGTCCTTTTCCTTTTCCTTTTCCTTTTCTTTTTTCTTTCTTCTCTTCTTCCTTTCTTTTCTTTCTTTCTCTCTCTCTTTTTAAAAAGATTTATTTATTTATTTTACATATCTCAGTACACTGTAGCTGTCTTCAGACACACCAGAAGAGGGCATCAGATCCAATTACAGATGGTTGTGAGCTACGTGTGGTTGCTGGGAATTGGACTCATGACCTCTGGAAGAGCAGTCAGTGCTCTTAACTGCTGAGCCATCTCTCCAGCCCTCATTTTTAATTACTGACTGATGGGGGTGGGCCCAGCCAATTGGACATGGTTTCATCCCTGGGCTGATGGTCCTGGTTTCTATAAGAAAGCAGGCTGAGCAAGCCATAGGGATCCACATCAGTAAGTAGCACCCTACATGGCCTCTGCATCAATCAGCTCCTGCCTCTAGGTTCCTGCCTCTAGGTTCCTGCCTCTAGGTTCCTGCCTCTAGGTTCCTGCCTCTAGGTTCCTGCCTCTAGGTTTCTGCCCTGTTTGAGTTCCTGTCTGACTTTCTTTGGTGATGACCAGAAATGTGGATGTGTAAGCCAAATTAACCCTTTCCTCTCCAACTTGCTTTTTGGTCATGGTGCTTTGTCTCAGCAATAGAAACCCTAAGTAAGACAGCAGCTTATAAGGCCAAGTCAAATGAGCCACTTTGATAAGGTTCATAGGTACTATGGTAATAACTAACATGTTAAATACACTGTATGCATGGAGAGAGAGGGAGAGGGAGAGTGTACTGCAGTATGTAAGGAAGGCTTGGCTTGAGGATTAAGGCGAAGTCTCTCACTTTGAGTCTGAACTTGCTTATACATATGAATGTAAACTGTATGTCCTGCTGGGTAAGAATAATTGATTCTAGGTTGATAGTTTTTCAATTAATCTTTGATATAATTGGACACATGGTCTCAATTTAAATAAGTAACAAAATAATAAAGGCCATCAGAGATCAATATTTGATATTCGCTGAACATTTTAGATTTTAGTATCAAAGGAACGAGAATTTTAAAGGAATGTCAAACAAGTCCATAGTAGGGTATTTTAGACAAGTAGACTTTCAATGGGTCCTTGGAACTAACAAGTGATACTTCAGGTGAATACTTTTTCAGGTAAAAAATCTGACTTATTGTTAACTGGCTTTGGGACTCCAAGTTAGGCCTCTGCTATGAATGTCTAGAACCAGAAGGCAAAACAGCTTAAAATCAAGAGAGATAAACTATCAGTTATCAGTGAACTAATTAAACACTGGGTTCAAGCACCTAGATCTCTCTCTCTCTCTCTCTCTCTCTCTCTCTCTCTCTCTCTTTCTCTCTCTGTGTGTGTGTGTTTGTGTGCGTGTACATGTCTCTCTGTGTCTGTGTATGTTTCTGAGTGTGTATGTATCTGTGTGTGTCTCTGTTTGTGTATATCTTTCTGTGTCTACATGTGTGTCTGTCTGTGTGTGTCCTTCTGTGTCTGCATGTGTGTCTCTGTGTCTGTGTGTGTTTCTCTGTATGTCTGTGTGTATGTGTCTCTGTGTGTATGTTTGTGTATATTTTTCTGTATGTTTGTGTATGTGTCTCCATGTCTCTCTGTGTGTTTTGTGTATGTCTTGTGTGTCTGTTTGTGTGTCCATGTGGGTGTCTCTGTGTGTATGTGTTTCTATGTGTGTCAGTATGTGTATATCTCTGTTTGTGTGTCTCTCTATGTCTATATGTCTCTCTGTTTGTCTAGTATATATACATCTATATGTGTGTGTCTCTCTGTGTGTTCTGTGTATGTCTCTGTGTGTCTGTGTGTATGTGTCTCTCTGTATGTGTGTTCTGTATATGTCTGTGTGTGTGCATGTGCGTGCACATGTGTATGCTCACGTGGGCATGAGTACATATAGAGGTCAGAGATGAACTTGTGAGATCAGTTTTCTCTTTCTGTCTTTCCATGAGTCTCAGGAATGGAGTTCAGGCTTGGCAACAGGCATCTTTACCTGCTGAACTATCTTGCCCAACCTTGACTGATTTTTCCAACACATAACACTCCTGACCGCGGACCATGCTCATAAATCAGGAACTGGAAGACTGAGGAGGAAGTAGGAGACACATGGATTATGGATGAGGAGAGAAATTTTTACAGTAGTTATCAAAGAAGTAAAGCTGAGTCCGGTATACCAGGACATGAGTCATGGTTCCTTTGGAGATGAATAAACTAGACAGAATTGGCCCCTCGGTTTCCAGAATCAGACCAGTGAGTTGTGTCCATTCTGATGTGTTCAGCTGTAGTACTGCCTTGGAGGATAAATGACCATGTGGGTTTTGTCCCCAGGAAAGGGCTTAGACAAATATCTTAGAGCCTATAGAGAAGCTTTCTCTTACTTAATCTGCTGGACATATTGTGAGTGCTTAAAAATGTAGCTCTGGTTAGACCCTAGTTAGATTCCCATTGCAAAAATTAATTAATTAAAAATCACTATACAAAAGTAAGACACGGGAAGGAATATTCATAAAAATCTCAAATATCTCCCAACAAAATGCTGATTAGAAAGATCAGAATAGTAATTTTATAGCGGAACCATTTGGCAGCTGTCACCTCGAACTGGACAAACAGGCATGTGGCTTCCTGATTCCACGAATGTAGAAGGGTCCAATATCACTTCTGAAATATGTCTGACAAAAATGCATAGCTTGAATTTAATCATAAAGAAACAACAGACAATCAAATGGGAACATTCTACAAAGCACCAAGCACCTACTCTAGTAAGAACAAATAAGGACTTTTGTGAGGCGGGTTTACCTTGTCAAGTCTGATAGCATGAGTTCTGGCCCTGGGACCCACGCAGTGAAAGGAGAGAACCAGTTCCTACAGGATAGCCTCTGACCTCCATACCAGAGTCATGGCATACACGTGCCCCTTTACACACACACACACACACACACACACACACACACACACACACACACACGAATAAATAACTATAATTTTAGAACGTCAAGATCACAAAAGACAAAAGAAGAAAATTTGCATCGAAATAAAGAAAATTAAACATTAGAACTAAATGTGGTCTTGGTATAGGTTATGTCAGAGTTTAAGGGTATTGGTGAAGCAATCCTGGCCAAATTTGAATAAATGTGGGTCCCAGCTTCTGCCTCTCTGCTGTCTGGATGTGGTCAGCACACAGGCAGGGCTAAGTCTGGGAAAGAGAGTCCCGCAGTCCCCCCAGTTTCCTCCAGAGGTGTCAGACATCTTTGTGTGCCAGAGGGGGGAGCCTGGGAAGGGTAAGTTCACTGAGCTCTGGTCTGGCTAGAAATGCGGAGAGTGCTACAACTCTTAAAAGAGGAATAAGGGGTTCGGGTGTCTTCCAAGTGTTACAGCTTTGTTAAAAACAGCCAGTCTCAACCGATCCTTAGCGAAATAACTTGTGTGCTTTATTCCTTACGGACAGGGATGCTATGAACCTGCGAGGTCGAGGGTGGGGGCCGTCAATGTTTTCTGTTGGCTGAAGTTAAGATAGTGATGCCCTATTGCTCAGGGAGGGATTCCAGGTGCTGCAGTAGTGACTGACTGACTGCGGTCCTGACTGCCTGCGGTCCTCTCAGCGGGAGTTACAGAGCGGTACAGAGACGGGGAGGGAACCGCTCCACTCTTGCCTCTTAGATCTCTGAGATTACCCGGGCTTGAGCACCCTCCACCTCACCAGTTCTGAAACCGACTGGTGGCCCAGCCCACATGCCCTGCAAACAAGCTTTGCAGATTAGATAACACCTTGGTTTCAGTGTCAGTGTGTCTTATACTATGGGTGTATAAAAGAATATGTATTTGGAAAGTATATACTGTAGTATATAGAGGTAAAAGCCAGCTCGTCTGTCATTTATGCTCAGATAGAAAAAAAAAAAAACTATACGTAGAAAGAGACAGAAAAAATTTTTTTAAGTAAATGTGGTAAAATATTAACACTTGGGAATTTAAGAATACTATATGGGAGCTAAATTTAATCCCAGCACTCAAGTGGCAGAGGCAGGAGGATCCCTGAGTTTGAGGCTGGCCTCACCTACATAGTGAGTTCTTGGACAGACAGAGATGGACAGCCTGACTCCATTTTAGGATTAGAAGCCATATGATTATAAGGTCAAAATAAATTCATTTCTGATTTCTGTAAAACTTAAATTTAACCATGTATCAACCCAAGGTTTTGACTTTGGCATGTTCCACACACTATACCCTGACCTGCATCCTATACCCTGATAAGTTCTGCCAAATAATTTTGAGATATTCATCCAAGTTCCTACATAATCAAAAAGAAAATCCCCCAACCCTTGAAAATCCATTAGTCTTGCAGCCTTTAAAGCTATATAAAAGTCAATGTCTCCTGTGTTCACTGCTGTTGTTTCAAACCCCACTTTAGAAAGACAGCCCTATTGGGCTGAAAATAAACTTACTCAATTAGACTAAAAGAGTTTGGATCGTTGCTCTTGTTTGGTGGGATTGACATCAGGGCTACATAGAGAAGCCTTGTTTCAAGAAACAAAAAGAAGATGAAGAAGAGGTGAGAGGAGAAGAAAAAGAGAAAGAAGAGAGGGAGGAGGAGGGGAGGAGGAGGAGAAGCAGCAGCAGAAGAAGCAGAACCAGAAGCGGGAGGGGGAGGAGGAAGAGGAAGAAGAGGAGGAAGAGGAAGAGGAAGAAGGGAAGGAGAGGGAAGAGGAAGGGGAGGAGGTAGAAGGAGGTGGAGGAAGAAAGAAAGAGAGAAAGAAAAAAGAAAGAAAGAGAAAAGAAGTCCATATGGAAATCTTTGCACTATTTTTGGGCAGTCTGAATTATTTTACAATATAAAGTTTAAAAGTATCTTATAATAACAGGGCTATTTGTTGAAGACAATGGGCACATATTAAGAGCTTTCTAAGTAACCTTCAAAGCCCTTTGTATGCATAATACCCTGTAATCTTCACATTAACCCTATGTTATGGGTAGGCTTATCTTCAAATTAAACGGAGAAGCAGGTTGAGACAGGCTGAGAAACTGGTCAAAGAGTACTTATTAGCAATGGTAGAGACACAGCAAAACCAGGGCTGTCTGATCCCCTGGATGTAATTATGGAGGATGCTGGGCAGTTCAGCTCTCAGGGGGCATTTCTCGGTGATATCACGGTATATAAACATACTCAGGTGGCTCTTCTGAGACTTACCACAAAAAGGCAGGTAAGAGACTAAAGTAACTTATTTCTCCCTCAGTCCTTGTCTTTCTGAATGCAAGCAGGTAAAGCCCACAGACTAATTCTAGCTAATAAAAGGCCAGTAGAGGTGATATGACCCATTGCGGCGATGGTCAAGCATGTAGGGGTCAAAGTGCTTTCCCCAAGCTCTGGCTTCCCCTTCTAACGCATGAGTCGAAGTGGAGAGCCTCAGATTGAAAATGGCCTGTACCCTGGAGACGCTGCAAGGTGGAAAGAGGCCTCAAAACCCACCTGCTCCTGGATTTTGAGTAGAACTAAACCTGCTAATTGAAACTATTGAGGTGTGGGTGTCTACTGAGGAGATCCTACCCTTTCCTACACCGGCCGAAGGGCCTGAAGGGCTGCAAGAGCTTGATTGACAACTCAATGAATGAAGTAACTGGGAGTGAGTCTAAGGAGAGAAACCAGGGAGGCAGAGAGGACTCTGTGAATTGGAGATGTATGCTGAGTTCTGAGAGAAGAGCTGCGATCTACCCAGGTCAGTATCATTAGGGATAACACTGCCAGAGCTTAACTAAATGCTGCTTTCAAGAAAATCTGAAAACCTAGATTTAAGATGAGGACTCTCAATTATTAACATACAAAGAACAAAGCTGAGCACCCGGCATCTTTGCTAGCCCCCAGGCATCCTAGGTGTGTTGCTGTCTCCTGTGCCTTCTGCCTGAGGCTCCCACAGCCTAATTCCTTCTCTTTAGATCTTTGCCAAATTCTACCTTCTCCATGGCAAACTCTTCCCAGGCTCACCCCTTTAAACCACACCTCTTCTGTCCTATGGCATACTCTCCTGATTTGGGATGTTTCTTTTTCTCCATATTATTTATCATCTTAAAAAACAATAGGCTTTAGGTGGAATCCCACCACTTTGGAGTCTGGAACAGGAGGATCTTGAGTTTATAGACACCCTGGGCTATACAGGGAGAGCTTGTTTTTTTTTTTTTTTTTAAAAATTAAATTAGATTAAATCACAGACTTTAAAGACTTACTGATTGGCCTGCCCTGAACAATAAAATTATATGAGGTGAGGTTAATCTTCTGCTTGCCCAGAGCTGTATGCCAAGCAGCTCCTGGAGCATCTGCTGACACAGGAATATGCAACAAGTGTTTCCTAAGTAAATGATTTTAACGGGAACCTTACTGTGCGGGCTGGACAGGCACTTCTGTGAGATCTGACTCAACCCATGCACCATTCACTTACAGATTCTGTTTCAGATCCTTATGGAACGGGTGCTGGGAGAAAGTGCAATTTAAGGTGGAAGCCATATCCTGCCTCCAACAACGTCAATGTTTGGTTTATCCTGTTCTGTGAAACGAGCCACGGTAGACGTGAGGAAAAGGTTTGTGAGGTTTAGAGAGCCCCATGTTTGCCTGTGCCTTCCCAGGACACACTGACAGACTTGTTGTCCTCCTGTCCCTCTCAGGGATTCTGGATTGTTCCTACCTGCATTTCTCCTTCAGTACTTGCTCACGGCCAACCCTGGTCTCCACAGTCCTAAGAGACAGGTACTTCCTGTCCTTAATAAGTCAGCTCGGTTCCGAACTGTGAATGAAGATCTGATCAAGGCAACGTGGCTCTGAGTAAGCTCTTCATATGCTTTCTTACGTTTTCATCTTAATTTTATTTGTATGTGTGTGGGTGCTTCATTTGTACCTGTGTCTGTGCACCTCCTGAAGTCTTGTGCCCTTAGAGATCAGAAGAGAACATCAAATTCCTTGGAGCTGGAGTTGCCTCTGGTTGTGAGCCACTGTGCAGGTGCTGGGAACTGAACCTGGGTCTTCCATAAAAGTAGCCAGTGCTCTTGATTGCTGAGCCATCTCTCCAGCCCCATTTTCATATGTGTTTATAATTCCCAGACTCTCTACTTATAGAAATGAAGGGGTTAAATTGAAGTGGGCTCAAAAATCTCATCAAGGACTTACATATTTTAGATTTTTAAATAAAGATTTATTTATTTTAGTGTGTGTGTGTGTGTGTGTGTGTGTGTGTGTGTGATGTGTACTTGAGTGTATGTATATAAACCACATGTGTGCCAGTGAAGGCCAGACGAGAGCGTTGGATGCCCTGGAACTGGAATTGCAGGTGGTTATGAGCCACTGTGGAGGTGCTGGGAACTGAACTTGGATCCTCTGCTAAAGTAGACTTTGCTCTTAACCAACATTTAGGAATTCTAACAAATTTAAAGCTCCAGATCTGCGGAACACACAGTTTAAGAAAAGACCTGAAATGAACCTAGTGCACTGCCTGCCTCCCGCGCTGACCCTAACTGCTGGTGCCAGCCGTCCACACCTTCCCTGTGGCTAGTTGTTCCTGCCACATGCTCAGGAGTGGTTCTTGTTAGCAGAGCTGTTTGTATTTCATTTGTAGTAACTCCAAATACATTCTCCAAAGCCATCCTTGTACTTCTCTCTGACCCCAGTGAGTGTTGTCTCCTCCTAACCCTGCTCTGGGCCTTACTGATCATATTAACCTGCAGCCTACAGACCTTTCAACGTCTTATGGCATTGCAGGGCTTTATCATTCTTCTCTGTCTCTGCCTATTTTTCTAGGGCATTGGTAGAAATTTTTTACACTGTCAGCTTAGGTCAGAAAACTGTATCACTTTATTTTCTTCACATATTTTTATTTTTATACATATGGGTGTTTAACCAGCATTTATGAAGGTGTTGGGAACAGAACTCTGGAGCAGGTCCTCTGTTAGAGCAGCCGGTGCTCTTGACTGCTGAGCTTCCACCTCTCCCACCCAGCTGCACTTCTTCTTCTGAAAAATCTTATAGAATGTGATTAAAGTACCAGGTTGACAGGCTGAAGGCTTGGTCACTTACCAAACAAAAGTCCTGGACATCGTATCCAGAGCCAGATATTTGGAAAGGACCCTCTAGCTCAGAGCACGCTAGTTAAACATTATCATTTGCCTAGACCATGCAGCTGCTGGGTCTTACCTGGGTGTAAAAATAAGGATAGAGTTTATGTCTATGTCATGTTCTCAAAGTGCTAGGGACTTATCAATGTTCTATGTAAATAGATTTGCACGAGACAGTTTTGCTCTTTAGTCTAGAATACTCTTTTTGAGAAAATCAATATTCTCCTTCATCTTCACATCTGCTCAGACTAACTTCTCTCTGGAACAGTTCTGATCACCTCATGCCTCAGTCCCCACAGCTCCCCCTTTTCTGCTTCACTCTGGTTCCCTCAGCACATTGAATCTTTAGCGCACTAAGCCATTCTGTTTACATACTGATAGACATTTGTGGCTCAGCAGTTTTCATAGCAATAGGATGCTGTGGTTCTGTCTTTCTGCCCTAACTAGATACAAGCTCTAAAAAGGGAACATCTTTTTTTTTTTTTCCTGTTTGTGGTTATCTCTCAAGCCCTAGAGTATACATACAGAACAATGGGGAATGAACAAATGACCCTCATTTTACAGATAGAGAAGCAGTCAAAAGACTCCCTCCTCCTATAGCCAGCGAGGGCTCGAACCTTGCTTTTTCTCACTCCTATACTGTCTTTGTGTCCCTGCACTCAGATATGATTTCTTTAGGCATATCCCCTGGCCACTCCCCTCAGAGGATTTGCTATATAGGGCTCTGGGAGACCCAAGGTGTGAATCCCAGTTACTCATGAGCTTGCAAGTCTCTCTCTTTCTTCAGGTCATCGCCATCTTTCTCTTACACATAGCCCACTTCCAGACGGCTCATTTCCAGTAGGCTAGCCAACTCATCTAAGGAAGAGAAGGAATTTATCCTCTGGAAACATTAGTTTTTCACTCTTCCTTATGGAGAACAAGATATTTCTTGGAAGGATATTCACAAACAAAACAAAGCTTGCTTTGTGTACATGTACTGTGTGCATGCTATGGTCACTCGGGTTGTATCCCAGTTTCTACTGTAGCTGCAAGATTCTTCCCCTTTAATTCCAGTCCTGAAAGTCCAGTCTTGTTCCCTACATGCTGAAGCTCCTGTGAGTGAAGCAGCCATCTCTCAGAGGGCAAAGGTGAAAAGGGCCACTCTTCTACAGATTGTCCCCAGATCTACCTCTGTTGGGAGCCGACTTTTAACAGAAAGCGGCTAGAAAGCAGCTATCCATGCCTGTAAGGCACACGTGCTAGCCACGCCTCCAAGGCTTACATCATATCCACGTGCCTACAAGGGGCGTGGCAAAAGTGTATAAATACCCCAGATTTCCCTTCAATAAAAGACTCAAGACTAGACTTGAGACTGGATCAGAACCTCTGTCTTGTCTCCATTCCTAGCGTCTCTTCCCCTTATCCCCATTTCTCTCTCCCTCTAGATCCTGAACCGAAGACCGGAGCAAGCCGCAACATTTTTTGTTAAGTCTTTTGTCTCAAGCCAGGTAGAGCGGAGCCGGTTGCAACATACCTGCAACATACATGCAGCTGTGGCATCGGATAAGATTTACCTGTTTGCTCTGTGAGAAGGTGGAGTTTCTCCTTTGTGCTCCCCCACCCTCCCCCATGGCAAAAAAGAAAAGGATGAGCCTGTCTGTGGCTGATTTAGCACCTCATAGTTCAGCTCTGTTCACAGTGCCCCTACTGTGTGTCCTCCCTTTTTTTTGTTCTTTCAGAGAAAGCTGTGTCTTCAAAGTACAGTCTTCCTTTTGGTATTCAGTTCTGTGGTGATGTTCACAAAGTTTTTTTTTTTTTATTTTTTTTTTTATTTTTTTTTTGGTTTTTCGAGACATTCTCTGTGTAGCCCTGGCTGTCCTGGAACTCACTCTGTAGACCAGGCTGGCCTCGAACTCAGAAATCCACCTGCCTCTGCCTCCCAAGTGCTGGGATTAAAGGCCTGCGCCACCACGGCCCTGCCAATGTTCACAAAGTTGCTAATGTTAATAAAGGTTCTGTTCTTTTCTCTTGCTACAAAGTCAACATTTAAGAATATTTTAAAGAAGAAAGGAAGCATATGGTTGCATCCTGCTCAGTAGACCCTGTACTTACCTGAAAACATGTGCCCTATGACTGGGCTAAGAGGACAGGCTTCCATTCTCAAATGCTTCCTGTTCTGTTAGTGACTTCTCAGCTCTCTGTAATTGACAGCATTTTTGAATGTTAGAGATCGGCCTGAAAAACAATCTTTTCATACCTGGCCCTCCATGTGTTAATCGCAAAGATGGGAAAAGAAAGACCATTGACCCAAATCATGGCGAAATTCATTAAAGCAAGTGATTAATTAAAGCAAGCTTTTTTATTCATGTACACAGGCTGCCTCTCCCTAAGGCAGGGCTTGAGAGGTTAGCCTTGAGCATGAGGAAGACAAGGTTTTTATAGCTCAGGGGTGGGGGTTTTCCAAATAGGGGATTTGGCAGACTAAATAAGACAACCTCCTGAAACAAAGACATGGTTGCAAGGTGGGTATAACAAGGTAGTCATACAACCTTTGGAAACAAAGGTAGGCTTCAAGATGGTTATAAATAACTTTTTGAAAGAAAGACATGTCTGTCCTTCCTGCAACAGGCAGGACAGAACCATTTGTAGTTAAGGTTACAGGTGAGGCATAGCCCAATCCTTGAAAAACAGAAGTTTAATCATCAACAGGAATGAACTTGGTTTGTCTTTACTGTAAGATGGCTTTTAAGCCTAAGATGGAAGCAGGCTCGTTCTTCATATGTTCTATCTCTGAGAGTGGCAGTCAGGCTACTGTGAACAAAGAAGAGAAGGTTGGATGTGACATGGATCCTGGAAGAACATCAGGCAAAGGGCCAACAGAACCAGGGTGACAGGCCTACAGACAGGTGTTGATCTAGATGTAGACCTGAGAAACGCAGACTCATGGACTGATCAGCTGGCCAGAGCTCAAATCCACTGCCAACAGTTCCAAGCACCACGGTCTCGGAGGTCTCTTACTAGCTTCTACTCTTCTCTGAAGCAGATTAGGAATGTTGGGGAGAAAATTCATTGAGAAAACTGCCTTGGGCAAACCTTAATGTTCTCCTTTGTAAAGGTAAGGGGACTGGAATAGGCACATTCAGAAACGTGCTTTCAATCTGATGGAGGCATCTTGAGAAGCCCAGTTCAGTTAGGGCAGCCAGAGAGGCCACACTGCACTGAGTGGGTCTCAAACTTGAGGGTGCCTCAGAATATCCGGTGAAAGCTTTGCTAAAGTGGAGACAGCAGGGCCAACCCCTACGCAGACGCAGACTCCTACAGCTCGGGTTACCCCTGGCCTACGTGGCCAGAGCAGAGCCAATCAGTGGCAGCTTCTTGGATGCTTAGTACTCCCTCCCACCTGCAGGGGTCAGCATAGTTCTGCCTTAGCCCAGGGCCAGTGTAACTACAGAGTTGGTTCCTAAAAGAAGACCGCTCTGTTTATGCTGGCCTCCGAGTGCTGGCGAGTGTGTCTCATTCACTGTGGCATGCCCAGTGTTAGTTCTTGGCTCAGTAGCAGGGTCCAATCAACGTTCACAAATTGTTCATAAGTGAACAACTTCGTATCTTTTCACAAGATCTAGTGGAAGAGAAAGGCAGAAAGTGATGGAGTGAGCTTTGAGCATGGTAACCCTAGCAGGGACAGTCATTTTTGGCTCTGAAAGCAAGAGCATCTTTTAAACCTGGGGGAGCCCAACTTTCTCCCCTGTGAAATTCCACATGCTAGCACTGGGACTCAAGGCTCTGGACAAGGAAAAGGCTGCAGGAGCAAAATCAAACCAGCAGGGGGCACCGTACCATTGCACCACAGGTGTTTAAGAAGGGAGCCCAATACTTCCCTTACCTTTACAATAAACTGATCTTGTGTCCTGAATGCTAGCCTTCCTAGTAAACCAGCCTCAGTTTTCATCGGGTCAGGTCTGTCTGCTTGTAAGAGGCCGTCGGGAGCAGGCCGGCTGAGAAGGAAGCAGCTGAGATTTTGGTTGCTTCCTCTGCTGCTTCCAGCCCTGTATATACAATTCTGCTGTAAGCTGGTGACCTGTGGTAGGTAGTGGTGGGTGGCAGAGAGCTCCATCTACGTAGCTATGGAGAAGCCATCATCCACAATGCTGTGTCTGTCACCTGTGCTCTGTAAGTTAGTTCTGCAAACACACTGGCTCTTTAGTGTGAGAGCCAGTGGAGGTATATACTTCTCTTTGATTTTGGGAGCTTATAAAGTGGGAGAGTTGACATTGTTTATATCTCTCTGGGGAAGGAGTTCTTGAAACATCTTTTTATACTACAAGATGCTGCATCGTTTTTTAAAAGGTATGAATAAACACATACAGAAATCCCCAAGTAAAGGTGGCCCTGGTGTGCATACATGTAATAACAGCATTTAGGAGGTAGGGTCAGGGGCAGAGGCAATGGATCACAGTTAAATTTGAGGCTAGACTCGTCTATACAATGAGTATCAGGCTATCCTGGGCTACATAGTACAACTCTGTCTCAAAAAGCTAGCACCATCCCCCCAAACAAACAAAATGTAAACACTTCTCAAGCTGAGCCAAAGCCTTCAGTCTGTGAAGCAATCAGACCTATCTCCAAGTGCAGGGAACATGGCTCCAGCAAACGGCAGCTCCTCTGCTCTGCAAGCTTCCAGGCTAAGAGTCTGCGGAAGAGGCAGACACTCAGGGAGGCCTGAGTAGGGCTGAAGGAGCTTTGTGGGAGAAGACATCAGATCAGACTGAAGTAAAGCAGGACCCTTTTCCTTTTCCATCCTTTAAGCCACAAGCCGGGGACACGTTTCTTTTAGCAGTTGACCATCTACTCTTATTCACTTACATACTTACATCATATTACTTACACACACATACTTATACCTACTTAGATCTACTCTTTAGTGCTAGTGGCAGGTTTGCACTCATCCTATAAATATTTAGAAGATATAACAGCGCCGCATGGGCCCCATTCTCAGTGGAGATGCTGGGCAGGTCTCTAAGAGTGGTTCTGGGCTGGTACTATGTCATCCCCACACTCTCAAAATCCCCGTAGTGACCATGGGGTACAGTCAGGACATAAGAGAGGCTATGAATGGAGGATATACAACTTTACATACACAGACCACAGGAGCAACAACGGACCCTCACTGCATCACATCCTGTCATCTCGCCTAACAGCTGGACAAGTTCTTAGAATTTGAGCACCACTCACAGTGCTCTTCCTTGTGCTTTTGGTCACACCTCTCCCAAGATGCTTTTCTCATAGACTTGATCTGCTCTGATGGTGCCATCATTACCCAGTCATTACAGTATGACACTCTGAAGTTATTTTCTAACCGGTCAGTACCGCTGTCTTCTCTAATGCTACCCCCAGCATTGGTTCTGCATGATCTAAAGAGCACTCACTCCTTACCATGAAATTCCCCTGCCTAAAAGCCACCAACAGCCACACGTGGTGGTACAAGCCTATAATCCCAACATTTGAGAAGTTGGAGCAGAAAAATCTAAAGTTCAAGACCAGCTGCATAGTGAATTCCAGGCCAACCTAGGCAAATTAAAGACACACAGGGTGGGGGAGAAGAAGAGGAGAAGGAGGAGGAAGAGGAGAAAGAGAAGGGGAGAAGGAGGAGAAAAGAAGAAGAAGAGGAAAAAGAAG
Organism: Rhabdomys pumilio; assembly: GCA_030674055.1. Classification (NCBI taxonomy): domain Eukaryota; kingdom Metazoa; phylum Chordata; class Mammalia; order Rodentia; family Muridae; genus Rhabdomys; species Rhabdomys pumilio. The sequence continues at coordinate 68,098,895 of JANHMN010000007.1, forward strand.
AAGAAGAAGAAGAAGAAGAAGAAGAAGAAGAAGAAGAAGAAGAAGAGAAGGAGGAGGAAGAGGAGGAAGAGGAAGAGGAAAAAACAGTGCGTGGAGGTAAGTCCCCATGCCTTGCCAGGCCAGGACTCTATTGCTAAGCCACACCTTTCACCTCCTATTAAGCTTCATTGCAACGTTTTACTTCTTGTGACTTTTGTCTCTAATATCTGTGTTGGGGCCTTACCACTGTATTTGACAAGTAGTCACTTGTGTCCCTGATGCTATGACTGTCTTAGGATGAGGTGGGGAGACTCTGAGCTTATGTTTATACACCCAGGCAACCGTTGTGTTTACTGTCTCTGGTCAGCTTCCAAAACAGCCACACCGCACCCGTTAACACAGGCACCAGCTCCATGCTTGCTTGCTGACGGCTTGCCCTTCCAGTTGTGTGGAATTGTTAGTTTTAGCTTGAGCAACTGGTGGTTTCTTTTGAGAGGCAGCGTCACCGCCATACATCAGAGTTTCGACTGACAGAAATCCCTACTGCTCAATGAGGTGGTGAAACTGAGAGGTGTGGTGTGTGTGTCTGTTCTTTAGCTTATCCGACATTGTCTGGGGCCCCCAGAAACCTAAAGGTATTAAGGTTTTAGAGACACTGGGCTAGAAAACCAGGACAAAGAGTGAAGAGCTATGGGGGACAGAAGAAGGTATTTGGGGAGGGTTTTACAATGGTGATATTTGAGCTTGATGTAAAAGGCAAAGGGGGGAGCATTTAAAGAAGACAGTGTGTCAGGTGCTATGTTTGGTGTGTTAGCTGCTTCAGCTCCTCCAGTCTTTACAACAGTTCCATGAAAGGAGGGGGTCATAATTACCCTTATTGTTTAGGTGACAGAGCAAAGGCATATGGAGTTAAGTCACTTCCCATAAGATCACAAAGCTGGTATGGAAAAGGAGTATTGAGATGCTCTTGGGACCAGGCTCTTGGGACCATGGGTTCACATCTATATACTGCATCCTTCTTTTCTCTCACTTCAGGGAGATTCACTCCTTACTAAGAACCAGAAATTTTACATCAGAATCTTAGAACTTGAAACCAAGAAAGAAAAACAACCACAAAGAACATTTAGTTTAGCCCCTTGATTTTACAGATGCACAAACGATGGCTAAGATAATCAAAAACATTTTTTCCCTCCTACAAGTGATAAGAACCCATTTTAAGCTATCTCAGATGAGAAGGGAGACATATTAGGTTTTAGAAGTATAACCAACCTTCAGGACCAGAAAAAAACTGCTGTCAGTTGCTATTTGTGTTCTCTCTTTTATCTGAAATCTGTCTCTGCCTCAGACCGTGATGGCCTGGATGGCTCCTGGTGTCGGTGGAATTCATTTATACAGCTGGAGGAAGATATAGCCACAGGAAACCACAGGCTTATAATTACCCCATGTTAGTGATTTCAGATTAAAGAGTGAACTTGCCTTTCCTTGTTTCTGCTTCTATAAATCCTAGGGAAAGACTCTGAACGGTCAGGCTTGGGGGTATGTGGGTCACAATTATGGTGCCAAGAGGATGTATCATGCTGGTGTGCCCTAGGTCACACCATCCCAGGGTGGGCATGGTGCAGGGTGGCAGGCATTATGGAGGGAGTTCCACGGGAGTCATGTGTCCCTTTACAGAGGAAGGAGCATTGCGTTAACCAGAAAGGACAGTGGGGTAGACTGCCTTTTAAGGCTGGCCTCAATGATTGCCACCTCCTGGTATCCAGGTCTTTCTTCATGTTTTGAGCATGGGCTAGACCTAATGTTTCACTTTTAATGAACAGAACAAGGAGACATGGTGGCATACCACTTGGAGATTAGTTTTTGAAACTTTACTATCTTCCTTCCCTATTCTAATCTTGCCTTGTTCATACTGATGAAAGTTGGTTCCCAAGACATAAGCTAAGACTAAAAAGCTTACAGAATGGCCCACCTAACAAGAACCTGGGCCTTCAGACATTAGCCAGCAAGTAACTGAGACCCTCACCCCAGCATCTCACAAATGACTGAGTCCTGCCAACACCTGGGGGAATTAGAGTTGAGGCCATCCTGACAGGTGGACTTGTGTGACACCCTGGGGTGGGTGATTCAGCTAAGTGTCACCCAAATTCCTGACCCAAAAGAACTGAGAGAGTAAAGGGCATTGCTTGGAATTGCTATGTTCTAGAGTGACTTGTTATATAGCAACAGAAAGTTAATTCAAGGAGAAAGACACTGAGTAAACCTGTAAGAACATAAACTGTCCTTGCTCTGGTTTCTGAGTGTCTTAAGCACTCACTCCCTTGCAGACTTCTGGCATTGTGCTTCTGGAAGTGTTATTCACTGCTTTTCCTTGGTACCCTATAGTTCCCACTCAGTCTCTTCTCTTCTCTTCTCTTCTCTTCTCTTCTCTTCTCTTCTCTTCTC
>JANHMN010000007.1:68101325-68136488 GCA_030674055.1 Rhabdomys pumilio
TCTTCTCTTCTCTTCTCTTCTCTTCTCTTCTCTTCTCTTCTCTTCTCCTCTCCTCTCCTCTCCTCTCCTCTCCTCTCCTCTCCTCTCCTCTCCTCTCCTTTCTTCCTTTTCTTTCTCTTTTTCTTTTTTTCCCTAGTTTTTTCAAGAGGGCTTCTCTAGCTTGGCTGTCCTGGAACTCACTCTATAGACCAGGCTGGCTTAGAACTTACAGAGATCTACCTGCCTCTGCTTCCCAAGTGCTGGAATTAAAGGTGTGCACCACCCCCACCCGGCTTCTGCAATCTTTCTTAAGAAGCAGCAGAAAAGAGAAACATAGCAACAAGGGAATTATGTTAATTAACTGGTTCTGATGAGGACCTACTGTGTGCTTAGCAGTTTTCAGACCCTGTTCCATTGATTTCATCTAACCACTCCCTCAAACCTAGTAAGTCTGGTTTTATGAGTCCTTTTCTACACTTTGGAAATCCTAGCCTACAAGCAGATATGCCTGGCTCAGGATTACTTATCTGGGAAGTGGCAGAGCTAGGCTGTAAGAAAAGCACATTCATTCCACTTCAGTATGTGTGCCCCGCCAGGCAGGTAATTGCTTTTATCTGATAATCAGCCGTGAAGAAAGCATGTGAGGCTAACTGCAGCTTCAAGCCTCAGTGCTTAAAGTCGACCTGTTTAATCATTCAGCGTCTACCGGATTACCTGCTTTCCTTTCTGTGCCAAAGATAATTTCTAACCTAACTGGCTGTCAGCTGAACAAGTCCTTTAAGGAAGAATACTCACTCTCGATACTATGAGGACACAGTGCTGTTAGTCCCACAAGAGCTGGTGACAGCCCTTTATTATTGAGAAGAGTGACCTATCCCAGGGGAGGAGGCTGGGCAGTAACTTCAAGGCCCATTGAGAGTGTCTTGGGACTCTATACCAAGAATCAGGAAACCCAGGTTGGTTTCTCCTACTATGTCAGGAGGCTCTGTGGGCAGTTGTAGCTCTGAGCCAGGACAGCTGAAAGAGAAGGCCAGACACAGTCTTTAGCTATCCTAGACAAAGTACAGGCCGGCTTTTAGATTGGGAGAAAAGTAATTTTCCTGAAATGCCTTTCTGTGTCATGGCTCAGGGCTGAACTGCTGAAGGGAACACCATGCAGGGGAGAGAGAGACACATCTAAATCTTTAATGATAACACATTTTAAAAGACTAATGCTTTTCCCCAGGAGGGGGTTCTTCTAATAAAGAACTCAGAAGTGAATATGTGATAAGCAGGATTTCATAAGGGAAAGCGATTTGAAATGGAAAACATAAAACTCAAGCCGTTTTCTCATCTAATACTTTCATTACTCTCAACCACGATTCAAGGATTCACGGCTCAGGGTCCAGACCCTCCTCTTGGCTCCTGGTGGCTGTCAGTTGTGTTTCAAGTCGAAGCTGTAGAACGGGGGTCACATTTTGGCAGGGCTTACTAATGTGGTCATATCTATTCTTTATCTTCCTATTTTTATTTTCAGTATTTTTATTTGCCACAATGAAAAGAGAAAACTCCGAGACAAGCAAATGCTTGTAGTCCATTACAAACAGAAAGGGCTGGATGCAAGCAGTTGGATGCCAGCAGGTGGAAGACAGAATTTCTATCTTCCACTTCCGAAATCATCTGTTCTAAGTTTCTATTCCCCAGAGTTTTCTGTCCACAGTCTTTGTAATGTATCTTTGCTCATTACCATTGTCTGCCTGGGCATTTGGCAGAATTATCTCTCCACATCTGCAAGGATGCTTTCAGATATAGAAATCTGTGGACATCTAAGAGCTTTATGTAAAATGTATTTGATATTGATATATATATATATATATATGTACATGTACATATACACATACACATACACATACACATACACACACACACACACACACACACACACACACATACATATACATATATATATATATATATATATATATATATATATATATGATTTCCCTACATACATCAAACCATTTCTAGACCACTGATAATATATAATATAAATAAATACATGCCACATAAATAACTGTTATACCTCCCTATTTAGAGAATAATGGCAGAATGTGCTGATGTACTCAATACAGATGCAATATTAAAACCATTTTGATAGTCCTTAGGTGTGGTAGAAAGTCAACTAGGTATGAGGCAAGCTCTTTATATCTAATGTCTTGATTCATCTTCACAAGAAACTCTTCTCTCTTGCTATCATGAGTGTGCTATCCCAGAAACACAAACATCTGTGTCCTCCTACAATGTCAGAATTTACTGAATAACAATGAATCCACAAGGTTCCGTGGTTTCAGTGGTACCAGTTTGCCAGACAAAACCACTTACCTTTGTAATCTGGCCCAAGGCACATGCATGTTCTTTCATCCCAATGCTAATTACTGATACTAACCCTTCCAGAACACAGCACACAGTAAATATATTTATATGTCTACATATATACACGTGGTTTACAGAATGAATACAAGTTAAAGAGATGAAAGCAGAGTTTGAAATGTTTCAGAAGCGGGTTGAGGGGCAGAAGAGATGGCTCACTAGTTAAAGGTGCTTGCTGCTTCTCCAAAGGATCCGAGCTGGGGTCCCAGCCAGCACCCACATCGGGCACAGAAGACTTTAAGTCCAGAGTCCAAGGATCTAATCTCCTGTCCCCAGTCTGGTTATCCACAGACTTATGACATCCATCATTCACTTAAACACATAAATAAAAAGAAAAATAAATCTTTAAAAAATGAGCAAGCTGTGAAATTCTGTAGTGATAAAGCAAGGAACCAAACCAATGCTGGGAGAGGGCTGAGCATGGAGATGGCCCAGTCAGCGACCAGTTGTGAGGTGAAAGGCTGAGCCGGGGTCCAAGAGCAGGAAGCAGTGGGTTCAGGTCCATATCCAGGCATGTGGAAAGTTAGATAGATGGGAAGTGGAGCGGGAAGCATCAACAGGGGGTCTACACCTAAAGTACTAGGGACTGTTTGGGAGTCTTCTGCATGTCTGTTATTGACATATGCACTAAGTCTCAGGTGACCGTTTGGTGTGGGCCATGTCAACACCATGTTCTAGGGCCATCTTTATGGTCTAAGCAAGGGAGTTACACCCTTTTCCTAATCTGCCATGTCAGATAACTTTTGGGCCTGGTTATCCTGATACAATTTTAATGCAGCTATGTACCCTCAGAGTTTTAGTTTATCTTGACAAATTCACAACAAGGTGGCTTCCTTTCTACTTTCACAAATAAGTCATTTATCGGTCTGGATCGAGGTAGTGCCTGATGGTACATTTTTGTGTCTCTACCCAGGGGTTATAGTCATTCTCCTTTTCAAAAATGATCAAAATATGCTCATAAAAGTCTCCCAGGGCAAGGCACTGGCTGAGAAAAACTTTTAATACAATATGGTGTAACTTAGGGTAGGGGGCATGGCCTGGTCACAATACTTGACCACCTTATCTTACCAATGACATCAAAGGACAGGCTAACCCGATGTACAGACTTGCAAACCTAGTATACTGTCAAATTAGAACTAATCAATCTGATTACACAGTCTGTATTCTTTTACCTGTTTCTTTATGTAGCTCAGGCTGACCTAAAACTCACAACCTTCATCAGATGGTGGAATTACAGGTGTATACCATCAATCGCTGCATAGCTTTTGCAATTAACCACAAGGCTATTTAGTTGGCTCTAAAGTTTAGCCCATTTTTTGAGTCACAATTAATTGGCTCCAGTACTCCTATTTTGTGAGATAAAATAGATGTCTGGATTCTATCCAAGACCCATCCCCTGGATAAAAGCATTTGTGCCAATTCATAGAGATGGAGGTGGGGCTTAGCGTGGAGAAGAGCAGTAGTCACTCACTACACATGTGGGAAGGAGCTTCTGCTCTTTTAAGAGTAGGTTTGAGCCAAGACAAACTTTTGACATGTGTGTCCTGGGTTTTCTTGAACTCTTCCTTTAAGTTTAGAAGCTTCTTCTCATCCAGCAGCACCTCCCCAGCTTCTACGACCAGCATTGTACCCAGAACTGGCCTTTAGTGCATCTTTGAATGTAGGCTTTACTTTTAGATGGTCCAGAACCATAGAGTTTAATGACTGCTCATTTGCCTGGCTTTAGATAGGCTGTGCTGGGTCACAGTGTTTGTAACTGAGCAGAGCTTGTACTCTGGTAGGTGACAGTGGACATGAGTCTTCATAATAGGGTAAAATGAACCAAGAACTCTAGAATGGAATAACTAATGTGAAGTAGGACCCAGACTTGAGGAGTAAGACACACCCCCCCTTTTTTTTTTTTGATCTAAGAAATGAAAAGAAGACCTAGTTTTATGAGATACCAGTAAGCACAGGATGCTTGAGTATACACAGATAAGCCGTGTAAGAATCTTTCATTCAACAAATACTCAGTGAGCACTTGATAAGAACCTGACACTGTTCTAGACCCGTGAGTGAGGAAGATGAAGGCCCTATTTTCATGAGCTCATGATTCACCCTTTAAGGTGGGAGTGAGAGGGTGGGAACACTGCAGAACAGCTGTAGGCTCTGGTCTTAGGGACCTTGGTGACACATGGAAAAGTGAGGCTGGTAAGCCAGGAGCAAAACGCTACCTGCTTCAGAGATGAAAATAGCTCTGTCAGATGTGGACCCAAAATGGTGCCTGAGAAACTTACAGCCCCAATCCTGGTGTCTCCCTGTGGCCCAGCAGAGTAGGCTGTATCACCTCATACAGAACTACACAGGTGCTACAGAAAGCATCCTGCCAGAGGGAAGAGTTTGACAGACATATCTGCTTGGCCTCTGGCCAAAGTCAGGCACATTCAGTCTCAAAGTGCCAGGAGGGCCAGGGAGGCATCAGTTCTTTTAGAAACTAAACCCATAGGCTCAGAAACGCCACTGAAGGGCTTGGCAACTTTCCAACCCCCGAGAGTTAGATGATGTCATTATGTGGCTTGGGAACCCCTGTGAAAAGGGGGTGGCATGACCATTCTTCATAAGCACTTCCATCTGGGCAGTGGTGGCACACGCCTTTAATCCCAGCACTTGGGAGGCAGAGGCAGGCAGATTTCTGAGTTCGAGGTCAGCCTGGTCTACAGAGTGAGTTCCAGGACAGCCAGGGCTACACAGAGAAACCCTGTCTCAAAAAACCAAAACAAACAAAACAAACAAAAAACCCCCAAGCACTTCCTTTCATTTTTCCTTTAAAAAAATCAAGATATTTATTATATATCAAAATTTATAATGTTGTTTTTATAATGATGGACAATATAGTCATTGTTCTAAATGACTTGTGACATATAATTACTAAATTTTCAAAGATAGCACAATTTATACAATACTTCTGTCTGCCTGTCTATCTATCTATCTATCTATCTATCTATCTATCTAAGACAAGATCTTGCTATGTAGCTCTAGTTGGCCTCAAATTCATGATCCTTGGCATCATCCTAGTGCAAAAATTAACAAGTGTGAGCACAACCACCATGCTTTATGGCTAGTCCCGCTTTTCATTAACAGTGATAAGACACTGGAGGGTAGGGTAGGTATTGGTTTTGAGATTTTCACAGTCTCTCATCTCTTTTCGTTTTTTACTTATTGTGCAATTCTACCTAATACTATCTGCCCACGTTTGTATCATTTACTTTCTGATCTGTAAACTAAGAACATACATTGTGCTTCCAGGAGAATCAGGTAACTACATCTGGAGGTCAAACAAGAGTACAGTGATTAGAACGAGATGTCTTCCAATAGTCTTGGGTGCTGGAGTACTTGGTCTCCAACTGGCTATTTGGAGAGGCTTAGGCTGTGTGGCCCTGGATGGAGGAAGTATACCACTGTTGGTGGGCTTTTTAGGTTTCAGTCAGTCCCAGTTGACTCTCTGATTTCCCTCTGTGATTTGCGATGTGAGAACTTAGCTGCTGCTCTGCCACTGGTTACCTCCACTCTGCCTTCATGGACTCTGACGCTTTGGAACTCTCATCCCAGTGAAACTCTTCCTTTGATAACTTGCCTTCGTGTTTTATCATAGCAACAGAACAGAAACTGATGCCAAGAGAAAGGAATTAAGTCCAGGAAGTTCCCATAAGCCTTAGAACAGTGAAAGTTCAGCAGTGTTACAGGATGCCGGAGAAGTCCTGTGAAGCTCAGGATTGCCTAGTGCCCCAGAGCTTTCTGGCCATCAAGTCTTACTGAATCGGTGAGCTCTGGGTTCAGTGTGCAACCCCGTCTAAACAAACAAAAACAAATAAAAACAAAACAAACAAACACAAAACAAAGATGGAGAATGATAGAGGAGACTATGTCTGGCTTCAATACGCTGGACACACATGTGCATATGTACCCACCTATATGTAGCTACCTTCGGTCACGTACAAACCGGGTTCACCTGAAAGGAGGGCTGGAAATGAAAAAGGAGGGACAGAGAGGTGAGAAAAGCATGAAGCCAAGACAAAGTTTTCTGATCAAGGCTCAAAGTTTAATATTCAGCTCTTCTAATTTAAAGGGAAAGCCCCACTGAACCCATTCTTGTTTCAGCTGGAGATGGGTGGGGGAACCCATCCCTTGTTACAGCTGGAGACATCTCAAGGCAAGCTCAGTGGGAAGTCTATTCTTCTAAGTTCCTGTATCAGGTTGTACCTGCAGCCAAGGTGGGTAACTCCACCTAGGACCTATTATTTGGTCTATTGTAGTAAACAAGGTCTTTCAGGCCTGCTCAAGGCTGGGTGGAGGGCACATCTATACATACACACAAACGAATACACACATGAACATGTACACAGACATAAAACACACATACAAATTAACAAGCAACAAAACAGGCCATGGTCTGAATTTGCCCTTAGGCTGTTACTTACCAATCTCCAGATTTTCGGTTAAATGCTACCAGGCTAGAGGCAATTAAAACAAGGACCAAGGAAATGGGCTATGAACCCCTGTCTAGGGTTACTACATATGCGCTAACCCCATCCCATTCCTCTTCCAGGTGTCACTAGACTATTTTACCAGCTTTTTTATGTTTAGGTGATTCCATGGGATCAAGTCTGCAGAGTGGGAGATGGGCAGGTCTGGCCCCTTAAAAACTCTCTGGAAGGTCTTCAGTGTTCTCACATGTTTATCTGATGGCTGGGGAAAGAAGACCTAGAGAGGACTCTAGGTCCTGAAACCATTGTCAACTTTGTTAACATCTAGATTGACCCGGGAAAGAGGTCCCTGGACTGTGGAGGATATCTTAATTAAGTGGGAAAATCTACTAAGTGTGGGTAGAGTCAATCCCTGGCCTTGGATCCCAGCCTATATAAAACGAAGTGGGATTGAGGATGAATGGCTTGGTGGTTAGGAGCACTGGCTGTTCTCGTAGAGGACCTGGGTTCAGTTCCTGTCTTAATTCCAGTTCCAGGGGAATCTAACTTCTGGCCTCTGATCTTCTTCTGACCTCAGAGGCACCAGGCATTCACACGATGCATAGACGTACATGCAGTCCAAACGCTCAGACACATTAAAATAAACAAGCAAGCATAAAAAGGAAAAAAGTGGGCTGAGCATAAGCACTAGTTACTCTCTGCTTTCTGACTACAGATGCAGAGGACACTGGGAGTCGAACCTGGGTTCCCTGAAGAGCAGTCAGTACGTTCCTCTGCTGAGTCATATTCCTGGCCTCTATGATGCCTTTTATCAAATAGTCATCCAGCGTGGCCTTCTGCTGCCTGCATCGCTTGGATTCTGGACTCCTGATAAGGGGCAGAGAGGGAATGAAGAAAGGTTAGACAGACAGACACATGGACAGGAAAGCTGGGGCTCTGTGGGGTGTGTGCTGTCTGATGGAGCTACACCTACTGATGTTGGCAACCGGAACACACAGGGGAGGGCTAGCTAGTCTCTGTAGAAGGTCTCTGTGAGCTAGCAGCCTCAAGGCTTGAAGGCTTTGCCAGTTTCCATGAGTCCAGGCCTTGGAGTTCCTGTATCAAAATACACTCACTCAGGGCTTCCTCAGCTCCCTACCATGGCTGCAGAGCTGCCTGTTTCTGCCAGAGCTGACAAAGAGTTTCGCTTTTCAAAAGTATGACTTTTTTTTTAAATCTCTTCTGTTGTATCAAATGCATTTATGAAGTTTGTCAGTTCTTGTCCAGGTGAACCTCCTGCTTGGCATCTTAACCCTCTAGGAGGCAGTCTGTTGGTAGGTACATGAAAAGCTTGTGTGTGTGTGGTTATTGATCTGAGATGCCTTTTCAGAGCTGCAAGCTGCCCGTGGTAGTTCAGATGGGGAGCAAGAGAAAGGAAATCTCTAGGCATGCAATCTTCTCAGCCCTCAAAGTATCATTTGATAAGCAGAATACCTCTTCTACGCCACCACACTTCCACTCCCCACCCCATCCCCCACTTGAGGTCAAGGGTCTTAGGACACAATGGCTGTATAAAGCTCCACCAATGAAGTGCAATGCGGACCTAAAGCCACAGAGAGCCACTGCCTGGCTTCTTCCTAGTAGAGAATGAGGTGGATCTGCATCCTGCTGGGTCCAAATCCCTGGATGATCAGGTTTTCTGTGGTAGAGAACTATCATTGGAATGAATACCAAATTCTTGTGCTTGGTGACAGAGCTTGCATCTTAAAGCCCATTCTCCATGACCCAAATCCAGGCTGCTTCTTTTATAGAAAATGCCACAGAAAGTAGTCACAGCATGTGTGAATTGCCCTAGTTCACAAAGTATGGAGCCAACAGTATGTATGGATGTGTTTAATGTACATGGGTGTTTTGTCTACACATATCTCTGTGCATTATGCATGTGCCTGGTGACCACTGAGCCTGGAAGAGAACAAGGGACCCCTGGAACTGTCTTATAGACTATGATGAGCTGCCATGTGGGTGCTAGGAGTTGAAGCCAGGTCCTCTGGAAGATCAGCCAGTGCTGCTATCCACTGAGGCATCCCCCTAGTCCCTAGGCTGCCTGAAACTGAACATCAGTCTCCCTTACCAGGCCTTTCTACTGTTCTGTGATGAATAGCCTTGCTCTTCCCATGCCAGCTCACTCCACCATCACCAGAATCACACTGTGGGAAAAACTGACCGCTGGATAAAGCTCCAGTCTCATTAGTGAAGGGTCTCCAGCCTCAGGAACATGTGCACATGTTAGAAATTTCAATGAGGATAGTGAGCCATCATCCTCTGCCAGCCCAAGGTGGGTACAAAGTAGCAAGGGAACACCTTTGCTGTTTGGTGCCAATGGCTGCTTATGATTGTGGCATTCTATCTAAAATTACATTGTACAGAGAAACCAGGCATGGATGAGAGAGAAACACTTACCAGCTGCAGACCGTGCGTTCTTGGCTACACCTGCCTTGAGACCTACAACCATCTGGCACTCCTACGATGAATTACCATTCACTTAATGGAAGAAATGAAAAGCTGGTCTTTGGGGGAGCGTAAGTAGCAGGGAAAAGAACAGAAAGTGGACAGTCTGGCTGTGATGACAAGTGCCACATTCCTCACAGAGCCACAGAGCCCCCAGCAGGAGAGCGAAGCCCCAGAATTCTGTTTTCTTTTCATTCTGTTTAGCCCCAGAGACATAAGTCAGTATAGCAGATTATCACTTGGGGTCAGCACAGTCGTTTGGAAGATTTAGGGAGACTTAGAGACCAGACCCTGGTCCTCAGTACCCCTATGACATTTTCAGGTCCATAGTCACATTTGCTGACTTAACTTAGAAGGATGAGGCTTCATTTTAAGTCAGTGCCTGTTGCAGAATGGACAATGGGGACACCTCGCAGGTTTGGCTCTTGGTCTCTGTAGTGGTGATTTTTCTTGTTGCCAGGCATACCTGACAAAAGAAACTTAAGGGAGGTGGAGAGTACACAGGCTTGCAGTTTGAGGAGATGCCCTCCATTGTGGCAAGGGAGATAAAGAGGAAGGAGCAAGAGACTGACAGTCACATTGCAGGAGAGCAGGGAGCAGAGAATGATGGCCACTGATGGCCTCTCTCTCTCTCTCTCTCTCTGTGTGTGTGTGTGTGTGTGTGTGTGTGTGTGTTTTCAATTTGGGACCTCAACCCATGAAGTGGTGCTGCCTACATTTTGGGTAGATTGTCCAACCTCAGTTAACCTGATCTAGACACCTCTCACAGAACCGCCCAAAGATTTGTATCCACACTCATTTATAAGCCCTATTTTAAAAAGTTTAGTAGTCGTGGAACATGCCTTTAATCCCTGCAAGGGATGTAATCCCAGCTGTACCTCTAGGAGGCAGAGGCAGGAAGATCTCTGTGAATTCGAGGCCAGCTTCGTCTACAGAATGAATACCAGGACAGCTAGGGCTAAGTAGTGAGACACTGTCTCAGAAAAAGAGAAAAATCCCATTAAGCTGACAGTCAAGTGTAATCATCTCAGTGCCAGTCTGAATGATAGTTATGCTAGTAGGAGTCAGAGATGACAAATGTATCTTCTTTCTGTCACTGTACCTTCTGCTAGAAGTGTCTCTACAGACCGGAACATCTAGAATACCCCGTTCTCCCAGGAGACATTCAATAAAGCTTCCAGTTCTCCTGCAGTGTCTCAGGTGGTCTCCTCTGTAGACACTTGAAGCAGATAGAATGGGGCCTTCTCTCTCAGCATCTTTTTCTCATTATAGTAATTTCCTTAGGATTAGTTACCTTTCTCACTGCTATAGTCAAACACTTGGGAGGCATCATCCTAACAGAGAAGCTTGCTTTGAGTCAAGTCTTGAAGGGTCGCCTATAGTCTGCCATGGTGGGAAGATGCAGAGGCAGGTGACTCTGGCACAGTGGCAGTGTGTGATAGCTGCTTGCTCACACCCTCGTGGAACAGAGAAAAAGAAGGTGTCAGCACACACTTGCCTTCCTCCCCTTTTTTCACCCAGTCTGGGACCCCAGTTAATCACTACAAACCCTCCTGGCATCCCCAAAGCTGTACCTCATTAATGTGTTAGATGTATCTTAATGTGGTCAAGATGACAATGGGTAACAAGCACTTATCTTTAAACAAAATTCATTTTCTGGAGGCCTCACTGCACTGCCCTCTAAACTGGGATGTCTTGAGAAACACTGTGTGTCTGGAAGATCCAACCCCTCGGCCCCAGGCACTTCTTTACCTTACTCTAACTTCTCACCCTGTCTCTCCTGCCTCTGGCTTTTTCCTGCAAGGAACCCTGGGGCCTCAGAAGCAAGAGCTCTGGAGTTATTCTTAACACCTATGTGACTCTAAGCTGTCAGCTTTATCTTCCTGGATGTCGGCTTTCTGGTTAGGAAAATGTTGATACTCTATGGAACAGACTCGTTGACTCTTGTCAGCCCTTACTTCAGACCTAGATCCATGTCCCAGTCCCTCAGGGGTAATATGTTGTCCTTCTGGATATTTCCTGTGTACTCGTCACAGGCGGAGCATAAAGCTCGTGTCCAGAACGTGGCTGTTAGGAAGGCAGCACTGTGCCCTGCATTGGGTGTGGGTATTGGTGATACTGGAACATGAGTCTCTGCTGTCTCCTACCCACTGCAAATGACCCATCCAGGTAGCATCTATTTGGTCCTATCCAGATGTGTCCCTCATATACACCGAGTGAACAGTTTTACGTGTTTTAGGCCATGGAGTACCTTGAACCCAACGGAGTATGAACAGGGTCAACTTGCCATTTTATTTTCACGAGCAGCAGATAAAATGTCACGTGTCACCGAAGCCCAGGACATGGCACTGGACCTCAAACCTCTTACCTAAAAGTGTCTGGTGCTTTGCTCACCACTTAACTAGGGAGTAACTGTTTGTAGAAAAAATGAAAATCTGGTCCTTTTCTGTCCTGGAGCTCTAAATAGATTTTAATAGGTTGTAGAATGGATTGAGAGAGCTCTCTGGGTACAGATGCAAGCTGTTCAGGTGGACTGAGAAGGGCTTGAAGCCAGGCATAGAAATCCCAAGACTGTCTCACAACTTTGCACATCCAAATGAACCTTAGACTCTACTCAGAAAGGATGTGTGGGGGTACACATGGCGGAGACAAGCTCAGCAAGGGAGCCTGCCCAGTGAGGAAAACCTGAAACAAATGAGAAGCCAAGCAACACAAAACAAACAGCAGCAAGTGGGGGTAATTAGTAAGTCTCTCCAGGGTCCCTAGCATCACAGCTGAACAAGCTCATTAGGGCCTAAGTGGCCGTTCCCATCTGCTTGTAGCTGCAGGATGCACTCTGCTGGCCTGCTGGAATGAGGATGCCCCACACTGCTCTTTCCCAGCTACTAATTAAGCCCTTCTAACCAACACTGGGAGATAGGTCAGACCCATGAACTTCTCTCCCAAGGAATCAGCCACACTAGTAACCAGATGCCCAGCCCACCACTGAATGTCACCACAGAGCTGTCACCTATGTCTGGTACTGTTTCTCAATGGACCACCCTCAGACAGTAGTAAAGTCCCAGCACAGACTGGATATTGCTAAGTGTAGGTCCAGAGTGAAAAATATCCAGGGTTTTTAATGTAACTCAGGGCTAGAGCACTTGCCTAGCATGTGTGAGATTGACTCTCTCTCTCTCCCTCTCCCACCCTCCCTCTCCCTCTCTCTCTCTCTTCACACACACCCCCACACACAGACACACACCACAGATATACACACACACCCCCACACACAGACACACACCACAGATATACACACACCCCCACACACAGACACACACCACAGATACACACACACACACACACACACACACACACACACACACACACACACCAGACTACACTATAAGCCATGGAGACTGTCACCTTGATGTGGTCTGACAGTGACCCCTGACTGACCTCCCCTGACGTGCGAGACACTGGGATGAAGATCTTGTGGAACATGTCTTGCTTCATCCTTACAGTCATTGTGTAAAGAGTTTTGCAAGCCCACATTGCAGATGAGAAACCCGAGGCCCAGACTGCTCAACACTAACCAACATGGCCACACAGCTGATAAACGACAAGATTCAAATCACAATCCCTTTGTCATCATGCTTTGCTTTTGTACTCCTACAATGATGTCACTCAAAAGACAAGGTCTCACTTTATAGGTCTGGCTGAATTGGACATCACTATGTAGACCAGGGTGGCCTCAGGTTCCCAGGAACCCGCTTGCCTCTGCCTCCTGCTTGTTGGGATTAAAGGCAAAGATACAGGCCTAGTTCTGGGTGACTTTAAGCCTGTAGAGAGAGGCTGTGTAAGAACCTGCTGTCCTGCTGTAGCCCGTGGAGACAGTCCACTGTGGAAGTGGCTTCAATGACATAGAGGTCCAAAGGCTGAGGCTTCTTCAACATGTTGCTCTCAGCTCCTGTGCTCACTGGGTTCCTGGTCTCTCTTACTCTTAACTCTTCTTGTTATGTTTGTTCACCTTCTGCCTGCTCTGGGATATGGAGTCTGTGGCAAGGACAATGGGAGACTTTATTAGTAAGCCTGAAGAATCCAAAGGCTGAGAAGTTTAAGACCCTCTCAGTCCTGCCCCTAGCACCCAGCAACTGGCACCCAGCAACCAGCACCCAGCAACCGGCACCCAACACCCAGCACCCAATCAGATATCTGGTTACTCTGCCTGTTCTTTGATCTATGGCAGAGGTTGCAAAATGGCAGCTGGTTGGCCAGAACCAGGCCCACGACGAACTACATAGTTAACGTTATTTTCACTTACTTAGCATTTTTTTTTTTTTTAATAACAAAGGCCTCACATTCTTCTGTTGCAACAGGACTAGGTCTAGGGACAGCTGCTGGCACGTCCATTTTACTTCATCATGTCATGTGCTTGCTCCCACATACACTTCATTTAGTGACCTCTGACTTGGTTTAGCAATAGACTTTACTCTAGGCTTTTGCATTCAGTTCCATTAGAACAACAAACTTAAACCTGAAGACAGAGAGATGCTCACTTCACACACCTTTGCAAGAGTACTTATATTTTGCTAACCTGAAAAAAATTAGATTATTTTCCAACACATATTTGTGCTTATTTAGAGCTCCCAGGAGGAATTCATTTTCCACCCTCTGCTGATAATTTTGAGATTTTTGATGAAGTTTTTGATAAAAACAGGAATTTGTTGTATGAGGTCTGTTGGGAATTTTTTTTGTTCTTTGTATTATCTCTTTTTTCAGTTCACTCTGAGGGTTTGGACATGTGCATCCCAGAGGGGCTGCATTCTAGAGAGGATGCAGGTCTCCAGGCAACGGCAGCCTAGGGTTGACTATGGAAGAGTAACAGTCACGAGGGTCCTCCCTTTGGCAATTCCAAACATATGCAAAGAATGTGTCAAAGTTCAGCCACACCTGTGGTGGCCAGCTTCTGAGACAGTTCCTGGGCCTGTCTCCTGGTGTCACTCCCTCTCAGCTGGGTAGGGATGACTTGAGTAAGTCATGGAATACTGTAGCAGTGTGGCTTCTGAGGTCCGCTTCTCATTCCCTTCAGTGCTAACTCCTGGGTCAATCTCTATGTTCACTCAAGCAGCCCTATAGAGAAGACTGTGTGACTGCCCAACAGCCCAGTGAGTGGGCCACCCTGGAAGTGGATGCCGTAGCTGTTGCTTGCCTAACTTTACATTGCTGTAGCCCTAGGTGACAGCTATACTGAAACCACCAGCTGAGCTGCTCTGAAATTTCTACATACCAGACACTGTATGAACCAGTCAATGCTCATTGTCTTAAGAAGCTAAATTTTGGCCAGGCAGTGGTGGCACATGACTTTAAATTTCAGCACTTGGGAGGTAGAGGCCAGCCTGGTCTACAGAGTGAGTTCTAGGACAGCCAGGGCTATACAGAGAAGCCGCGTCTTGAAAAACCAGAAGGAAAACAAAAGTTTTTTTAAAAAGGTGAATTTTGGGATTGGCTACATTCATGAACAGGCAGTTCTTCATCATTGAGTATCTAGGTAATTCCACACGCTCAGGATGCAGTGGAAACAAAGCTAGTGTGTGGTACAATGTCCTCAGGGATGTGATAAACAGTCAGCAAGCCGAGAGATCAGGTGCGTCTTTTGAATGGAGCTGCTGCTAAGCAAGGGGCAACGTAACCTGGGCATGAGAGGAGCAAGCACTAGGAAGCTGGAATTTCCCCCTGACATCTGTCCCGACTTTATTGCCTTTGATACTTTAAGTTTTTTAAGAAAGGAAGCAGAAATTTCCCAAAGGCAAGGCAGAGAAAGACTCCCCTCCTGTATAGAAAATGAGAGTGATGGTACAAGCCACAGAGCTCTTCATACAAGATCACCGGGGGAAAGTGTGGAGCTGCCTGGGACAGGACACTAAAAGAGACTTGGAACTAGGGGTGCTAGGGGTGGGACAAGCCATGATTAGCATTGCTCTTGTTTTGTTTGCTTTTGATGCATATAACCTTCTGAGGTAGGTTGGCAATTTACTTAAAACATTACCAGGTATTTGTATGTGTGAGTGTGTGTGTATAACTCAATTGTATGGCTTTTGAATGTGATGTATATAGTGATAATGCGTGGCAAATGTCAAGTACCCCCCCCCCCCCCGTCTGTCTGTCTGTCTGTCTGTCTGTCTGTCTGTCTGTCTGTCTCTCTCTCTCTCTCTCTGTGTGTGTGTGTGTGTGTGTGTGAGAGAGAGAGAGAGAGAGAGAGAGAGAAAACCCGTGTGTATGCAAAGGCCAGAGACAGATGCTAAGTGTCTTCCTTCATCACTATCTACCTTACTTCCTTGAGACATGGTCTCTCACTGGATCAGAAGCTTGGCATTTTGGCCTGGCTGTTTCACCAGAGCCATCCTTGGATCTATCTGTCTCTGTCCCCCAACTCTGGGATTATGAGCAGGCAAATCACACTTGACTTTTTACGTGGGTGTGGGGGATTGGAACTCAGGTCTTCAGGCTCCCACTGCCTAAGCCATCTTCAAAACCCACATCTGGAGCTCTGGACAAACACACTAACATAAGTCACATGAATCTGCTCTGTGCAACTCCCCACAGGGAACTGTGCTCCTAAGGCTTGGTGGTAACATTGTGTTGCTTCTGACAGCTGTACAGAAGGGGCTGATGACAGACTGGGGAGGTAGTGTTGCCAGTGTGACACCTTGCCTGACACTTAGGATAGGGTTGGGAGTGTGGCTGGACACACCACTGCACATTGACTGCTGGCCATGCTGCTGATGTCTCCCACAGTGGTCAAGTGAGGGGATTCACAGGATGATTGGTATGGGGAAGAAAGACAAGCATGAAAAGGATATGAAGACTCTTCAGTCCCAGAAGAACAACATCAACCTTTGCAAACAATGGTCTTCCTTGTCTTTTTTCTCTGACTTCCTTCCAGGAGCACCGAGATGCCTGTATGAACAGACCTCCACTAGCCCTTAGAAAGTATACAGTTCCTGAATTGAAGGGTATCAGGGCTTAGGCTCTGGATCAGCACTTTTGTCTTGCTATGACAAGAGTACTGGAGAACTATTGTCTGGGTTACCTGTCTCATTGCCATGACAATATAACTGACAAACGCAACTTAAGGAAGGAGGGGCCTATTTTAGCTCACAGTTCAAGGGAAGACAGTCCATTGTGGTGGGGAAAGTATGTTAGCAGGAGCAGAAGGTGGCTGGTCACAATGCATTTAGTTTCAAAGCAGATAGTGATCGATGTTAGTGTTTATCTAGATTTCCCTTTTTATATTACATGAGAAAGTCTCCCATTACCCTTACCACAGACTCCATATCCCAGAGCAGGCAGAAGGTGAACAAACATAACAAGAAGAGTTAAGAGTAAGAGAGACCAGGAACCCAGTGGGCACAGGAGCTGAGAGCAACATGTTGAAGAAGCCTCAGCCTTTGGACCTCTGTGTCAGTGAAGCCACTTCCACAGTGGACTGTCTCCATGGGTTACAGCAAGACAGCAGGTTCTTACACAGCCTCTCTCTACAGGCTTAAAGTCACCCAGAACCAGGCCTGCATCTTTGCCTTTAATCTCAGCCATGTTCTAAGTGGTTAATAACCACATAAGTTTGTGGCCACTATATTAGGCAGGGTGGATTATAGAACACTTCTCCAGTCACCACAGCCGTGTTAGATGAAGCTGCGTCTAGAATGAAGGACATAGAATAGGTTTCCTATATAATAAGAAAATTACCTTCTTGGAATAAGTAATGTGGGTTCATCCCATTCATACATTAGATACTAAAGTGAGCACACAGAGATAAATACAAGTCAGCTAGCAAATACTGATATATATAGAGGAAGAACAGCTTAGTCTTTAGAAAGGGGTGGTTCAGTCTAGCATCCCTTCACGCCCAGTCTCTTCCCCTCAGCGAGGGCATTAAACAGCAGCCTTGTAAACAAACACTAGGCGAGTTCTACACAACTGAACTACATGCCCAGCAGAGGCTGGCTCTTGCAATGTCTAGTATTATACTTTTGGGTTGGTGTGTGTATGTGCGTGCGTGTGCGTGTGCGTGTGCGTGTGCGTGTGCGTGTGTGTGTGTGTGTGTGTGTGTGTGTTTCTACCTTTGGAGTAGTTAATTTGTTTCATTGGTCAAACATGAGGTGAAGGACTCGGTTAGGGGCAACAGGGAAGACACACAGATAGTATCTTCCAGTCCCCCCCCCCCATACAGCACTGCAGGAAGCCAGAGGAAGCTCTTTAAGAGGGCCAGGGAACAACTCCCCCAGTGCAGTTTGAATCACACCCCCTTTCATAGGCTCTTGGCTCTTTTACAGGAGTAACAGGTGAGCTGCCCACAGGACCTTAGAAGCTCTTCGTCCATACAGCACGTTTTGTTTTTTATTTTTGTTTTGACGCTCAATAGGTGGAGAGAAGTCTGAGCTTGTCAGCCGTTCCACAGTGTGATTTCTCACAGACAGTCTTTGCTCAAGGCTTAGTTAAGGAGGGGTTACCTTTCTGCCAAACTTAAATGTTTTATAATTAAGCAGTACAAAGGAAGACCAAACAGGAAAAAAAAAAAAAACTTCTGGGCATGGTGAGGCAAATCTGTAATCCTGGTACTGGAGTGGAGAGCCTACGGCAGGGAAGGATCACAAATTGTGGTCAGCCTGGGCTACCACGTGAAACTCTATCCCCCCCCCCCCCCCCCCCCCCCCCGCCCCAAAACAGGAAACAAAGGCAAAATAACACAAATCCTCTCTGAAATCTTTCTTGGGGAAGCCAAAACATCAACACCCATTGACCCCAAAGATTAAGTGGGAAGTTAGTATATTCTGGTCACTGCAGAAGTAGCACTAGAGTTGTTCAGACCCCAAAACCCTCTTGGATCTCCCCACCCAGCAGAAAGTTCTGTCCTCCCCAACCTCCCCCCATCCCCAGAGCATGCACTGTTCTGCCCGTTCTGGCTTTAAGTATGTGTGGTCATAAATCTTTCCTTAATATTATACCACACATTTCCAGTCAAGTCACAGATTCCCCAAGGGCAGATGGTGCTTCTCTTTTATCTCTTGTTACAACCCATACTGTCTAACACGGGGCCTTCTCCTGAAAGGGCTTCATTCATATCTATCTTTCTTTTCACATCAGAGGTGATATTATTCCATTAGAGAAGAATCATGGGCATGCGTTCAATATTCACACACACTTTAAAAGCACAATTAACAACAACAACAAAAACAGTATTTGCTCTTTCATCTGGGAGATGGATTTTAAAATTATGTGCCTTACTTTGAAGGATACTAAGGTGACTCTCACGACATCATCTCCAAGAGTAAAGATGGTCCGAGGTGTCTTAATCAAGCCTTCTAGGGAACGGCAATAACTGACTTCCAGCTCCTTTCAGTGGCAGTTCACTGACTTAGGCCATGTGGGATCCTTTCTTCATGTGAGGACTTAAAAAGTCAGTGATAAACACATGGCTAATTAGAACCCTAACAGATCACACTTCTCCATGATGATACTACAATTTTGTTTTAATACCTCATTGTTTTAAAAGTGCCTCTCTTCCTGGTTAAGTATTTTATCACTACAGTAAATGCTATTTAATCCTGTGCTAGAGGTTATTTTAATTGCATTAGGAGAAATTCCTGTTTTCCTATATTATAGCAGTTGTAATAATTTACATTAAAACTATTCCTAAGTAGAGGCTAGGGATGGCTCAGTGGGCAAAGTCAGCCTTTTCACATGTACATGCATGTTCATATGCTTAAATACATGTAGACATGCACATATACATGTATACAAAGCATGCACACATATACATGCACAGGAAAATCCCTAAGTATATTTTCAAACACCATCCTGAGTATTTACCAACATTATTTAGGTTGGATTTTGGGTGGTTTGTGTTTTGTTGTGGTTTTTATCTCCTTGAGGAATAGCCCAGGTTAGTCTCAGGTTTGTACTCTTGTTACTGTGATCCCAAGTGTCAGGATCACAGGTAGGTGTGTGCCACCAGGTCAGCCCTTCACTAAAATTTAAAGAAGACTCCAATGCAGTTGTGTAGAAAAACAAACAAACAAACAAAACAAAACAAAACAAAAAAAAAACCGTTCTGATGAAGTGAAAGTCATGAAGAGTACCATTTTCACATTGTATCTTTATAAAGATATGGAGGGCTAATTTACACATAGGTATCATGATTATTTTAAACATTGGCTCCATCAGTTGTCAAAAACATTTTATTGCAACCTGTGACCATCGCTGGCTCTTTAAGCATGTCACTCTCACAGGAAGAATGAGAAGGCACTCACCTGAAAACACTTCTTAAATCTAGGGGGGCTGCTGTGGGTCCTGGCCACAGACCGACCTCCTCAGGTCAGAAGGTGGTTTAGGTAAGCTTTGATCATTTGCTTCCAGTTGTTTTAAAATTAAGACCATTTGGGTGCTGTGGTCTGGGCAGCAGGGGGGAGAGGGAAGAACAGAGGGAGAGACACCGACAGACTGGGAGGTGCAGTGTATTAGCAAATGTTTGCGATTGTTGTAGCTTCTGAAAGCTTGGGAGGCCTCAAAGTTCTCAAACCCACACACCATGCCCAAGGCCGTGGCTGGCTCGCTACCTCCCAGAGTCTATTATTTACAGACTGTCTGTGTAACCCTATCAAACAATGGCGCCTCCTTCCCAGGCTTGCTCACTGACCGCTGTCTCCTTCTGGGCAGTGGAAGGGTGTATCAAAGTAACAGAACAAGTCAGTGGGTATTTCTTCTTGGCTCTCTAGACTGGGGTTGTTTCGGCATCCTAGACACACCCATTTTAATTAATCACGAAGTGTATTTTGCAAGGCACTTTTCTGCTTTATACATGATGCTTACTTTTTTTTTAAAAGGGTAAATCGTTGTGAAATCGCACGGTGACAACGATGCAGCAGCTGGAGGCAGGTGAGTGTGTGTGTGCTCAGGTACGTTTTCTTATGAGGACTCTGAACTGATTTCAAGGTCCCATGAAGTCACTTGGGCCTCTGGTCTTGCCTTAGCGTCTTTTCAGGTTGTAAGGCACCACGAATTGGTCTTATTGAACATCTGGGTCTCACGGTGGATAACGGAAACATGAAGAAGGAAGATGAGCCTCTCCCAGGACCTCGGTCTTTTAGGGGTGTGCGCCACTCCAAGAGTATGTCAGTGTGAATTCCTTACCCAAGCCAAAGAAGGGCTTGTACAGGAAGGACAGATGTTACAGGAAAGACAAATTTCCTTTCACTACAGTGCCTTTTGATGAAGAGGCAGGAGCCGGGAATGAGAGGTTAAAGCAAGGACATGGCTTGTCACGTGACGTGAGTGGCAGAGTGGACAGTAGGCAGCCCATTGCAAAGCAGTTCACAACAGTCTCTGCACATCAGAACTCCAGGCCAAGGTCTGATTCAGCGACTGCAACCTTTTGAAGGGCTGCTTCATCTGGGATCTAAGATCACCTTCATGTAAAATGTTTCTCTAGAAAATACAAACTCCTGCCGGGCGGTGGTGTAGCATGCCTTTAATCCCAGCACTTGGGAGGCAGAGGCAGGCGGATTTCTGAGTTCGAGGCCAGCCTGGTCTACAGAGTGAGTTCCAAGACAGCCAGGACTACACAGAGAAACCCCGTCTCGGGAAAAAACCAAAATAAAATAAAATAAAATAAAATAAAAATAAAAAAAGAAAATACAAACTCCTAGGCACTATTAGACTAGATACAATTTCCTGGAGGTAAGGATACACGTTGAAATTTAAAACCACCTGGGTCTTTTTTACTCACTGAGTATCTAAGTGTCTAGAACAGCAATCTACACAGCCCGACAAACACTTGTTGAATGAATGACAGCCCTAAGTGGTTGGAGCCTTTAGAGGCTCTAATTACTGGCCTCTGTTAGACCATCTAATTTAGCTTGCCTCACAAAACTGGTAAAGTGTCCTGTCCCTAAGGGCATTTCTAGACTGACCAGTGGGGAGGGGGCTGGAGAAGCTCATCAACTCTGCCTTGAAGCCTCAGCTAACTCTCTCACCTTAGAAAGTCTTTCTCTGCCTGGACAGAACTGCAGAAGTCAGGACAGCAAACCGCGAACCTCACAGTTCTGCCCTCTTAAAAAGTAATGTGTACTGACAATTGGTTCCTTTAAAAACCCAAATTACGTTACGTGAATGTGTTTGTGTTCCAGTCCCAGCTGTGGGATACGGGGCTGCTTCAGTTCATCTACAGCCATTGACTATGATTGTCTCCTGCTCTAGGAAGGGCGTGAAATCTGCCAGTGGCAGACAGTTCAATTCTGGGGTCTCTGGAGAGGGAATAGATGCCAGCTTTGGGTGGGCGGAAGGCACTCTGAAGGAGGAGGCAGCAGCCCCCATCCATCTCCCTGCTGCGGCTTATTGCTGGTTTGCTGGACTGAAGGATCTTCTGAGGACAAAGATTGGACTGGCCCCAAGACACTTGATGTCCTTAGCAGGAAGTGGCCTAAAGAGACCCGCACCCTCTCCCGCCCCCCTCTGCCTTTCTCTACCCTTATTTCTCTCCTTTCTGGTGATAGGGGGCTGGAAGGGATTAGGGTGGAGTAAAGGGAAGAAGGGTGAGATATATAAGAACACAATAAAATAGTAAAACAGAGACACCAACAAGGAAGGAAGGAATTCCTAAAATTAGTTAGGAGTAAGACCCTAGATTCTGTATGAGTCTGTCACTGAGTTGGTAACTGAAGCTGGGATTACTTCTATAAGCTATCCAGTTTTACTGCAAGGCTGAATAACCAAAGGATGGAATTTCTTCCCTAATCACTCAAACCTCAGGAAAGAACACAACTTGGTATTGTGTACGTTCTGTACAAAAACCGTATTTAAAGATGTAAGAACCAATTGTCCCTCCACTTGGTATGCTAAGGCAGAGCTGCAATTTGAAGATAGCTTAGACTACATAGGGACTCCTGAACAGGTGGGGGTTGGGGAAGAGGAGGTAGGGAGATGGGATAAAGACAAGTATACTACTGTATAGTACGTCCTTCCAGTGGAACACTGCTGAGCAATGGAAGGAGAAGCAGATGAAACAGTAGGAATGTAGCTAAATACGTGCCAACTCAAAGAAGCCAACTCTAAGACACTATGGTGTGAATGTTGTGTGACTCTGTCATTTACAAGCCACAGCAGAGGAGACAGATCAGTGGCTAGCTGATCTAAGTTAGAAGTTGGAGACATTTATATATATAAGGGACTTTGGAAGGATCAAACAATAATTGTGTATCCTGATTAAATAGTTATATATTAAACCTATGGCATCAACCTCATATAACTGTGTATCAAATAGTAACGTCAGTGTACACAGAATATCATAGTTTATATTTTATTAAAACAGAACTTAGGCATCCACAACATAAGCTCATTGGGTCTCTGGAGCCTCTGAGACATTTTTGTTGCCTTTATCAATATGAGAAACACATGGACAGGTGGTCTTATAGCATGTGAGATAAAGGGACCACTATTAAGCACATGGTCTACGATAAATACTTTGTATCTAGAGGCAAATTGCAGCATGTAATAACCCAGAAGCTATCTTGTAGAAAATTCCTTTATTATAGTGCAAATAACTTTCAGCAGTGACATACTGTAACAACACATTTACAACACTCTACACCACGCAGTAAATAAGAAAGTGTTTCTTCGAAAATATGTCATCATAGGAACATTTTCTTTACATTAATGCCGAAAAATGCCAAAGCCGTTTTCTCAAGGCAATAGGGCTTGATCCTTTTTTGGATATTTTTCTCTTAATGCACATGAATTTGCCATTTAATGATCATCAACTCTAAGAGTGATCTCTTAGGGAGTTTTAGAGAAGTTGGCAAGATTTGAAACTGGGCTTCAAAATTTAAAAAAATAATAATTTTAAGACAATTCTGGGACAGCCCAGGAAGTAGAAGTCACTTCTGTTAACTTGATAGACACATTTACTCCAGTTTTGCTGCAGATTGTCTAAAGCCTGCTTATTTCCCCAGAGCCTGATTGTTATCCCTTGATTTTGGTTATTGCAAAACTAGGGCCCTGGGTGAATATAACTCCTTATGTATGCAAATACTTTCCCCATGAAGCTTTAAATTGCACTTTCCATCCTGAATTTCCCACATTAGACCTCTCAGGCTGAGGAGAGTGTGAACTTGTCCTAGTCTCTAGCTAGAAATTTGGACAGTGGGCTGTAGCCCCTATTTATTAACTAGTCCCAAATCCACTCAACGCACCACTTAGATGGCTCCCAGGAGGCTGATCTGGGAGTTTAATACTGCTTTTTCCATACTGAGCAGCCTAAGGGATTGGCTGCTTATGAGTTAGCTCACAGGTACAGAGAAAAGTCACTTCCAATCTCCATACTCCCCGGTTCCCAGGCTTCTGCTGAATTACATATGCTTGGTCACTCAGAAGAGTCCTCCTGGGGGGATGCTTACTGCATGAATTGAATCCAATCTAACAAATGTTTTTCAGGGTGTGCCCTAAGTCTCTTGACAGACACTCCTCTAAAGTGGCTTTTCAACCCAGGAGAAATTGCTCACAGGCTTAAAAAAATACCTGGAGCTACAGAACAGCTGAGAAGCCAGCTAGAACATAAGGCTTTTAGAGATGCAGCTGGTCTTGGTGGACAAGTCTCTGTATACAACACCATGGAACTGTGCTGAACAGTTTCAAGGTTGAGAAGAATCCAAATATATCATCTATAAAAATTCCTTATTTTAGTTTGCTTTGTTTATCTTAGACTTTGGTTCTGAAACACTGTCTACATTCTTGACACATGAAGATGACATGGCCACTTCAGTGCCTCTGCATGTTGTGTAAAAAAACCTTAAAAGCAAAGCTAGACAAGGAGATGCCCTAATGAGACACATACACTGTACAAACAAAACCTAAATTATATATAAATGCACCCCACCCAGCATCCCTTTCTTCTCCCATTACCTGCCCAAAGCAATGCCAAAGGCCCTTCTTTCTAGGACCAACGCCAAGCATCTCTAGTCTTGCAGATACATTAATAATCTGCAGCCTATTGATAGTTCTGCAAGCGTGGGGAAGCAGCTTCCCTGGAAGCATGATCACTATGGGCTGGACTAAAAAACCTGAAATCCTGGGACTTAGTCTTTCAGATGACCTAACTGGATCCCACCTTATTCATCAGGGAGGCAGCACCGTCTACTCAGAAGCTCCAAAGGCATTGCTTAGGGATATTGGGAAGGGTGTCAGAGGAAAAATTATACAATGAGCTAACAGCCTAGGTTGATACAAATTATTTCTCAGTAAGTAATTTGGGGCAACTTGCTTCTGCTTTACACTGCATTCTGGAATCATTTTCATAGCATACTATTAAAAACTGATATATAGTTATTATTGTAAAAGCTGTCTATGCAATCACCTCTTATATGCTTTCCATTAATTTAATAACAACTTAATGAGCTATTATGTAAATCTAAAGAGTAGTGAGTCTTAAGGAAGCCAGCACTGTGCTAATTCACAGGAAGGAGAAAAAGCAATGCAAACAAAAGTTCACATCATTGACAAGAACTTTGGAGTTTTACCCAAGTGTTGCAAAATTTCCCCAAAAGCATTTATAGCAGTTTATGTTAAGAAGCCAAAGTTGAGGGGTAGGAGAATATGCTCAAATTCTTTAAGGTAAAAATATCTACTTATTTTATACTTGTAATACATAAATTTCCCCCTCAGAACCTAAGTTCATAATTTGTAGACATTGCTCATTCTCTGATACATTAATACATATACTAAATATAAATAAATTAATCAAGAATGCTTAAAAATCCAAGTTAACATGATGCTGTGCCAAAAAAAACCAAAACAAAAAAAAAACAAAAAAACAAAAAAACAAAAATCCCCAAGAAAACTAAGAACCAAACCTTGCACAATCTACATTCTATGTAAATACCCTGACTAAAATGTTGGTTGTGCTACACAATTCCACGTCAGTGCAGAAACGCATCGATTTGATATACCATTGTTGTTTTTAAGGTCTTTAGCACTTTTGTTTCTAAATATCACCTTGTTCTGAAATGATGAGTAATTGCTACCAAATCACAAATCATCACAAATCCATTTTAGTTTAGTCTGAATAAAATCCAGCATTACTTTGTTCTGGGCATAATGGCTCGGTGTCTTTCTTGCGAGCTTCCTTCTTCTGGGCAAACCACAGATGAAGTTGTCATTCTGGACTTAAACTGCACAGAAAGAGACAGTGAAGTCTGTCTTTGTTTTTGTTTTCTTTTTAAGTCTCCGGATCTGGCTAGGACACTTCTTTCAGACATGTAGTAGTGGCACCTGATGGATCATATTTGAAACAGAAGTGCTTTAAACATCAGCCAAGTTTGGTGATCTGGAGATCCCCATTGATCTTTATGGTGTCAATTGCAGATAATGTTTGAATACGATGGTAAAAATCAAAAAGTTGGTGTCCATCCACAAACACTCTGAAACGTGGGTGCTCACAAAGAATCTCCACCTAGAAGAAACAAAATAATAATGGATAATTTTAGATGAACCCTGTTGGAGGGAGAAAAAAAAACAACTCAACAACATAACCACACTTCATTGTGGAGAAGAAAAGCAATGTCCAAGTAAGTCTCAAACATTGCAGATTGCTGAAAGCTAGCTAGGGTACAGACTGCTGGGTTCCATTCCCCCAGCTCTCAATTCAGGAAGTCCAGGGCACAGTCTTCGCCCTCACCAGGGCTAAGGAAGGGCTGAGAACAGCTAAGGCTGGAGTAGGGAACCCACTTTGAGAATCACTGCTCCAGACCAGTGAAAGATTTGGGACAGACAGTTCCTCCTATACTCCAGGTAGAGGTATGAAGGAGCACCCATCTGTTTACATGACACTTGATGCCAAACAATCCATCCTACCTACAGGGGGGCCTCTCCTGATGAATGACTGGTAGCCATTAGTAGCATCTAATAATAGTCTAGACAATCATGGTAAACACTAAGGGAGATTACACAGTAATTAACATTGGACCAAGAATGTGTAATTAACAAGGCTTTGTTAAGTCAAACAAACACTGACACTACATGGTAAACCTTTTCCTTCTTGTTTTGTTTTTTGTTTTTTTTTTTTCTTCTCCCTGCAATTCAATTCACCACAGAGATTTGTTGGGATTCTGTTTGTTTGTTTTGGTTTTGTTTGTTTGTTTGATTGATTTTTGAGACAGGGCTCTGGCTGTCCTAGAACTCACTTTGTAGACCGCAAATTCACAGAGATCTGCCTGCGTCTGCCTCCCAAGTGCCGGGACCAAAGGTATGAGCCACCATCTCCTGGCCACCAGAGTTTAAGACTTGTGCTATGATGCTTTTAGAAAAGCATTGGCAGTTATCATGCAGAGACTCCGCATGTGATATTAGTCACATTTAATTCACATTACGGCTTAAATGATACCACCAAGAAGCTTATACCACTCATGAATTAGGTATAAGGTTTTACCATCTGACATAGCTCTGTTGAGGAAATACTTGACTGGCAAGTAAGAGGACTCAGGTTTCTCTAAACTCCCACAAAAACCGCCATCTCCTGAATGCACCTGTAACAGCAGCAGTAGAAGAGAGTGGCGGAGACTCGGGCTCACTGGTCAGCCCAGGTTAGCCTAGTCAGTGAGATCCAGGCCAATGAGAGACGCTGTTTCAAGGAGGTAGATGGTGGTGTCCCTAAGGATGACACCTGAATTGCCTTCCAGCCTGCAAGTGCTCAAGTGTGTGTGTGTGTGTGTGTGTGTGTGTGTGTGTGTGTCCACACATGCATGGCTTACCATCTAAGAACCTGGCACAGCAAGAGGAGCCCATAAGGGCTTACCTTTCTCAAGGAGGAGCTAAGGTAAGGGGTAACTTCCTAGATTATGGTTATAAGGAAGAACAATCTCATTTCTTTTACTGATGTAAAAAAGTCATGTTTTTTGTTTTGTTCTACACTCTAAGGAAAGAGAGACAGCCACAGGCTTTGAGAAGATCCACAGGAAGTGGCAGGTATTAAGAGCAGCTGTGTTTACTCTGGTCTATACGTAGCACCAAGCTTTTAACCAAGGTGCCATTATTGGGATGTACGGGAAGACTGATGAAGACCATCAGCCTCATCACCAGGCCTGACGTGTAAGCAAGTCCTTGTTTAACACTACTGACTTGCACCTCTTATTTGTCCCGCAGAGGAAGGCAGTGCTACTGCTCCTGATGAGACAGCAAGTTCAGGCTGCTTCCTGCCTGTTAGAAACTGATATTACCCAAGTCCAAGGGGAGAAACTTGTCAGCCACACAGCTTGTGACAAGGAAACAGACACGCTTAATTAACCCACATGGGAAAATAAATACACAAATATGGACTCATTAGCAAAGGGAACAAGAGGAAATGAAATGATAGCCACTAAATTGTTTTAAACCCATAACTAATGAGACTTTGAGCTACTTAAGACCAAAAAAAACCCACGAATATTCTGGATACTTATTAATATTTAATAATCAATCATATAATTGGGGGTAGGTTATTTATGTGCCTAATACTGTATTGGGAATTGCATGGAAAACTATTACTAGATTAATACTCCCAGTTTGACCTGATGGCACAGGCCTGTAATCTAAGCTACTTTGCAAACTGAGCCAGGAGGATTACAAGTTCAAGGCCAGCCTGGGAATTTAGTGAGATCCTGTTTCAAAACAGAAATCAAAAAGAGAACTGAGAGTGTAGGTAAGCTATAGAAACTTTACCTAATGTGCACAAGGTTCAATCCCCAGTAATACCCTAAAAGTTAACAAATAAATAATTAATACCTCTGCACTGGCTAAGTAGAAATATGGTTAAGTACTGAGCAATTACGTATGCATACATGCATCCATTAACTAAACATACGGGCTGAAGAGAATCAAGAGCTACTATGGCAGGAATCAATGTCTATCAGCAAGCAGATCTCTTTTGTTGTTTTTTTATTCTTTTCCCACGGCCAGAAGACAAGTTCCGGGCAACAAGTTTCTTGGACATGAAGAAATTCTTAAAGAGCTCTTGGCACACAGTAGATACAGAGTAAGCAGGGACCCTGCCAACACTGCATCAGGCACTCGAGGTACCTACCCTGAATGGCTGGTCTGGGATGAATGGAAAGTAAGGGATTGCCGACTGCTCTTCGCCTCTTTCTCCTGATATACAAGAGTTTCTGAGGAGCTGCCGGTCTGTGAACACAGCTTTGAGTTCAATTGCCACATCGGCAGGAGGATCTTCAGAGTCACCACAGGTCAAGCTGATGGCAAAGCTAAAAAGAAAACAGTGTCACTTAGCCGGGGAGTTAGATGTAACATTTTAACTTGACCCAGTTCCTCCTCCAGTGGGTTCATCGCCTTTTAATGGGCTGCTACTGTTTACACAGAGTTTAAACACAGAGAAGGAGGATTACACTCAAACCAATAGATTTTGTTACCTAAAGCAGGCTCAAGTGAAAACTCCAGTGGAACTGAAAATAATTGCAACTGAAGACTTCAAATGCCCCAGGCCACCCGTGCCTTAATCCATCTCAGAGTTCTCAAAAACAGCCACAGGAATTGACAAGGGAAACATCTTGTAAGTTTGGTTCTTATTTATGCTAACAGGTTTGGTTACAACTACAGTGTTTTAAAGCCATAAAAAAGAAAAAGAAGTCTTTTGGCTTTCTCAAGGGTCAAAGATTAACCATAGGCCTATTTTTATCATCGCTGATATAAATAGCTATCTGGAGAGATGATGGCTAGGATTCATACACATTCTTTTCATGGGAACATGGTACTTTCTTGGCACTCCTAACTAGTGACACTGTCTGCAAGTAGAGGAAGAGGAGGAGACAGCTGCGGCTCACAGCGGCAGGACTTACCTTTCGGGGTTGAGATCTACGATGCCCATCACTAACACCTTCTTGCCTGGTCTCATGCCACCTTTAATGTGCCCACAAAATGGAACTATCTGCAAAGGAGGAGGGGAGAGAAAGGAAGTTTACAGTCTGTTAGAGAAGAGCCACGCCGACGGCCCTGAGAACCGGACCCATCAGAAAGCAAGGAAATGCACCACAAGGGAAAAGGATAAAGGCAGAGACACGGAGCACATTGATTTACCAGTCGTGGGAAGTACACGTCGGCTTGAACTGGAGAACCCAGGGAGTTGTTTAAGTGCCCATCATCAAGGTTCTAAAAATAGAAGCACACAGATTGGCTTTCCACAGTCCCTTGTTTATTAGGGAGTGAATGGAAGGATGAGGAATCAACACAAATCTGTCGGGATCCCAGCAGCCCTCCACAGACACATAGGCAGTGTCTACATATGATGCCTCTTTAGAGCCCATTAAGTAACCGCGAAACAAAACCCGGCCTTTCCACCCGGTCTAAGCCTCTGATGATCCCCAGGCTCTTGAGACCGGATCAAATTCAAGGTCGCGGCCCACCGGGGAAGCAAAGCCGGTGGAGGTGGGCGGCAGGCCCCTCTCCAAGCACAAACGTTCCCGGAGTCTCTGCCCCCGGGCCTGTCCTAGGAGACGTGGCTGGAGTGCAGCGACAGCGCTCCGCTTCTCTCGGGAGCCCCCGGCGCGGGACCGTTTCCAAAGGGGGAAATCCCTGACGCCGGGGCCGCGGCCCCACAGGAACCCACGTGCACGCACACGCGCCCGGCGCGCACCTGGCCGGCGCCCTCCTGCCCCGCGCCTGGGGCCCCGAGCTCCCACCCCGCGGCGGCTGACAGGTACCGCGCTTCCCGTAGCGCCGTCCGTCCGTAGCCCTCGTCCCGGCCCTCCAAGCTACCCGCTTCACGGGCAGCCGCCTCACTCACCACCACGGCGTCGCTGTCGGCCACCGACCCCGCCATGTTCCTGCAGCTAACGCCGGGGACGCGGCGGCAGGCGCGGGTCCGAGCCGGGCGCGCGCACACAGGGCGCGCGCGCACGCCCCAGGCTGGCGCGGCCGCAGGCCCGGGAGGGGGAGGGGAGGCGGGCGGCGCGGAGGTCGCGGCGGCGAGGGGATGAAGGTGGCGAGGGCCGCAGTGCGTCGGCCTGGGGTGGCATTTAAAGGCGGCAGGGCTCGGCTCGGGAACCGAGGACCGGGAACAGGGCGGGGACGCGGCCCGGGCGCCCCGGCTTGCTCAGCGTGCCCTGCCCTACGGCCATTGGACCAAGGCTGGAGGCCGGGGAGGGCGGTGACCTGTCGGCGGGAAGGTGGGTGGGGCTGGGGAAGGGGGTGAAGGGAGGGCCCAGGTGGGCCAGGTGACAGGTGCTGGGGACACTCCTGGCCGGTGGCCTACTCACCTCCTTCCCCATCCTGGGGGACTGTTGGGATGGATCAGGAGCGAGGTCGAGAGAAGGTGGAGGACTCCAAAAAGAAAGACCCGGTATGGCTTCTTTCAGAGAATTCCAACCTAGTGGGAAGAAAGATAGTTTCACTGTCTGGAGGAGGAGGAGAATGGAGGGTCCAAGGCTTGCAGAAGAATACATTTGACCCTAAATGAAGAAGCAGCCGGGACTCTAGGGGGGGCAGATTGCTGGGCACCAAGCACCCTCTGTTCCCAGGGAAGCTCAGGAACGAGTCGAGGTCCCCGGAAGCATTCTTCAGCAGGTTCTTGGCCAAACCGCAACTTAAACTGGACACAGTCTCTGCCCTTAGCTATTTTACTTCACTTGCTTTTAGTTTAGGGTAAAGAAATCTCCCGCCATTCTTTGTGTAATACTTCCCAGGGAATATACTCCTCTTTCATTCTAAGGTTCAGACTCTTTTATGGTATCCTGATACTAGCATAATTATGTAACTTCTCAGATAAAGCTATATCAACATACTCTCTATTAGGTGACATACTGAGCTTGCCCAGTGCACTGTGTGAATCACCACGCTAATAAGCAAGGAGCTGGAGTAAGCTGCTACAGTCCCAGACGGGCCCTTTGTGGGACCTGGCATCTCTGCAGCTTTTGTGTCCCTTTATGGACCAGCGCTAATCATGGTAATCTCCGTGGTGCAGGG
The DNA here is from genome assembly GCA_030674055.1 of Rhabdomys pumilio. Lineage (NCBI taxonomy): Eukaryota > Metazoa > Chordata > Mammalia > Rodentia > Muridae > Rhabdomys > Rhabdomys pumilio. The sequence continues at coordinate 68,132,642 of JANHMN010000007.1, forward strand.
AGAATTACCTGAGCATGCCTGTGATCCACAGTCGGAGCCTTTGTGGAAGTGGTTCTCAGAAATTAGAGGCTGAAGGGAGGTGTAATTGTGGCTCCCATTCCTCTCTTGTTTACTAGTCAGAGCTCGAAAATCACACCCATTAATTATTCCAAGATATTAGGCATTTATAAGAAACTTGATATTTTCAAGTCATACTTTGATTATCTGAATTTCTAAGAGTCTAGCATAGGGGAAATCATTGAATTATTTGCTATTAGCTACAATATATCATGGTGATTATAAAGGGCTGGTATCTTGGGTCCAAATTCAGTTTCTTTCTTTCTTTCTTTTTTTCTGGTTTTTCCAGATAGGGTTTCTCTATTTAGCCCTGGCTGTCCTGGAACTCACTCTGTAGACCAGGCCTCCCTGGAACTCAGAAGTCTGCCTGCCTCTGCCTCCCAAGTGCTGGGATTAAAGGCGTGAGCCACCACTGCCCGACCCAAATTCAGTTTCTTGTTACTGATAGTAGCGTGCCTTAATTTCTTCACCAGACATGATGATAATTACTATGATGATCCTATCTTGAATTACCTTGCAGATTAGTAAATTGTTTCACACACCTTCCCAAAATGAGAACACAGCAAATTCTAAGCAAAAGTCTTGAGTGTCTGCTGTTGACCAGGAGCCGAGAATCAGCAGGGGCATTGTTGAGATTACATTGTAGCAAGGAGAGGCAGATATAAACACGCAAGTATGCAGGTAGTAAAGACTGGAGAAAAAAAGGGTGGGAGGATGCAGGATGATGCTATTAAAGTAGGGTCATCTGGGAAAGTGACATTGAGAATTCTAAAGTTCGAAGGGAAGAAGGAAGGGGAAGTCCATCCTCCAGAAGAAGAATGAGGGCAGAGACCCTTGAGGAGACCTATCCGATCCCATCACACAGCTTTGACCGTGTCTCACCAAGCTTCTCTTATGTTTTAGAAGTTTCTAGTTCTGAAAAGCTGTGTGAGTGGTACCAGCTACATTGGTGGGGAGCAGTGAGGTGCTGCCCAACGAATGAAAGGACTCAGGTCGAACCTCGTGATAAATGGCTTTTCAGGATGAAGACTAACCCTTAGATTTGTTTGTGAGGGGAGTTTAAAGTATTTGAATTGCCAAAGATGGGTTTCTTACATCCCAGGAGTCTAAATAATTAGCAAGGTCTGACCTTGCTTGGGATGTATTAACATGGTAAATTGCCTTTTATTAAAAACCAGAAAAGCTTGCTTCCTTTTCAGTCAGTCTAAACGGTTAATTTTATATACAGTGATTGGAGAGAAAGCCTAGAAGATTGTCTTTGTAACTAAAAGCTAAGCAGGGTTGAACTATTTTCTACACAGAAACCTACTGGTGAATTAATGAACTAAAGCTTCCCAATTGTCCTCAGAGTTGTAGAGTGAAGGACAAGCAAACATTTGACTGTGCTTTGGTTACAGGCATTTATGTCCAAAAAAGATTAACCATGACTGTGCCATAGAACATTTCTGCCAGGAACTTCCTTTTAGGAGTTCTAAGGAACTAAAAATCTAAAGCAGTCAGACATGACTAATCTTGAAAAATGTAAGCAAGGCTTTGAAGATGGACCTTTCAGATTCTGCATATCTGCAATCTGTGCTGGCAGATCTCTGACTGCGTGAGGAGAATGATGCCTGCTGCAGGTCAGCCATCACCCTGCCTGACTGCTTTAAGAACTGGGACTCAACAACAAAGATCTGTGAATATCCCACTGTTGAGGGTTGGTCTGTGCTATGGATTGTAATGCTAAATCCTGTATCCCCAAGACTAAGTGCCCCAGGACAAGTGAATCCGCACTTATAGCAGCTTTTGTTGTGCAACCCTTGCTTAAAACTATTGGTTCAATAAAGATGCCTACAGCCTTTAGCTGGGCAGAAGAAAGATAAGTGAGACTTGGGTTCTGAGCCTGGGGTCTGAGGGGAGAGGAGAGGGAGGGGAGAGGAGAGGGAAGAGAGAAGAGAGGGAAGATGTCTCCACTGGGTAGGTGAATCATGAGCTCATACCCATGAGGGCCTGCCTGGTGGAGTAGGAGCCACCCAAGCAGAACATGGCAAGTTCTATCTCAGGGTTATACAAGGAAGTAGACAAAATAGCACAGAGAGTTGATATCTGCCCAGCTCTAGTGCTTTAAGGCTTATTATAAATATAAAGGCTTTTGTGTCTTTTATTTGGAACCTAAATAATCAAAGGTGGGGACAGAAACCCCCAATTAATACTTACCACAACCAATATGGGGCAACATTCTACCAAGTACTGCTAACAGGAAGGATGGCCCGCCAGAGCCCTGTGGGTGCAGCTACACGCTTAGGACGTCCCTGCAATAATGATACCTGTGTACAGTTTGCATGCTGTTAAATATTGCCAGGTTAATATAAGCCTGATGTACTTACCATGCCCGAATATTCATTAAAATGGAAGCCTAACACACTCACCACGTATGTTACCCCATGATGCTGATTCCCTCAGACTCCCACCGGGAAGGGAAGCCACAGCCCACTCTAACAGACAGGGCCCCCACACTGCTGTAAGTCTACTCAGGCACTTAGTTTTTAATAACTGTTTTTGTCAAGCCAGTCCTCACTCTTATGAGCAACATTCACACAAGGAAAAACAAAATCCAAACTCAGCATTCTTTGATTGCCTGCTTAGGTAGGAGGAGGGCACAACTTATCAAGCCACTTCTCTGTATTTCAAAACATGATTACAGGTTTTAATTATTTTAGGAACTATGGCCTGGTTATCAGATGATTCTTTTAGACATACACAGAATTTTCTCATAGCCAAACAATTAGGAGAATGCTGTAAAACTTGGCAGTCAACACTAGTTCTGAACATTTCATTAACTTCTGTTATTTATGGGGAAGCTAGATCCAGCCTCCTGTGTGTGTTTTAATTACAGAGCAAAAAAAAAAAAAGCCTCCCTCTGAAGAAGATAGTCATGACCCATTCCCTGGAGGAGTGTGGGACTTCAAAGATGCAGTTCCGTGTCCCCTTGTTCCTTCCACACAGCAACAAAAGCCTGGCAAGGAGGAGGCAGAAGACCCTGCTTCTGCCCTCAGAGCTGGCACTGTGAATGGGAGGTGTTTGGAGATTCTTTGCAGCCAGACTAGTGCCTATTCTGGGAGACTCTGCCACACACCCAGGCCTTCTCTCCAGCTTACCTTCAAGGATTCCCAAGAGACCGATGCTCATTCTGCAGGGAGTATGACAGGTCTGTGTGGCTGAACCTCAAGTCTAATTACATCTCTTTGTTGGTTTTGGACACTTCCGGTTTCAGCCGTTAGCACATAATCCTCTCTTTCATGGTTTCTATGATTTTATTTTCTTGTTTGGTGGTATAAAGGGCTTTTTCGTCTTGTAGTTTTGCAGAAACTTGCCTGGTTTGGCTAGATGGAAGGAGACACTCTGTCCCTTGGGGATTTAGACTCCCTGACCCACAGGAGGGAAATCAGGAAGCATCTACCTGATGCTCAGGAGTTGCAGAGGAAACATCTAGCAGAGACAGATCTCCTGTCTCCTTCAAAGGTGGAGACTAACAGCCCAGCTTCTACAGGGAACATGGGGAACATGGAAGTTTAAACTTGATGTCTACACTGAATGCTCATGCACTTTGCATATTTAACAGTTCATTGAGCTGGGCTCAGCTGTGATCGCTATTTGTTAATGTTTTACTTTCATAAAAAAGGCCAGGCATGGTGGCACAGGTCTTTAATGCCAGCACTGGGGAGGCAGGGGCAGGCAGATCTCTTGTGAGTTCAGTGACCAGCCTGGTTTATGTAGTGAGTTCCTCAGGCAAGCCAGGGCTACATAGTGA
>JANHMN010000007.1:68136888-68178167 GCA_030674055.1 Rhabdomys pumilio
TCCTCTCTTTCATGGTTTCTATGATTTTATTTTCTTGTTTGGTGGTATAAAGGGCTTTTTCGTCTTGTAGTTTTGCAGAAACTTGCCTGGTTTGGCTAGATGGAAGGAGACACTCTGTCCCTTGGGGATTTAGACTCCCTGACCCACAGGAGGGAAATCAGGAAGCATCTACCTGATGCTCAGGAGTTGCAGAGGAAACATCTAGCAGAGACAGATCTCCTGTCTCCTTCAAAGGTGGAGACTAACAGCCCAGCTTCTACAGGGAACATGGGGAACATGGAAGTTTAAACTTGATGTCTACACTGAATGCTCATGCACTTTGCATATTTAACAGTTCATTGAGCTGGGCTCAGCTGTGATCGCTATTTGTTAATGTTTTACTTTCATAAAAAAGGCCAGGCATGGTGGCACAGGTCTTTAATGCCAGCACTGGGGAGGCAGGGGCAGGCAGATCTCTTGTGAGTTCAGTGACCAGCCTGGTTTATGTAGTGAGTTCCTCAGGCAAGCCAGGGCTACATAGTGAAACCACCCTCTGCCCTGGCAAAACAACAACACAAAACCCCAGAGACCAAAGTCAAAACCAACCACACACATATCTTCACTTTTTTTTTTTTTTTTTTTTTTTGGTTTTTCAATATAGGGTTTCTCTGTGTAGCCCTGGCTGTCCTGGCACTCACTCTGTAGACCAGGCTGGCCTCGAACTCAGAAATCCGCCTGCCTCTGCCTCCCAAGTGCTGGGATTAAAGGCATGCGCCACCACCGCCCGGCTAGCTCTGTGTTTCTTAAGGGCATCACTGTTACTGTAAATGTTGGGGCTAAGGACACACTGTCCCAAAATATTCCACCCATAGTGTAGCTCTTTTCAGCTGGTTATCCTGAGAATTTGCAGATCGGAGTAGCTCTGAAAAAAAAATTCCACCTATGAAAGAAATAAACTGTGTTAGTAATTACCTGTATCAGGAAGTTGGGTGCCCCAAATGATTTTCTGTCTGGAGAGGACACAGAACCAGACAACCTTTATACACCATGCATTTCTAGGTTCGCTTTCCCATAACATGTCAGTCCCCTACCCAAGCCCCTGCTCTCTGTAGCTCAGGGTGCTATACAAGCTTCTGTCATCTGCCCCTTCTCTGATTCTTCATTTTTTTTTTCTGAGACTCGCATGACTATGTGTATAATTAGCATATTTTGCTCCTCTAAATCTGTCTTGTGTCAGTTTAATTCATAGCCTAGGCAAAGAACTAGGAAGGCAAAGGGAAGCCATCTTCCCATCCCTACATTCATATAATCGATTCCACCTCTGCATACTGTTGCTTCCATGTGGCAATATTCAGAATGCGTCTTCGAGCCTCTCTGCCAACATGCTAGCCTGGAAAAACTCAGGAGCTAGTTCCAATATCGACAGTCAGATAGTTCCTTCCCACCCAAATCCACCCTATCTGATTATTTCAGTTGCTCAAGTCACTTATAGATTCAATGAATTATTGAGGAAAGCATTTTTAATAGTCCTGTGTAGTGCTCAGGATGGACACATGGACACACATGTAACACTGTGTACTCACAGCCTGAAAACATTTTAGTTAAGAATTTTAAATCAACCGTCTGTATTGACTAAGCTTGTTCCATGTCACTCACTCACAATGTTGGTATCTCCGCTTGTCCTGATCTGGACTTTGTATATTGAGGAGGCTTTGGGCTAGGCATCACTTTTTAAGACTGTCTAGTGTAGAGATGGGATGAAATAAATGTAGGGGACATATTCATCTTTTCTTAAAAGCCATCTATTTCTCTTTGATTACCAAGAATAAATAAAGATAGCTTTGGAAGAGAAAGTAAAGTCACTTCGTGTATCTTGTTTTGAGATAGGCTCTTACTGTGTAGCTCAGGCTGGCCCCGAATCATCTTTCTTCCAGCCTACCTATACAGGGCTACAGGTGTATATGTATAACCACTCTTGGCTTCATCCCAGACATTTTCTGTCAGGGAAAACTCATCATGAAGAAGACATGTACTTCATACTTGCTTTTAGGTGCTTGTTAGGGGAACACGACCATGCTTCCTGCTTTCTCTGTTAACAGGTGTCTGGCTGGACACCAGTTTGGAATCTTCTTACACTCATGTCTTCCCAGACAGTTCCGCCCTGACCCAGCACCACCCGCTTAATAATGTAAGATGGTATACTTCCCAGAATCACAGCTTCTCCCCTGGACCAGTTAGACTATTTCATTACTGGTCCTCTGACGCTTCCCTGTTTCTTGCATGAGGTCTGGCTGGCCTTCCTAACAGCTTCTTCCTTCTCAGCCTGTCTTTAGCAGCTGGATCTGACAGACAATTCTCACGTCGTCTGAAAGAGAAAGAAACGTCAAACCAACACACTGTTTATATGTGGTCATTCCTTGGCAGACAGAAAAGGATGAGTTCTGGTGCCTCAAGAGGCCACATACTCGTGGTTTTCTCTTTGGGTCATGATGCTGTAGCTTGCACAGGTAGAAAAATATGTATCACTCCATCTCCACCAGTGTCCCAGAGCTAGTAATTATTCTAGAGGAGTGACAGCTGAGAGGTGACACTGGATGATTTATAAAGATTAGCTAACACTACAAATGATATGCGGTAAACAGAAATGGGCTGGTGGGAAGGTGGGCTGGGCTGTGTTCCTAAGTGGTTTTTCCTCAGGTCTAGTGCTGATTTTAATCTATAGCACTGCTCATTCTTAATATTCTAATAAAAGCTCATAAAACAGGTATAGGGTCACCTAAAAGCTCAGAGTAATTATGACACAGTGCTAAATTGAAGCATCACCTAGGAATGGGAAAGTACTCACGTCTTTTAGTATATTGTAATTTGCTTTCCTTCATCATTGTGGAACATGCTTAGTCAGCATGACCTTTTTGAAGTAGAAGCTGTGTATTGTCAACTCCATTAAAATCCCTTGTGGGTTCTCTTGATATTCAGAATGAGGTTGGAATTCCTCTTCAGATCTGGGTGCCCCTCCCAACGTCCCCAGGGGTTGTACTCTGCCCTGCCAAGTACTGTCCAGCTAACATGTCCTCCCTGGCAGTCTCTCCGAGCATCAATTCTTCAGGGTCTTGACACTTGCCTTCCTTCCTGCCTAGAATGTGCTGCCCCAGGCATTTTCTTCTGGATTTTCATCTTAAAATTTCTCAGCTCAAATGTTCTTTTTCCGGAGGGACCTTCCCTGAACAAGCCCCAGCCTGCTCCTCACAGTGTCAGCGCCCTGCAGTGGTCTTGCCGATTGCCTGCCATAACCTCCACGTTTGGGGTAAGAGCCTGGCAAGCAGGATGCCTGTGAGCACCTGGCATGGTGATCTGTGACTTAGTGAATGACTTGCTGGACAGCGCATGACCGCAGATACGCAGACAAGAATCCAACCTCACAGTGCTGAGGACTGCGGTCCAGTCAGCTACACCTGTGGCTCACAGCCCAGGAACTATAATTAATTATCTTTGGCTTGCCTCTGTACCAGAGGGTTTCCCATTCTGAGAAAGCCGATTTAGATAGCCTATGGGTGTTTGTTTGCTTTGCCTAAGTCCATGTCAGAGAGCAGCCAAAACTGTTTAAAAAAATAAATGTATAATTTAATGTATGTCAGAATATCCCCCCAAGAGCAATGAAAAACTGAAATTGTGTGATCAAAATTAGGGAAGATAATGACGAAAAGCCCCAAGTCATAAGCTTACCAATATATGGAAACAGCCACATTGATTAGGATCAGAATATCTTCTTGAATGGCTAGACTTCAGCTGATACCAAACTTGAACATCCTCAGAGAATGAGCATTGGAGGCTGCCTTTCTAGATGACTTCTTCACTTCTGTTTAACACATTGCCTGGTGTGCCTGGTGTGCCTGATGTGTGTGTGTATGTGTGTGTGTGTATTGTGCCTGGTGTGTGTATTGTGCCCGGTGTGTGTATTGTGCCCAGTGTGTGTGGTGTGCCCGGTGTGTGTGGTGTGCCCGGTGTGTGTGGTGTGCCTGGTGTGTGTGGTGTGCCCGGTACTTCTCTATGCAATAATTAGCACATAGTTGGCTCTTCTGGAAGCAGTAGGTGAAGCAGAGTCTGGGTGTGATGCTCTTATTAGGGATTTGTGCCTTTGAGGAGAAGACAGAGCCAGAAGACCCTAGTGAGTCTGTAACCTAGGTTCAGCAGCATCAGCCAGCCAACCTAGGAGTTCAAGGCCAGTGCTGCCCATCAGCAGCCTGCATTAGCCAGAATGGCCTACCAATTACATCCCCCGTCCCTAAACCCCTTCCCGAATCTGCGAACACCTGAGCATGTGGAGAGCTGGAGGACTTGCCAACCATCCTCGGCTGAGCAGCAAGCCTTTCCTTGAACTGAATTAGGTGGAAAATTCCTTCTCTAAAAGAAACTCTAACCCTCAGACCAGCTGCATAAGCAGGGCCCCTTTTCCCCATTTAACTGATAAGAAAACGGAGACAGGGAGAAATTAGGTAACTCAGAAAACTTTCTCAAGTCAGAGATAAAGGGATAGTGGGTTGACTGTATGTCATAGTTTTAGAGAGAGAGAGAGAGAGAGAGAGAGAGAGAGAGAGAGAGATCATTGCCCTAGCAATGATAGTCACAACATTAGTGCTTCCCTTGAGCATTGTGACACTGTGTATGTGTGTGTGTGTGTGTACATGTGTGTGTGTGTACATGTGTGTGTGTGTGTACATGTGTGTGTGTGTGTACATGTGTGTGTGCACTGTTGCTTAGGCTGGAACATTACCAAGAACAACATCAGAAGGTTATAATTTAGGTTATAATTTGAAACCTACTGATTTCAAATTCTAAATCTTGTCTGTAAAAGTCTAAGAACTAGGAGTAGAGGTTTTAGAGGCTGTGAGGCTGTGATTGGGCTTGTCTTGGGGACAAGCTGGTGTATGCTGGGGTTCTTATGTTTGTCCTGGAAAGCTTCCCCTTTGAAGTTCAGAGTGACAGAGTGAGTAGGAGGAAGAAGGTGATACCTGGGGCAAGGCTGAAGGTGTCTGCTTTCGGAGGCACAGGAGGGCAGTGAGAGAAAGCTCCAGAAGGAGAGAGGGAAGAAGGATCGAGGTTAGCAGGTGCTAGGGGGAGGGTCCTGGGCACACTTACAGTTTTGTGGTGGTGCCCTTTGTAAACCTAGAAATTGGGAGAATGAGGCAAGAGGAAACAGAGGATGAGAAATGGGAAGTGGGGGAAGTGAAGACAGGATCCTCTGGGAAGGATCCTGGGGCTGGACTTCAGAAGAAAGATGGTTCCTTAGATAGAGACAGGTGAATCTAGACTGAAGTGAGAGGAAACCTAGTTATGCAAAACAAAACAAAACAAAAACAAACAAATAAACAACATGGTGGCCTTTTAAAACTATAAATCCACATTTCTTATATTACAGAATTAGACTTCTTACTCTAATGCTGGGTTTAGGCTATCCATAGTAAGTGTTGCTGTATGATGCAGAAGACATATTTCCCCATAATTTACAGTTTACTTTTGTCTAGAATAATCCATGGAATACAAGTTGTTATCTGTCTTAGTCAGGGTTTTTATTTCTGCACAAACATCATAACCAAGAAGCAAGTTGGGGAGGAAAGGGTTTATTCAGTTTACACTTCCACATTGCTGTTCAGCACCAAAGGAAGTCAGGACTAGAACTCAAGCAGGTCAGGAAGCAGGAGCTGGTGCAGAGGTCATGGAGGGATGTTACTTACTGGCTTGCTTCCCCTGGCTTACTCAGCTTGCTTTCTTATAGAACCCGAGACTACCAGCTCAGGGATGGTACCACCCACAAGAGGCCCTCACCCCTGATCACTAATTGAGAAAATGCCTTACAACTGGATCTCATGGAGGCATTTTCTCAACTGAAGCTCGTTTCTCTGCGGTAACTCCAGCTTGTATCAAGTTGACACAAAACCAGCCAGTACATTATTCTTAAGCCCTGAGCTCCAGTGGGATTTACTGGTTTCACATTCTTTTTCTGAAACTTGATGAAATCCCCTCTGAATCCAATGGGGAAATTTTGTTTTAATCTCTTGATATTTTTATTTACATATAAAGCATGGCCCCTGAAGCTAGAACAAAATCTTGGTAAGAATGCTTTGCAGGGATAGTTTAGCACCGTGACTTGTAAGCAGGCCAGATGTATCCTCTCTGGGGATTAAAGGGTTGTATTCTGGCATCTGAGTGAAGTTATTCTCTCCACGGAACATGAATCTGATCATGTCACTGTCATGTCACCATTGGTGACCTTTGAGCCCCACGATAACAAGTTGAAAACCCTTGCGACATCCTCCCACATTCCCTTAGAGACATTCCAGCGTGATTTATTCATTTGCTCATTTTCATGACATATAAACCATCTTGCAAACTCGCTCACAGCACAGTGCTACTCTAGATAATTTACAAAGTAAATCAAGCACAGAGGTGTTTGAAAAGTAATGTATGACAGTTGCAGGAGAGCACATGAGGCCAGTACAGGTCTTGCTTAGAGTAAGTGTCGAGCCATTGTCATAGAGAGCTGGTGGGGAGTATGAAGAGGCACAGTGTCTACTGTGTGTAGTAACAGCTGCCCGAGAAGCAGCATGGTTTCAGGTTTGCCTTTTTCTTAGACCACACAGTTTGTATTTAGATGGGGACTGTCTAAGATTGGTGCCTGTTGCTGTGGTAAAGACCATGACCAAAAGCAACTTGGTTGGAAGAAGGGGATTTATTTGGCTTTCTGATTATAGTTTATCATCAAGGGAAGTCTACGCAGGAACCTAACACAGAAACCAAAGCGGAGACCATGGTGGAGCACTGCTTACTGGCTTGCTTCCCCTTGCTTACTCTGCTACCTTTCTTATTAGCCCAGACCAACTGCTGCAGGATGGCACTGTCCACAGTGGGCTGAAAAGCCCTCCACCCCCATCAATTAGCAGTGAAGAAAATGCCCCGTAGACATGCCCACAGTCCAGTGTAAAGGAGGTGGTTTCTAAGTGTGTCAAATTGACAACCAAAATTAGCCATCACAGTTCTGAGCTCTAGCCCTTTTTATTGAAGAGTATATTTCCAAACCTGACAGACCTTCTGAAAGTGGACATAGGAATGTCAAATACATTTAAATATATATTTCAAAATTATATATGTTATTTGAATTTTTTTTTTGTACGGCTGTTTTGCCTGCGTATATGTCTATGTACTCCATGTGTGCAGTGCTCAGAGAGGCTAGAAAAGGGCATTAGATCTTCTGAAACTGGAGTTGCAGAGGATTGTTAGCTGCCATGGGGGTGGTAGGAACTAAATCCAGGTTCTCTGGAAGAACAACAAGTGCTCTTAACTGCTGAGCCATTTCTCCAGGCCTGCTCAAATAAATATGTATTTATATGTGTGTGTGTATGTACGTACGTACGTATGTATGTATATGTGTATACATATATATGCATACTGTATATATTATTTTCTTACTGTTAGTAGTTTATAGATTATCTCCTTTATCTTAATCTTTTTATCCAATGAATTAGCAAAAAGCACCACTACCATATATAGTCCCAGTATTGTGTTTCTGAATGAGTGTTTAAGAACAGTTCTGAAGTATGACTTATTAATTAGATATATTATCTATTAGATGTATTACATATATTAGATATATAATAATAAATTAAAAAGTAAAGTCTAACTTGCCAGTCTACCATGCTAATTTGTAAAAGCACCTGAACTTAAAGATCCACTATAAAATGTAAGAAATAGTAAATACTCTTTATTTTCTGTCAGGCACAAGTCATACTGAAATGCCTTTCAATTATAAAAGGCAGCATTTTTGGTACAGGGAATTCTAATTAAATTGGCATTGTCAAGAGTAATGTAAAGCAGTGGTTTTTACTCTTTTTAACTCTGTGACCCTTTAATACAGTTCTTCAGGTTAGGGTGAACTCCACTAATAAAATTATTTTCATTGCTATTTCATAACTGTAATTTTGCTACTGTTATGATTTGTAATGTAAATATCTGATATGTGGATATCTGATATTTGACCCCTGTGAACCCATAGGTTGAGAGCCGTTGGTGTAGCTAGTTGCCCTCTTGTTACCTGCAAATGACCAGTGAACACAGACTGAAGCACACATGAGTCTTCAGCTTGGTTCTGCAACATGAGAGGGTCTCCCCAGTGTTTAAACGCACTCACATACCCAGTTATATGAATCTAACTATAAAACGTTTCAGTATGTTTTGAGGTGGCATCTCCTATGTTTGTAGAAAGTTGAATGTTATTAATTAAGCTCAATTCTATTTTGAGATAGGGAAACAGTGCTGCTGTTTATGGAATTGCAGTTGCTATTTTTAAAAAGACCATATCCACATTACTATAAGCTGACTTTACTTAAATCAGTACTGTACAACAGAAATATTCTGTTAGCTCTTTGTTGTCTGAACTTTGATGTATGAATTAAATTATGGCACACATTAAGAGAATGAGACACTTGTTTTTAATAAGCAAAGCTATTACTTATTACTAGCTTTTTAAATATAAACTGCCAAGCCTGCCCCTTCTCCCTTCTCTTTAGTTCTGGTAAGACCACTTTTGTCCCAGGGGTGTACTTCCTGAGATCCTGTAAACACCCTCTCCCCAGGTGATGCCTCTGCTCTTGGTGGCACCTGTGTAAGAGAATCCAGTGGCCTGACCTGTCTTTTGCCTAGACCACTGAGATTTGATCCAGTCTTATATCTCTCTCCCTTTCCATATTGTGGACTGGGCACACGTCTGAATGAAGGTCTTCTTGCCTTTCTCAACATCTCTCATATTCAATTCACTCTTCTCTGGCTGTGGTGGTTTGAATGAGAATGCCCCCCACCCCCGAACCCACATGTTTGAATCCGTGGTCCTTGTTTAATGGAACTGTTTGAAGGTGTGGCCTTGTTGAAGGAGGTGTGTCCCTGGGAGTGGGCTGTGAGGTTTCTAAAGACTCCTGTGCCCAGTGCTCTGACTCAGCCTTGTGGTTGTGGATCAAGATGTGAGCTCACAGTTCTGTCACTCTGCCTCTGTGGACTCTAACCTCTGAGACTGTAAGCCAAATTAAATGCTTTCCTTTGTAAGTTGCCTTGGTCATGGTGTTTTATCACAGTAATAGAAAAGGAACTAAGACACTAACCAACACTGCAAACATTATGACTTGAAGCCAAATGTCCCACTTTCTCTTGATCCTATATTTTTAAATACTGAGCATTTAAGATATAATATGAATTTTAGTCACCTGGCCACTGCATTTTTGTCTGTTTTCAAAAGGGAAAAATGAATTTGTCCTAAAGTCATTTTAGCTCAGTAAAAATGAACCAGGCATGAGAACAAAAAATGTGTAAGTTGGTTTAGCCGTACTGCACAGAAATTAGCCATATCCATAAAACTATTAGATATACACACCTTATGCTTCTAAATGCAGTAGACAAAGATTAAATATGAACATGCCAGGGCTAGAGAAATGGTTAAGAGCACTTACTGCTCTTGCAGAGGACCCAGGTTCAGTTCTCAACACTCACATAAAGCAGCTCACAACTGCCTGTAACTCCTATTCTAAGGGATTTTATGCCCTCAGGCTTCTGGGGGCATCTGCACACACATGGTGCACATAAATGCACATAGGTGCACATATACATGTAAATAAAAATAATATATATAATATGATTATATTATATATTCATTATACATATTTATTATATATTATATATAATTATAATATAATATATTATATTAATATTATATATATATATATATATATATATATATATAATCTTATTTGATGGGCAACATCACTCTTCATTCTGTGCCTCTTTGTCTATGGCACATGCCACACACATATTCTTCAGCCTGCTGTTGTTCTAGAATTAACTGTACAACTCTCATGAGCTGACATTCAAGCCACACAAAGACAACAAGGTCAAAGAAGGCTGGGAGGAAAAGCGAGTGGACTCATAAAACCAACAGGTACTGAAGATTTAACAAGATTAGCAGGTGCTATTGAAAAGAGCTTTAGACTGGAGTCACAGGGAGGGGGCCTCTCAGCTTTGCTGTCACACCACACAGCTGGAAGGCTGCTGAAAGCCTGGCAGAACCCCGTGATAAAGCTCCCTGGAAAACCACCAAATGATCGTATCGTGTCTTTAATGACTATTTCCACTGGCCTTTTGCATAAGGCATGCGTTGTTCTTGTGCACGCCTGACTAATTGTTAGTGTTTCTTTTGTCTGCCTCCTTGGGTAGTTTGTCTGGAGCATGCCCAGCTTTGGAAGCTTGTTTAGTAGACAGAAAATACTGGGCTCCTTTGCAGCACTTCCCATCACTGCCAGCCACAACTCCCTGGTGACTTGGACAGGAGCGGAAGGAGACTACGGCCCTTCTCCGTCTCAGGCTGTGTCAAGTCCGTGACTGAGCGGAGCTCACTACATTATAGATGAGGCTCATCACTCAAGTTCTCACCAACCGTTCTGTCCCTGGGCCAGAGCAGTCTTTCTACTCCAGTCATGTTAGCTCTTATGACAAGTACCATTTTTAGAACATCCTGTGCTTTATATTGTATCTGCTCATGCCAGGAATTCTGGGTAATCTCTGGGCAAGCAATTTTCTAAATGCTATACTCACAGGAAGCTTCTAAAGACAAGCTAGGCACGTTCGTGCTTTATAATCAGAGTGTAGCCTTTTGTTTAGATGCCTGTTCAGAAGTTTCAGGTGGGATTACATTTGAATAGTAAATATTTGTTCTCTTCTTGTTGATTTAGGTTATTTGATGTGTCCATTCTGACATGTCTACAGTTGATTATATCATTTCAAAGCCTCCTTTGTATTATTTATTTACTTATTTAGGTTTTGGAGAAAGAGTGTCACAGTATTCCAGGCTGGCCTGGAACTCATGATCAGCTTCTCCAATGCTGGGATTATAGGTGGGGACCACCTTATCTGACTTAAAATTTCCCTTAAAGTGGGACCTATCGGGGGCAAGTGCCAATTTACTATTCAGACTTCTTGTTTTCCAGCACAGTTCTATAAGGTGCTTCTGGCCAATAAGATTTCATGGAGGCATAACTGATGAGGTTTGGGGAAAAGCCAGTGTACTCCATAAAAGGTTGGCCTGAGACTTCTGTTCTCTCTTCCTCTTTGCCTTTGCTTTGGGACTCAGCCACAGCAAGGGCAGACGTGTGCCAGCAATGGTAGAGTAGTAGGTTGGGGTTTAGCCCTGGATGGCGACAGGCCCATGGCTGGCTGGTCCTGTTGCCCACCTCCAGACTTTTTGTTTACATTCAGTGCTAGGGATTGAATTCTTGAGCACAGTGGGCAGACTCTACCGCCAAGCCACAACCCCTACCTACAGACTTCTTAATCAGGGGAAAGGAGCCTCTTGTTTTAGTGGCCATGATCAAACACTGCTTCATGTCATGAAACTGATACTGAAAATGCTGGCATTACAGGCATGTCCCACCATGCCCATCGAGAACTGTTTCACTTAATTCAAGACTATGATGGTTTCCTTTCTGGCCCTCCTTGAATGTAGGTGACAGCCTCTTGTGGATTGGAGTTCTGGAATGAATGACAAGGAGAAGGCTTGAGTCCCAGCACCCACCTCCCTGCTTCAGACTTCAGACATGGCATAGTTAGCTGCCTCTTACCTCCGTAGCCACACCTTCCCCTTGAGACAGACTGCACCCCACAGCCTGGCCTACTCACTTATTGCTAGTATTTCTTTTGTTTGCCTCGTTGGGTAGTTTATTTTTGGAGCATACTTATCATCCCGATGCTCTAGAAAGATGGAGACAGGCAGACCCCTGGGAAACAACATCTGAGGTTATCCTCTGACTTCTACATATGTGTAATACATACACACAGCCCAGAAATAGACATACACACACACACACACACACACACACACACACACACACAAAGAAACAGGAGAAAAATGTGTGCATCAGAGTTTGGCAAAGAATGCTTAGGTTTGATAAAAGTACAGTCATAGATGCAAAACGTGTTGTTAGACGAGCAAAATTTAATTTGTCCTAAAAGGTCCTCATTAGAAGGAAGCAAAGATAAATTATGAAACCAGGGAAATTATTTACAGACTCACATCCGACAAAGGACTAGGAGAGTGCAGATGCTACTGTACTTCCTTCTTGAACATAGGAAGAATTATCAAACTTCAGCTATAAATGAGTAAAAGACGTAAAATGACATTTTATCAAAAAAAGATTTCCAAACTGCAAACAAGGAACTGAAAAGATGTTCTTGATCATCGATCATCAGAAAAACCATCATCATCATCATCATCACAGTTTAAAACCACGATAGATTAGTGCTCATTTACAAGTATGGCTGGAATAAACCAGCAGGCAGGAATGTCGGAAACAGTATGGTGGCTCTTACAAGTCACTGGTGGGAATATCAAGTGAGTCCCTCTAGAAAGCAATTTGGCAATTTCTTAAGCTACTAAATGCAGCTATCATATAACCTGGACATTTATCCTGGCAAAATTAAGACTTACATTTACACTAAAGCCCTCATATAAGTGTTTCTAGTAGGTATGTTTTGTGTAGCCAAACATTAAGGCTCAGAGTTGTAGGCTTTTTGAAATTCAATGAGCCCTTCTCTAGAGAAACTCTGCATTCACTGTTTCTGCTTTTGTAATATGGAACAGAAAAAAGTGCAGAAAATAAATGACTTGATTTAAAGACTGCTCAGTGCACTAGAGAAAAACTTCAAGGTATTATAGCATTGTTCTTGTGGTGATTCACATGAACCTGGATAGTACTGGATGGGATTTGGGTACCTGAAAAAATAGTTTTATGTTTCATGAGTGCTTTCTGAACATCTATTATGTGCAAGGCATAAAATCTGCCATGAACCTGTTATGTGCATTTTGCAGATAAACAAACTGGGAGCAGAGAGTTCTAGAATCTTCTCTGTTCTACGACAGCTCCTTGATCACTTGATTTCAAGTTCACAGTTAGCTGTGCCTAGGTCCCATACTTTTTTGTTCCTCGAGTCTTTGGTTGTCATTAGGAAGAAGGTATCATATTGCTCTGAGTTAGATGATGAAATTAGGGTGCTGATGTGCACGTGACTGGGAGGTACATAAATGCCGGGGGAGGGGGGCCAGAGAGGTGGTGGGGTTCTTGGTCATTTAGGGAGGTTGGTTGTAGTTTGGTAGTAGCTGTGGTCAACAAAGAAACAAAAGAAAAGAAAAGAAAAGAAAAGAAAAGAAAAGAAAAGAAAGTAGATTCAGGGCTTTTCCTAATTCCTGCCTCCCCTCTATCCTTGTTTCTATCCTATCTAGTGTTAGGAGGTGAAATCAAGGGGATAAAGGGTGGAAAAAAGAAGAACCCATAAGTAGCCAAGACCAGCGACACTGCTACCTTGCTAATGTGGCCCCAGTTGACCCCAGAGCCGTTGAGTGGGAACACTACTGTGTGCAGTCAGAGGAGCTCACTGCAGAATTTCTTCCTTTGCCCTTAAAGCCCCTCCCTACTACCCCATAGTTGTGAGGAGCCCGATCAGTGGCATGCCTAAGTAGACCCATAAGCCCCTGTTGTGGTGGGCACTATGACAGAGGGTCCTGGGCTCTAAGAGGGACAGGGTGGATGGACGTGTATAGAGGCACCTGGTGGAAGGTGGACCATGGGGAACCTTCCTTTCTGTGGGTGCATAAGGCTCCTTGCAAAAGGCAGAGCCATCTCTACAGAGATGGTTAACCTGACTCAGAGCTGTCTGAGTTCCCAGGAAATGAGGGCAAGACAAGGTTGGGACCCTTTCTCTTACTGGGCCCAGAATTCAAAAGCTGCCCTGGCTAAGTGGGCAGGGTCATATCTGTCTAACAATACACAGAGATGGCTTGGTTGCGGGGAAGATGTCTGTGGGCCGGACAGGCTGGTTAAGAAATGGCAATTAACCAGAAGTGCTCCTGGAACCAGCCATCCCCACTGATACTCATGGACTAGCATTTCTAACACATTCCTAGAAACTAGAAAGAGGAGCCAGGCAATGGCTGGCTTCTGGAGAAGCTTAGGGGCTCGTGTTATTCCTGAACTTGGTGTTCTGATTAAATCACAAGCAATGAACACAGAGCAGAAGAGGACCTATGGCAGTGTGCACGAGTAATGAGAAAAAGCAGCAAACCCTCGCTTCCCACATGCCTCTCTTCCTCCTTGCAAGGCTCCCTCTCTGGCACTGGGAACACACACTCCTACTAACCCTCAACTTCTTTGCCTATAAAATGGAATGGTTGGATTGTACAACTGAAAATGTTGAAATTCTAGGACTTGTCAGTCACTTTAGTCAAGCACCGTTTCCTAACCCAGGCTTCTCTTCCACTGGCTGCTGTTCTTGGTGGAACGAGTGCAATGCAGTGTGCCGTGTGTGGCGTGAGTTCTACGTGTCTGTATGGTGTACCATGCACTGTTTGTTCCTGCTGTTCCCAGCAATCTCCCACACTGCCTTATCTATGCTAGACTTCTGATCCTTCAGAAATCCTCTCCCCCCAGCCCCACCCAAATAAGCAAGAACACGTATGTGTGAAGCCTTTTTCTTTTCTTTTCTTTTGTTTTCTTTTGTTTTCTTTTCTTTTCTTTTCTTTTCTGCAGCACCTCTTGAGATGCAGCCACTCAGCCGGAATTACATGCTTTGTAGAGGACCAGGGATGTGGCATGGCTTTGAGAAATTCCATTTGTATTTAGAAGCCAGATTTCTATTTTCAGAACCAGAGGGGAAGCTTTAGTTAGCTTTTTGTTGCTGTGATAAACCACTCACCAAAACCCACATAGGGAGGAAAGGGTGTATTTGGCTTACAGATTACAGCCCATCTTTGAAGGGTGCCAAGGCAGGAGCTGGAGCAGACACCATTGAGCAACGCTGCTCCACTGGCTTGCTTTCTGAAGCGTTCACAGCTTCTTATACAGCCCAGGCCCGTTTATCCAGGGACAGCACTGCCCACGGTGGGCTTGGCCTTCCTACTTCAATTAGAAATCAAGAAAATGCTCAGAACACATGCCCACAGGCCAATCTGATGGAGGCACAGGCCAATCTGATGGAAGCAATTTTCTAATTGAGGTTCTCTCTTCTCAGCTGTGTATGGATTTGTGTACTGTTGACAGAACCTAGCCAGCACAGAGGGCAGGAGGGTGGAGCCAGGCTACCTTTTACCAGTTGAGCAAGGATGGGCATCCAAGTAGGGGTACCTCTGTGTTCTCTGCCAGCCCCTCCATTTCCTGCGTCTGCATTTCCAGTGCCAGTTTTAAACCAGTTCCTCTCCTCTTGTCCTTTATTCTCTTCAGCCATCTCCCCCCCCCCCCCTCCCCACCCCACCATCCTCCCCCCCCGCTTTCTCCTTTGCTCAGAGTTAGACAGTAGGTCAAGCTCTTCTGGACAGTAGGTCAGGGTTCTTAATCCCTGCCAGGGGACAGCCCCAGATTAAAGGAGGAGGATTGGAATGCTCTATGGTTATCTGGAAGCTGCCCCCTCCTTGTCTGTTGGCTGCTTCCACCTTCTTAGTTGGGAAGGGGCTGGGCTTCCCCCAGAATCGAGCAGCATTCCACTGTTACATGTAGCTGTTCAACAAACCACCTCAAACCAATGGCTTGAAGTAACAACTTATTTAGGTCAGAGCTTAAAAGGGACTGTTCATTTCTGCTCCTGCATGGCAGTTAGTTACTGGGCTGGGGGGAAGGTGAAGGGTGACTTAACAGCTCGGAGCTAGCAAGCTCTTTTGCCCACATATCTACATGTGATGCTAGCTGTTGTCTGGGACTGTCAGCTGTTGTGTCTATGTGTGGCTTTTCTGTGGGCATATGAAGGCGGGATTGTAGAGGAAGGGACAAGGTGGGAAAATGTCGGGTTTTTTTGTTTGTTTGTTTGTTTTTGTTTTTTGGTTTTCAAGATAGGGTTTCTCTGTAGTCTTGGCTGTCCTGGAACTCACTCTGTAGACCAGGCCAGCCTCGAACTCAGAAATCTGCCTGCCTCTGCCTCCCAAGTGCTGGGATTAAAGGAGTGCACCACCACTGCCCGGCCCAAATTCAGTTTCTTATTACTGATAGTAGCATGCCTTAATTTCTTCACCAGACATGATGATAATTACTATAATGATCCTATCTTAAATTACTGTGCTTCCTTCTCTTTGAGGAGACATGGGAATATGGTGGCTTGCTGAGGAGTGATTAGGGGGCGTGGTCTAGGACAGTGAAGGGGTTTATAGTATAATCGAGGTGTCATGTACTCTGGATTAATCCGAAAGGTCACTCTGATTATGTCAGTTGGGGGAGGATTTAATTCAGCATGTTTTTAAAAAATTTTTTATGTAAATATGTGTGTACCTGTGTATATGTGTGTTACACGTATGTGAGTACCTGTGGAGGCCGGAAGACAATGTTGGATTCCCTAGATCTTGGGTCCTCTGAAAGAGACGCAGAGCTTATAACTGCTGAGCTATCTCTTCAACTCCATAGGAGGATTTGGGTCCAAGTTGTCCCATTGAAGGAGGCCCCACAACTAAATATGGATGCCCTGTAGCTCTTGGCAGTACTTCTGACATCTGGAAATAGGGGCCTCATCTTGACAACTGCAAGGCAATAAAATCTGTCAATAACTCGAATGGGTTTTGAGTCACTCCAGATGAAGATACAGCCTAGTGGACGCTGGAACTCAGCTTTGTGAAATTCTGCTGAGCAAGAACCCAGTCAGTCAGAGGCCAGGGTCCTGATGCTCAGACTGTGGGGTAATGACGCATGGGTCTGAAGCCACCAAGTCCATATTACTGTATTATGTGGTGATAGAATATGAACACAAGTTGTATCGTGGGTTTCACTAGCAAGACAATGTTACTGCATGGGTAACTGGAGAAACACAGGCAGATCCAGTTGCTCTGTGTGCAAGAGCCTAGGCTCACATAGCACACTCGTCCATCCCCGTGGGTTACTGCAGCCAGATGTAATCGCTCACACCTGAAACCCTGTAGCTTCATTTATCTCTCTTTTGTGGTTCATCTCACATCTTACTTACACTTTTTCAGCGTCATGTCTTGCTTTCCTGAGCAGATTGTAGAGTTCTCTGGGTGAGAATGGTGGCCTGCTTGTTTTTGTGGCAGTACTTGGCATAATTCTCTGCATGTCACCTGTGCAAAGTGGGACTCCGACTTTCACTTGTTAAAGAGGCTATAGAACACTTTGATCTGATGACAGTCTTATATGGTTTTCACAACTATCTTAACGGGCTCAATTTGAAACATGAGGAAGTAGTCAAGCATTCGTTTCCATGTTTATAGCCACTCAGAGTGTTCTTGTCATCTGAGAGTCCGAAATAAAGTCTATTCATTGCTGAGCCAGTGGCTTCTCTGCCCAGATAGAGCCACAGGTCCAATTCATTTCATGTTCATCCTGAGCCAGAAGCAGAGCCTCTCTCAGAGTACAGTGGTAGAGAGCAGAGATGGGCTTTCCTCCTGGGCACCGAGCACAGATTCATCTGTAGAAACTTCTCTGTTCCTCCCTTTCCTTAGACAGTCTTTTTGGGTATTCTCCTGCCTCTGCTTTTCAGCTTGCTGGGAATGTAACCAGGCACCATCTTCCTAGCTTAGTTCCCCCCTCTGGATTAAAATTTAGGACACTGAACATGGAGGAGAGAATCAGAGAATGGGAATTAGCCATGCATTTAAGGTGACAGGCCCTCCCTCTGGGGTGAGTGAGAAAAGAAACAGGGGTCCTCTGAGTCGCTCTCAAGAGCCCCAGACATCCCTGGGAAGCCATTCGGAGTTATATGTGAAGGCTTGTGCACTTCTGAGAGCTGTTTTTGGTAACTTTGAATATTACTAACAGAGCAATCAACATTAATAACCATCCTGTAACTTATGTAAGAACAGAACCGTAGTGCCTGAAGGATGCCTTTGGAGCTGAGTTATTAGCTCATGTATTTTGGGGGGACACAAGCTGATAGGACTTGGTTACTTTTTAGATGATTCTAGATTAGCCTTTACAGAAACAATGAATAGAAACAGCAGGCATACTCAGCTTTCAAGGACTTGCAGTTTTGCATACATTATCTATCCCAGCACACCAAAGGAGAGAGAAAGCTATCCTCTCCTAATTTAGGCTGAGGTAGGGACCCTGATTGTTAAGGCCTCAAAGGGCGTCCACTTTGTTTGAAAATCAATAGTGAATGTCCAGACTTTGCCAAATCTCATAAGGCACTAGACAGCTGGAACCAACAGATTGTGTCCTTGTTAGCTAGCGTCAAGATATTGTTAAAACCCTTAGTCAAAATTAGTCACGCCAGCTATCCCTGGTTTGCCTCATGGTTGTCCCCTGTGGTCATTAATGAAATTGAATGTGACAAGGTCCAGATTGTCTATTTCATTTGGAAGACCAGGAAACACTGAGGAATTCTAGAGCCAGCATGGAATCTGAGGTCTGTTTGTTGTGTAGACTCCAGACCTCTGTATTTCCCAACAGCAGTAGTTCGCAAGTAAATGCAGTGTAGGCTCAAACTCAGGACCCCTGCAGTCTAGAGTGTGTGTGTTTGGATGCAGGGCAGTCCGAAGTCAGCAGAAGATCCTATCTGCAGCCTGAGGGAAAAGGTTAAGAGGAGGCACAGGGCACAGGGTGCAGTAAGGGGGGCTGGGGGGAGGATAAGAACCCTGGGATGAGTGGACTGGGCTCATCCGGATCTGTAGTCTGCCCCAGCTTTTCTGGAAGAAGTTCCTAAAACCACTGAGTTTCAATCTTAGACCTTAGTTCTAATGACTCACTGTCATTAGACTATTATCACTGTCTCCGGTTGGGCCTAAAGATCTACCTTCAAACTCGGGCAGCTGCCTGAGGCCCCTGGCTCATTGGTGCAGACCCTTGGAGACTGAGGGCATTCATGTTAGAGGACTATGGGCGAAATCTGCCTGACATTACACCATAGAAAACCATACACACACACACACACACACACACACACACACACACACACACACATATATATATATATATATATATATATATATATATATATATATATACTTTAGCAATTTGGCTGCTTACACTGAATCTTGAAAGTCACAGCTATAATTGTGCAAAGAGCACTGGACTAGGAGCCAGAGTCCTGTATTCAAGTTCAGACAACAGCTTGCTGTGTTTCTCTGGGCCTGTTTTCTCTTCTGTAAAATGGGAGGGGAGTTCTAAATAAGTGCTAACATTCCATCCAGAACCCATGCTCTGATTCCCACACCATCCATGACCCTGGCCTGGGGCCATCAGGGAAAATCCCTGTGTAGGTAAAAGAGGACAGGGTGGGAGAAAGAATAACGTTTAAAATGTCAAAGAAATCATGAAGAACTATGTTTTATGAAGCATACTAGGAGCCAGAAAAATCATAGCATTTAAATCAGTTTGTTGCCCTTCACCTTGCTGACAGTTTTCTTTCTAGCTTCAGGCCAGACACACTTTCTCCTCGTGTGTCAGCAGTTTTGATTCAGTTCTTTGAGAGAACAGATAGTTGGCTCCCTTGACGTATTTGAAGTGTGCTCTTCTGAGCTATTGATAGTAAAGCTCCTTGCAGCTTCACGACTCTTTGGTAATGTCCTGTGCATTCTGAGGACTGTAGCTAAACCTAGAGAATCTTCTTTAAAGGTTTCTTTCATGTCTGAGCTGTAAGAGTTAGAAGAATTTTTCCATAAAAAATGTGTTGGCTTCATCCATCTTAATCCTCTCCTGAACTCGTTTCAGTGCCAAGCCCCTGGTCCACATTCCTCTGTGAGATCCTGTCTGTGCCTGCAGAGAAGGGCCTCCTGGGAGCTGACAGAGTGGGTCCCATGCACTTCTCATCCCAGCATGACTAGTAGCTACTAACCAGCTAAGGAAGTGACCACAAACTCACATCTAATATGTCTTTAATCAACTTCTCCTCAGCTGGATCCCTCAAATGTCTGTTCTCAGTCCTGGACTGCCTTACTTGGGGGGTGGTTGGGGGAGCATGATGACAGGGGACAGCAAGTGGAAAGAGAACGATATCAACTTTCTCTCAGCATATGTATGTGTCTATATTATACATGTGATGTATGTACCTATATTTTCCATGGGAGAACTGTGATGTGCCCCTCGGACTGAACTGTGCTACTCTTAAACCCAGGTGTTCAAGCCCTAACCCCTAATATTAACAGCATTTGGAGATGAGGGTTCTTGGGAGTGACTGGGATTATTTGAGGTCATGAGCACAGGGCCCCATGATGGCATCAGAAGAGGAGAGAGACAGGCTATCCCTCCACAGTGTGAAGACAGTGACAAAATGGCCATCCGAGAGGCAGGATGAGTGCTAACTAATAGCTACTTGTCCTGCTGCTAAGACAAAATATTCTGACAAGAGTTCCTTAAAGAAGAGAGGGCTTTATTCGGCTCGTAGCTCAAGGGTACAGTCCATCATGTCAGGGACGGAAGAAGGTGGCTATATTCATCAGCTGTCAAGGGATGTTGGGCCTGAGCTAGCTTTCTCCATGTATGCAGCCCACACTGCACCCCCATCACAGGAAATGGCACCACCCAAATTTAGCATAGGTCTTCTCCTCTGTCAGTTAACCTGCTCAAAATAATCTTTCACGGGACTGTTGAAAATAAAAGTTGGATTAAGAAAAATCCCTCCTGGTCATGCCCAGATGCTGTCTCTTCAGCGGGTCTTGTACCTGCCAAGCTGACAATCAGTGTTAACCATGCATCCTTATTAGGAGCCGAGTCTTCCAGCCCGAAATCTGTGGATTTCCCAGCCCCTTGAATTGTGAGAAATACATGTGGGTTGTTTACGTCATTGGTTATGGTGTTTGGTTATGGCAGCTCAGGCAGACTAATGCACTGCTTATCCACTATGTGTATGGCTATGGCTCCATTGCTAGAACCTTCCAGGGCCCTGGACCTTAAGCACCATGGCCTTTGCAGTAATCTGTCTCTCTCTCTTTGATTAGAGCTGGCTATGACAATCACAGGGATGGGATTCTTTGTCTCTGAGGCAGAGTGGTTTGAAAGGTTTGTATAGACATCTCCAAGGCAAAGTACCACACACATGGTGGTAGGGCATTGTTAGCTGGTATTCCTTCCCTCTCCACCCTTCTCACACCAGGGAATCCAGAAGCTTGGTGACACCTTCCCTGATGGCAGACTGATGTTCCCCAGCCTGTTATCCTCATCCCCTGTCACAGCCCCTTGTGAATGGTGGGTACCCACCTTTCAAGAGTGCGTGGGGAAAGGACTGTTAGGCTTTCCCTAAAAAGAGCTGAGAAACAGAAGCTCTTCCTCGACTTACTGCAAAGACAGCAGAGACCCACAGAGGACATGGCTGATGGGGGTTTGTTAGAAACAGGACAGCAGGGACCAGCAAGGACACAAGCGGGGACTCATTGGCGCTTGAGAGGGTAGGATTGGATGCTGAGGGTTCCTATTTTAGTGGCAACACCTGGGTATCTTCCAGATACCTCAAACAAGCAATTACCCAGGAGTGTAGTTTATATCCAGTGGAATGAGAATATATGTGGATTTGAATTTGTTTTATAGGGGTGTGTGTGTGTGTGTGTGTGTGTGTGTGTGTGTGTGTGTCCTAGATCTGATTCATAGTTCCTGCATGCTTATTTCAGGATAAAGTCCAAGCTTCCAAGAAAACATTGGAGGCACATTGAGTCTAAGACAAGCACAGTCTCCTGGTTCTACCCTCAGTACCTCTAGTGCCTGGCCACCAATTAGACACCACCCCACCCCACACTGGGACTCGCAGCAGGCATCAGTCGCTGGCCCTCTCAGGATGTTGCCCTTTTTTTTTTTTTTTTTTTTTTTTTGTCTCAGGAGTTGCTTCTCCCTCTTTGCACAGGCTGCTGAATTCTGCTAGGCCTAAGGCCTCCCCCTGGCACCCTTGGAAAGTTCTATTTATTCATTCCAAATGCACTCACTGTCTCTTCAGAACTGAGCTCTGATGCTGGACAAGGCAGGGCCCAGCACTGCGTAGCCACCACTGACGGACAGTGAGGCCAAGGCCAAGGAAGGCAGGGGGGCCCTCACCTGAGCCTGCCTAAGAACTCCTGGCTCTCTGGTCCCTCAGTGTGAGCCCCTGTCAGGTTTGTGCTGTGCAAGGGTGCTGCCCATTGCAGCCCCCAAGTTCACATCCTGTGTAAGGTCTGGTTGTACTCACGGTACTGCTGTATGAATAAACGTATATGTGGCTGGTGAGATGGCTCAGTGGGAGAAAGCACTTGTGTGGAAATCTGATGGTAGAGTTTGTTCTCTAGAGTCTACTGTGGAAGAAAACAGACTCTCGAAGGTTGTTCCCGTCAATCCTTCAAACTTGTGTTTGTGGCATGCACACGTACACACGCACACGCGCACATGCACGCACACATGTACACAGACACACACGTGTACATACACACACACACAGACACATACACACATGTATGCAAACAATGATAAATAAAATTTTAAAAATTAAAAATAGATGTATGTAATAGGTCCTGTGCGCAAGACAGATAAACTGAAAGCAGAGAAAGCAAGAAAACATTGGAGGCACTGTTCAAGAAACAGTCAGCAGACTGGTGACAAGGCTGCACAGTGACCCCCAGCACACAGGGTGGACCTATAAGGGGTTGGAGTTTGCTTTTGCAAAGCTGTGACATCTCCATAGCTCTCGAAGGAAGCAATAATAGTTTATTTTTGTGTTCTTCCCACTGTGCTCATGCTTATGGGCGATATGTGGTTAGAATGAGGCCACAGCCACTGCTAGAGTAACTGTACTAGGAACGGGAGCCCCAGGGCCTCCCACAGTCCCAGGGAAACCCCTGCCCGCCGCCTGCTTCACAGAACTGAATGGAAGCAGATGAGCGCCCCTCCCACAACACGGCTACCATAGCGGGAGATCCAAAGCCACTCTGCTGAGTTCCCATTCTTCTTAGCCATTTCGCTCTTGGGTTTTTTTTTCTGTCCCTTCGGTTGCTAGATTTGGGCTTCGTACCTTGAAGCCTGGATACCCCCTTGACAGGGTCAAAGTGTAGCACCCCTTTAGAAGAAGCAACTTATTCTTTTCCTTCTATTTCCAATGACTTCCCAGTCCTTTCTTGTTTGAAATTGCTGACATCCATCAGCGTGTTGGGTCCACAGGGAAGGTGGTTTAGCTCGTTGGATTGGTTGCTGAAACTCTAGTACCTTCATGGCTACCGGAGAGGAGACACTTTGTTGAGTAGAAAGGGGACACAAGAAACAGTGAGTGAACCAGGAAATGAAAGAAGAGCGAGTGTCAACAATCCTTCGGCTGTTTTCGGTCACTCTGTGGTCTGTGACTTAAGCTGCTCTCTCTGAGATGGGCTGCTCCGACCTGACCCAGGATTCCAGGACAGCAAGGCTGGGGAGAGGGAGACCCTCAGAGAGTTGCAGGAGGAGGTGGCTAAGAACTCTATGAGAGCCCTGTTGCCGAGTGATGTTTTTCCTGGCATCTACCCTCTGGCCTGGGCCCAGTGCCCACCAAAGAAGAGGTTGGTTTGGGTTCAGTCAGGCCCACAGTCCAGAACAGGGGAGGAGCCTGTGTTTAGGGGTGGGGGCCCCAAGGCAAGGAGTCCCTTCGAGCGCTGTGGAACATCAGGTTTTGAACGACTCCATTTAGAAGTAGAAGAAAAGCTCTCGGGAAATAGGAGGGCTCTGGCTGGCTTCCCAGGAGAACAGCAAGTTCCAGCCAACTGGAGCTCCGGAAGCAGGGAATTTGTGGGGAGGAATGGGGCACGGAGCAAGCAGACATCTCGACCTCGGTTCCCATGGCTGAGCTCTGCTCTGAAGTGAACGTGTCTCTGGAAATGGGGAGGGTTTTCTCCTCCTAGGCTGTTACGGACTCAGCCAGAGTATTGTGAACCTAGTCATTCCCGGGTGTGCGTGTTTTCAGAACAGGAGTATTATAAGCTATTCATAGTTCTGTCTGAGCATTCTTTGGAGTAACGGGATAGACTTCAGCTCCACCTCTTCCTGTTTGAGAGGCAGGAACGGGCCTGCCTTGCTGTCTCCAGGACAGGCCAGGAAATCATTCCTCTGAGCAGCTCCCTTTCAGCCCACCTGAGCCAGGGACCCGACAAGCCCCTAGGAGCTTTTCGGGCTGTCAAGTGTAAAGCATGTGAGTGTGCAACCATCTGCTCCCACTGATTTAAGGGGGGGGGGGGGGGGGGTGAACTCAAGGCAGGAAGCTTCAAGGAAGGACCTAGGTGACATTAAGGAGAAGAGAGAACTAGTTATGAAGTTTTAACCGTAAAAAAAGGTCTAACATTAACTTCATCCAAATAAGACGACATCAGTTGCAATCTCTCTTCTTTGGACCACAGACTTTTGCTAACCTACCACACAGGGGGAGTGGGAGCAGGGCTGCTGGCGTCTCACAATGGCTTTGACTGGAGACCTTCCTCACGTTGGCACCCAGAACCAAAGAGCCTCCTTATTCAAGGACGCTGCTAGGACTGGAATCCCTGCAGACCTGGAAAACCCACATCAGGGAAAAGAGACAGGGGTCAAAGGGCACCCCTGCAGACTTGCCTGGTTTGAGCGGTAGCTTGGGGGAGGGAGGGAGATGAGTATGGTTAAGAACGCTTGCTGCATTCCACGGGAAAGTCGGGGCTGTGTAACTCCTTCCACCCAGCAACTGCACTCCTCTTTAATATCTCACAGGGCACGCTCCTTCGCGCCTTTTGTCTCCAGCTGACTTTACATTCTTAAATATGAAAAAAGACCCCAAATAACGTGTGTAGGTGAGTTAAGATGGTTAATATTTGCCATATTAGTAGTTAAATTTAATGTAAAAGATATTAAACTTATGCACACTGATATAATAACATGTATATAAAAAAAACCAACTCCCTATTTTCCAAAACAAATAATAGGCAGAACTTAGTGAGGAGAGGGGACTTTGTCCAGCAGAAGCCAGCTGGGCTCACGTCTGCCCGGCTCTGCTGGGATGCAGCATACTCTGCAGCAGCTGGGGAACTCCCTGGTTCACTTGGGAGAGAATGGGACTAAAAATGACAAACAACCCTGCTGTATATTAGCAAAATAACTCTGACGTCACAGATCCTTCTGAGGATGTCAGGGGCCCCTAGAGGCCTGTGACACACCTGACTATATTGTTTTGGGGAGGATTGTGGAAGGAACTTTGGAACTTCAAGCTACAAAAGACATTAAGTATTGAGAGCCCATGGAGCTGTTCCGTAGACGTTTGGAAGATGAGAAAGTTCAGAAAGTGGAGTCCTGGTGTGGAGTGTTGGAGGGAAGCAAAGACTCCACTGGGCCATTTGTGTGAAGAATCTGTAGTGTCTGGGCAGGTAGAGTTGAAGAATCATCTGTGATTGACAAGAGACCAGAACTACTGAAGTAAAACCTTTGCTTTGTTAATTGAGAATGGTCAATGGGGCTGAGGAATCAGCTGTGATTGAGAAGAAACCAGCATCGTTGAGATGAAGTCTTCTGTGAAGTGATTTCTCAGGGTCAGCACACAGAAGCTGTGTTCCAGAGGTGGCCAAGGTTGTACCTCATCTGACAGCCAACCTTGGTAGATGAAGAGTCACCCAGATGTTACTGGTTTTGAAGGCACGAAGGGGTCATGGGGAGCAGCTGAGGCTTGGCACTGTATGGCAGGGCTGGAGTCCCAGAAGGGGCTGTTGGTAAAAGTTGCAGCAAGAGACCCAAGCATTTTTGGAGACGCTAGTACCATTGGATGGCCACCAAGAACAACAGAATCCGTGGAGTGGAGTCAGCCACAACTTCTAAAAGATCAGCTGTGTGTGCTGCAGATGTGTGCTGCAGATGTGTGCTGCAGATGTGTGCTGCAGATGTGTGCTGCAGATGTGTGCTGCAGAGGGCAGAGCTGGAGCAGTGACCTAAGTCCCTTGGATGAGCCCAGAAGATGGTGAGTGAATCTTAGATACAGGCATTGAAAATCAATTATACTGTTAGAATTCAGTTTTGCATTGTTAACATGTGACTGTGCCCTGGTTCTTCCCTCTTGTAGTAAGAAAGCGCTTAATTTATTTTTGATTTGACAGGAGCACAACAGTTGAGAAACTGAATCTTTTAAAAGACTTTGAATTTTTAAAGAGACAGCCTATGTTAAGCTGAATTTTAAGTGTCTGAATGTTTAAAGACTGGGGACTTTTAAAAATTGGAATGTTTATATTGTAAGATTGATATTTATATGTGATCTTGGGAGAGAACAAGAAAGGAAAGGTTATGGTTTAACAGTGATGTGTTTGTGTCAAGGTGACAAAGGGTCAGTTGTATTGGCTAGTTTTATGTCACCTCAACATAGAGTTATCTGAAAGAAGGGAACCTCAAATGAGAAAATGTCTTCATAAATTCTGTCTGTAAGGCATTTTCTTAATTAGTGATTGATGGGGAAGGGCCCAGCCCACTGTGGGTGGGGCCATCCCTGGGCAGGTGATCCTGGCTTCTATAAGAAAGCAGACTGAGCCAGTCACAAGGAGCAAGCCAGCAAGCAGCACCCATCGATGGCCTCTGCATGGACTCCTGCCTCCAGGTTCCTGCTCTGCTTTGAGTTCCTGTCTGGACTTCTTTCCGTGATGAACAGAGATATGAAAGAGTTAGCCAAACAAACCCTGTCCTCTCCAAGCTGCTTGTGACATGGTGTTTCATCACTTCAATAGAAACCTTGACTAAGATTTGGACAATTCTTTGAGAACTGCTCTTCTGGGAGAAAACAAACAAAGCCAAATGCACATTTCTAATCCAGCAGATAAACGTATATTACACTAGGTACAAGTTCTGTAGAGAAAGAGGAATGAAAGTACATGCTGAGAGAGTTTTCTCTTTTTATCCTCTTTTTAGAGGATAATTGAAATGTCTAATTGTTAGAGAATCATATTCAGGATTTTTTTTAAGATGATGGAGGATTTCAAATTACTACAACATTTAAATTTCATTGAGACACACTCAAATGGGTGTGTATGGGTTTTTAAAAAAGTGGTCTCACACACACACACACACACACACACACACACACACACACACACACAGTGCTTTACTGCCAATTCCCTGGCTCTTTGGAATTTAACCTTTGACAGCCGTTTAAGCTGCACACGAGCATTCTTAGCCACCAACACAGCATTCAGAGTGGCTCAAGACTCTTAAAGACTATGTAAATAAAACACCTTGGTGATTCCTGAGCTACATGGCATTTATTTTTTTCTTTAAGCCCTTTGGATTTTGAGGAGGTTGTTCTATTGAGTGGGTTCTGCACCCAGCAGGACTCTAAAGATTGAGGTCCACTTAACACTGTGTGTCTCCGCAAATTAAATACAAATGAACCAAGCAAAAACGTACCCCATCTCTCTTTCTTATATCATTCATTCCCTCAGTAGACTCCTGTTTTTATAGCTTGGATTCTGGAGCAGGGAGTTTCTGAATGATGTTGTAGAGAAGGGTGAGCTGAGTTAGCTGCAGGGAATGATCCAGCCACTGGAAATCCTCCAGAGGTAGGGTGACCTTTAAAAGGATCCTTAAAAACTAACACTTCCATAGAAAGTTTTCACCAGTGCAAGCTCCCTGGGCTAGGGAGTCCTGGCAAGGGTGCTACCTGAACAATAGTCTTCCTTATAGTTGTGGTGGAAATCAATACAAAGACCAAGTTTCCCATCTGGGTGCAGACCTGGGGCACTGAACACAGAATGGAAAAATGACTCAAACTGAAGGGTCTCAGAGGGAGCAGACTCTAGGAGTCAGAAGTGATGCTTTCTGAGACTGTCAGCCATTGACCCCTCCTAAGGATGTGCAGATGCCTTGGTGGGCTGGGCCTTTGCAGTGAACAGACCCAAGCTTACAGTCCCTCTGTTCTGTTGTGGCATGTATGATGGACCCCACCTCCTTACAGTTAACCCTTGTGGACTTCCTGTGGCATTGACCAACTCTTGCTGTCAGGCTTAGCTTGGTAGTTTTTATGATAGAAAGGGGCAGAGGAGACTGAGGAGGTAGAGCTCTGAAGCCGGCAAACCAAACCCACTCACGTGCTGGAGAGAACCAGAGCATATGCCCGTGGCATAGTGAGTGGGAATCTCACAAAGATGAGCATTTGAGATGTGAAAGGAAGCCAGGCGTGTCCTCTTGGCAGACGAGTAGAGTGCAAAGCATATGTCACGTATGTCATGTGGGGATGGGGATTCTGGCTTGGCAGCTCTGAGTCAGCCTCCATTTGGTGAGGGCAGGCCCCTTCTCCTAAGGGCTTCCATCTTTATCTGGGCCTCACCCAGGTCAGGCAGGTGGGTGGAGCTGTTGCTTAGCATCAGCCCTTGGACCAGGTCCCTGGAGGTGGCAGTGGGACTATTTCAAAGGCTGACACCAGACACCAGCTGGTGTGCAAAGGTCCATGCTAAGGTCACACAAGAGAATATGAATGAACTAAGCAAAAATATCCCCTCATCTCTCTTTCTTATATTATGCTTTCTCTCAGTAGACTCCTGTTTTTATAGCATGGATTCGGGCTCCAAGAAAAGCAAAACACCTCTCTTTCAATGGGGTTCAGAATGTAGGTGGGGTATTTATGTCTGCACTCAGTCTCACTGAAAGAAAAGATGAATCTTCACCTAGAGTAGGAGAGATACTGCCTGTGAGAAGTGGCAGCTAATTGGCAGGTATGGAGAAGTCTTCAATATCTTCTAATTCTTCTTCAATGTATGAAAAATGCACATAACACTTGCCATGTCCTCATCTTTAAGTGTATAGTTGAGAGACTTTGAATACATTGGCATTGTTTCCTGTCTTTAGCTAGACTGTACCCATTAAACAGTAACTCCTGTCTCTCCCTTCCACAGCCTGGCAACCACCCTTCTGCTTGCTGTTTCTTTGAATTTGGCGGTTCTGCCTCCTTACACAAACCATGCAGCATCTGACCTTTGGTTACAGACCCGAATCACTTAGCACAATGTCCTCAGGGTTTGTGTAAGCTGTAGCATGTATTCACCTTGGTTGCTTGTTCATTCAGTGATTGATGGACACCAAGGATACTTCTGCCTTTCAGCTAGTCACACCCTCTCTATAACCATCTTGGCCTGCAAGTGATTTATTTCTGATCACATCTCCCAGGTAAACAGATTGCATAACCCCTCCTACATGCAGGGGAACCAGGAAATGTCGAGATCTGAGGCTGGTTGGGCAGCCATTTCTCAGAACCAATTCAGCCTATGGAGGGTGAGGCACGGTTTGTTGGGAGATAATGAACTGGGTTTTCTTTCTGTCCCTTCCTTCACCTTTATACTTCCTGAAGCAGCTACTTAATATCAGTCCAGAAAAATAAATCATTTTCCAGCTTTAAGATTCTAAGGGCTAAATATACCTTAAACCAACATAGAGAGCTGATATTGATGCAGTCTTTGGCAATTTTCAGTGTCTTTTTTTATTTGTTAAACAGGGTCAAGGTTTGAGTGTCTGTCATTGCCTATAGCTGCTTTTGTAGAGTCTTTGGCTCCCCCAGTAAATTTAGTAATTAGCATTTATTGATCTTCATGGCAGCATGAGGTATGTAGTATTTCTTTATTTGTATAATGAGGATATTTTACCTTAGACTAGTGGTTCTCAGCCTTCCTAATGCTGCAACCCTTTAATACAGTTACTCATGTTGTTATGAGGCCCCCACCCTCTGACAGCCATAAAAATTATTCTCAGATGACCCCTGTGAAAAGGTCACTTGACTCCAAAAGGGGTCATGACCCACATGTTGAGAACCATTGCCTTAAAGAGCATTAAATAAATTTATTGGTTCCCAGGTCATAAATGGCAGCTTCATTTCCCCATTGCTGATGTCCTTCAAAGCAAACATAAAGCCAGACTCTGTTGTCAAAATCATGTTTTTTCACTAGAGGTAATGGACATGAGGCCCCCTGGAGAAAGGAGAGTAGTCCTAGCCCAGCTTGTCCCTTATTTCTGACCCCAGAGAGCTGCCCAGGACTGCCCCCCTTACACACCCCTGGAGCTTCTCTGACACTTCCCAGGAACATTCATGGACCTCTCATCTGTGTTCCAGGTCCTAGTGATGGACTAGGAATCAGAAAGTATTCCTTTCTTCCAAAGTGCAAAGCATCCAACCAGCAAAATGGCCATATGCATACAGAGCCACCATACCACACAATGAGCCATATACAGCAACTTACAAAGTGCTGTGGAAATTTGGGTGAGAGGCGATTAGTTTTGCCTAACGTGGCAAATAATGGTAAGAGTGACAGGGGCTTAAGGACCTGAGTTCCAATCTCCAGCATCTATATAAAAAGCATGGTTGCATGTATACCTGTAACATGCTGTGCATGGGAGGGTAGTGGACAGGAGGACCACTGGGGTTTGCTAGATACCAGCCTATCTCCAGGTACAGAGAAAGACCTCAGGGAAGTGAGAGAGAGAGTGCACACAGCCTCATACACACATGTACATATACCAAATGCATACAGAACACATAAACTCATACATCAAATATATTATAAATGATGAATTAAATATAAGTTAATTATCTAAATGGTGACAGCTGAGCTAGGTGTGGATGGCTAGGTAACACTGGGAAGAGCTATTTCAGATAGAAGGAAAATGAACCCTTGACAATCTCAAAGGGTGTTTGAAGATAAAGGGCAGGGAGTAAACAACATGAGTAACTGATACAATAGGGATGAAGGGTGGGTGGAGAGAAGAGATGGGCACAGAGTCATGACTGGTAGGTGGTGAGTACCCACGGAGAGAGTGATAAGCCATGATTCTGCTGGTGTGGTAGGGTTCCTCTGGCTGGGGTGCCAAACTAACTGATTTCATTCCAGCCGTATTCATTTCTAGAGGGCAGAGTCATTGTCACTCTGTCATTAATCCCACCACCACAGTGCCACACAACCAGGCTCATTCAAGGCAGAGGAAAGGCCACCTGGAGATCCTTGTTCTCCCGTATGCTACTCTCCTGCAGTCACTCTCCTTGCAGATGAGGAAGAATTCTGGCAGATCTTCCTTTTGATTAATAGATTAGACAGCCCTAGGTTGGGAATGTTGAAGCTGAGGTCTCTGTGAGACACCTGTAAGGACAGAATTGAAGCTTGGTCTTAGCAGGGCCCTGTGGTTTGTCTTTAGTCCCATAGACCCAGTGTGCAGGAGATAGAGGGAGACAGAGGGAGATGTGCTAACAGAGGGTGTCACCTACTATAGGTTCTCCAAGACACTCTGCTCCCATTAAACCTGCTTCTTCATGGCTCTGGCAGTAAAACTCGATGCCAAGACTTGTAATTTACAGATGGAGGCTGAAGCCAAGGTGTTCTGGGTTGACAGTGATGTCTGTCAAGAAGTCAAAGCCTGAAGTTAGAAACTGAACTGCCCAAGAAGCCAAGGACAGCAGTGCCCTTCTCTCAGACTGGCTTGGTCTGGGAAGATCCATCTTCCCTGTCGATACAACACACCGGGGTTGGAATCCCCCTCCTCCTCTCTGTGACTTTGGAAAAGATTAACCTCTATGAGCATTGGCTCTGTGGTGCCTGTGCACAGTGCCATTATGATCAATAGCAGCTTTGGTATGGAGGTCCCTTGCTGTGATTCTAGGAGCCACCAGGGTTTGCATTATGAGTTCCCATGCACCAAGGTCAAGGGACCCGCAGTCTCCAGACTTTGCCTGCTTACAGCTCAAGGATTAAAAGGGAATTTATCTCACACTGCTGTAAGTCTTGCTCACTTGCTTTTCCTCTGCCCTTTGAGGTGATGATATAGACAAAAAAATGGGTAACAGAGGGGCTCCATGGGTAATGCTTGCCTAGCGTGCATAAGGATGGGGCTCTGCCCCACCACACATAAACCAGGAGCTGTGGTCCATGCCAGCAATTTTAGTAATCCTTACACTTGGGAGGTGGAGGCAGGAGGATCAGAAGTTTAGAGTCATTCTCAGCTACACGGTAAATGGCTACATGGTGAATTCCAGGCCAGTTTGCCATACGTCAGAGCTTGAACTAAGTGAAGATCAGACTTCAAGTTGGTCCCTGAACTTGTCCAGGGTGAGCACAGACACCTCATTCTCTCCCTCCCCAGTGTCTCCAGGAGCGTTGCACAAAGCCGTGCACGGATTCAGCTGTGGATGCAAATTATGTAAAGTAGATCACTTGTGCTGTTGGAAGAGCCGCAATTATTTTTGAAGGTTTTATTGCATTTTTATTGTTTTTATTTTGACTGCATAGGGGGATGGCAGGTACCGCTGCATGTACATTCGTAGAACCGGGGATGACATAGGGGAAGTTGGTTCTCTCCTTCTACCATGTGGGTCCCAGGGAGAGAGGGCGATCAGGCTTGGCAGCAAAGGCCTGCTGAGCCAGGCTGAGCCATCTTGTCCTCTTGGGAGTTTATTACTTTTAATGTCTTTTTGGCCATTTTTTTTAAAGCTAGTCATTTTTCTTAGTACAATACTTCCTGATTTGTGTATTAGAGTTACGACCCAGGATGTATGTGATTTTGAGATTTTTAGTGCCAGCGGAAGCCAGAATGTACCAACAGTCAACTGTGAATGGTAAGTCAGCCCAGACTGAGAGCCTCTTATGAGCTAGTTTACCTAATATGATTTGTCTAGAAACCCACACTTTGAAAACAGTGATAACCCCTGTGCTTGGGGCACTTTTCAAGGATATTGCTGATGTGTAGAGAGGTTAATCTCTCCCCAAATCACACAGAGACAAATGGGGCACAGTATTGAAGGGGACATGCTTCTTGCCTCTCAGCATTCCACAGTCTAGACACCAAGGCAGGGGCTGAGGGACTGCGCTCTGCGATCTGTTCTTCTCACAGGATGTTGGACATCTAATCAAGACAGCAAGCGTCTGGCTTCCCCCAGCCCCAAACCAGCCCTCACCAGGAACCACTTGGAATGTTATAAAAGTTGTACAATGCCATTATGAACTAATTATACATGGTACTTCAGTTTGATACAAGACTCAGAAAAATTAGATTCTCCTATTTGTATATGTCATGATAATGGTAAAATCTTTGATTTAAACATCAATTTCATTTTCCCTTCTAATTTTTTTTCCAGCATCAGAATGATTTTCTACCATAAGGCGTAAGGCCTGGGGCACTCTACTTCTTCTGACTTTTGCAGGGTCTATGGCTGTGATGACGTTCAGAAGTTGAGTCCGAGGCAATTGACTGGGCCTCATTGTACCTCTTGAACTCCTGACAGACCTTGGCAGGGTATTGGGGTCCCTGCGTTATTTTTCAGGGAGCAGAAAGAAGTGAGAAAGTGAAGAAGTGGCAAGGAAAGTTCCAGGATAAGGGGTCTTTGAGTAAAAGTTATAGAAAATTGGATTGGGGGTTAAGGCAGGGAGGGGTCATGATAGCTAGGGCCATCTGATCCTTGTAGGAGTAGTGGGCTTCCTGTCACAGACAGAGACCAAGAGGTTGGATAGGTCGGGGTCTTCCACGCAGGATGAGAGTTTGAAGCGAGTAAGCTTATGTCTCTTTGTGCTGAGCTGGAGTTGTATGCTTGCAACATTATCTGCCATGAACTCAACTCCACCTGCCCATTTGGAGATAAGGAATGATGCTCAGAGCCCTGGGGGCCACCGATGAATAGCTGCAGACCCACACAAGAGCCTCACAGTCAAGTGAGTGTGGCCCTGGGAGCTGGGTCCTGAGTGTCAGCTCCATCAGATGACTCAGAAATTCCTTCCATCCCCAACTCTGGAAACTGGTGATGCTTGTTTGTCTTGTTCTAATTATTATCCATACAACCATGTGGCTCATTCCTGGGCAAGCCTTGAGTCGAGAAAGACCTGTTAATTCCTGGGCAAGCCTTGAGTCGAGAAAGACCTGTTAATTAATTGAATCAAGGTTATATAATCACTAAACGCACAGCAATTATGTTGGGGCCCAAGCACCTTGTACACAAGGAGGTAGTTCTAATGTCAGGGGAATGAATGTATGCTCGTAAGTGAGACTTAACTCCCCAAACAGAAGGTGGGGCATACCTGTTTCGGTGAGGTTGGGTAAGGTTGCAGTAGTTATCACTCTGGATGCCTTCTGAGAAGATGCTGGGAATAGTTCAGGCAAGTTTGTCTTGACCCCAGCTTGTGGGACCCATTACATTCAGAGCATGTCACTGTAGCATTTGGCTTGGCTTACGAAAGGAACTATCTGAATCTGCAGGAGGCATTGCAAGAGTCACCAGCATTTCCTTTTCTCTCCTGCCACAGACAAATGCCCTACAGCC
Source organism: Rhabdomys pumilio (assembly GCA_030674055.1). Classification (NCBI taxonomy): domain Eukaryota; kingdom Metazoa; phylum Chordata; class Mammalia; order Rodentia; family Muridae; genus Rhabdomys; species Rhabdomys pumilio. The sequence continues at coordinate 68,171,077 of JANHMN010000007.1, forward strand.
TGCCTCATCATTACCTGTATCTCGTTCTAGCTCCCATTAACCCTAATGTCTTCTAAGCTTGAGCAGCTCAAACGCCTGTCCTTCCTACACAGACAGGAAGGCAGAAAGCAGGTAGTGGGAGAGTTACTGACAGGTGAATAGGTGATAGGCAAAGTACAAAGTCTTGAGGAAGGCGTAGCTCCAGTTGGAAGAGTTTGTTACTCAACTCTCTAAGATCCAGCCAGGCTAAATGGCTTCACTGGGCTCCATCCTGGAGCCTCCCCATACCCGATGCTCTCTGAACTTGAGACTGAGAGATCAGATGCCCAGTCACTGGTCATTGTTAAAACCTGACCCTGTAACCTCAGAACTAGCACTAAGCTAACACCCCAATCTCATTGTCTGTGTCTCTCATGAAGTCATCAGGCTGCCCCCAAAGAGGGACCTCATAGAAGGAATTTTACCTTTGCTGCCCTCTACAGAGCTTCAACAGTCAGGGAGGAATCACTCACCTGAGGTGGAGTCCTTGGGGTAGGTTTCTCTCTAAACACTGGCCTGAAATGGTCACACATGGACTGGCTTGTTTTCTGCACCCTGTCTACAGCATCTGCTAAAGGACACTGATTTCAGGAAGGCCAAATGGGACACCAAACCACACTTCCAATGGATGTCAAAGAACGACAATCTCTCCTTAGCCTAACTTTGGATCGATCTTTCCTAGGCAGAATCAATCCTAATGTTTTGTGTCTGGAACTAGAGGTCTTGATAGAAACATTTTACTTGGTGAGATTTCTTGGTTTTTTGAAATTTAGCTTTCAATGGCTCTTTCTTATTCTAGGCCAGCCCACCATCAACTTCCTCCTGGGGCATCTATGAGAAAACCAAGCCATGGCATGTGGGCTAGGCTGGCAGGACTGCTGCATTTAGGTGGGCATGTGGATGTGAGTGCAGCAGAACGGGCTGAGAAAACACTCCAGCCAACCCACACTGGAAACTCAACCACCAGAACTGCCAAAGATGGCGGCAGGCAGCAATGGCAGTGTGGGCAGCACAGAGGAGGCAGCAGCAGCGGAGGCAGCAGCAGCAGCTCTCCAATCTCCGCAAGTTCAGGGTAAAGACCATACCACTGTTCCCAGAGCTCAAGGGACAGCAAAAGCAGACTGGCTTAGCTCATTCACTTGATAAACTTCCACAGACCGTGCCCTGGTCCCAGGACACAGGGAGGGGCAAGAAACCGCCATCTCTTGCCCTGGAGCTCTGGGCTGATGACTGTGAATTCCCAAAGACGCCTGTAGGTCTGAGCTGTGGCTGAAGCGCTGTGGTCTGGGCTCAGATTTGCTTGCCTCAATCACTCAGAGGGCACTGGCCAGTGACTTTTCATGTGACACAGATCCCCAGGGGTTCCCGCGCCCCTACTATGACCTTTTCAAGAGTGACTCTTGCAATGGTCGGTCCGTAGAGACCAGCTAAGCCTATGCCACTGGGAATTTTAAACTTCCAAGAAAGGAAATAAAGGAGATTCTGTGACTGGGAAAGCAGAATGCTCAGTGTGCCCCTGTCAATTGCACTCTTAGCTCTGTGAGCAGAGGAAGCGGCCATAAAATGGTTAAAGTACCCTAAAAGTAACAGATTACTTTCCAGTTATGAAATCTGGCCCTTCTCATCGCTAAACTACATATTTTTGCTTCAGATTCTGAAACAGGAGGTAGACAGATCCAGAGTTCAAAAGGTTTAAAAGCAAGTGTGTATATTTGTGTGTGTGGGGTGGGTGGGTGGCGGGGACGCAGTGGAGAACATCTGGAAAGATGACTCCGTGTTTCAGAGTGCTTGCTGTTCTTCCAGAGGACCTGGGTTCAAGTCCCATGCAGCTCACAACTGTCTTAAACTCTAGTTTTTTGAAAACTTTCATTAAAATGATAAACCATGAAAATCTGATCAATAAAAAGAGAAAATACAAGTGACTAAGAAGAGACTAGGGGGAGACTGACACAGGGTGCTCCTTGTTGCTTGGTGACAACTAGTGTAGCCAGCTGGAGATATCCATGGTCATTGAGAGACCCTGCCTCAAAGCATTAGAGAGCAACAGAAGACACTTAATGTCAACTCCAGCCTCCACACATAACATACATATACGTGATATGTATACTCGCACACACATACTCACACACACACACACACACACACACACACACACACACATATATATATATATATATATATATATATATATATATATATATAACATCTACGCTCCCAAAGAAGGGAGATTAACATAGGAAGAAATAGAAAATTTGAAATAATCTGTATTTTGTAAAGAAATAGAGTCATCAAAGCATCCCACAAAGAAAATTCCAATTCAAGGTGTTTCCCTCATGAGTTTCATTAAAACAAAAAGAGAAAAACTTACAAACCTTACATGAATGATTTCAAAAAGCAAGAGAAGAAAATTTACTAAGTCATTTTATAAAGCTGCCATAACCTTGATATTAAGACTTGTCAAAGAAATGAAAATGTCAAATGACTTTATCTACGGACAAAGACACAGAATCCTTCAGACGGGGCCAGCAAATGCTATTCAGTCACAATCATGACAGTACATATGACTAGGGCTTGCTTAGAATATAGAGTGGATATAACATTGAGCACATTAATCAATGGAATTCAAACAATTATAGAATAAAGGAAAGAATGCCATATAATCACCTCAAATAGCATAGGACAAAATTTGCCACCATCATAGGCTACAACAGACCCTTTCTCAGACAGACAGACAGACAGACAGACAGACAGACACACTCCCCCAAATATAAACCTACAAGAGATTATTGAAAAGTAGCAAGACAGGTCTACAAAACACAAGGACACATGGATAGCAAGATTTGCTATTGTCGTATGTCAACTTTAGTTCAAATAATCTAAAGATTTAGCATAATATAGTTTGTAATTGCGATAAGTTTTTGTCGAGATTGACAGACTAAGCCTATTATTTATTTATTTGTTGAGACTGGGTCTTATTATGTGGCCCAAGCTGGCATTAAATTCTTGATCCTCCTGCTCAGTCTTCTGAGGGGCTGGGACTACAGGTCTAACTCACTTATGCTTGGCTTTTGCTTGCAACTTAAAGGGAAATGCAATGGGCCCACAACAGCCAGCACCGGAGGACACCACCTGATATCAACAATGGCAGGTTGTTATTTAGATAAGGTTAATTGAACAGTGTAGAATTATAGAGCTATCTATGAGTAGAGTGTAAACACACATGCAAATCTAACATTATGTAAGTTGTGAGAGAAAACTTACGGAAATATATTTCTGAGCTTAGGCAAAGTTTTCTTTAAAGAAAATAATCAAAGAAGAGGGTGAAATTAGTACAATTAAAATCTGACCATTAAGCCAAGCCATTAAGAATATAGAAGGACACAGCGTTACAGAGTAGGAAAGGTTCGCAGGATGCATCCGACAGAAGACTCCTAACTGTAGTGTATGAGGACCTCAGGGCACACAGTAACAGAACTGCAACAAACAAGAATTTAAATGGGCAGAAGATTTGAACAGACAGTTCAGATAAATTAATGGAAAATAAAGACACGGCTATTTGCCTGGTAACCACGGTCATCAAAAGAATGCATATTAAAATTACACTGATACCATTTCAAACCCACTCTTAATTGCTAAATTGAAAGCCCTATATATGGGTCACCTGCATCCCTCACATTTCTGGTTGTACACATGGTATCACCACCTTAGGGAAATTTTTGATCATTTTTATAAACTTAAACAAGGCCTACCCTGTGATTCATTAAGTCCACTCATGAGTATTTACTCAAGGGAAATGAATGTGTATATCCAGAAAGAACAGGGTGACAAAGTTCATGGAAACTTTACTCAAAACAGCTCTCAAATTTAAATAACTTAGACGCCGATCAACAAGATGGGTCAACAGCCGTGGGGTAGTCATACAGTAAGACAGTGCTAGGCAACCTCACCGTAAGCACATACATTCATGTTGGGTTTTATTCCATGTTTGTCTGTCTGTCTTCAGACATTTTCATTCCCTGCTGTGGCTTGAATTTAAAGACCCACCAAGGATCTGACCCTTGCCCTGTCTCCCCTCCAGACAAAATGATTCAGGAAAAAAAGGGAAGTGACAAGCAGAGAAAAGATAGTTTAGCCACTTACTTATTGCTATTCTATAACTTGAGATCATTTTTTCTAAAGGCACCACCCTCATTCCCTCTGTGTGTGTGTGTGTGTGTGTGTGTGTGTGTGTGTGTGTGTGTATAAAATTAACAACCAAGTACAGGGAAAACTAAGGAATTCTCTTAACCAAAGTACAGTTCTTTCTCTTAAGAGAAAGCCTCTCATTCTCCCAGTGGCAGATATTCAAACAGCTGCCAGTTTTATAAATAAAAACACGTTTTTTTCTTTTTCCTGTCATTAACACCAACAGTCTCTGTGTCAAAGACACGTGCTTTCTCTGCTGTAACTCTTTACAGAGTTGTTGTGAGTGCTCAGTGCACTAGTACACATAAAACTCTTTAGAACTGCATTAGACACAAAACACAGGTACTCAAAAATGTGAGCTGCTGTGAGCACTTACTCTGGTTCTAATCTAATGGCCTTGCAAGAGGTAGAGTGCGGCCAAAGCTATGATGGACTGATTAGAGTGGGAAGGAACAGAGGTACCTATGTTCTCAGCCAGCTAATGGAGATTTTTCTTAAGCCAATGAGTATAAGTTATCTGCCATAAATAAAGCAGAAGTTTCAACTTACTTCTAAAGATGGGTCCTGTTGCCTTGGCAACCCTTAAGATGTTCATAGATGCTGGGCATGGTGGTGTATGAAATCCTAGCACTTTGGAAGCAGAACTAGGAAGATTACAGACTCAAGGCCACTTTGAGCTGCATATTCAGATTACATCTCCAACGAACACAAACAAAACCTCCAAACTATACTCTCAGTCACCACCAAAGCTCCAGAAAGTGGGCTCTGAGCAGATGTCTCTTTGTTCCTTTAGCTAGAGTTTTCTAATTATTGTGACATTATCTTCTAGTAATTTAAACTCTCCTAAGGTCAATGTATGAGAAGAATAAAGTGTTAACAGCATTCGCTTTAACACCCAGACCTGAAAACTCCAAGGCTCAGTTTGGTAGGTTTACAGCCAAAGTTCCTGTGACTTCATCCACAACTTTAGGTCTGTCTTTATTTTCTGTTGTTTTTCTTCAAGTAGGCTCTCTTTGCTGTAGCTACATACTGACAGTCTCCTTCATCCAAATCACACAGGGAGAGGACCCTTTCCTAGTCACTCCAGTGAAAGTCTTGGATCAATTGTGACTTTTATTAATCAGGTCAAGGATACAAGTCCAACCCTGGGCCAGTTCTATGTGTCTGGATGAAACATATCAACTGCTCAGGCCGGGCTCAGGTCTCTACCTATGGAGGAAGAAACCAATCAGCACAACTACAGTTGATCGTATTGCCTGCCATGCACATGGGCAGATTCCAGTCACTGCTCTGCTTAGCACAAGTGAGTTTCCAGAAGGATACAGACTTTCTGATACAGGTCTCCTCCAATCCACCCTGAAAATACTGCTCACATGACTGTCATATCCATGAACACTGAGAAGGAATTTAAGTCCCTTCTGTCCTCACTCTTGGGTACAAGGACACAGATTGTCTTCAGTTGACTCACCCCAGGAATGCAAGCATGTGTATAGCAGATGCTGGTAGAGCCCCATCAATATTTCTCTGGTCCTCTTCACTGTGTGAACAGCAGCCAAGCTGTGGCTGCACATGGCTGCCTCTACCCCAGGGTCTGTACCATCTGTGTACACAATGGGCAGCTTACAGAGAATCAGCACCTCTCAGGCCCTGCCTAGGGATGTTAGTATAGAAACTACTCCAAATGAGAAGCTGAGTGACTGTCTGCGTTGACTCCAAGAGTCTAGCAGCAGCAGAGATAGTGTATGCATGCATATATTCGTGTGTGTGTGTGTGTGTGTGTGTGTGTGTGTGTGTGTGTGTGCGCGCGCGCGTTGTCTCCACATCAGAAATCTGTAGAGAATATAAAGCAGACGACTCAGGAAGAACCAAGGAGAGTCTTTCCTGAAAAACTTCCAACTGCAACAAAGAGACTTCCTTGCCCAGCAACTTAGAGCCTCCATGAGGCAAGACTCCTTTCCTGGATGGGCATCTCCCTTGTCTGTGGAGGCTTTTCTGTCATGAGTGGTTGTATCATCTGTGGCTGCCTTGACCAAAGTGGGAGGGCACATGCTGGCTGTGCATCTCCACCATACTCAGCCCAGGGAAGGCACATGCTGGGCTCTGGGGGCCTTTCATGCTCTTGAGATGCGTTCATGAACAATGGTGTGTCTCAGACGAACAGCCACCTCACTTACTGGAGAAGCGCCATCATCCTTGAGGAACTTCCATATCAGATCCACGACCCAAGTAGTGCCTATAGAACAAACCGTCTTCCTGGCCATGTGTGGGGACCGAATACAACTATCTTTAAAAGGTGGAGAAGCCTGTGAATTAAAAGTCTTTCCTGTTGGGATACATGCTTGTAATACTAGCACTAGGGAACTAGGGAGGTAGAGGCAGGAGGATTACCATAAGCTCAAGTCTGTCCTGGTCTATAGACTGAGTTTCAGGCCAGCTAGTGCTACATGGTGAATCAATCTCTCTCTCTCTCTCTCTCTCTCTCTCTCTCTCTCTCTCTCTCTCTTATTGGCCTGGAAAGCACAGCAACACAAAGGAGCTCATCCCAGTGATGTGAGTGAGAAAAATTTTGGGAAAAGTTCTGTTGCTGTGATAAAATACCCTGTTGGCGTACACTGTGTGAAGCTGTGTCTCTGTCCTTCCCCCACTACCTAAGACAGTCTCTGATTGGCTTTAAGGGGAGGGGGGAGGATTGTGGGAGGGGGTGACCAGGGCAGTGAGTGAGATGTAAAGTAACTCCGTAAAAATAAAATTGAGTTAAAAAAAGTCTGATGGTCAATTAGCTGGGCAAGATGTGGAGGGCAGGACTTCCAGGGAGAGAGAAAGGAACTCTTTGAAGAAGAAATGTCAGAAGCCAGGACCCTAGCCCCTCACCCTCACCCCCTATCTCT